>CM053793.1:262441843-263099343 GCA_028749045.1 Cupressus sempervirens
CTCAACCATTACTGCACTTGGTCCCTACCAACACTTCTTCATACATTTGCTTAACAATAATTAACACTCAATTTGAACTTTTTTGTTTGCTTTCTACTTAAGTTCCTTAATCTTCTGCTTTAGCTCCTTCATTGATTGACCAATGCTGATACTTGGTCAAGCTTATCCTTATGACTTGTTTCAACTCTTAGCTTCATCTAACTATCTTCTTCACTTCATGTATCGATTGAACAACACATTATCTTGTCAAGGGCTAACTTATCAAGTATTCATTGTATTTCCACGATACTTAACTTCTCATCACTTCAACACCATTAGCTCACCTTGCCACCTCTTCTTTTCAAACCCTCTTCATCAATCAAATGATATGACGCTCTACATTGTTAGTAAAATATCTCTCTAGTAGGTTTGACATCAACGACAACATAACAAATACTCCAATTGTAGTTTCCAACATTAGTTTGTACTTCAAATGTCTATTGTAAATTGGCAAGAGATAAAATTGGTGCAAAATATTTTTTTTAACTCATTGAATGCTTTTTTTTTTGTATAGGCAATGGGTCGAAGCCTAAAATATTTTTTATTTTCTATTTTTTTAACATTAATTATTATGATGTGTTAAGTTCGAGTCAAAATGTTTTTTTTAACTCATCGAATGCTTTTTTTTTTGTATAGGCAATGGGTCGAAGCCTAAAATATTTTTTATTTTTTATTTTTTTAACATTAATTATTATGATGTGTTAAGTTCAAGTAGTCTTGAACCCAAGATCTCCCAGATAAGAGGCTCATAATTCACCATTATGTTGTAGGCTCTTGCCTATATAATCAAATACTTGTTGTTGAGCACCCATCCATCCAAATTTTACCTACACTCCTCCTTATAATGATTGATTAAGATGTTAGAAAGGCTAGAGTTGTTGTTGCACCAAAAGATCAACCTGTCAATGCCTAATACAACCAATAGTCTTATAGAACCACAGGAAGCGGTTAAGCCATATCATGAAACCTACGAGGAATGCTGGCCCATACCAAAAATCCCCCTCCTAGCATCACTCGTCATGGCCTACGAGATTCAAACCTGTGACCAAGCTCTGATATCATTTGGTATGCCTAATATAACCAATAGTCTTGTAGAATCAGAGGAGGTGGTTAAGCCATGTCATGAATCCTAGAAGGGACGTGGTGCATGAGCACCACCTTCACCTTCAAATTTAATACCTTTAAGTCATTTTAGAATATCATTAAATCATTGTTTAATGATGAAAATGAATTGTAATGCATACGAAATGGGTTTATTTGATATCTGTAATCAAAAGACTAAATGGAACACAAAGGGACTCGAGTAGTTTAACAGTTTGTAACTGCCAAACACTGTCTTTAAATAGAAATCTAATGTAATTGGAAGGGAGAGTTGATTCAAATTTGATTATGGGATATAATGTAACAAGAAAAGTGAGGAATGAGTTGGGGCCATACATTTGTAATTGTAGATATCAGTATCATGTATTCGTTCATCTTTAATGAAAAATATTTACTCATGTGATTTGTTAGTGGTCTTGTATGTTATCATTAAGTCATTGTCTTCTTCTCTCACAATGTTCGATTTCAAAAATCTATGTTTTAGGTTTTCTTGGCTTCAAGTTTTGGGTTGAAGGATTCTAACGGCTATGGAAACTGAAACAAGCAATAAACCCATTCTCGATTTGAATTGGTAATGGGAGGAGGAGACCGATGATTTCTTTGTTATTTTATGAATACATTCAATTGTGAATAAGGTGGTGTAATGTATATCTATACCTTGTATGGATATCAAAGCACGAGTTGTGCCAGCATGGCAAATGGAGAGAGCTCAACTTTTTTGGGGGATCTGATAACAAAAGGAAGAGAAGGCTCAGTTGTGTCGATGAAGATGACTTGCATTAGGTTTTGAATATAGAAGGAGTCAATCTTCCTCAATGGTTGATAGTAACAAGAAAAAAGGTGGCAGTTTCTTCTTAGTAAGGAGTTAATGGGGGAGTCCGATAATGGAAGGAGAAAGGAAGACCTGCATTGAGTTTTAGCTTAGAATAGTGAAACATTGTTCTTTTGATGTAGGATGGGTTTGAGGAGTTATATAGGGTCAAGGTGCTCACACTCAACCATCGAGTTGTAAAAAGAGCCAAAATGCTCATTATGCAAAAAGTTGCTAGCAAGTTTGAAAAGTTGCTTAAGCAACTTTGACAACTTTTGCAAGAATAGAGCAATTTTTGGTTAGATTAGTTATAACCACCCATGCTTGGGATATAAGCATGGATTCAATGCTTGGAGAAGGTTAATGGAAATTTGGATTGCAAATATAGTTTTTTGTACTTCTGTACAAACATCTGTGGTAGTATTGTGCTAAAACTATACTGCTTTCTTGGGGTTGTATGGCTTGTACAAATTGGTAGAATAGATCAAGTTTCATGAAAATGTAGAGGATTAAATTATCTGTTGCTATTAGATAGGTTGTCTTCAAGTTGTTAGTGTAGAGAGTTCAAGCATTTTGAAGGTCACTAGTCTGCAGGCTCCTTGACAATGTTGTTTGGCAAGAAATGGCTCTAACCTGAGAACCCACTAGTGGAATTGACTGAAACCATGGGGGAAGTAGGGTTAGGGCTTGTAAATAATGTTTTTGTTTTTTCTTTTACAATGGTTTTCCTAGGCCAAGTTGGAAGCCCTACGACTGACTATTGAGAACAAGTGAGCTAGGATAGGGACAACAATGCTCTGGTACACGTGTCCATAACCTTGTCGAAAAGGATGAAAAGTGTATCTAGAAGCCCTAGATAGTCCCTTGACAAGATTCAGTGGTATCATGTATTCATTCATCTTTAATGAAATATATTTACTCATGTGATCTGTTAACTTGGTCTTGTCTATTATCATTAGGTCATTGTCTTCCTCTCACAATGTTCGATTTCAAAAATCCATGTTTTAGGTTTTCTTGGCTTCAAGTTTTGGGTTGAAGGATTCTAATGGTTATGGAAATCGAAACAACAAATAAACCCATTCTTGATTAGAATCGATAATGGGAGGAGGAGACTCGATGATTCCTTTGTTGTTTTATGAATACATTTGATTGTGAAGAAGGTGGTGTAATGTATATCAGTACCTTGTATGGACATCAAAGCACGAGTTGCACCAACATGGCAAATGGAGAGAACTCGACTTCTTTGGGGGATCCGATAACAAAAGGAAGAGAAGGCTCGGTTATGTCAATGAAGATAACCTGCGTTGAATTTTAAATATAGAAGGAGTCGATCTTCCTCAATAGTTGATAGTAACAAGAAAAAAGTGACAACTTATTATTAGTAAGGCATTAATTGGGGAGCCTAATAATGGAAGGAGAAATGATGACCTACATTAAGTTTTATGTTATTTATGGTTGCGAAAAACCGAATTCGGTTGATGGTTTTGGATGTGCATTATTTTTGTGTTTAAAACTATTACATAACTCGATAGGAGATGGGTCTCAACTAGAGATGGCACATGGTTTATAGTTAACAAGAAAGATAATGTAATGCAGGGGTTTGTGGAAAATGGTGGAACTTGAATACGTGCTAGTGAAGATGGAGCATGACTAAATGCAAATTTTTGTGATAGTTTGATTTGGCATGTAAGAAGAGAGGATGGTGAGTTTGATATAACCAAGTTGATATTATCATATCAAGTAAACAATGTTACTGTTATTGGAAGAGTAAAAGGTCGTGAGCCTCTAAATCAATGTCAAGGAAGACAACAAGAAGAGAATATGTGGATTCGAAGGACTGCATCAATTGCCTTTGCATTACTAGGACATTGGCCCACTGCCAACATAAGAGGTCGAGGCAACTATGAAAACCCAAACAAAAATCTATTATAAAATTCTGCTAGTTCAAAGAAGCTACATAAATAATTTCTTCAATTTGGAAAAATAGGCACCCTTAGCTCCTTGTCAAAATAAATCAACTATTCATGCAACTTAAATTCATACTCCTAATACCAACAAATGACAAAAATGATAGAACAATAGTTTAATTTGTACCCCAATACAAACAATGACAACTTCAACAAAATAGATAATTGTAAATCTTAGTACAAATAATCTAGTTATTCATGCAACTTAAATTCATATTCTCAATGCAAATGAATTGCATATTCGATAGAACAACTTTTAATTTGTATTGTCAACACCAAAAATGACAACTTTGGAAAAATAAATACCCTTAACTCGTAGTCAAAAGTAATCAATGATTCATGCAAGTTAATTTCATGCTTACAGTACCAACAAATCACAAAAATAATCAAACAACTTTTAATTTGCACTCCTAAAATAACAAATCATGAAATAATAGAAGTTGTTCTATAACCTTTCATTAAAAACATAGAAAAAGAAAAGAGTTGTCATATCATAGGTAGAAATATAATATATACCCTGAAACCTTAACTCTACTTGAAAGAAATTTCAATTTTGGTGTTTTGAGTTGAATGGATACTTGTCACAAGTTAGGTGACTATGACAAAATAGATGCCCCTCAACCCTCAACCCTTATTCAAAAGAAATCAACTATTTATGCAACATAAATTCATATTGCGAATTTCAACATACTACAAAAACAATAGAATAAATTTCAATTTGTACTCCTAATACCAACAAATCATGAAAATACTAGAGATTATTATCAAAGAGCCTCCCATTTAAAAAAGAATAAGAAAAAAGAAAACAATTGTCATATTATAGGTGGAAATATATACCCGTGAAATGTTAACTCTTTGGGGAAAGAAATAACTACCGCAAATTTGACGACTTTGGCAAAATAGATGTCCCTTGACCCTTAATTTCATGCTCCCAAAATTAACCAATCACAAAAATTATAGAACAAATTTTAATCCATCCTCTCACACCTCCAATACCAACAAATCACAAAAATCACATGTAACTACTTTTAATTTGTACTCCCAATATCATCATATCATGAAAATCATTATAGAGCCTCTCATTTGCCTTTTTTTTTACAAAAAAAAAGAAAGTTGTTATATCATAGGTGGAAACATATACTTTCCAATCCCTAACGTTTGGTGAAAAAACTTTTAAATTTGGAAAATTTGATTTGAATTAATAACTCTTAGTCCTTTCTTCTTAGTTAATTTATGTGGCTTTAATTTAAAAAGTAAGTTACTTCTACCAAAAATATATTGACTTTGGTAAATTAGATATCTTATAAGCCCTTAACTCTTAGTCAAATAACTTAGTTGTTCACACAATGTAATTTCAATACCAATAAATCTCAAAAAATGATAGAACAACTTTCAATTTGTACTCCCAAAACCAACAAATTATAAAAATGATAGAAGTTGTCATAAAAGAACCTACCACTTAAAAAATAATGGAAAAAGAAAGAAAGAAAATAGTTTCTATATAATAGGTGGAAATCTATACCCTTGAAACATTAACTCTTAGTTGAAAGAAATACTTCTCACACTCTAATTGAAATAAATGCTCAATCACAAGTTTAACGACTTTGGTAAAATAGATAGTCATGAACCCTTGATGAAGGACGGCTCTAATACCACTGATGAAGGGCCACACCACCCTTACCAACTCACAACCAAGAATGCAACAATATAAAGACCAAGAAAATAAAATGCTTCCCAAAGAACTCTTTTATTATACTTGAAAATCCAATATCAATTACAATAACATTTTTGCAAGATCTCTCAAGATCCAATCCAAACCCAAGCTAGTCCAGATCCACACTTTGGTAGAAACCTCCAAGATCTCAACTTGGGCTCACAAACCACCAAGCAACCTCCTTGTTTCTAAACCACAGTCACTAGCTCTTCTCACAAACCTTATCCAAGATCCAAGTGTAAATTGCCTCACATTAGGCGCTCTATTTCCAGACTCAGGAAAACTCACTCTTCACTTTCTCCTCTTTCTCTTTCACACCTTCCAACTTTCCTTCCAATGCTTCTACTTCTCGAGCTTCTCCTTCTCGAGCTTCCACTTCTCAAGCTTTCACCTTCTTCTCGAGCTTTCACTTCTCAAGCTTTCACCTTCTTCTCGAGCTTTCACTTCTCAAGCTTCCACTTCTCAAGCTACTCCTTGAGCTTCCACTCCTCGAGCTTCTACTTCTCAAGCTTTTCCTTCTCAAGCTACTCCTCCTCAAGCTTCCACTTTTCAAGCTACTCCTTGAGCTTGATTAGAAATGCTCACATGCCTTGCTTAAATAGACACTTACCACCCCATGCATGACTTATCCACAACCTTCTAGAATTCCTCCACAACCTTCTACAACTTCCATAACCTTCTAGAATTACAACTAAGCACCACCATGTGGCCCAATTAGAAAATTACATTTCCTTTATGGATCACAACAAATATTAAATGCAAGATTTAAGAAACTTTCCACAAGCTTCTAAGATGCCACCTACACACCTCGATTAATGTAATGACAACTATTTATTTTTATTTTTATTTTTCTATTATGCCACCTATGTACCTCGAAAATAGAAATCCTCTTTTTCTTTCTTTTCTCCTTTTTCCCTTTTTAATTTTTTTATTATTTCTCCTCTAATTTTCGTCACTTTCTCTCTCCTCCAATTTTTTTTTTCCCAATAATTTTCTCATGCAAGATGCTCCTGCATCAACCCTTGACTCCAGTCAATAGAAATCAACTACCTATTCATGCAACATAATTTCACTCCCAATACCAACAATTCACAAAATAAATCAACTATACAAGCAGCTTGAATTCACACTTCTAACCCCAACAAATCACAAAAATGATAGACTGACTTTTAATTGTACTCCCAGTACCAACAAAACACAAAAAGCTATACAACAACTTTAAATTTGTACTCCCAATACCAACAAATCACAAAAATGATAGAAGCCATTATAGAAGAACCTCTCGTTAAAAAAATAGAAAAGGAAAAGAAAAGAGTTCTCATATTGTAAGTTGAAATATATAATCCCATAACACTAACACTTAGTCCTTAGAAATTATTTATTCATGCAACTTAACTTCATAATCTCAATACCAACAAATCACAAAAGAAATCAACTATTTATGCAACTTGAATTCACACTCCCAACCCCAATAAATCACAAAACAATGATAGAACAACTTTCAATTTGTACTCCAAATACAAACAAATCACAAAAATGACAGGAGTCATTTTAGAAGAACCTCTCACAGAAAGAAAGGGATGAGAAAAAGCTTAACTCGTAGTCAATAGGAATCATTTATTCATACAAACTTACTTTATACCCTAAGTACCAACAAATCACAAAAGAAATCAACTATTTAGACAACTTAAACTTACCCTCCTAACCCTAGTAAATCACAAAAAATGGTACAACAACTTTAAGTTTGTACTCAAAATACAAACAAGTCAAGAAACAATAGAAGAGAATCTCTTATTAAAAAAATGTTAAAAAAAACAGAGTTGTTGTACTATGGATGGAAATATATATTCATAAACATCAACTCTTAGTCTCCAAAACCATCTATTCATGCAACTTAACTTCATACTCTTAATACCAACAAATCACAAAAGACATCAACTATTTAGACAACTTAAATTCACACTCCCAACTCCAATAAGTCACAAAAATTGACAAAACAACTTGAACTTTGTACTTCAAATACAAATAAAATACGAAATGATAGAAGAGAACCTCTCATCATAAAAAGTTTTTTCTTTTCTTTTGAAAAGAGTCGCCAATCATATGTAGAAATATATACTCCAAAACATTAACTCCTACCCACCACCAATCATCTACTCATGCAGCTTAACTTCATACTCCCAATACCAACAAATCACAACAAATGCCCCAAGTATATATACACACTCGAATTCACACTTCCAACCCCAATAAATTAACAAATCACAAAAAGAATCAACTATTTATCCAAACTTCAATTCACACTCTCAATTGATGGAACAACTCTCAATTTGTACTCCCAATACAAACAAATCCCGAAAATGACACAAGTCCTTATCAAAGAACCTCACATTTATAAAAACAAACACAACACCCCCAAAAAGTAAACTTGCCAAATTACATAGATACAACAACAATATAAAACCAAATGTAGATGTAGTTATATACCTAGATGGCAGAGGTTTAGAGTCATTTTGCACATTCCACAAAAGATCCAATCCCGTCACCATTATTAGGACGCCATCCCAAAAATCAACCCCATGGTAGAAGGAAAACACTAGAAATGACCCTCACTCAACCCCACCAACACAAAAATGGTCCCTTTCTTCCCACCACCATTAACCTTAATTATTTGTAATTTAAAAAGATTTTGGATCCCATAATGCCTTATAACCACCACGCTTAGTGCGCGCATTCGAATACCCCCTCTTTCCTCTTTTTACTGCGGGGGGTCAAATCATATGAAATAGAAATGAAAGGGAGGGAAGGGAAGGAGAAGAAAGAAGGAGAAGCCGTCAAAGGCACCGTGCTCTCGTATATATAATTTAACCCCCTTCCGTACCCTGACACAGACTAATTAATAGTTTAGCGGCACATGTCCCATCAACATCAAGGAGCTTCCGCAAAGGGTGCAGATGGAGATCGACGGCGCAGGGTGCCTCCGCAGGCCGATCCGGCGGCCCACAATAAAGAGCCCTCACACACACAAATATTGCCTTTTGCTACTATTTCTGCAGCTGCTCAGCCTTTGGCCCAAAATTTTAAAGGGGAGAGGAAAGGAACTGGTGTTGTTCAGACGGAGAGGGGAAGAGGAAGAGGAAGAGGAGGAGGAAGCGGAAGGGGAAGAGGGAGGCCGCCATTGATGAATGTTGAGGTGAGTTCAGCGTGCAGGTTTGTGGAAGGAGTTGATGCTGGAAGGTGATCGATGAGGGGGAAATACAGGGGGAGGAGGAGAAGGAGTGGGACTTATGAAGGTTTCAATGAGTAAATCGCCGCTTAAGCTGCCCTCGGATCGAGTCTCGTGGAGCTGTTCCGGTGTGAAGATTACGTGACGGTGCTCGAGCTGGAGACTGGATTTTCAGGGTGTGGATGCTGCTGGAGCTGGCTTTGTGCGTGGACGGTGCAGGAATTGAGGGTTTCGGAGGCCGGAAGTGGGAAGGAGTGGTGAGTTTGTGAGAGATGGGGAATAAGGGGGTGCGGATGGAGTTTTGTAGGTGTGCTTTGTAGCGTAGGCTGGATATGTTCGTTGTGGCGCACAGGGGTTTCGAACGAGGGATCTGTATGTATGAGCTTGTTTTGGTTCAGCTGTAGCGGAGATTTTTGGTAATGCGCTGTTTGGAAGCTTGAGAAAGGCCTAGCTGCTTTTTCAGGAGGTCGTGGGTTGGGAAGTTGGAAGAAACGGAAGGGATGGACGAGCAGGGACCTTGCATTGCGGAAGCACAGACTTTCTGGTAGGATATTGCTTGGCGGTTGTAAATCTGGGCGCGTAAGCTCTGCGGTTTCTGGAGAAGGCGGGGTTATTGGGTGCAAATATGTACGAATTTGAGGGATTGCCCGTAAAACACTATTAAATCTAGTCTGTTTGCGGTTGCGGGTAGTCATTATTGAAAATCTGACAGCAGGGCATCCAGTTTGTGTATTTTTAATTAAGGCGAGATGAGGATTTCGTCTCCGGGCTTCGGTCAGCAGGCCCAGGAAGGTAATGAACCTCGTGTATTTCGTTTCATTGCGCTTCTTACGAGCTATTTATGGTCGATCTCGTCCTATATGCAGTGAAGAAAGTATAATGCCATATGCCATGTCTGTTTGTCTTGCGGTTTGACCTTGTCCGCAAACCTTGCGGTTGAAAGCTCTGTTGATTCCTGTCAAGCATCCCAAATTAGGAAGGCTAACAAACAATCAAGCACGGCATCGTATCCGGGTGTCTATCCAACACTGACCGCCTGGGGAAATTGCTACTTCGACTTTACTTTCCCTTAAGATTAGACGAGCTACAATTAACCAAGTCCTGGCAACTTGTTTAGGATCCTTAAACGTGTGGCAATACAGAAGGCCATGCATGATTTGTATTCAAGTTTTTCCTAATTTGTCGAGTTCCAGTGATTTATTCCAACTCAAAAGAAGCTATGTCGTTTACACGGCGATGCCCTGTCTCAACTAATGTTTCACCCATTGAGAGGACCTCTTCCCTGAATATTTCATAAAGTAAAAGTTCTGAGAGGTCTCACGAATTTAATTTTTCTCTTAATAGATTCGCTCTGTACGGATGGGTTGTGTTTAGGGAACAAATGTTGTTGTAATCTTGTAACGGTTTGTTTTGCATAGATCATCTAGGACTTAAGTCCAGAACTTCTAATTGCCACCGTGGTGCTCTGTCACTCAGCCACTTGCCCTCTTTTGATACTTCCAGCATGGGTGTCTAAGGAGAATAACTTGGTAAACCGTACATGAATGGGACTCTAACCCTGCCTACACAGTTCCCTGCCTTACTTTCGCTGAATGGTTGTATGCTCACCTCTGCAACACATCACTTGATGATAACTGTGTCCTGATTTGTCTTAGTAAGATGAGGGCATCAGGGATAAACGAAGAACTGCATGACGTCCTTTAACACTGTATGATCCTCTAGTATAAATGGCCCACTCTCTACTATAAATAGCCCATTTATTAAGCAGGCGTTAAGTTTGTAGGGTCTATTTAATTTATGTTACTAAAAATTGCCATATCATCTGTCCTTTTAGGCGAGCAATTTTCCCTTTTTTAATTTCATTTAACTGAATTTTTTATTTATATATTTGCATTCAATCACTTTTCTAGTTATCAGAATTTCCCCTAAAACATTTAAAAGCCTTCTTGTAGTTTTATAATGTTAAGTCCAACCTTTGTGTTTTTTTTCCTTATTCCGTGGGCTTCAAATTTTCTCAAAGAGTACTGTTTCAGTCTGCTCCCGAAAATGTGTTTTAGCGATTATCTTATGTGATAGTTTTCTTAAATTTAGCAGGATGTATTTTGCTGGATAATTTTAACATTTGGAGTTTAAAATTCCTATTAGCTATCGTCAAAGGCATATTGGATTAAATTTGGATGCATTCTCTGTCTTCAAATGCTATGTACAAGTCCCAGACTAATTCATCCCTTGAAAGTTTAACTAAGGCTAGTGATCTTATTTTAGCTTTCTGTTATTGACTTCCTGGTGGAAAGGAAGCCTTGAAAGAACTTTTAGAAGATTGTGTGCATGCCCACATCTCTGTCATGAACACTGGCCAATTGTATTATGTTCAATTGCTTTCAGAGAATGCTGTCTTCAATATAATGTATTCTATGCTCTATTTTTTAGGGTGGGTTTGAAGATGTTTCCCTGAGCTCTACAAGCATATTATCAGTTTTACGAGGCTAGCTTTGTAAGGAGACGACACTTTTGATAAGCTTTATTTGATTTCTTCCAATTTTACCCTTCTCCAGAACTTATTGTTCCTTATCAGAACGTGTTTAAGAGCTCTACCAATCTTTAATCAGGTTTAAGATTTCAACCTTTCTCAGAAGAGAACATTTTGCTCGTGAGGTGTTTGATTCCTCGCTATTTTGTGTGGTTGAAATCTTTGAGGAGCCTGGCTTGAAAATGGTTCATGGTTAAATACCTCCGACTCTCTGAGGCAAGACAAGCTGAGCCACAAGATCTCGTTTTAGATTTCCATTTGATTCTTTGTCACTCAAACCTTTGAATCTAACATTTTGCTTATGTATCAAGCAGAAATGTGTAAATAACATTCTGGCAACTGCCATTACCAGAGATTAAATTGCTGCTAGAAGATATAGAATATAGAGTATTCTATTTCCTGAAAGCAATTGAATTGCATGTTTTTATTTGCTTTATGGTAAAATTTCAGTTATATGATCTGTATGATATACTCAATTTGCTTATTCACCTTCCTTCAACAGGAGAAAGGCGTTGTCTTAACTCAGAGCTTTGGCATGCCTGTGCTGGACCTCTGGTGTCCTTACCTGCTGTTGGAAGCAGGGTTGTCTATTTTCCACAGGGCCACAGTGAGCAGGTAAAATTCTGGCTTTATAAACTCAAGACCTATGTATGGTATGTGAAACATGGTCAACAGAGTGGTTGAAGAAAGTAGGTCAATATATGCTTATTTTCTGTCTATTATATGCTTGTACCCAATCTTCAAAAAATGCAATTTCTACTGGTTGAGTTCAATTTTTTTGAAAAATTATTTCAGGTGGCTGCGTCAACAAACAAAGAGGTCGATGCTCACATACCGAATTATCCAAATCTTCCACCTCAGTTAGTCTGTCAGCTTCACAATGTCACTATGCATGTGAGATTTTACTGCATTTTCATCTTATGTTGGACTCATTAATACATCATTCCTTGTGATTCTGTAAGTTGGCAATGTCCAGAGGTTTGATAAAATAGTACTTCCATGGATGGCAGGCAGATGTGGAGACAGATGAAGTATATGCTCAGATGACATTGCAACCATTGAATGCTGTAAGTCATTATGAATTTTGCAACTTGGCATTTGTTCTAAATGCCACCTTTGGCATGCCATGCATATGTTGTGCTGTTAAATGATAAGCTAAAAGCTAACAATGCTGTGCAGCAAGAGCAAAAAGACACATATCTCTCATCTGACCTGGGTACACCAAGCAAACAACCAACTAATTATTTCTGCAAAACTTTAACTGCAAGTGACACTAGTACACATGGTGGTTTCTCTGTTCCACGCCGAGCAGCAGAAAAAGTTTTCCCTCCTCTGGTATGACTCATCTCCTCCCTTAAATCTTGCTTTCTCTTATATTTGATCTTCTTATGTTCAGGTTTTCAAGAGCTTTCAAACAGACATGATTATTGTTTTTAAGGAGCACAAATGATATTTTATTTACAACCATTTTGTATTAATTTTGTTGCTGGATACCTGCTTTCTGTTACATTTTGTCCTCAGGATTTTAATCAGCAGCCACCTGCTCAGGAACTAATTGCCAGAGATCTTCATGATAATGAGTGGAAGTTTCGGCATATCTTTCGGGGTTAAGTACCAGATTAGTCTTTTAATTGAAAACAGTAAAACATATTAAATTGTTTTTAATTGATTTAAGAACTATATTTATAAATATTTATGTTCTCTTTCACTGGAATAAGTGAGTTGATTTTGAGATACCTTGTTCTAGAAATTATTTGAAGTAAGTTTGGTATTTATATGAATGCCAATATATATTGGGTCTATCTGAAATATTCTGTGCGCTTTTTCTACTGAGATTCTTCCGTAAGTTTAAAGTCTGTAGGTTTGTTATTCTCTGGTTATTCTTGTTTCTTACGTTACATGTTTGTGGCCTTCTCTTCTATAGTAAGCCTGCAATTATCATCTTTTAATATCTTGTTTTGGAGTCGCAGCAAGCGGCTACCTGTTTCAAGCTCGTTTGGCGAATTTCATACATCCATTTAAAAGTAGTTCTTTGACAGGGGCACAAAATGCCACAATAAGAATCTGTGAAAAGGAGTATTGAATTCAAATTGTTCTTCTTAAAATGTCTTATGAGTTATTTAATCATCGGAGTAATGTGGGTTGTTTGAATTGGCTTTTGGTTATTTTTCATATTGATAAAGGCAGGATTGTAAGATCTGACACCTTGTACAACAGAGAAGCCAGATTGTAGACAGAGCAAGTACTGTGAGATATGAGACAAACCAAACAGCTCAACTAGATGAATCATAGTGATATACAACTCCAGCCTAGCTGCGGCACACAATAACAAGAAAGAAAAAGAATGGGATCCCTTGGATTAAATTAAACAACTGGACTCTTTTTTATCATCATTCATGTTAAAGTATGAGATTTGGAGATAAGGAAGACCTTTCTCCTACCTTTGCACGACAGTCTATGAAAATTTCGTATGTGCATTGCTGCATACTTTTCTATTTGGATAGAGAGATGCATGGAATAAAATGGGTAATTTAACAAATAAGAATCTGTGAAAAGGAGTATTGAATTCAAATTGTTCTTCTTAAAATGTCTTATGAGTTATTTAATCATCGGAGTAATGTGGGTTGTTTGAATTGGCTTTTGGTTATTTTTCATATTGATAAAGGCAGGATTGTAAGATCTGACACCTTGTACAACAGAGAAGCCAGATTGTAGACAGAGCAAGTACTGTGAGATATGAGACAAACCAAACAGCTCAACTAGATGAATCATAGTGATATACAACTCCAGCCTAGCTGCGGCACACAATAACAAGAAAGAAAAAGAATGGGATCCCTTGGATTAAATTAAACAACTGGACTCTTTTTTATCATCATTCATGTTAAAGTATGAGATTTGGAGATAAGGAAGACCTTTCTCCTACCTTTGCACGACAGTCTCTGAAAATTTCGTATGTGCATTGCTGCATACTTTTCTATTTGGATAGAGAGATGCATGGAATAAAATGGGTAATTTAACAAAAATTCATCTTACAAGGTGATTATCTAAGTCCTAGAGTCAAATTTTGGGAAAGCATTAGCTGATTGTTACTTATATACATCTCCCACTTTCCATTGAAGTATTTCAGTACAAAAAAAATCTTAGAATAGGAGTCTGAGCAAATCATTTTTTTTTATAAGTCAAGGGACATCATTTTGCAATTTCAATTTCAGTTTCACCAATTGGTTGTCTATGTAATAGGGGCTTGATATGACCAGGGAGAGTACTGAAAAAAGAACAAATTCGATAGGATTACTTTTCAAATGTAATTCTTAAATCATAAAATGTCCCTTGTCAATCAAAGAAATGGTCTAAGATATTTAATAATGAGACTAAATAGAACATAAAGTGAAATAGAACACACCCTCCAAGAGGAACAATAATGTCAACTAAAATGTTATTGTCAAGTTTCAATGATTTATTGGTGTAAGCATGTTGTTTCTGATCAACCCACATGTTTTTACATTAATAGGATGAAGGATGCAGTTGTATATAATTTTTCAACCCTCTTTGTTGCGATTTCAAATTAGTTGTGCTATAGTGGTACTACCACATGATTTGAAAGGATAGTGATATGCAATGCACAGTAGCTGAAATATATCTCCTTTTTAACTTAAGCATATGTCTTACATATAGTCGATTATCAAATTTTGCTTTATTTGTGATGTGCTTGTGAAGTACATAAGAAATTAATTGCTGCCTTCCCATTGCTCAAAATATCAATGTTTGTTTATATTACAATAATAGATAGCGTCTATTATTAGTTAATGGTTATATATTTGTAATTTATTGTAAATATAGAATGTTTCTAATATTTAGTTAGGCTGTAGATAACTGTTTGTTTTCTTCTAGTTAGAATAGAAAATTTCTATTCTTTACAATCATTTCCTAAAGAAACATTGTTTCATTCTTTTGTATATATTGACTTCTCGGTCTCTTTAAATATTAAATACTTCGTAATATGGTATCAAAGCAAGGTTGAATTTTTTCGAAAATAATTTCTTGTTGAAATTATCTAAACATTATTTTTGAAACTATTTTCTTCTATATTTTTACCTACTTCCTAATACCTAGTTTCGACTAGGGTTTTAGAGACATGGATCTGTAAAAGCTTGGATTATTTTTCTGGTTTGTGATTGGAATTTCGCTAAGGTTTTTTGGATAAATTTACAACTCGCGAAGCGAAGCATCAATATGCAAAAATGCGACTTCAGCTTGCTCGTGTTTGTTTTTTTGTATCCTTTTAGAGACCTCTATTATTGCTTGTGTCTGTTATTGCTTGCGTCATTTTTCTCTACCTCATTTTTAGTAGTAAATCGCGAGCCATTTTTTGCAGCAATTTTTCCCTATATCTGCAACAAAAATGCCATCTTTTGGTATAGGATCCGTCACCTTCAGCAACATCTCTACTAGAAAGTCATTTTTTTTTGGAAAAAATCAGCCGTTTTTTGCTTACGATTTCCATTTTTTATGCTAATCCGACCATGACCCTCCATTGCCGCCCACTAAGGTTTTGTTCGAAAACCCTAATTTTTCGGCTCGAATTTTGCTTTTGATAATAAAATTTTGGTGGGTTTTTTGAAAGTCAATTGGGTTGTTAGGTTTTATGGGTGCCTCAATTTTCGAGCCAACAGATTTAGAAACTGACAACATATTTTTTTTGGGTATATCGAGCTCTCTTCTAGGTACCCCTTCAATTTTTCTAGGTCTTTTGTTTTTTTTGCCTCAGAGTATGTGCCTTCACAGAGTTTCACTTTTTCATCTGGAAAATGTATTATGGCATCTCTAACAAATATTTTGCTCGAGAGCAATTCAAAATTCAATGGGTGGAATTATCACTTGGAAACAATGGATAATAGCAATTTTTGAATATTAGAATATTGTTTAGATTGTTTTGGGTATTACACAACATCTGATTGCCCCTTGTACTGATTAGGTTACACATGGGATTTGAATAATCGAGAGGTGGTGATGCTTCTCAAATTATTCGTAGCTGATGATCAACTCTCTTAGATTCCATCCGGCAAGACAGTGGTCGAGATATGGGTGCATCTCAAGAATCTTCAGGAGACTTCTTACAAAAGCAGAGCTTTCATTTTAAAGAACACTCTTTTTTCTATTATCATGGATGAGCAAACATTGTTCCAGGCTCACTTGAATAGGATTCAAGAAATCCGTGATTAGTTGCAAGATGGAGCAAGAGGACATTGTGGTCATCACTCTCAGGAGTTTACCCAAGTCCTATGAGCATTTTATCGACACTCTCAACATCACTTCTTCTAGTGTTGAAATGAAATTCACAGATCTTTGCACACTCCTGCTTCAACAAGATTGGTGGAAACAATAAAGTAACAGTTCCAATTCTACCTCCACAAAGCAAGCCTTTGTTGCTAAATCCTTTTCGAAGGATAAAGGCAAGTGTCAACAGTCTTCTCCTCCAGCTTCAAAAGGCTCTCGGAAGAACATTCAATGCAACTATTGCCACAAGTTTGGTAACATGAAGGTTGAATGTCGAAAACACTTAGCTGCCCAATCTAAGCAATCAAGTTCGCAGTTAAAAGTGAACAGTGGAGAGCACACTGAGCAGATGGAATCTGCCTTTTACGCCTTCATGGCTAAAAGACTTGCGTATCATGTGAAGTTGTCTTCCTAGTACATTGATTTAGGTGCCTCTCGTCATTTCACCCACTGTAGAGATTGGTTTACTACCAACATTACTTGGATGCTGTTATTTTTGGTGGCGGAGAAGAGTACACTATTGTTGGCAAAGGCAACATTCAAATTCAATTTGCTGGGAGGAATCTCATTTTCCTCAATGTGTACTACGTTCTAGGGATGGAACTAAATCTACTCTCAGTGAGTCAGTTGCTGCGACATTCTCTACAATTGGATGTCACCTTTAGTTCACATCAGTGTACCATCACTGATAGGGTGACTAAGTCTATTGTTGTAGTGGGTCTTGAGGATCACGGTCTTTTCCAATTTCTAGGGATAGAACTAAATCTACTCTCAGTCAGTCTGTTGCTGCGACATTCTCCACAATTGGATGTCACCTTTAGTTCACATCAGTGTACCATCACTGATAGGGTGACTAAGTCTATTGTTGTAGTGGGTCTTGAGGATTACAATCTTTTCTAGCTTACTAATTATGGTGATTCTTGGGACTTAGCTATGGCTGCTTGGCGCTCTTCTATTAGAACACTTTGGCATCAGCAATATGGACACTTCAATGTACATTATCTCACTTAGCTTGCTTGGGAAGAGCTTGTCCTCAAATTACCAGAGGTTTAGACTCAACAACTTGGAGTTTGTGATGTATGCTAGGTTGGGAAGCAACATCGCACACACCTTTGACCAATGGCGATTCATGGCGAGCTTCTCAGGTACTTAAGCTTGTTCATGTTGATATTTGCTACCCTATGGCCACTCTTGTTCTTGGGTCCAAGTATTTTTTGTTGTTTGTTGATGATTTCAGTAGAAAAATGTGTTATATTTTCTTAAAAGGAAATCAGATGCATTTCCTATATTTCAAAAGTTTAAACCTTTTGTTGAAAAAGAGTTTGAGAAATCTATTATTACTCTTAGGTTAGACAATTTGGGGGGGGGGGGGGGGGGATTTTGTTCTAATGAATTGTCTAGCTTCTTGGATACACACAACATCAAATGCCAGTGAACCACACTCCATATACCACAACATAACAGTGTAGTTGAACAACGAAACAAAACATCATCGAGATGGCTCACTACATGCTCAAACGTAAACAAGTTTCGAAGAAGTTCTGGGTAGATGTAGTTATCACTGCAGTTTATCTTTTGAATTGGTCACCCACAATGGCAGTCAAAGACAAGACTTTGGAAGAGGCCTGGTTAGGTTGCAAGCCCAAAATTAGCCACTTGAAAGTTTTTCAGATGGAATCTGCCTTTTACGCCTTCATGGCTAAAAGACATGGATATCATGTGAAGTGGTCTTCCTGGTACATTGATTCTGGTGC
Source organism: Cupressus sempervirens (assembly GCA_028749045.1). Classification (NCBI taxonomy): domain Eukaryota; kingdom Viridiplantae; phylum Streptophyta; class Pinopsida; order Cupressales; family Cupressaceae; genus Cupressus; species Cupressus sempervirens. The sequence continues at coordinate 262,460,263 of CM053793.1, forward strand.
CTCTTGTCATTTCACTTGCTGTAGAAATTGGTTCACTGACTACTAGCGTTACTCAGATTTTGTTATTTTTGGCGGTGGAGAAGAGTACACTATTGTTGGCAAAGGCATAATTCAGATTCAATTTGCTGGGAGGAATCTCATTTTCCTCAATGTGTAGTACGTTCTAGGGATGAAACTAAATATACTCTCAGTCAATTGTGACATTTTCCACAATTGGATGTCACCTTTAGTTCACATCAGTGTATCATCACTGATAGGGCAACTTAGTCTATTGTTGCAGTGGGTCTTGAGGATCATGGTCTTTTCCGACTTACTAATTATGGTGATTCTCAAGACTTAGCTATAGTTGCTTGGCGGTCTTCTGTTAGCACACTTGGCATCAACAATATGGACACTTTGATGTACAGTATCTCTCTTAACTTGCTTGGGAAGAGCTTGTCCTCAAATTGCCAAAGATTCAGACTCAACAACTTGGAGTTTGTGATGCATGCTAGGTTGGAAAGCAACATCGCACACACCTTTCACCAGTGGCGATTCATGGCGAGCTTCTCAGGTACTTTAGCTTGTTCATGCCGATATCTGTTGCCCTATGGCCACTCTTGTTCTTGGGTCCAGGTATTTTCTGTTGTTTGTCGATGATTTCAGTAGAAAAAATGTGGGTATATCTTCTTAAAAAGAAATTAGATGCATTTCCAGTATTTCAAAAGTTTAAACCTTTAGTTGAAAAAGAGTTTGGGAAATCTATTATTACTCTTAGGCTAGACAATGGGGGGGGATTTGTTCTAATGAATTCTCTAGCTTCTTGGATACTCTTGACATCAAACGCCAGTGAATCACACTCCATATACCACAACGTAACAGTGTAGTTGAATGACGAAACAAAACAATCAGTGAGATGGCTCGCTTCATGCTCGAACATAGACAAGTTCTGAAGAAGTTCTGGGAGATGTAGTTATCACTGCAATTTATCTTTTGAACTGGTCACCCACAGAGGCGATCAAAGATAAGACTCTGGAAGAGGCCTGGTCAGGTTGCAAGCGTAGAATCAGTCACTTGAAAGTTTTTGGCTCTCTTGCTTTTGTTTGAATCCTTGATGCATCACGCACCAAGTTGGATGCCAAGAGTCAAAAACTCATGCTTGTTGGATATAGTAGTCTTCACAAAGCCTACTGCTTGATTGACACTGCGATATCTCGCTCTTGTATAGTCGTGATGTAGTCTTTGATGAGCAATGAGGGCCATTAATGCCTGTTTCTCTTGCTCCTGATCCAACATATCAGGCTTTGAAGGTACATGATTTGGTAGTTAGACTTTCATTAGGTCCAGCTTATGGGAGGGCTCCCATAGCTCATGCAACTCCAATTCTATGAGTGATCCTTGTACAAACACCTCTAGCTTCTCTTGCAAGATCAGCCAAAGTTGTAAATGCTTCCCTTGAGTTTAATCTAGAGTCTTTTGATGAGGAACTTGAGTTAATTTAACCTCAAACATATTTCGAGGCTAAAGGAATTCCAAAGTGGGAACATGCTATGACATCTAAACACTAGAGCCTGCTAAAGAAAAATAACACTTGGCTCCTTTCTAATCTTCCACTAGGGAAGAAACCCATTGGCTGCAAATGAGTTAACAAAATCAAATACAAATTTGACAGTACTTTTGATAAGTGCAAAGCTCGTTTAGTTACAAAGGGCCTTTCTCACCGTTAGGGCATATTGATTATTTGGAGACCTTTGATCCTACTACAAAGACGAGCACAATCAGATTAGTCCTAGCCATGGCGACTCAATTTGGTTAGAAGGTCCATTAGATGGACGTCAAGAGTGATTTCTTGAATGGTGACCTACAAGAATAGGTCTCCATGACGCAACCTCCTCGTTTTAAGGTTGTTGGTAAAGAACATCAAGTTCTTAGATTAGGGAAAGCTCTTGACGCTTTAATGCAGACCCCTTGGGCATGGTACATGAAAATTGATAAGTACCTCAAAAATCAAGGCTTCTAGACGAGTTCTTTAGACTCAAATTTGTACATCAAGATTATTGACAATGACATCATTCTTCTGGTTATTTATGTGGATGATTTGATCATTACTGGTAGTTCAACACTTTCAATCATATTTCAACATTTATGACTCAACTCAAATCGAGTTCCTTACACTCAAATCTGTACATCAGGACTACTGACAATGACATCATTATTCTAGTTATTTATGTGGATGATTTGATCATTACTGGTAGTTCAACAAAATTTATGATTGCTCAAGTGGATGTTATGAGTCACGGTTTATCAAAATGAAGCAAAAGATTAAATGCATGTAAGGATGTTGGTATGACTTTCTGTATATGGTTTATTATTAGAAATTCTAGCTATTTGATGTTAAAATTCTAACCAAGATAATCCTACAGGTCTGCCAGTACAAATTGTACCTTCTCTTATTGATAATATATCTAATGATTGGCACTTAATACATATACATGCTTTTCCTATAGGTGTCAACGATTTCTAAGAGATGCCTTTGTTTGGTTGTTAACTAAACTAACATTTAGTTAGTTAATTACTAATTTGAGTCTCTTAAATCGTTGACTTAGGGAAATTTATAATTAGTGCCAAGTTAGAAAGGATATATATTCGGTTGTAAATGCAGTTTATGGGACATACAATACACAACAGTCCGCTTCGATAAGCATCTTACTTCCAGTGAATACTAAGTCTGAGATATTCCAATTTTCAGATTGATAATAAGAGCATTGAATTTGTATTCATGATAAGTTATAACTTCATCAAATAATTTGAATATTCATAATATTTAGAAGATTGTTCTCAGTCATTCAAAACTGAACTAAAAGTCTGATCCAAAGAGCAAAGAATTAGTAGAATCTTTACATGGTATCAGAGCCAAGTTATCTATCCTAGGGTTCTGCAAAATTCAGTCATCAGACTTTATATATACTTAGTAATCTTCTCCTATCTTCAATGGCATATAAAATCAGACCTGATGACAGGTTTGATGGGAAATAACACTTTGAAGCCTGGAAATTTAGAATCATAATGATTCTTGAAGAGAACAATATAAAACAATTTGTTGATGGAGCATCCAAACAACCCCTAGTTGAACCTCACAAATCCATATAGAGCAATGGAAATAGACAAGCTATTCAAATCATCTTGGAGATGGAGTTAAAAATGATATCGTACCTATGCTTACGAAACGTCAGTCTGCCTTTGATATGATGAATGCATTAGGAAATGCATATGAAGTAAACAATGCAACTAGGGTTCTTGCATTCAAAAGGCAACTGAATCACATTTAGATAAAGAAAGGAGAATCAATAATCTCTTATTTCCTAAGAGTTGCCGGCATTAGAGATGAACTATCAAGCATAGGAACCATCATTAATGACACAAAATTAACGCTTATGGCTATGGATGGATTGCCAGATTCATGGGAAACATTCGCACAAGGAATAAGTGCCAAAGATTAGTTTCTAAACTTTAACAAACTCAAGAATGATTGTCTTCAAGAGGAATCCAAAAAACTAAAGAAAGGAGGGAAACCAAAAGTATAAGATGAAGAGCTTCATGTTCTTAATGCAAACTCCTATAAAGGCAAGAAGAAGCATTTCAAGAAGAAAAAGGGAAATCAAAAGAATGGAAAGCCCAAGAAAGATCTATCTAAAATAAAATGTTTCGAATGTGAAAATTTTGGATACTATAGATGTAATTGTCTTGAAAATTCCAAACAACAAGCAAATTGTACAAATGTCATTAGAGAAGAAGATACTTATGATCTTGAGAACCGTGCTTTGTATTCCTCTCTATCAAATGAAATTTCAAACAAAGCATGGGTAATTGATAGTGGATCTTTTAAACATATAACGGGATACAAAGAAACTCTAGATTCTTTATTAGAGAAAGTTAACGGTGAAGTTACCATTGGTGATAACTTTGCACATTTTGTTGAAGGAATTGGAAATTGTACTTTGAAACTAAAATCAGGAAATACTCTTCTTCTTAAAGGTGTACTCGATGTACTAGGGATTAAAAGAAACCTAATCTCAATTACAGCACTTGAAGATGATGGACACAATGTTGCTTTCATGGATGGCAAAGTATTAACTTGGGCTAAGAACTCTTACATCAAGAAAGCAAAGTTAATTGGTCAAAGAAGGGGATATTTGTATGAATTGAATACAAAATCTAGTCGATCCATTCAAGCCCTAGTTCATGAAGCTGAAGATTCAAATGAAATATGGCACAAAAGATTAGGGCATCTAAGTTTTAAAACTTTATCAACTATGGAAAAAATGGTTACTGTATTACCCAAATTAAATAAAGATCACCCTAGTATTTGCAAGGGGTGTGCTTTGGGTAAAAGCACTAGGAGTTCCTTTCATGATAGTGCTAGGAAAACAAATAATGCACTAGAATTAATTCATTCAGATTCATGTGGACCTATGCCCGTTCCTTCTCTTGGAGGATTTTGGTATTATATCTTGTTCATAAATGACTTCTCTAGGAAAACATGGATTTATTTCTTAAAATGCAAGGAATCAGAAGAAATCTTACAAAGATTTAAAGAATTCAAAGCATTAATTGAAAATTTTTCAGGACATAAAATTAAAACCCTTAGAACAGATAATGGAGGAGAATATACCTCAGGTTTGTTTAAAAGGTTTTGTAAAGAATCAGGGATCAAGAGGGAGTACACTATTCCTTATAACTCAGAACAAAACGGGGTAGCAGAAAGAAAGAATAGGACAGTTATAGAAGTTGCTAGGGCTATGATTTTTGACCAAAATCTAGAATACTATCTTTGGGTAGAAGCCTCTTGTACTACTGTATATATTAAAAACAAAAGTTCTCACTCCTATCTTAAAGATAAAACCCCTGAAGAAGTATTTACCAAAATAAAACCCAATATAAGTTATCTTAGAATTTTTGGATGTCCTGTATATATTCATGTTCCAAAAGAAAAGAGAACCAAGTTAGAACCCTCTGGGAGGAAAGGTATGTTTGTAGGGTATAGTGAAACTTCTAAAGCATGTAGAATTTTCATACCTGGATAGAAAACTATTGAACTTAGCAGAGATGTAATCTTTGAGGAAGATCTTGCATTCAAAAGAGCCATAAGTTCTAATGAACCTTCTCCTTTATTGAGTTCTGAAAGAAATAGTGAATCGATCCTAGAGGGAGAACTTAGAAGAGATCGAAGATGAAATTCAAAATATGAACCTTGAAGAAAATTCAAAGAAAAGATCCCTTTGGGCCATAAAAACAGTTGAAGCAGCTCAAGACTTTGTGCACCTTCAAGAACAGTTAGAGAAAGTAAAAGACCTAAAAGATTCTCTAGTTATATAACAAATATGAGTGATTTATCCAAAACAGAGCCAATCAATCCTTCTGATGCTATTAAACACTCACCCTGGAAAGAAGCTATAACAGAAGAATATCAATCAATTATAAAAAATGATGTTTGGGAAATTGTTCCAAGACCTAAAAGAAAATCTGTTGTTTCTTCCAAGTGGATATTTAAAATAAAGCATGTTGTTGATGGTAGTATTGAGAAATATAAAGCCAGATTTGTAGTTAGAGGATTTTCTCAGAAAGAAGGGATTGATTATGAAGAAACCTTTGCTCCTGTTGCCAGATTTACCTCCATATGAGCAGTCTTAGCAATTGCTGCATCAAAGGGATGGAAGGTACATCAGATGGATGTAAAAACATCATTCCTAAATGGAAAGATTTTAGAAGAAGTCTATCTAGAGCAACCAGAAGGATTTGAAACCCATGATTCTAACACATTTGTTTGCAAGCTCAAGAAAGTTCTCTATGGGCTTAAACAGGCTCCCAGGGCTTGGTATGAAAGGATTGATAAATATCTCACCGGCTTAGGATTCTCCAAGAATGAAGTCGATCCAAATTTATATTATAAAAGAGATAAAGATGATATGGTAATCCTGATATTGTATGTTGATGATTTATTAATCATAGGTGATGATCATCTTATAGATTAGTGCAAGAAAGATCTAACTAGAGAATTCGAGATGAAAGACTTGGGGCTTCTCCATTACTTCCTAGGATTAGAAGTACGACAAAATTTTGACAGTATCATACTTAATCAAGGAAAGTACACATCAGATATCTTGAAGAGATTTGGAATTTGGAATTGCAAGTCTATGTCTTCTCCAATGGAGACTAATTTACATAAATTTAAAGAAGCAGCTGCAGAATCACCTTCCATAGATTCTACTCTCTATAGACAGATGAGTCCCTTATGTACTTAGTAAATACAACACCTAATATTTGCTATGCTGTTAATGCCTTAAGTCAGTTTATGTGTGAACCGAAGGAGATTCACCTAGTTGCTATTAAACACATTATGAGATACTTACAAGGCACTCTTAATTATGGACTCAAATACGAGAAAGTTGCTTTAGATTTGCATGGATTCACCAATTCAGATTGGGGTGGAAGTGTTAAGACAGGAAAAGCACTTTAGGATGCTGTTTAAGTTTAGGATCGGCTATGACATCATGGATATGCAGAAAGCAGTCTTCAATAGCTCAGAGCTCCACAAAAGTTGAATACGTTGTAGCAGCAATGGCCTCTCGTGAAGCAGTCTGGCTGAGGAAGTTACTTGTAGGATTATTTGGGCAAGCCATGAATCCTATGATTATTCTTTGTGATAATCAGAGTTCCATCAAGCTCTCAGTGAATTCAGTTTTCCATGACAGGTCCAAGCATATTGAAATTCCTTGCCATTATGTAAGAGATATGGTAGACATGAATTTTGTAAAATTGGAATACATTTGCATTGCGGTTTAAACAACAGACATACTCGCCAAACCTCTATCTAGAGTGAAGATAGAACACTTCAGGAGGAGACTCGGTATGGTTGAGTTGCAATCCATTTGTAATCTCTTGATTATTAATCAAATAATTTTATTTTGTCAGGTTATTGACTGTTATGGGATCCACCATTTGTATTCATTATTTTAAGAGTGATCTCTGAAAATAATGAACACTCGTATAAAACATTATGAGAGGTGACGATCTCTTAGATAATGTGCTAAACAGTAGAGATCTACAGTAAGATCTAGATGAGTTCAAGATCATTTTGTGATGTTGACATTGCTATGTTCATTAGTCACAAATTGGATAAAGGAAGAATTTTAGTATTCTTCGAGTTTATCCTATATTTTGGTAGATCTTAAAATTCAGGATCGTTTTGTGATATGGAAATACTAGTTTCTATGAAATCATAACTTGGATAAATGAAGAGATTACTCTTTAGATTTATCCTATATAATATCACTAGTGGCAGTGATTTGTCATATCACAGGTTTAAGTAATAGACTTTGTATCATGTGTTCTATGATACCACATAAGAGATAGACAAATATAGAGTATTAATTCTTGCTTACTCATCTGTTTTGATGATTGCTAGGTATAATATCTCTCTGTAGGATTATCAGGTCAAGAGGGAGTGTTAAAATTCTAACCAAGATAATCCTACAGGTCTGCTAGTACAGACCGTACCTTCTCTTATTGATAATATATCTAATGTTTGGCACTTAATACATATACATGCTTCTCCTATAGGTGCCGGTGATTTCTAAGAGATGCCTTTGTTTGGTTGTTTACTAAACTAACACTTAATTACTATTTTGAGTCTCTTAAATTGCTGACTTACTATTTTGGTCTCTTAAATCGCCGACTTAGGGAAATTTATAATTAGTGCCAAGTTAAGGGTTATGTCCATTGAGGGACATACCCTCTAGAAAGGATATATATTCGGTTGTAAATGCAGTTTATGGGACACACAATACACAGCAGTCTGCTCCTATAAGCATCTTACTTCCAGCGAATACTGAGTCTGAGATGTTCTAATTTTCAGATTGATAATAAGAGCATTGGATCTGCATTCAAGATAAGTTATAACTTCATCAAATACTCTGAATATTCATAATATTTAGAAAACTGTTCTCAGTCATTCAAAACTGAACTAAAAGTCTGATCCAAAGAGCAAAGAATTAGCAGAATCTTTACATCTGACAGCTAGATTAACAACTTGGAACTCTACTCAAGGGATTAGGTCGAGTTCTAAAATTGAATGTTACAAATGGTTACAAATTAAGGACAACTGTCCTCAGTATTTTTATCCTCGTGCAAAAATGATCATAGGCATCTAGGTTATTGGTGTTTTTGATGCTCAAGAGTGTCAATATTTTTTTTTCAAAATTTATTGCACGATAACTACACATTTAATTTGGCGTTGGGAAGGTGCATGGAAGTTTAAAAAATCAAACATTCCAATATATCTAATGTTATTTTTCTCAATAACGATATACCAATGGAAATTGCTGCCAGTGTACTATTTGTGTGTAACTTCCCAAATTTTTTTATTTTCTTTTATGTCAGGTCTCCTTTTCTGTTTTGGGGAGTCTTTTCTAGCCAAGTACCCTTATATTGTATCTTGCTGTGCTCTGGAGTCCCATTGACCCACTTCAATCATTGGTGGCCAGCTTTTGTTTTTAATAATTTCTTTTTGGCTCCATGTCTAGTTGCTGGTTCTGTGCTATTTCATTCAATCTGATACACAGAACATGTGAAATAGAAGAAGTGTTATTCTGGTAAAGTAACTATTTTGGTTTTAATGTTCTTTTCAAAGAACATGAATAAATGCATACATGGGCACAGACATACATGTATAACTTTGTATTAAGGCTATTGGCCAAGTGATTCTAATGCTATTATTAATCTCATTGGGATTAAATTTCTTTTAGGTGTGTAACAAGAATGCCATCAAATATATATTTCTTAAGTTGACTGCTTTTATGATAAATTGTTTGACATTATGTTCAATCTACAGGACAACCTAAAAGACATCTTCTAACAACAGGCTGGAGTGTTTTTGTCAGTGCAAAGAGACTTGTTGCTGGAGATTCTGTCCTCTTTATTTGGTAAATTTTCAATTCCACTTTATAATGTCTGATTTAGCTTATGTTTGTTATCCTTTTTTTGAACTGATCGTGCAGTGTAGCTGAATGAATAATATGTTTGTCTTTTCTTTTGTTTTAGCTATCTAATTCTGCTTTTTAAGTGACACTTATAATTGCTTTTAAATTATTGCCTTCTCAAATGTCAAATGACTTACCAGGAATGAGAAAGGACAATTGTTGTTGGGAATCAGGCGGGCAAACAGACCACAGACTGTTATGCCCTCATCAGTGCTTTCAAGTGATAGTATGCATATAGGACTTCTTGCTGCAGCTGCTCATGCTGCTGCTACAAATAGTCGATTCACTATTTTCTATAATCCAAGGTAGCACATTTTCCCAGAGTTTGCAGCTAACCTGCATTATGTATTCTTTTACTTGGTGTTCATTATAATTAATCTCTCTACATTGTGAGTGTAGGGCAAGTCCATCTGAATTTGTTATTCCACTGGCCAAATATGCTAAAGCAGTTTATCATACCCGTGTTTCAATTGGGATGCGCTTTAGGATGTTATTTGAGACAGAAGAGTCAAGTGTTCGCCGGTAAGATTTTGATTTCTTTTTGTAAGACATATAAGTTGATGCATGCAAATTTTTAATGCCGATAGGCATTATCAAATGGCAGATTGGGGACTGGGATGGTGTGAGCGTGTTAATGTTAACTTTTATTCTTCTAGGTTAAATTTGACAACCATCTACATGTCAAAAGTTTAAATCTTATTATAAATAGAATATACTTTTAAAAACAATTTAATAAATACCACATAAAATATCTGTGTAAATAATAATATTTGGAGATATAAATCATCCATTTTTTAAGAAAATAAAGTAAAAAGCTGAAGTTAGTAAAAAACTAAAGATAAAGGAAATATAAATTATTTAAGATGTAGTAAATTAAATTATAATTATTTTGTAGTGTATGTCTATTGGCATTTCTTTAGATAGATTTATTTAAGATATCTATACTAGTACATGTTCAGCTCTAATTGAAGTTGAGGTTAATGATGGAAAGTGCATGTGATAATTTTTTGTATATTAATTTTCCAGCACGGTAGCCATCTTTACTATTCAAGTTCAATAGCAAAAGTTATTTCGTGAGCTAATCTATGCAGGACAAAATCAAGAAATAGATTATGAATTTAAACACTTTGTGTATGGATGGAAAAGTGTCCACATCTTCTTGGCTCTAATTTACTTAAACCAATTTTGTTCTGGGGAGGGAACTATTATGGCCAAGTCTTTTCCATACGGTTGGAAATTTGAAGATACATTGTGAAATTTTACTCTCAAGTAAACTGGGCCAATTTGCTGTAGTATCCAGTTGATTAGAATTCCTATGCATATGTTTAAGAATCTCTTTTAATGCCCTTAGGGCACTGCTCTTTTGAGCAACTTGTGGGATGCTTCCATTGATTTTCGTCAAGATGGAGTGTGTGCTGGTCTGTTCACTAAATTCTTGTTTTCTTTTTGATTTGAGTGGTATCTAGTGTGGCAGCTGGTAGGTTCAAACTGTTGGGCAATTTAGGAATTCTTCTGGTTAGAAGAAGATTGTAGTAGAAGAGTGTCATTATCCCTCTGACTTTCTGACACTTCAATGCCAGTTATCATCATGACAGGGTTGTCATTTGAAGGTTGGGGATATCATTGCTGGGATTAAATTTTTTGAAGGGGTGCATTGTGATGCTTCAAAGAGGTTCTGACTAGTGAGCACTTGGGGAAGTTTGGCAATAACTTTCCCTAAACTAATGATGTGAAAAGGAAATACCAATACCTAAATAAATGCTTTAATCAGAGGAGAGAGTTATATGAGTGCTGCAAAAAATAAATATAAATTTTATTTGTGGGTTGGTTTGAATGCACATTATTTCTCAAGGAAGACCACCTGGAGTCAGAAATATTTGGATCCTTATAAACTTGTGATGGGTTGAGCCGCTATAGGAGTTTATGATGTTCTATTCAAAGTATGAGGATATTGAAATTTGAACCCTCTGTTGTTTCCTTTCATGGCAGTCACTCTCACTTGGGTATTAGGTCTCTCCAAGTAATCACAATTGTAATAGTTAAGGTCTCCTTTAGTATACCTGTCAATCAGCCTTTCTTTAGCCATGCGCTACAATCACCGTTGAAGTCCCAAGCTTGAGTACATCCATGTGAAAATGCCCTATTATGTCACATGGAGCAAAGGTTTTTCAGAGATAGCTGGCTAAGCCATGACATCATATATCAGTATAACTTTAAACAGTCTTTGAGTCAGAGTTAGTACTGTTGGTGACACGGCTTAGATAATAGGCATGAGAAGAAGTGGTGCACTGATAGTGCTTGCATAGGTAGGGTATACAGGATTTATGTCATGATTTTTCTCTACTCTATTAGCATCCTTGTAGTTTTGTTATGCTGATCTTTAACGACTACTATATGTTGCATTGATGTTTAGTTTTTAAAATAAATCATCTTCCCTTGGTAATCCACATTGGCATAACATTTCTGAGAAATGATAGCACATTTTATTAGATCTGGAAGGTGGAAAAAATATGCTTTTATTAAAGGTGTGTGTGCGTGTGTGTGTGTGTAAAAGCAAACCAGTTGGTGGTGTGTGGGGACTTCAATTGGAGTGAAGGAGTGTATTTTTTTTGTCAATAAGGTTGTCTAAAGAAGGACCCATGTTCACCATGAATGTGTTCCTGGTGTTTGAAGGGACCTTTGTAAGGTGTTAGCACTTAAGGAGTGATGTCTTTGGTATAGAGTTAGACATTAAATGATTTCAAGTGAAGAAATGCAAGGGATTGGGTTGCAGCCAGGGATAAGGAGATATGAGACAGTGCACCATTATGTCTTTTTGGATTGGATATTAAGGTGTGGAATGATCTTGTAGGTGAAATGCTTTATGGCATTTTTCTCAAGTGGTTAGGGCATTTATTCAGGCTTGGGTTGTGGTGATTGCAATTGTGGCAAGGGGATATATTTTTAAGTAGTGAGGTTTTCTAAAGAAAATTTCATGTTTTCCATGAATTTGTTCTTGGTGTTGAATGGGACAGTTGGAAGGTATTAGCATTTAGGGGGAAAAGTCAATGGAATATAGTTATTTAAAAAAAATATTGTGTGTGTAGAAACACAAGGGCCTGGGCTGCGACTAGGGATAATAGAAAGGATTCAGTGTGACGTAATGTCTTATGGATTGGTTTTTAATATGTGAAAGGTTCTCATACGATAAGTAGGAGATGATTTCCACAGCTAGTCAAATTGTGATGTGAATATCAGGATTTAACTGTGTGATTTTTGAGTCAAACTCGATGACCCATGTTTCATGAGTACTCATACTTCAAATACTTGGTACACATCTTGAATGGGCTTTACCTTTCCAATCATTGACCATATTTAATAAATTTATCTCACAGAGATTTTGTTGAAGTGAGTTGCCAGTTCATAATTTTGACATTCTTGTAGTCGAAAGATCTTGCATTTTTTCTTAACCATGTTTGCAGATTGAGGTGCATAACTTTGTCATTGCATTGGACACAAATCAAGTTTTGCTTAGGCCCTAAAGTGACAAATGGTGAAATCAAGAATAAGACTTCTAGTGGATTGCATACTGGTCTTGCGATGTTTGAATGGGTAGCTTATGCCCTTACAAGATATGGTGGTCTTGTTGCATTAACTATTATTCGTTATAGGATTTAATGGTAGATTAGAATTTGCCATTGGCCAAATTCCTTCAACCTTCAATTACTTCTCTTTCAAACTACTCAAAATCTCACAAGGGACAACCTATTTCAAGTTTGATGTAGGTCGATCACATTTGTTGCTAGCAAGGAGAAATACAAGTGAAGGGGACAAGCATGCCATAGGTCAATCGCCAAATGACTTCCATTGGTAATGTACTTATCAATTAGGTGGTGAAGGGTTGTCCTCTAGCCCTCCCTGATGAATAAAGTGAAGGTTAAATGGGAGGATGATACCACCCAGAAGGGGTAGTTAATGCACCAATGGCAACTAAGATTTAGATCAACATGACATGGTCCAATTCTTGGTCAAATTGATATTGACAAATAAAGTGATCAGTGATTCATTTATCTTGCTTAGACAATTAAATTATATTCAGAATTTCATACATAGATATACTTAAGATTTTATGGGCATATTTTAAGCTTTGAGAGAGGACAATGAATTATTCCTAATGGTAGGATCACATTGATTTTGAAAATAAGACTTAAAATCTAAGTTTTAATATTAAATCATAAGGTCACTTTACTAAGTATCACATGTGCAAACTTGAAAAGAGTTGACTGCAACTAATTTCAGGGAATAGATATGCTTATTTGAATGTGGGACAAAAGTTCTTAATGGATGTCTTGATATTTTGTAATGATGCTTGCTAGGGTGCACTGCTGCTATAGTAATTACTAATACTATGTTTTTTAGAGCACACGTCTGCAAGCAGACTTTTACCAAAGAGTGTCTGAGTAATCTGCACAGAAGATTTTGTTGAATGTTTTCTTGATATTGGATGAGGTAGCTTACTCAGTTTGTTTGACAAAAACTTATACATCTGACATGGCTTTTTGTGGGTGGGCATTCTATGGACCTTACTATGTATGAAGTTCTTTAATTGGTGTGGTTATCCTTCATTTTGTTACATTGATCTTCTGTTAATATAATTGTATTGATATACATACAGCATTACAATGTAAAATTGGACTTGCGCTGTAAATGTTTTCTAAATTCTAATGACCATATAGTACCAGATGTTTGTAATCTTGTTCCAGATTTCTGAGGCTAAAGAGCACTCTTTACTCCCCTTTACTTCAGATAGGAGTCGGGGCTCTATCTATTTTAGCTAAGTGGGCCCAATTGATTGGTAGACCACTCAACACGACAAGACCGTGAGCTCTTTAGGCCACTTGGCACTGCAAGCCTTGGGCTTTCTGTTATCCTATACTGTCATCTTCTATCAACTTAGGGGTCCTTACTTCTGTGACCTGTCTTGGTAGTGGGGCCCACCATAGAATAATATATGGCTGAGACAAACTCTAGTTTGGCTGGTGTTGCACAATGCTCAGCATCAGGCATGATTCACACATATCTAACCTTTTGAGGCTAAAGAGCCAATATAGTGATTAGTAGTTGCTTGTAGGTTGTTGCCAGATTAAATGCATGTTAGAGTTTAATGCTGCTTGCTAAGGATCAAGTGCATTTCCAATTCTAATGAGGATAAACGGGAGACTTATCATAGTCGCTTTTTACTTATTGCTGCTTATCAGTAGTCCTTTCCATTTCTTTCTGGCATGTTAATACATGGGCTTTGAGTGTTCTCACATCCTTCACCATGCTATTTGGTGGAAAAGAAAGAGGATAGTATCTCCATGAATTAAGATGGTGTGAGATGCTGTTGAGTAATGGCTTCATTCTTGAAGTTCATGCTACTCTCTTTGTCATGTGCACGTTTAGGTTAATTTTGAGACATTTTCTTTTCACTGTTGTTTTATTGTACTCATGTTGTCACAAACTGCATAATTTTGTTTTTTTGTATAATTTGGATGTTAATATTCTAAATGGGAATGCCATTGGCACTTTGAACATGCTGTCACATATTCTGCATCACTGAAGAATTTGAAGATTTGATTAGCCTGTCTGATACTGTCCTGTCAAGCTTTCCTGTCTGAAAAGTCACTCTGTAATGCGTATTTCATCTTATGTACTATGTGCATGAATAGGTAATGTTTGATTTCCTTCTTGGTTTCTAATATACCTGCTTTTTTTCCCTTAAGTTATAAATTATAATGAAACACCTTTGTGTAATTTATAGTTCATCTACTGCTATATGTGTGATCTGGTAATGTTTAATACCCTTCTTGGTTTCTTAGATACATGCTTTGTTTTTTCTTATTTTATTGGTACTTGTCCATTTGATTTTAGTAATTGTATTTCTATAGGACTGGTATCTTTTCTGAAGGACATGATTTTTTGATTTGGAACTGATAATATGTTTAATGTAGATACATGGGCACTATAACTGGCATGGGTGACCTGGATCCTGTTCGTTGGCCGCATTCACAGTGGCGTTCTGTAAAGGTATTAAATAGTGAGAATAACTAATGGAGTGCAAAAATGAATATATAAACAAATTTTAGTATGTTATCCCTTTGTTTGCAATCAGGCACACATAAGGAAACCTTTTAATCTCATAAATGACTGCTGTTTTTCAGATAGAGGTTGTTTGGCTGATGTAAAGGGTGATGGGTGCAATCAATATAATTTAAAAGTCATCTTTTTGCATTTTGAAGCTATTTAATGATTCTATTGTTGGTTCCTATTTCAGGTGTAGGTTTTGTAAATGTCCTATTGTTCTGAAACTTGGATTTCTGGATATAGATTCCTGATTTTTAATAAATAGATCAGGTGCTTTCTTTCTTATGAGATTTCTCTAGATTTTGATAGTAATATCAAATTTGACCTCACCATCATTATCTTTTCAAACTTAAGGTACTATTTTGGGAGGAATATACTACTTGATGTATAGACTTAAGGGTTGCAGACTGAGCCCACTTCTTGCACAGCTTAGGGTGCGAGCTTGTAATACCAGTCAAACTGACTTTTTCTTGCTGTATAGCTTTAATTTCCTCAACAGTATATTGTCTTATCTCACTTGTGTCTATCACTTCATATGCATCTACAATATCAAGGCAAAATATTAATCGGTTTTGTGCCACAGATGAAAGTTTGAAATCTTGAGAAGGCCTACAAGAGATTACAACTACTTTCTTTTCTCCCTTGCATGAAAAAATGCACAATAGTCATTTGTGAATATAATATTATCAGAAATAGAAGACTTGAGAGGCCTTTTTAACTTGATTTCTCCATTACTAGCTCCACAAACGTTAGTCAAAATGGAACATTAACTAATTTATTTCGCTGAAGTCAACTCTGACCACTGCTAAGCTGTTTTAAAGTGTATTAATGATACTTCCATTTATATTTGATTCTAGCTTGGTTTTGTGAATAATAAAATGGTCCAGTGTTTGCTTCTGAATTGACTTCTTAAGCAATCAGTTTACTGATATTCAAACCTTTTGTTCTCTTTTGTTCCATTTGGATTTGCTTAGAAATTAGAATTTATGCATGTCATTTGTAGAGGTCTAAAGACTGAAACATAGTTTTTACAGGCATACTGCATGGTTTCTCTGTCTGGGTTTTACTCAGGTTTCTTCTAAGAGCATGCTGCTTTGCTTGTGGTGAGCTTAATTTTGTTTTGTTTTGTTGTGATCATTTGAATAGTTCTCTAACTTGATATTTGAAACCCTTTTTATCCCTTCTTGAAGTTTTCTTTTATGGGTGATTATGGGCAATCTCTCAGGGTATTCAAGGAAAATTGTATAGGTAATTAGTTTGGTGAATCTGCTTGAACTGATTAGATTAGAGTGTATTACTTCTCAAGAGGGGTTGGAGTGACTCAATTAACTCTTGGTGCTCATAAATACTGATGAATAATGTTGTCAACTCTTTAGAAACAGATCAATTTCTAAACTTGTGATATAGAACTTGTTTCCACATGGATGCTATGAATGATAGCTCTTCAGTTGGCCTCAGTCCAAATGCTAAATTTTCTATGAAAGCCAAGGTTGCATGGGTACTCGTACCCACACCTTTGGTACTCGTACCCACGTACCCAAGTACCGGGTACACGTATCCCACGTACCGGATACTCGGTGGAGAGCATCATAGCTAAGGACCTTGATTAAGATTCTGATTTTTTTTTTTGGTTTTTTGTTTTTGTATTAGCTGCTTGTTTATCAAACTTAATTCAATACCAAATCAGTTTGAAACTTTGATACTCATTAACTATAAACTTTATCACTGTTCAAGTCAAAAGTTTATCATTTGCAATATGTGATTGTCATATGGTTTAGGATCTTCTTGTTCATGTTTAAAGTCTGCCTTCTTTGTTATGCATCTAAGCATTTATCATGTATTATTATTTCAAACATATAGCAAATCTGAAACTGAAAACAGTACATTACATTTGCAAACTTTATCACTGTTCTTGTTTTGAAAAACCATTGTCATGACTCATAAAATCAGATTTTTTATAAATATAAAAGTTTAATTTTTAAATAAGTTTGAAATACCCAAGTACCTCCGTCCCGTATTATGAAAAATACTTTAAACATTCAGCAATAGCATATATATACATTTGACTTATGGCTCATATTTTCAAATTTCTTGTTTTGAATGCTTAATGTCATGACTCATGACAGATATTTTGATTTTTATATTTTCTATAAAATATTAATTATATAGAAAAAATTAGGCATGCACACGTACCCCCGTCCCCTATTTTGAAAAATATGCGTACCCGTACCCGCTCCTGTACCCGTTCCCGTTCCCGTACCCACGTACCCATGCAACCTTGATGAAAGCATGAGTTTCTGCAGTATTAAGGTACTTGTTATGCTTCGATTTGCAGGACATGAGAAAGTACATCATGTGTGGACCTCAGTAAGTGTACTTGTCTAGTTCTTTTAGGCTTTTAGCTTTTATACACCACATATCATCACTTTATGAAAGTTCATCGCAGCTTTTTTCAGATATCTCTATAGGAAGCATCTCAGTTTCCAAGGAATGCTTACAATAGATGTGTTGGGATGAAAAAAAACTTTAATCTGAAATCTTGTAATGTTTGAAGATGTCTGTGGATGAGTCTTTGGGATAGCTATGCATTTTTTGGTATAGGAGGTGAGGAACAAGGGTTAGGATACATGTATCTTCGTAACTATGGCTTTTTAAAGAGTAGTCAGGCTTCCTTTTCTTATTGAAGAATTCTCAACGAGTTCTTTGTTATCATATTTGCAATACAAGCTTGGCTGTGTTTGTTTAAAGTTACCCTTTGGGTTTATGTAATGTCCCCACTTTAGCAGTTGTCTAGTTGTGCAATCGTTGGCCTTTTATTTTATTTTATTTTATTTTATTTATCCCACATTGCTTGTGTAAAGTGGTCGACCCTATGAAGTAAGAATAAAAGGAGAGCTTGTAGCTATTGTTAGGCACGGTGGAATATGAGAAGAACATGGATGTGAGTTACAGATCTGTTCTTGGCATTAGAGGACGTCTATCCTCTTTTATGACATTCTAGACGTCATTCCCTTGGGGTTTGGCCTTTGGAATTCATTGCTATCAACTTTATTAAACAAGCAGCTTGGGTAGCATTTCCAGCTACAGGCAGATTGGGTGTAATTAGTGAGTTGAAGAGTTTGTTATGTATTTGATTTTATGATGCTGGAGTAATCATTGAGTCTGCTATGTATTTAATTTTATTAGTTTAAAAATTAATAATATTTCAACAGTAGTTCAATATTCAGTTTGTATAAATTCCTTCTTGTTCATGTTATGTGGTTTCAAAATCTATGCAGAAAACATTAAAATCTTTATCACTAGTTGGTTTAGTTCTTGGGCATTTCCAAGCATCCATTACAGTGGTATCAGAGCTATAAGTCGTGCCATCCTATGGAGGTCTTATAGGGAATTTGGGACAGCTGGATGGAGGGAAAAGTGTTTGACAAAATGTCAAAACACTAGAAGCAAAAATTAAAAAAGGTGCTAAGCAGTTATGTTTGAGAATGTGACAAGGGCTTTATAATTTCTGCAATATCAGAGCAAGACAAAGTAGGAGTTCAATCTTGCAAAGCGAGCATGCTAGTGCATCCGTGCAGAGGGACATACGATCCAATCGTACAAACATAGAGGAGATATTCTTTGAACAAGACAACAGTATGGGTGACCGAGATGATAGGAATACAGGATTAGGTGGAGGCAGGAATATCGGTCCAAATCAGGAGGATGCAATGTTCAGATGGTTACTGGGTACATTAAAGGAGGGGCAGCATATGCAACAGCAGCAGAATAGGCGAATGGATATGATGTTGTAGCTTATGACTAGACCGATGGGCATCAATATTAATCCTGGTGATATCAACAATGGAAACAATAACAATGGGGGAAACGATAACAATAGGGGCAATGATAATAATGAAGGCTGAGGTAACAACGGTCCTGAGAATAACATTAATGGTAATAATGGACATGGCAACAATGGGAATGAGGTTGATAACGTTAGACATGTTGCACACCCAACTCGAACAGTGAGCTCGAGACCTCTTCTACCCACCTTCCCATCTGGAGATCCAGTTCGACCAGTTAATGAACCTCAGATCACCGAGTTAGAAAATCAGTTCAGGAGGGACTAGGAGGCTAGTGGATTGGAGTTTTAGGGGGATATTTCCCTTAGAGATTATATGGACTTGAGGATGAGACACATGCGCAGATCAGGAGGGAGAAATCAAAACTTTGAGCTGAGAAAGAAAGTTTCCCAACGTTAGACATGTTGCACACCCAACTCGAACAGTGAGCTCGAGACCTCTTCTACCCACCGTCCCATCTGGAGATCCAGTTCGACCAGTTAATGAACCCCAGATCACCGAGTTAGAAAATCAGTTTAGGAGGGACTAGGAGGCTAGTGGATTGGAGTTTTAGGGGGATATTTCCCTTAGAGATTATATGGACTTGAGGATGAGACACATGCGCAGATCAGGAGGGAGAAATCAAAACTTTGAGCTGAGAAAGAAAGTTTCCCAACTTTCTTTACCTTATTATGATGCTTTAGGGAAGATGACTGCACGAGCTTGGGTGCAGAAGGTATATACATACTTGCAGTTGAATCCTATGCTCGAGGAGGAGGCTATAAAGTGTGCGGCTATTCACTTGGATGAACTGACGCATGAGTGGTGGCACCATGGCATGGTAACATTGGGGCATAATCAGATCACATCTTACGAGGAGTTCACTAAGAAGCTCATCGAGAGATTTGGTACTAGGGATCCCGAGTTACAGTTTAAGGAGTTGGCACAACTCAAGCAGCGAGGATCAGTTGAGACGTATATCAATGAATTTCAAAGGTTAGCTATGTTGGTCACAGATATTTCAAAGAGGAGGTTAGTAGTGTCGTTTATGGATGGACTCTCAGATCCCTTGCGAGGTTGAGTCAAGGGGCATGACCCAGCTACGTTACAGGAGGCCACTAAAAAGGCTCGTGACTTAGCACCTTCTTCTTTTAGGAGCAGATTTCAACACATGGATTCATATATGGAAAAGGACAAGGAGAAGGACAAAAGATCTTTTCACAAGGATGCTCAGCCAAAAAGGGATAAGTTGGATAATGACACCCTGAATTAGTTGAGAAAGAAGAAGCTATGTTTTCATTGCAGAGAGCTTTGGGATTTATCTCATAAGTGTCCTCTCAAGGCTAAGGCAAATCAAATGGAATATTTCTCAGGAGAGGAGTCACAATCAAGGAGAGAGGATCAACACTCTGATTAGATGAAGATAGCACTACAGAGGAGAGCAACATTCCTGAGGATGAGAAGTCATTGGCACGACTAACAGGGGCTCATAAGGCAATCGCATTTAAGGTCAGAGGTACTATCCCAGGGTAGAAAGTGATCTCGCTTATTGACACTAGGGCTACACATAATTTAATAGATGCACCATTGGTAGCCAAGAGAGGTTTATAGACCGAGGAGTATGCTGGGTTTATTGTCATGGTAGCTAATGGGGACAAATTATTATGCACTCAGAAGATATCTAATCTTCACATTAGGTTTGGAGATGGCTATGAGTTGAAGGATGAGTTCTATGTAGTAGACATTGGAGACTATGATGTCATCCTCGGCATGACATGGATGGCCTCGCTAGTCGAGTTCACACTCAATCAAGCAAAATTGGAGATGAGGTTTTAGCATGAGGGGAGAATTGTTGTACTTAGAGGACTTTCAAATGGGAGTTGTAGAGTAGTCTCCCTGAGGAGAATGCAGAGACTTTTTCGGCATAATGACATAGAGTGGGCAGCAGAATGTTTTACTATGCCAGCTTCACGGGAACCATAGGTGAAGAGTCATCCACCAGATATCTAGGAGATACTTGACAGGCACACTAAGGTATTTGGCGAGATTCCGCATGGGGTTCCTCTTGATCGGGGGATAGAGCATGTTATTGAGCTCGAGGAGGGAGCCAAACCAATTATGATTACTCTCTATCGTCATCTTAAGAAACACAAGGATGAGATAGAGAAGGCAATCAAGGACTTGTTGGAGATGAGGCATATCAAGCCTAGTAAGAGCCCCTTTGTTTGAGCAGTAGTATTGGTAAAGAAGAAGGATGTGATGATGCGCATGTGCATTGATTACAGGGCATTAAATAAGAAGACCATAAAGAATAGATATCCCATCTCGCGGATAGATGAGTTGATTGATGAGCTGCATGGTGCATGCTTTTTTACAAAGATTGATTTATAGTTAGGGTATCATCAGATCAGGATGAGGGTGGAGGACATTGAGAAGACAACATTTTAGTGTTACTATGGCCACTTCGAGTTTTTGGTTATGCCATTTGGGCTAACCAATGCGTCTGCTACGTTTCAGAGTTGCATGAATCAGGTATTTAGAGGACAACTTAGGAGATTTGTCCTTTTTTTTTTTGATGACATTTTGGTCTTTAGTAAGACTCGGGAGGAGCATTTACAACATCTTGAGATGGTGTTATCCATTTTGGAGAGAGAGTCACTATATGCCAAGGAATATATGTGCGAGTTTGGGTCGATTGAGTTACTATACCTTAGGCATATCATTAGCGCAAATGGAGTTAGAGTAGATCTCGAAAGAATAGAACTATTGTTGATTGGCTTACTCCTACAGACCTTACACAACTTAAGGGGTTCTTTGGTCTTTGCGGTTTTTATAGGAGATTTGTTAAGGGATTTTCATAGATCGCTGCACCCTTGACAGACCTTACCAGGAAAGGAGCCTTTGTATGGACAGAGGAAGCTTAGAGATGCTTCGATCATTTCAAGAAGGTGATGTCATCATGTCCAGTATTAGGTCTACCAGACTTCACGAAGCCATTTGAGCTTCATTTTGATGAGTCAGGTGATGGGATTGGAGCAGTCTTGATGCTTTGTATGGACAGGGAAAGCTTAGAGATGCTTCGATCATTTGAAGAAGGTGATGTCATCATGTCCAGTATTAGGTCTACCAGACTTCACGAAGCCATTTGAGCTTCATTTTGATGAGTCAGGTGATGGGATTGGGGCAGTCTTGATGCAGGAGAAGCATCCCATTGCTTTTGAGAGTAGGAAGCTCCGTGGAGTGGAGAGGAGCTATTCCATCTATGATCAGGAGATGTTGGCTAGTATGCATGCATTGGCCAAGTTTCAGTCGTACCTAGTTGGGGGGAAGTTTGTTATCAAGATTGATCACAACAACATCAAATACTTCATGAGTTAGCGAGATTTGAATGATAGACAACAGAAGTGGATTACGAAGTTGCAGGCTTATGACTTTGACATTGAGTTTGTCAAAGAGAAGAAAAATGTGGTGGCAGATGCTTTATCTTGGCGACCTCATATTTGTGCCCTTGGTGAGATTATAGGAGATTGGAGAAATAAGATTACAACAGAGTATGCGAGGGACACTTGGGCTTTTGGATTGTAGGCACCATACAGGCTGATCGTTATGTGGTGATGGACAGATTGATCAAGTTCTAGGGTAGGATATATTTGATTCCTTCATCATAGTTTAGGGAGGTAATAATGAAGACATTTCATGATGCACATACAGCTGGACATCCAGGGGTCTTTAAGACCTATAGGCATATCCGTGAGCGGTTTACATGGAAAGGGCTCAAGGATGATGTTCAAAAGCATGTCAGGGAGTGTGTAGTTTGTCAACAGAATAAGGGAGAGCACACATATCCAGCAAGGTTGTTACAGCCTTTGCCCATTCCGGATAGGAAATGGGAATGTATTTCTATGAACTTCATCAGCGGGTTACACGAGTACAGGGGAGAGATTGCATCTATGTGGTAATTGATCGATTGACGAAGTTTGCTCACTTCTTTGCTATTCCATCCACTTACACAACATCACAGGTGGCCGATCTTTTCTTCAAAGAGATATTCAGGTTACATGGGCTACCTAGTTTCATTGTTAGTGACTGGGATAGTAAATTTATGAGTGCTTTTTTGCAGGAATTGTTTGGATTGTGCGATACAAATCTTACACCTAGCACTAGTTATCATCCGTAGACAGATGGGCAGACAAAGATTGTGAATAAATGGGTTGAAGGATATTTGAGGAACTATGTGATTGCAGTCATTGCACAACAGAGGGCTTGGGTCAAATGGCTACATATGGGAGATTACTGTTATAACACCACTTATCATATGTCCATCAAGATGACTCCATTCATGGTACTGTAAGGTTATGAAGCACCTAGTTTAATGGATCTGGTTTTGGGGGATAGTAGAGTGCCCAAAGCAAAAAACTTCTTGTAGGATAGTCAGGATATTTTGAGGGTGCTCAAGGAGAATATACAACAAAACCAAAATCAGCAAAAATTGTATGCTGACCAACATCGGATAGAGTGTAGCTTTGAGGTTGGGGATATGGTTTACTTGAGGCTACAACCATACAGATGGTCATCACTCAAGAAGAGCGGAGTAGAGAAGTTAAAGCCTAGGTTTTATGGGGCCCTACAGAGTGATTCGTAGGGTGGGCGAGGTTGCCTACGAGATTGAGCTTCCAGAGGGCAATCCGGTGCATAATGTGTTTCATGTGTCGAGGCTTATGAAAGGCATCGGTCAGAGAGTTGTGTCTTTTGCAAATTTGCCACCATTAGATGAGGAGGGGAAGCTCATATTGATTCCTAAGGCTATTCTGGATACTAGGGAGAGGACTTTGTGGAACAGGGTGATTAAAGAATATTTAGTCAGATGGAGAGATCCGCTAGAGGAAGATGCTACTTGGGAGAGTGAGCAGGTGTTACAACAAACATGACTGAGATTGCTTGAGGAAAAGCAATTTCAAGGGGGGTGGACTGTAATGTCCTCACTTTAGCAGTGTCCAATTGTGCAACTGTTAGCCTTTTCTTTGATTTTATTTAATTTTATTTATCCCACATTACTTGTGTAAAGTGGTCGACCCTATGAAGTAGGAATAAAAGGAGAGCTTGTAGCTATTGTTAGGCACGGTAGAATATGAGAAGAACATGGATGTGTGAGTTACAGATCTGTTCTTGGCATTAGAGGACGTCTATCCTCTCTTGTGACATTCTAAACATCATTCCCTTGGGATTTGGTCTTTGGAATTCATTGCTATCAACTTTATTAACAAACAGCTTGGGCGCATTTCCAGCTACAGGCAGATTGGGTGTAATTAGTGAGTTGAAGAGTTTGTTATGTATTTGATTTTATGATGCTGGAGTAATTAGTCACATATTGGTCATATATTGATTTTGTGAGTTGAAGAGTTTGTTATGTATTTGATTTGTCTGGAATATATTGGTCACTATTAATTTCAGCTTCATATAATCTGTTTTTGATTTTTGCTTGAGAGGTGCAGCATGAATACGATCGCTTGTTTCCATATACTTGCTGTGGTCTTAAAGTTGATTCTAATGTGACTCTGTGACTGGTTTTTTCCAGAATTATACTCTTACTGACACAATGCCTCTGCGTTATATGCTTTGATTATCCTGATGCAAGTTTTGATTTAATTTTAAATGTTGTGCTTTAATCATATTGAATGTTTATCCAGTGCCTTGGAGTTTGGGTCAGACAAACTTATAACAAGTATAATTAACTGTAAAAGGAATCAGTCTGATGGTGCGTAATGTTCTGTAATTGCAAAGAGACATGATGCCGGAGTGGCTTTTGTACATCCATTATACTTTTAGCACATAAAAGATCATTTGCAACATATTAGGATGCTGTGATCAGTCTTCGTGTTTTGGTTGCTGGGCTGTGGATGCTCCCGGAAGCCCTGTGGAAGTTGGCAGAAAGCCAGCCATAGGCTTCCGGATGCATTTGGAAGCCAGCTTCCACAGGGTTTCCAGACGCATGTGGAACCCGTCCGCATCAGAATCGGCACCCACAGGTTTCCAAGAAGAATTGGTAACTTAGATAATAACAAATCAATTATTGGAAAGTTCTTTTGACACTACCAAAGTGGGACACAGACTGAAATGTTTTAGATGAGAATTTGAGGCCCTAATTCAGATGTCTGTCATTTAAGACTGAAAGAAAGTGCATGAAAAATTGCCGCTGTGCATCATTTTCCTTTTAACAATGCCTTAGCTTCCCGCCTCTGCACGTTTTTACCTCCCTCATGTTGTTGCCCTTGGTATCAGTTCATAAAATTGCTATCACTCTGAAATAGTTGTAAATACTTTTTTTCTCTTTGGATTTGCTGTAGTGGGTGACAAAGTGAACTACTTCACAAGAGAAGTTGAGGACCTAATTCAGATGTCTGTCATTGAAGATGTGACAGATAAACTGCTCCCGCACAGCATTATCCTTTGACAATGCCTCAGCTACCTGCCTCTGCATGTATTCACCCCCCTCATGTTTCCCTGGGTATAAATACTGTTTTTCAGTCTAAAAAGATAAAAAAGGCTGTTTTATCTTGCTGAATTTGCCAAGGTTTGCCCAGGTTTTGGTTGGGTTTGTCTTGGACACACCCACATTGTTTTTGCTCCCCTATTGAAGTTCCTGGATGTACTGAGCTGGGTGTGAAACAGACCCAGATTCAGGCTTATGTTAGGATTTGACAATGGCTATATAAGTATATACCTTTACAAGCAAAACTGATTTTTCTGTCATGTAATATGCTGGATTGTTTTATAGTAAGAGATTTTGTGTGGAACTGATTGCTTTATTCAAGTGTTTTGATATGCCATGGATTTATTTTTATTTTGGATCCTATTAGAGGGTCTCTTTTTTTTCATGATTTCTATTTTTAATTTTATGGTCATTGTGTCTGTTGTAACTTTTAAGCCTCAACATTGATGATCTGGAAAGAGTGGTAATGAATAGAAAGATTTTTGGTGGAACTGATTGCCTTATTAAATTGTCTTGATATACCATGGATTTATGTTGACTTTGCATCTTATATTATTTTTGTAGTTTCTTTTTTAAATTTTAGTGTGATTGTGTCTCTTGTAACATGCAAGCTAGAACATTGATGATCTTGAGAAAGTGTTTTCAAATAGAAAAATTGATATAATTCCCTAGGACTTATCAACAGATTTAGAAACATTTTGCATCATAAATAACACTAAAAAATATATTTAAATGTAGGTTGGTTGGGATGAGTCAACAGCAGGTGAAAGGCAACCACGCGTATCTCTGTGGGAGATTGAACCTCTAGCAACCTTTCCAATGTATCCATCGCCGTACCCTCTAAGATTAAAACGTCCTTGGCCCCAGGGAATCACTTCACTTCATGGTAAATTCTCAAATCTAAATTCCTTTTTTGTTTGGCTTTGAATTAAATACAGATTTGGTAAGCTTTTACATGGTATAATTTCATTTTTTTTAATATGCGAGTGTTGCAGTGTGCTACACAGAATCCACTTCAAAATGTTGGTAGTATCTTGATTTTAAATTTCTTCTAAGGTTTTTGTAGTGTTTAGTGCTTATCTAGAGTTGAGGTTGAGTAGATAGAAATTGTCTTGGACATCATCTTTTCCAGTTCATGAATTTAGCATTGGTTACTAATACTTACGATACAGTGTAAATGTTCCACTTGCAAGAAATGAATTATAATAACACCCATTGATGATCAATCTAGGTCAATGGGACTCTAATTGCACGACACGTCATAATAGTGAATCGAGAGTTTCAGGAAAAAAACAAGAGGGGGAAAAAATAAGGGGTGTTTAAATACAATTGCACTTATCTTTTGATGTTTCCTTTCATTCTCAAGCTGTCCCCTTGATATGGTTGATATGGAAATATGTTCCATGCATGTGACCAATCAAGTGTATCATGTTGTTTGTATGGCTAAATGATGCAATTACTATCCTACCAAACTGAAACATAGATATTGTTGGTGTATTTTCTTATGTTGGTTTACTATTAGCATAGTGGTGTATGGACTAATTTGTATGGACGAATCCATACCAACCCTGAACCCACCTTCAAACATGCACATAAAAAAAAAAGTCATGTTTTTGTATGGACGAATCCATACCAAACCTGAACCCACCTTGAAAAATATTTCGATCCTCAATCTCAAACTGGAATCTGAACTGGTAACTTAGCAAAATAAGGACCATTAGTCTTATTGTGCAGTTTCACTTTCGAACATGAATACTATCCTGGCAATGCAAATCTTAATTTTCAAGCATTATGTTCAAATTTTCAGTGAAAAATGTCAGGCTTTCTATTGTTGATAGATATAGGTTCATGTCATACCTTTATGCAAAACAAATACCAATGTTTGTGTATTTGCTTTGTGCATTCATATTACGAGCTGGGTATTTCCTTTGTTCTTGAGTCACAGTAAGTGAAAATGTATAACATTTTTTTATTGCATGTCTAGTCTAGCCTGTTGAGAAAAGAAAAGTTTGAATTAAGTGGTAGGAACAATAAGCAAATAGTCCATCTAGTTTGTCAATTTAATTTTTTTAATACACACAGAAGTGTCAGTTAGCTTGTACCTGGTCTTCAGAAGACATTTCAGTTTTGATTGATCACAGTGATCTGTATTTGTTAAGCTATCTAAGTATTCAAGGGCATTTCTTCATTGAAGGGAGTTTTAGAGAAAGAGGGAGAAAGAATTGAAATAACCAAACTGTATCACCTGGCTGTCATAACTGACCAGATTAGGTGTATGATACATAAGTGTACTTTTCAGTCACAACAGCTAATCAAGATTGGGAAGGACATAAACAATGAAAGATAAAAGTGTAAAGGTAATTGCATGCCTATGGAAATATCTCAAACAGGCCATGAGGAGTATGGAAATGATCAACAAATGTCATGTATAGCCATATGATGGCAGTAATAAACAAATAACCAAATGACCTTTGTTAGTTTTCCAAATGTGCCACTCGGTTGCTATTATCCTTTGTGTAAAGGTTATTGTATTCCTATGGAGGTATCTCAAACAGGTCACAAGGAGTATGGAAATGATCAACAGCTGTCATGTATGGCCATGTGATGGCAGTAATAAACAAATAACCAAATGACCTTTGTTAGTTTTCCAAATGTGCCACTCGGTTGCTATTATCCTTCAACAGGGTGCAGAAATCAGCATCTGTCTTTCTCCTTTTTCTCCTTTTTAGTTTCTATCCTTGCTGAGTACAGGTTGTATAATGTTGTATTTATATCAATTCTAAAGATTAGCAGTTCTTCTTTCTAGAAGACTAGAACAAGGCATTCTCTGTCTTTTGCTTTGTTTACTTTCTACTTTATGGACAAAATGTTTTTCCCTGACACTTCATTGAAATGGGTGTTTGTTACTCTATAAAACAGTCCGAGGCATACACTTGGGAATTGAGTAGAAAAGATAGAGGAAACAGTGTAGTTCTTTTCATTTGACAGAAGATAGATTTTTGAGTGTTTTCTGCTCATATCTTCAGCAGTGTGTAGGCAGGATATTGCACTCAGACCTGCTCTATTGGTTGAAGTTTTAAATTACAACCTGGGTTAATTATCAAGAGTTTGAATTATTCTCATCATGTTCTGAAAGTTTAACATGGTATCAAATGCATTGACTGAAATTTTCCAGGCCAGTGAATGGAGCACTTGAGAGGGTTTTGTCAGAGAATATCAGTGCCTTCGCTTAAGTTATTTGAAATGATTTGGGCCTGTAGCTATAAGGTTATTTGAAATGATTTGGGCCTGTAGCTATAAGGTGTGGTGCTCTAAGTTTTGCAAAGGTTGACGATTTGATCTGCACCTGCCACTGGCTGCTGATCTAAGTCATTCTGGCGGATCTGTTAAGTGTCAGTTTGTTTCAGAAGCTGTTGTCATGACTACTCTCTGACCCAGAGAGTGATCATCAGAAGGGCATTTCTAAATTTACACCTTAGATGCGCAGATTGCAAATGCTACCAGAGGAAGTTGATGTAGTGGCTTTTTGTGGAAAATATGGTTGCACCTCTGACAGATATTAGCTAGTAACAAAAAATTGGCCAAAGCAAAGGAATTGCCCTGTATATGTAAAGCATCATTTGATCACATGCATTAGAGAAGATAGTAAATGAGTTGCATGATGACTTGACCATTCGCTATTATAGTGTGAACATTAAGTGTAAGATGTTGCTAAAGAAACATACTAAGTGCCAGAAGCACGAGTGATTTGTATCTAATGCATTTCAGGTATATAAGTGGAGTTTGGTGATGATGCTAGCTATCTTGTTTTATGGTGCTGTTTGTGAACTCCATGAGGTCTTATATGTTCTTGGTTTAACTAAGAACCTACTTTCAATGTTGGCCATGATAATCTGAATTGTGAGTTTGAGGATCAACAACTACTAGTCATTATGCTATATCATTGCTAGGATCGTGGTTGAATATTAGCCAAAGGTAAGCGAGAGGGTGACTTTTCAAGTTGATTGTCAGTCTGATCAAACATAGAGCCTTGATACATAACAAACATGCACCTCTCTTGAAGGATATAGTGTAGGAATTGCTTGACTTAAACATAGAGAAGCCAAGAGTTTACAAGGGCGGTGCATTTGGCAAGCACGACAAGATTGCTTTCCATAGTACTGAGCACATAAATGAGAGGGTTTTTGATTTGGCTGATTGGTATGTGTGCCAATGTTCTTCAACAACTTAATTTGTAGGATACATTTTTCCATGTTTCATTTATTGATGATTCCTCAAGGAAAACTTGGATTTGGTTTACAAAGACTAAAGATGAGGTCTTTCTGAAATATAAAGAGTTAAAAAGCTTTTCAGGAGAATCAAAATGTAAAGGGTGACTAATGATTTGAGCTTTAGCAATGGAGGTGAGTAGGGAACAAGAGTGACTTGACTATACAATTCAAGAGGGGGTGTTTCAATGCCTTTTTGTCAACAATTGGAAATGTTGAACGAAGCTTTCCTAACCCTTGGCCCCATAATGCCTCGCCTCTTGCACTTTTAAAATTACTTGTTCAAAATTTTGGTACAAGCTTTTGCCAAAGTTGATCAAATCATGATAATGTTTTAGTTATTTGGATTGGAAGATTGATTGGACTTGTGAGCAAACTTTACATATGTATTTTTTCACAAAATATAATGACCTTTTTCATTTTGCAACTTAAAGGAACACCTTATCAACGATGTCAAATCATGATAGTCTTTTAGTTATCTGGATTGGAGGAATGCTTGGACTTGTGAGCAAAGTTAGCATATTTATTGTTTCACAGAAGATGATGATTGCTCTCATTTTGTTACTTAAAAGAACATGTTATCAATGATATTAAAGGTAAGTAATTTGGAGTTTCGTGCAATGAACACTCTGCAATAAATGCTTAGAATAGAGAACCATCCAAAGGTTGCAAGGCTGCAAGTGAGAAGCAATAGGCTGAATATATCCTTGATAATTTTAATATTGTGGAAGGGAAGGGAGGACATTTGAGGAGCATTTAAAAGGAGGAAGGTGGGTGTGAAGGTGAAGGTATTGGAAGGCTAGAGAAAAAAAATGGTTTCAAAATGATATTTTTGGCAATGTTACGAGAATTGAATGAGAAAATTTACCTTGAGAAATACAACCAAATATTTTAAATAGAAGTGAATCAGGATCTTAGTCGGAGAAGCTGAACCCAGAAATTTTCAATATGAAGATGTTTGTTGCCAAATTCAGTCTAGACAATGCGGGTAGAAAACTTTGTTTAAAACAGGTAGTAAGCTTGAGCATGATGATACCTCCAGTTTCTCATTGAAATCTGGATACATGTGAACAGTAGAACTTAGGAGGCATTAAGCTGGTCTCTAAATTTCAGATTCATATAGGCATCAAATTTAACGAACTTCGAATACAAACCGTCTTTGGGAAGGATCTCCACTAAATACATCTTGAGCATTGGTACTGCAGTGTAATGTCCCAAGGTGATATATTGGCTTATTTTGCTAAATTTTCAGAAATAGAACACGAAAAATAACACATTTTGTCCTTTTGATCATTGAGATCCCAGTATGAGCAAGTTGAGAACATACAGTAACTAGGATGTGAATAGTAATCAGTTTATTTCATTACCCAGTTTGAGCAAGTTAAGAGTGCACGGTAGTTGGGGTGTGAACAAGAAGCAATTTATTTTGCTTACTGGCGGCAAGCTGCATAGTATAAAGGTTATTCCAGAGAGTCAGAGACAATTGGTGGTGCAGTAAAACATGTTGAAGTTATGATAATGCAGGAAACAAACTGCAGTTATCTCTCTCACAGTTTTTAGACAAAGTTTGTCCACACATGCGTAGAAGAGAAATAGTTCATCAATCAGTATGTAGTTTATAAGGATGTAATCAACACGGATATATGGGTAGGAAAAGGGAATGAATGAGAGCAATAAGAATGTTAAATGATTGCTGAAGACCATTATGATGCAGTAAACAAGATGCAATGGTCTCTCACAATTTATACACTGTTTATATATCTATATAAAGAATCTTGACTCGGTTACTGCTGTCTGTTTCTTACAGCAAGATGATCTTTAATGTTAGAATAAATAAACATATTATATTATTACGAATACCAAGGGACAATAGGTGCAATAATTTTTTTAAAGCAACATTGAAGATCATCTTGATGCAAGAAACAAACTGCAGACACCTCTCATAATTTTTTTGGCAATCTCTCTCTCTCTCTCTATATATATATAGTTAGTTAGTTAGTTAGTTAGCGTCATCATGATGGATACAACCGGTTTCTTTCATCAAAGAGTGGATGTTTAATATAGCCATTGACAATATACAGGTATGAATTAGTGCAATAAAAGTGGTGAATAAATATTGGAGAATATTATTATGCATGAAACAACTGCAGTCACCTCTCATCAAACAATTTCCCTTGTCTAAGTGTGCATGCATGCACACTGCACACACATGATGACATAATTTTGCAAGAGATGACTGCAGTTCGTGTTATGCATCATCACGATCTTTAATGTTCAATCAATTTTTTATTGCACTCACAAATGTCTTCATGATTGTTTATTGTTAATAACTACATTATTATAACCAACCATTGTTTGGTAAACTGCTAGATTTTTTAAAGCATATTTAGGCACAGACTTTCATGATGGAAGACTTGCACATTACAACATTCTCATGTATTGATGAAACTTGCTTTCCTTAGGCACATGTTGTAGGTTACATTGATTATTAGTTTATTATGTCTTATACATATTTATGCATAATTGTGGGTAGTTTATATTATATATTTCATAATATGTTTTCAATTGTTGATGGTCTACACATCTTATAAACCACTCATTGTTTGAGCCTTTTCTCTTGTTGAAGCATTCTAAGGCAATAACGATATACCTTGCTAAGGTAAGACTGCATATTACAAAATTTTCTTCTCATCTTTTAAATTTGAGCGTAAGGATTGATGGCTTTGCTCTTCTTAGGTACATCAGTCAGGTTTAATTGACTATTCTATTTATATGCACTTTTAAGGTGGTTTTGTGATACATTTTTGTAACGTACAATCATTGACTGTCTGCACATGTATGTGTAGACTATCAAATATTGGAAGCACCATGCAAAATAGATCATGTAAATGTCCTAAAAATGTGCATATAAAGATGCATGAGACAGTCGGTTATTGATCAAATAGAAGCAAGGTGTCAAGAAAATTGTTATTTAAGGACAACATTTTTAGGTAAACTTTAGTAACATAACAGGCATCTGTAAAAGAGAAGTGAGGTTTTCAAGTCACTGATAAGAGAGATTCAAGACATTGACTGCAATATCAGGAAGTGCCAATGGCATCATTCTTAGAGTGACAACTAACACTAAAATAGAGAAGTGTATTTGAACCCTAATTGAATCTACATTTTGCCTCTATTGCAACTTTTATAATGGTATAATGGATATGTTCACTTAGTGGAGAATGTGAACTGCGAACTGCTATCACATATGACAGGCACTATATGTTGCCAAGATGAAGATTCATTTCACTCTTCATATTTAACCAAGTAACTTTTTTATAAAATATTGTGTGATGTTTTATGTTTCCTTTTCCATGCTTTTTTAGGCAGTTAGACTCAAGAGTAACAAATGCAGCACAATTTTTGCATTATTGGGCATGCTTTGATACAGGAGGTTTCTAAGAAGTGCAGGTATTAAGGAAGATGATGGTAGCATGAATACACCTTTTATGTGGATGCGAGGAGATAATGGAGAGCGCACTCTTCAGGCATTAAATTTCCCAGGAATGAGTGTGAATCCTTGGATGCAACAGAGATTTGATTCTTCTGTACTGGGGGTGCAATCAGATGTTTACCAGGCAATGGCTGCTGCAGCACTTCAGGAAATGAGGAGTGTTGATCCCTCAAAACAGCTGTTGCAGTTTCAACAGCAGCAACAGCCGTCTCAGCAGTTTCAGTGTAGAGCAAGTCCCCAAATACCGAGGCAGGTTTTTCAACATCAACATCAACATCAACATCAACAGCCACAGCAACAGCATATCCTTCAGCAGCAGGCTCAGAATTTACAAGAACAGTTACCTCAAAGCCATCTTCTGCAGCAGCAGTTACAGCAAAGCTCATCTCCACAACAAATTTTGCAGCACAAGATGCAACATTCTTTTAATGATCAACAGCAATCTTTGTCTGAGCAACAACAGTGCCAGCAGTCTTTTCAAATTCCAAATGTTGGTGGTGCTTTGCAACAGCTTCCGTCATCTCAATCTCAGTCACCGCTTAGTTTGCCTTCGTCCATGTGTTCACCATCAGTATTTACAGATGCTAATGGAAATTTCTCTTCAACTGTTACAAGTTCAAGCATGTCTCCTCTTCAAAATATATTGAGCTCTTTGACTGCAGAAGAAAGTTCTCATTATTTGAATTTGCCTAGAACCACTCAGAACCAGCCTGTAGTGCAGCAGCCTGCTAGAACCCTAACACCTGGTATTTCTAGAGAATGTCAGCTTTCTTCTGGTTCATGGGTCCAAAAGCGGTTATCAAATAATTTGGCATCCTGCCTTTCAGGTGGACAAGTCGAAGCCCCTCTTCCATCTGGAGGTCAATGTGTTACAGCTCAAACTGAATCCTTAGGACAGTCGCATATTCCCACACCTTCTATGCCCTTGTCTCATTTTCCGTCAAGAGACTGTCCTTCAGAGCAGGATGGACTACATCCCGATTCTCAGAGCCATCTTTTGTTTGGCGTCAACATAGATTCACCGTCTTTGATTGTTCCAAGCACATTGTCAAACTTGAGGACTGAGGTGACGATGCCATTTAATGTTTCTAATTTCTTCAATCCACCTACTTGTGCATCTGGTTCAGATTTTCCACTGAATTCAAACATGGGTGTCTCTAGTTGTTTGGATGAAAGTGGACTTCTGTCTTCTGCAGAGGATCTGGGACAGATGAATCCACCTACAAGAACCTTCATAAAGGTGATTTCTTGCTCTTGTCATTGCATATCTTGTTTATCATAATGAATACTTTTATGTAATGAACTATAAGCAAGTTATTGGTATTTTGATAGGTATACAAACAAGGTTCAGTTGGGAGATCTTTGGATGTCACACGTTTCAGCAGTTATCCAGAACTGCGAAGTGAACTTGCCCGCATGTTTGGCCTAGAAGGCCAGCTTGAGGACCCTTTAAGATCAGGCTGGCAGCTTGTGTTTGTTGATAAGGAGAATGATGCACTTCTCCTTGGAGATGATCCTTGGGAGTATGTTATCTTGACACTCATTAAATGCTAAATTGAGATACAGTTGGTTAATTGAGTTGTGCTTTTCATTGCTCTCAATCAGTCAAGTTTAATAGTTTATTAATGTTGAAATTTGATCAGTTTTCATTTGCCAACTCTCAATTGCCAATTTCCATCATCTAATTTAATTAGTTAAACTCTAGTACTTTATTAATATATTGAAATTTGACATTGCATGTGCCAGGGAGTTTGTGAACAATGTTTGGTTCATTAAAATACTCACACCTTCAGAAGTACAGAAGATGAGTCAGGAAGGGTTGGAACTACTGAGCTCAATTCCCACCCAACGGCAGACAAGCAGTGGTTCTGAGGAATATGTAACCAGACAGGACTCGCGTAATTTAGGTTCTGCGATCACGTCTACTGGATCTCTTGATTACTGAGTATTATGAAGTCATTCTGTAATATAATACAGGATTTCATTTTGTGCCATTAGGCAGAATTATAGCAACATAAGCACGTATTATGTTATTGCATGCTCTGTATTTCTAGAGTATGGGTATTGATTACTGTATTATAAAGTTCTTTTCTAAATGTCCTCAAGGGATGCTATAGTGTGTTCGTTATTTGAAATAGCTTTTTGCACATAAAAACTTACATGCTTTCCCCAATGGCTTGGGCCAGATTGTACCCAATTTTCGTAGCAGGACAAACAAGATTTGTGTTATATATCCCCCATTGCTCTGCTACAGAAAGGGGGTAGGTGGTAGTTTTATTTTGTGGGGTTTGGATCCTAGACATTAAGCTAATATTTTTGTTTCAGCTCCGGATTATCCTGGATTTTAGGTCCAACTTATTTCAGTCTCTAATTTCGATAAGCTCTTTCTTTCTGAATGAACTATTGTAAAAAGCCTAAGGTTTATTTTCAAGTTGGGAGACGGTGCAATTTCACTTTCAGCGCTTTACGTACTTATTTTAGGGTACTCATAATTCGTATTGCTATTTCCTGACATATTGACATGGCTCTTACCGCTTGCATGTGCCAGTTGGTAACATCAATCTTTGGTGAAAGGCCATTTCTCTCTTGTAGTCTTCTGCCATATGGTCGATACTTTCCCACGAAAGCAAAAATATGGTTCCTTTTAAAAATAATTTTATGTGAACATTATGCTGCATATTGATACAAATTGGATTCAGCAGAGGCAAAGTCGGGAGCATAAAATTTCAAGTTAGATTACACTTGAGTAAAAATACTCAAAATAATTTCTTGAATCATATTATTCCCTTGGTTCTTTTCATCCCGATAATGGATCACATGGTGCGGTATGATTGACAAGGTTGATGCTAAAAGTTTACATGATTCCTTAAACAGCATTCTCCTTGTTTTGCTAGTTCTAAGGGATTAACATTAAAGTTAATTGAGTCATATTCATTTTATTTTGTTTGCTTTTAAATAATAATTCATATGCATGGAACACGTTTTAAGCTCAGATAACAAACTTTCAAAGCCGTGCAATTCCAAGAGAGAAAAACATGCCTGAAGTTTGAACGAGGAATTATCATTTGAGAGCAGAATTAAGATTGAGATCTGCCTATGTGATGAGAGTGTAAGAAGGGATGGGGTCAATCGACTTCTAACGTCTGGTGTATCGGAAGTTTATCAATGTTTCTTCGCAGAGACTCACCAAGACTCTTTCATAATAGAACTGATTGCACATGCCCGTGATGTTCATTTTAAAGCTCTGTTACATTGTTTTTGGTAATTAATGAAGTGAAGTAACAATTGTATAAATTGAAAGCAGAAGATGAGGTTTAAAGCATATTTTGAGTTCCTTGGTATTGCTTGAAGATTTCAATACATTGTTTTTGGAATGCATATCATTAATGAAGTGAAACAATAATTGTGAAAATTGAAAGCAGAGGATGAGGCTAATCACATTTTGAGTATTTGGTATTCTTGAAGATTTTAGCACCAACATAATCTACATATTGACACGTCTTTTTTACTGATCGGTTTTGCCTACGAAATTATCACGATTAGCACATGTTTTTTGTGTTTAATTTTTTTGACGCGTAATTAGTTAAACTCGACATACAAATTAGATTAAATTTTGGCACTGATAAATAGTTAAAAGTGACACTGATATATATTTCCATGTTGTATATTCCCCACATGTCGAGTTTTCATGGGTAAAAATTATGGTTCAGAAAATAAATGTTACATATTTAATGTTGTATATCATGGTTTTTGGGTGTCAATCGATAATTGTGGTTTGTACTCATTTGTGGCATTCGGGTGGTGTGGCGATGATTAGAGTACGAAGTTATGTTTGATGATGACTAGAGGCTATTGTGGATTAAATTGTGTAATATTTTTCATTATCTATACAATGGAATAGTTAGAAATGCTTCATATGTTTGAGTCTATGTTTGAGTCTTTGTGACTATCAATATAAAGTACCTACAAATGACTTTAGATTATGCCCATTATAGAAATGTCAAATAAATGTAATAATAATTATATTATACTTCTTATTAAATTTGTTGAATAACACTAAGTTCTAACGTAAATGATTTTAAATTATTTCTTAGTCTTGTTGACTTTTTTTTTCTAGTTTTTCTTTGGTATTAAATGGTTTATAAAAGAAAGTGATGCATGGTCTTTTCATTAAATTGAGTTGTTTTGATTGGGATGATTTAAATTGGTGATTTAGTTTTGAGCTTTACAATTGAAGGATAAATGTTAATTTGAAGATAATGAAATTTGTAAGATTCGGGTTTTGAAAATTTAAATGATGCTCATGTTGATGGGTGCTTTATGACCCTAGCAATGTAGAATAAAATACCAAGGTATCTTATCTTTTGATGACCAAAATCATGTTTATGCTAAGATTGAAAAATATCATACAAATGATTCTTTAATGTTAGATGTTGATGGTGGATAACCTCAGTGGTTGATGTGACATGCTGGTATCATGGAGGAACTTTTGTCGTTTCCTTACGACAATTATTGATAATATTAGTTATGGGAGCTATTTGAATGGTATGCCAACAAAAGTGCTTTTTGTTGGAGTTTTCATGAAATATGTAGATAACAAATGAGATAAGAGTTTTGGTGTTCTACTCGAATCTTGAGAGAATTTTAAAGATAAATATTGCTATGATGAAATCTACCAAACATTGGTTCACCAATTTCAACAATTACACGAAGTCAGTGCAATCTCCAAGGGGTTGTGCAAAGGATTTTCACATCCTAATGAACACCATCATAATGAAAATGTGCATCAAAGATAGTAATATCCATCCACATAAGGGCTCATAATCAACCTTGCACTATGCCTAGGAATTGCCTAAGAACAAAAGGTATAAGAAAAACAATTTCAAGATCACTAATCTCAATCTCATTCATCTAAGTAGTTGAAAACAAATGTACTCTAAATGAGGGAACAATGAAACCATGGAAGCACCAAACACTAAATCACCATGAAACCATCAACAAAAACTTAATTATCTTGGTACCTCTTTAACAACAATCTCAAAAATTGCTTCCTTATAATTGAGAAATGAGTCTTTACATAGGCTTCAAATCGCAATGGGCGGCTAGGATTGAAACAAAATAAATGGTCCAGATTTGGCCGCCTCAACCTTGACTAGGTTTGTTGAAAGTTTAGCTTTAGTCGAATAATATTGAGCATTTGAATATGTTATCTCTGTCTTACACACACACACACATACGTATATATGTACATATATGTATACATATAGTTTAAACATATATGGTTAAGATCAAACATATTGATAAGTAAGATAATTTCCACAGCAAGTCAAATTGTGATACTACTATCAGGATTTAACTGTGTGATTTTGAGTCAAACTCATTGACCCATATTTCATAAGTAGTGATTCAACATGAATCCATTTCTTATGAGAATAAATGGAACACTTAACACTCATTGGATCTAGGTGATGCTCACAAGGGTGAAGCATCGGGACTTCTCGAGAGGTCACCCATCCCAGTACTATTCCAGCCTGAGTGCGCAGAACTAAAGAAAAGAGAAAAAAGCTAGAACCATCTGGAAAGAAAGGAATTCTCATCGGGTATAGTGAAAACACAAAAGGCTACAGGGTCTATATCCCAAGTCAAAATATCCCAAGTCAAAGAACAATTGAAATCAACAGGGATGTTGAATTTGAAGAAGATGTTGCCTTCAACCTTTCTAAAAATAATGATGAGATATTCACAGAACCTACCATTGAGACAAATGAAGATCATCCGATAGAGAATGAGAGGGAGAACAACACTTCATCTCCTATACCTACTTTAATGATGTTGAAAATAACAACAATAAAAAGAGACTACTTTCAGCCAGAAAATTCAGAGAAGAAAATCATGTTGAACCTGATGAAGTATTAAAAGGAAGAAAACAAGAACTCAATCTTGTTATGTTGTGTTAGTAACATAACTTATCAAATCAGAACCTTCTAACACTAAAGAAGCATTATCAAGTCTACCTTGGAAGGAAGCCATGATTGAAGAATACAATTCAATATTAAAAAATGATATATGGGACATTGTACTTAGACCTAAAAATAAATAAGTAGTTTTTTCCAAATGGCTATACAAAATCAAGCATGCTTCTGATGGTAGCATTAAGAAATACAAAGCTAGATTTGTAGACGAGGTTTCTCACAAAAGGAAGGTATCGATTATGAGGAAACTTTTGCTCCAGTTGCAAGGTATACATCAGTTAGAACCATCTTGGCCATTGCAACAACTAAAGGATGGAAAGCCTTTTCTAATCCTTCTTCCCTGTGGGATTTTTCCTCTATGATTATGAATTCTTCCCATGGTGAATTGTCTTCTCTCTAGTATTCCTGTTCTTCATCTAATTTGCTTGTTTGACTACCATTCTATTCTGTTTCTTTGATTATGGTTTCTATCTCTACTGGTATCAATAACTCTGTCTCTTTTCTGTCTTCTGTACAACTTATCTCTTCCTTACCCAGATCAAACATATCCATCCCATTGTTAGGTGTTTGTCAGGACTTATAACTTTTTAAATTTTTTTTTTCCTTGATGGTAACATTGCTTCATTGAGTTGATTCAGCTAGTGGGATACAAGGGCTCTGATAATATTTTCCCATTGGTGCTTCTCCCTTTTCTATATAATTTTTTTCTTGATTAACATTTTCCTCTAATCCCATTATTATATTGTTCTCCATAGCTATCTCTCTATTGCTATCTTTTGCATTTAGATTTGTATACATCTCTTGTAATAGTTTTGTCTTTGTATTGCTTCCTCTTTCTATATTCTTTTCTAATTCAGACCTCATGACTACCTTGCCTTTATGTTTTGCATGATTGATATCTGCTATGATAAATTGATCTTCTAGATCATTTTGTAGGAGCAATACCTCATGGGAAAGCATATTCAAATTTTTCACGTTGAGCTCTATTTCTTCTAGTGTTTCCTTTTCTATTCTATAGTCTTTGTAGTTTCTATATTTATCCATTGAGATTTGGTAATCCATATTTGTCTTCCATCTATACTCTGCATCTTCTACTCTTCTTGTGTTTACCTTCTAGTCTTCTTGCTCTGCCTCTTTTACCTTTAGGTGTTACTTGTTTGTATTCTCTTTGTTCTTTGATTTTCTTTTTTCCAAGTTGTCTTCTACCTTTTTCTCCCTTTTTCTGATGATCCTTAATGCTTCATTTAGGTTATTCTTTATGTTTGTACTTTTAAAGTTTGCTCCTATTATTTTATTTATTTCTCCTATATATTCAATAAAGGTTAATTTATAGATAGATCTGTTCGTTATGATTTTTATAGTTATGGATTCACTTTGTTCTATTTTTATTGAGACTAAGAATCTTATCTTTCTTGTTTTGTAATTATTTACTTCGAATCCTATTAGAGTTCCTAGAGATTTGCTTATTCTTTTTATTATATTGATATCATTTAGTTTTGGTGGAATATTTGCACATTCCAACCATTTAATTGACTGTATCTGCTGATTGTTGTTTTCACTAAAATTGGTTTGCCATGCTATAAATTTAATATGATGCCATTTATAAAAACAATTAGATATTTCTATCAGCTCATTCCTAATTTTATGATCCTGACATTGTAGATACCAATATTGATGAGCTTAAGGGGCTTTCTAATGAATGGTTCATAAGGCACAACACTTGGTGAATGTTTTGCAAATGGGATTGCAAGCTTTGGGTTTAACCATGGAGGAAACTTTGTAGTTAAGTTAGGCTGGAGTAGTACTATGATGGGTGACCTCTCGGGAAGTCCTAGTGCTTCACCCCTATGAGCATCACCTAGATCCAATGAGTGCTAAGTGTTCTATTTATTCTCATGAGAGATGGATTCATGTTGAATCACTACTCATGATTTATGGGTCAATGAGTTTGTCTAAAAATCACATAGTTAAATCTTGATAGCAATATAACAAATCAAGCATATTACTGCTCTAGCCGATTCACATCGGGTTCTGTCATTTCAACTGCATTGGATTACTTTCGTAATTATCCATCATCTTTGATTAGGGATTGGGTCTTACTTGTATTGTCTTCGATAAGTATTTAGATCATTATCGAACATATATTCGGGCATGATTAAACCATTGTATGTTTATAGCTAACAAAACATAAATTTTTTACCACGTACGGTCAAGACCCTACGTGGCCTTTGGCCACCTAGAGTCACAGCCCTACGGGGTCACAACTCTTAACAATTATATATATAATTATTCTCATCGGTGGATGAGGCAATACGAAAGATATAATAGACTTGCAGTCCCAGGATTAATAAAGAAACATTGTAGATTACAAATACATTACTGTCAGCATTTGACTTTCTAGTCACAACATATCAGAAACATATTTGAAGGTATCTACATGTCACATTCAAGATAGTCAAGTAAGTAAAATCTTGATATAAATTTGTTATTATTTCTATCAGGGATCCTATAAAATTAACATGGTATCAAAGCCATATTGATAAGAAATATTATTTAGAACTTATATAAAATTTATTTTTCATTCAGACATTACCATTTTAAAAAATTCTTCAAAAATGGTTAACCACGTAAGGTTAGAGGATAGATTAGAGGGGGCTTCAAACTTTTCTTCATGGAAGATTCATGTCATGATAATCCTAAGAGAAATGGAATTAGAAGAATGTGTAGAAACAAATAAAACTATTCTAGAAAATGACCTAGACAAAACAACGTGGAAAAGGCACAACAATAAAGTCGTGAAAATAATTATAGACTCTGTTAAAGATCATATTCTCTCGTCTATTTCTAGCCTTTCTTCAATATTTGAAATGTTCTCCACTATCAAGAATACATTTGAAATAAATAATACTAGCAGGTTGCTGACATTAAAACATGATTTATTATACATAAAAATGAATAGTGGGGCAACTATTACTTCCTATTTTCTAAGAATTTCTAAACTAAAAGATCAACTTTCCAAAATTGGAAGTCAAGTTGATGATAAAGAACTTACCATGATTTCCCTAAGGGTACTTCCTCTATCTTGGGAAACTTTTATCTCGACCCGAGCTTCCAAAATTTGAATTACTCAAGTATGAATGCACTCAAGAGGAATCAAGATTAGTCTCAAGGGGGATAAGCCTAAATCAAAAGGGAGACATTCATGCACTTCAAGAAAGTTTCAATAGGAAAGGAAAATTCAATTGAAATAAGAAAGAATCCAACAAACCTTATAAGGAAAGAGATTGGTCAAAGGTGAGATGTTTTGAATGCGACAAAATTGGTCACTCTCATAATGTTTGCCTTGAACATAAAAGACTTCAAGCTGCTCTAGCATAAATAAAAGAAGAAAAGGAGGAAGTAGAAGAAAATAATGCATTTTACCTAGCACTCTCTAGTGAGTTAAACTCAAACAAAAACACTTGGATCATAGATAGTGGAGCATCTCGACACATAACAGGTTTTGGAGACAAAATCAAAAACTCTTCAGAATGCCACTTAGAAGAGGTAACCATTGGGGATAACTCCACACATCGAATTAAAGGTATTGGGTCTTTCTCTATTCAACTAGATTCTGGCATTACTCTTCAACTCAAAAATGTACCTAGAATACAAAATCTAGTTTCTATATCTGGCCTTTCTGATCAAGGATTCAAAATTGTTTTTCAAGTAGACAGAGTTCTGTCTTGCCTGAATAAAACTAACATCAAGAAAGCTATCACTATTGGTGTTAGAGATGGGAGTTTATATAATCTTTGTAATCAATTTTTTTTTGCACTAAGTCATGAAATCTCAAAGTCTTCAAGAATATGGCATGGGAGACTATGTCACCTACATTTCCAAGCATTATCAACAATAGAAATTTTTTTCAAAGGATTACCTAATCTAAAATCAGATCACTTAGGTGTCTGCAAAGGCTGTACCCTAGGTAAAAATATCAAGAAAATCTTTCCCAAAAGTGTTCATAAATCTAAAACAATTCTTGAACTCATTCACTCTGACCTATGTGGTCCCATGTCTGTACCCTCTCTAAATGGGCGCCTTTATTATGTAATCTTTATTGATGATTATTCTAGAAGAACTTGGATCTATTTCCTAAAACAAAAGGAATCTAGTGAAGTACTCTCAAAATTCAAAGAACTCAAAGCTCTAATAGAAAATCAGTTAGGAAAGAAAATCAAAACTTTAAGATTAGATAATGGAGGAGAGTACATCTCTAAAATTTTTAAATATTTTTGCATTACTGTTGGGATTAAGAGGGAGTTTTCTGTACCTTATAATCCTCAGTAGAATGGAGTTCTATAACACAAGAATAGATCAATTATTGAATAAGCTAAAGCTATGATGCACAATCAAAACCTTCATACTTTGTTCTGGGTTGAAGCATCTAACACTGCTGTTTACATTCAAAATCGATGTCCACACTTAGTCTTAGACAATACCACTCAAGAAGAAGTATTTACAAGCATCAAACTAGACCTAAGTCAGCTAAGGATATTTGGGTGTCTAGTCTATGTACAAATTCCTAAAGAAAAGAGAACAAAGCTAGAACCATCTGGAAAGAAAGGAATTGTCATCGGGTATAGTGAAAACTCAAAAGGCTACAGGGTCTATATCCCAAGTCAAAGAACAATTGAAATCAACAGGGACGTTAAATTTGAAGAAGATTTTGCCTTCAACCTTTCTAAAAATAATGATGAGATATTCACAGAACCTACCATTGAGACAAATGAAGATCATTTGATAGAGAATGAGAGGGAGAACAACACTTCATCTCCTATACCTACTTCTGATGATGTTGAAAATAACAACAATAAAAAGAGACCACTTTGGGCGAGAAAATTCATAGAAGAAAATCATGTTGAACCTGATAAAGTATTAAAAGAAAGCAAGAAAGCAAGAACTCAGTCTTGTTATGTTGCATTAGTAACATATAACTTATCAAATCACAACCTTCTAACACTAAAGAAGTGTTATCAAGTCTACCTTGGAAGGAAGCCATGATTGAAGAATACAATTCAATATAAAAATGATGTATGGGACATTGTACTTACACCTAAAAACAAATCAGTAGTTTCTTCCAAATGGCTATACAAAATCAAGCATGCACTTGATGGTAGCATTGAGAAATACAAAGCTAGATTTGTAGCACGAGGTTTCTCACAGGAGGAAGGTATCGATTATGAGGAAAATTTTGCTCCAGTTGCAAGGTATACATCAGTTAGAACCATCTTGGACATTGTAGCATTTAAAGGATGGAAAGTCTTTTCTAATCCTTCTTCCTTCTGGGATTTTTCCTCTATGATTCTGAATTCTTCC
The DNA here is from genome assembly GCA_028749045.1 of Cupressus sempervirens. Taxonomy (NCBI): domain Eukaryota; kingdom Viridiplantae; phylum Streptophyta; class Pinopsida; order Cupressales; family Cupressaceae; genus Cupressus; species Cupressus sempervirens. The sequence continues at coordinate 262,504,790 of CM053793.1, forward strand.
CATGGTGAATTTTCTTCTCCCTAGTATTCCTTTTCTTCTCCTAATTTTCTTGTTTGACTGCTATTTTGTTCTGTTTCTTTGATTATGGTTTCTATCTCTACTAGTATCAATAACTCTATCTCTCTTTTGTCTTCTATACTACTTATCTTTTCCTTATCCAGATCAAACATATCCATCCCATTGTTAGGTGTTTGCCAAGACTTATAACTTTTTTCCTTTGATTTTTCCCTGATGGTAACATTGCTTCATTGAGTTGATTCAGTTGGCGGGATACAAGGGCTTTGATGATATTTTCCCATTGATGCTTCTCCCTTTTCTATATGATTTTTTTCTTGATTAATATTTTCCTCTAATGCCATTATTTTGTTGTTCTCCATAGCTATCTCTCTATTGCTATCTTTTGCATTCTGTTCGATATATATCTCTTGTAATAGTTTTGTCTTTGTATTGCTTCCTCTTTCTATATTCTTTTCTGATTCATACCTCATGATTGCCTTGCCTTTATGTTCTACATGATTGATATATGCTATGATAAATTAATCTTCCAGATCATTATGTAGGAGCAATACCTCATGGGAAAGCATATTCAATTTTTTCGCATTGAGCTCTATTTCTTCTAGCATTTCCTTTTCTATTCTACAGTGTTTGCAGTTTCTATATTTATCCATTGAAATTTGGTAATCCATGTTTGTCTTCCATCTATACTCTGTATTTTCTACTCTTCCTGTTTTTACCTTTTGGTCTTCTTGCTCTGCCTCTTTTACCTTCAGGTCTTGGTTGTTTGTATTCTCTTTGTTCTTTGATTTTCTTTTTTCCCTATTTTCTTCTAGCTTTTTCTCCCTTTTTTTGATGATCCTTAATGCTTCCTTTAGGTTATTCTTTATGTTTATATTTTTAAAGTTTTCTCCTATTATTTTACTTATTTTGTTTATTTCTCCTATATATTCAATAAAAGTTTACACACACACACGCACGCACGCACCCACGCATGCACGCACGCACACACACACACACATGTGTGTGTATCTGTTCATTATGATTTTTCTACTTATGGGTTCACTTTGTTCTGTTATTATTGAGACTAAGAATCTTATCTTACTTGTTTTATAATTATTTACTTCGAATCCTATTAGAGTTCCTTGAGATTTGCTTATTCTTTTCATTATATTGATATCATTTAGTTCTGATGGAATATTTTCACATTCCAACCATTTAATTGACTGTATCTGCTGATTGCTATTTTCATTAAAATTGGGCTGCCCTGCTACAAATTTAATAGGATGCCCTTTATAAAAACAGTTTGATATTTCTATCAGCTCATTCCTAATTTTACGATCCTGACATTGCAGATAGCATTATTGATGAGCTTAAGGGGCTTTCTAATCAACTGATGAGTTTAAGGGGCTTTCTAATGAATGGTTCATAAGGTACAACGCTTGGTGAAGATTTTGCAAATGAGGTTGCAAGATTTGGGTTTAACCATGGAGGAAACTCTGTGGTTAAGCGCGCTCAAGCTAGAGTAGTATCGGGATGGGTTACCTCCCGGGAAGTCGCAGTGCTTCACCCATGTGAGCATTACCTAGATCCAATGAGTGCTAAGTGTTCCATTTATTCTCATGAGAGATGGATTCATGTTGAGTCACTACTCATGAAATATGGGTCAATGAGTTTGACTCAAAATCACATAGTTAAATCGTGATAGCAATATCACAAATCAAGCATATTATTGCTGTTACCGATTCACATCGGGTTTTGTCATTTCAACTGCATTGGATTACTTTCAGAATTATCCATCATCTCTGATCAGGGATTGGGTTTTACTTGTATTGCCTTCGATAAGTATTAAGATCATTATCCAACATATATTTGGGCATGATTAAACCATTGTATGTTAATGGTTAAAAAAACATTAGTTTATGACCACGTAGGGTCATGACCCTACATGGCCTTTGGCCACCTAGAGTCATGCCCCTATGGGGTCACAACTCCTCACAATTATATATATAATTGTTCTTCGTTCTCATCGGTGGACAAGGCAATATGAAAGACATAATATACTTGCGGTCCCAGGATTAATAAAGAAACATTGCAGATTACAAATACATTACTATCAGCATTCGACTTTCTAGTCACAACATATGAGAAACATATTTGAAGGTATCTACCTGTAACATTCAAGATAATCAAGTAAGTAAAATCCTGATATAAATTTGTTATTATTTCTATCAGGGATCCTATAAAATTAACATGGTATCAGAGCCATATTGATAAGGAATATTATTTAGAACTTATATAAAATTTATATTTTATTCAGACGTTACCATTTTTTTAAAATTCTTCAAAAATGGTTAACCATGTAAGGTTAGAGGATAGATTAGAGGGGGCGTCAAACTTTTCTTCATGGAAGATTCATGTCATGATAATCCTAAGAGAAATGGAATTAGAAGAATGTGTAGAAACAAATAAAACTATTCCAGAAAATGATCCAGACAAAACAACGTGGAAAAGGCACAACAATAAAGACGTGAAAATAATTATAAACTCTGTCAAAGATCATATTCTCTCGTCTATTTCTAGCCTTTCTTCAACGTTTGAAATGTTCTCCACTATCAAGAATACATTTGAAATAAATAATACTAACAGGTTGTTGACATTAAAACATGATTTATTATACATAAAAATGAACAGCGGGGCAACTATTACTTCTTATTTTCTAAGAATTTCTGAAATAAAAGACCATCTTTCCATAATTGGAAGTCAAGTTGATGATATAGAACTTACCATGATTTTCCTAAGGGGACTTCCTCTATCTTGGGAAACTTTTATCTCAACTTGAGTTTCAAAAATTTGAATTACTCAAGTATGAATGCACTCAAGAGGAATCAAGATTAGTCTCAAGGGGGATAAGCCTAATCAAGAGGGAGACATTCATGCACTTCAAGCAAGTTTCAATTGGAAAGAAAAATTCAATCAAAATAAGAGAGAATCCAACAAACCTTATAAGGAAAGAGATTGGTCAAAGGTGAGATGTTTTAAATGTGACAAAATTGGTCACTCTCATAATGTTTTCCCTAAACATAAAAGAATTCAAGCTGCTCTAGCATTAATAAAAGAAGAAAAGGAGGAAGTAGAAGAAAATCATGCATTTTATCTAGCACTCTCCAGTGAGTTGAACTCAAACAAAAATACTTGGATCATAGACAGTGGAGCATCTCGACACATAACAGGTGTTAGAGACAAAATCAAAAACTCTTCAGAATGCCACTTAGAAGAGGTAACCATCGGGGATAGCTCCACACATCCAATTAAAGGTATTGGGTCTTTCTCTATTCAACTAGATTCTGGCATTACTCTTCAACTCAAAAATGTACCTAGAATTAAAAGAAATGTAGCTTCTATATTTGGCCTTTTTGATCATGGATACAAAATTGCTTTTCAAGTAGACAGAGTTTTGTCTTGTCTGAAAAAAAACTAACATCAAGAAAGCTATCACTATTGGTGTTAGAGATGGGAGTTTATATAATCTCTGTAATCAAATTTTTTTTGCACTAAGTCATGAAATCTCAAAGTCTTCAAGAATATGGCATGGGAGACTACGTCACCTACATTTCCAAGCATTATCAACAATAGGAAATATTTTCAAAGGATTACCTAATCTAAAATCAGATCACTTAGGTCTTTGCAAAGGTTGTACCCTAGGTAAAAATATTAAGAAAATCTTTCCCAAAAGTGTTCATAAATCTAAAGCAATTCTTGAACTCACTCACTCTGACCTATGTGGTCCCATGTCTGTACCCTCTCTAAATGGGTGCCTTTATTATGTAATCTTTATTGATGATTATTCTAGAAGAACTTGGATCTATTTCCTAAAACAAAAGGAATCTAGTGAAGTACTCTCAAAATTCAAAGAACTCAAAGCTCTAATAGAAAATCAGTTAGGAAAGAAAATCAAAACTTTAAGATCAGATAATGGAGGAGAGTACATCTCTAAATTTTTAAAATATTTTTGCATTACTGTTGGGATTAAGAGGGAGTTTTCTGTACTTTATAATCCTCAACAGAATGGAGTTGCAGAATGCAAGAATAGACCAATTGTTGAATCAGCTAAAGCTATGATGCACGATCAAAACCTTCATACTTCATTCTGGGTTGAAGCATCTAACACTGCTATTTACATTCAAAATTGATGTTTGCACTCAGTCTTAGACAATACCACTCTAGAAGAAGTATTTACAAGCATCAACAAGATCTAAGTCACCAAAGGATATTTGATTGTCTAGTCTATGTACACATTCCTAAAGGAAAGAGAAGAAAGCTAGAACCATCTGGAAAGAAAGGAATTCTTATCGGGTATAGTGAAAACTCAAAAGGCTACAGGGTCTATATCCCAAGTCAAAGAACAATTGAAATCAACAAGGATGTTAAATTGGAAGAAGATGTTGCCTTCAACCTTTCTAAAAATAATGATGAGATATTCATAGAACCTACCATTGAGACAAATGAAGATCATCCAATAGAGAATGAGAGGGAGAACGACACTTCATTTCCTATACCTTCTTCTGACGATGCTGAAAATAACAACAATAAAAAAAGACCACTTTGGGCGAGAAAATTCATAGAAGAAAATCATGTCGAACTTGATGAAGTATTAAAAGAAAGCAAGAAAGAAAGAACTCAGTCTTGTTATGTTGCATTAGTAACATAACTTATCAAATCAAAAGCTTCTAACACTAAAGAAGCATTATCAAGTCTACCTTGGAAGGAAGCCATGATTCAAGAATACAATTCAATATTAAAAAATTATGTATGGGACATTATACTTAGACCTAAAAACAAATCAGTAGTTTCTTCCGAATGGCTATACAAAATCAAGCATGCTCTTGATGGAAACATTGAGAAATACAAAGCTAGATTTGTAGCACGAAGTCTCTCATTGAAGGAAGGTATCAATTATGAGCAAACTTTTACTGCAGTGGCTAGGTATACATTAGTTAGAACCATCTTGGCCAGTGCAGCATCTAAAGAATGGAAAGTCCATGAAATGGATGTTAAGAAAACTTTTCTAAATGGTGAAATTAAGGAAGAAGTTTATATTGAACAACAAGAATACTCATGTATGCAAGTTAAAGAAAGCACTATATGGGCTCAAAGAAGCTCCAAGAGTGTGGTATGAAAGAATAGACAATTATCTTACAAAGCTAGGGTATTCTAAAATAAAGCTTATCTTAATCTATTTTTCAAAGTAGATGGAAATGATATGTATATTCTGGTGTTATGTGTTAATGAATTATTAATTATAGGCAAAGAACATTTAATAAGAAAATGCAAACAAGAATTGATAGCTAAATTTGCCATGAAAGATTTAGGTCTTCTTCAGTACTGCCTAGGATTGGAAGTTTGGAAAAAGGAAAACTACATCTTTCTAAACCAAGGAAAATGTACTATTGATATTCTAACTAAGTTTGGAATGATGGACCACATACCAACTTCTACTCCTATGGAACTTATTCTACATAAACTGAAGGATGACATGGATAAATCTGAACTTGTTGATCCTATTCTCTACCAAAAAATCATTGGCTCATTGATGTATTTAGTAAATACTCATCCTCACATATGCTATGCTACTAACACCTTGAATCAATTCATGGTTTCACCAAAGAAGATTCACTTGTGTAATGACCTCTTTCAAGGCCATTAGATTTTAAACCCTACTATGTATATATTTTATATTTTTTCTTCTTGATGATCCTTTACTAAAGTTTTTATTCCCTCTTTATATATTTTGATGGTAAGAGTTGTGTATTTTTATAATAATATAATAATTATATTAATATATAATATAATAAATATAATTATATTAATACATATTATATTAATATATTATTAATATAATCATTATTTTAATATTTTATAGTTATATTAATATATATTGTATTAACATATAGATTATACTATATAAGTTCAATTATTCATAAGATATCTATCGTGATATCATTATTCTAATAGTATTCGTGATATAAATATTATTCATTTATATCATAATATGGATATATATATATATATATATGTATCTATTAATATTCAATAGTATATTATTTAATATCTAACTACTATATATAATTATATGATAGTATTTATATTATTATGATCTATAATAATTTATATTTTAGTATTATTATATTATTCCTATATATTATTTATTCTTTTAATATTATAGACCCTAATTTATAATACCTATTCCTTAATGTGATTGACTAGAAATTTTGATGCAGAGATAAACTCAACAGAAGCAAAAAACAAAAGGGAACCAACACCAACAAGAGATAGATAATAAAATTCTTCTAATTGATTTATCAAATGAACAATAGATACACTTGCTCTCCTATGGATTTCTTCTCCCCCTAACTTTGTATCCAAAAACTTGACCTAAACCTAAACCTAAAAACTTTATTTATACTTGCTAGGATGGTTTACAAAACATTCTAGATTATTACGAAATAGGAAGAACGACTTACAGAATACTCTGGATCAATATAGAATAGGGAGAAGAATGACCCCACAATGGTCTGAATGAATCCCAAGAAAAGATCTTATCCTAATGACAAAATTAGGATAAATTCCTCAAGTCAGCTCGTGCAGAAATCATGTCCAAGATATTTTATGTGGGTGCTCCTCCACCATACTCCCAGGGACAATAGTATCCAAGTCCCTTGGGTTGGCCTTCCTCTTTTGTGCCTTTCAATTCTTTGGTATTTTCTATTTGTACTCTTGACTAGTATCCAAATCAACTATCATAAATATGTAAACTTTTGCCAACTCCTGCAAACCTACAATGAATGGATTAGATGGAACCTCATTAAATATGACTTCACCAATTTGCTGCCAACTCCTTTGCTATGATGTCTTTATGGTACAATATCTCCATGCTTGGAGACAAATTCATCACTATTGGAGCCTCCTCTATCCTCTTAGCTTCATCACAAGTCTTCTTCCCATTTGCTAGTATCCTTTTGATAGGCCAGACCACCTTCTTTCTTAACTTCAAATGCCATTTCTTGGATACATTAAGGACCATCACATCTAGCTCTTTATGAACCATTTCATCATAATGCTCATCAACCATTTTAACCTCTTTTCTATCTTCAAGAACTTCTGTATCATAAGTTTCATAATATATATATTTTTTCACCTTGTATATCTGCTTCACCGTGTTCATTTGGTATGTCAGCATCGATATGGTCATCTGGTATATTAGCATCAATGTGATCAGGTTGTTATTTCAACAGACAACTCTTCTCTTCCAATGTCTCAGTACATGCTTCTGTAATTTGAATTGGTTGATGCTCTAGATCTATATTTTCTTTTTCCATATTTTTCTACAATTCCTCTTTTAGTCACACTGAATTTTCTTTGTGCTTTTTCAATTCCTGCGTTAGGAATTCAATTCATTCTTTTATCTCTTGATCTATTCTAGCTTCATCTTCACTTTTTTTTCTTTTCTCTTCCACTCTTTTCCTTGCTTCTTCCTTCTTCTTATTCTAAAAATCCCAATATGAAACCCATGCATCGAATAGTATCTTCTGATCATGAGATAAATCTCCTCTTCTGACCATTGTCTCTTATCTAGGTTCTCTTCACTCAACCTAGTCTTTTGGACACACTTACAGGTTCCTTCCTCAACCTATTACAAAATCCAATTTGCCTTAGAAGCTGAAAGCTTTCCACAAGCTTTTCCCAAGTGCCTTAGGAGCTTTCCCCAAGATTTGATACCATAAATGATCTAGAGATAAACTCAACGGAAGCAAAAACAAAAGGGAACCAGTACCATCAAGAGATAGATAATAAAATTCTTCTAATTGATTTATCAAATGAACAGTAGATACACTTGCTCTCCTACAAATTTCTTCTCCCCCTAACTTCGTATCCAAAAACTTGACCTAACCAAAAAACTCTATTTATACTTGCTAGGACGGTCTATGAAACATTCTAGATTATTACAAAATAGGAAGAACAACTTACAGAATACTCTGGATCAATATAGAATAGGGAGAAGAATGACCCCACAATGGTTTGAATGAACCCCAAGAAATGATCTTATCCTAATGATGAAATCGAGATAAATTCCTCAAGTCAGCTCGTACAAAAATCACGTCCAAAATATTTTATGTGGGTGCTCTTGCACCAAATTGCTTTCTCTAAAATCAATTGCAAACTGAACTATCCAATTTGTCACACCAAACAACAATTTCTATCCATCCATCATAGCTTTTCAAATTTTGATCAAACCACCACAACATTTAATATGTGTTGAGTTGAGGTTTTAAGGAATAAATAATAATAAATTATTACCCATGATAAGAATGTTTGTAAAACCTAATAGATATTATTCAAGTGAATGTTGTCAACTAGTAGTATACATAATTACCCCTGAAAGATGATATTTATTCTCTAGATTCTGATGAGCACACACTCAGCTCTACCAATATCTTTCATTCCAGATAACAATAATAACCTAATTGGTAAGTCATATTATTTTAATGTCCCCTATAGAGTATCAATCACCATATGGTGATTTGAGATTCGATAAGTAGTTTGACAGGTGTTAGTTTTCCATCCAAATGTATGTCATGCATCTCGAAGTCTAATAGTATCTGCCTGAGCTATCAAATTCTTTACTCCCTCAATTCATATGCAAACATGTAATTGATAAACACTATCATTATTTAGTAGCTTCTCTATTTCTCTACAATGATTCAAAGGACTTTTCAATCTTCATCTTAATTACTATCAATCATTTAACTCCCTCCTCTTATCCAATGTATAGATGGATAGATTTTGAAATTCATGAGAGGGTTACTTTAGTATCATATGTGTCATTCTCTTTGGCTAACTCATAATTGTGCTCATTGTATAATCTGTAGACATGAATCATCCATCAAATTAAATATGAGCATCATCTTTGTGTTGTATCTCAATATAGTCAGTATTCTCTAGCACTAGTATTGTTGAATTTTGTCATTCATCCATAGCTCTTATTTACCAAAAATTTGGTGTGCATCCTTAATCCACGTTCATTCTGAATTTCTTTCAATGTTGTTAATTGTACTAGTTATTGTATTCAAAATTGTTGATTATGTGGTGCCTTATTAGGCTGACAGGAATTTGGCTCATTCAACGTTGTTGCTCCTATGTTGACTATCTAGAGATAGTTTGGCCATATATAAAGCATGGAACACATTAATTGCTTCCAGAAAATGGTGACTATGTATGAAGTTGACATCCAGTCCCAATCTGAAATGTATAGTGACCAAATATGTTTGTATTTTTTTATGCAGTTTTGTCGTATCTCCAAGTGGTAGTGATCAAATTAAATTGTGCTTAAGCAGAATGATGAGTTCATCGTAGGGCTGCTCTCATTACTGCATCCAAACTTTGGTAGCCTCATAATAAGTTTTGAAGAACTGGAATAAAGGACTCAACAAGTCATTAATAAGTGTTTAAAATTGGCTTCTACATCCACGTTCATTGCAGCCTGCACTGCCTACCATTACTACTCCATCATCATTACTGGATATTCCTCACCTCCATTGCAGAAAGATATTAACTTGAGCCATCTATGGCTAAGCCAATAGGAGCAAGGCCTCTTAGGCCTAGGCTTGTGTTAAATTCCTTGTGTATGATTGTTCTTTGTGTGAGTGTTGATGCTCTATTTATATTTTGTGATTCTAGTCTAGATATGGGGAATAATAGCTATTTGTATGCTTTGGATAAGAGCGATTTCCTTGCTGATGGCAGAGATTTTGACAACCATGTTCCAACTAGTTGGATCTATAATGGTTTTAGAGGGATTGGTTGGATTTAATTCTTTTAATCCTCCTATGCGACATATATTTGGTCACTCTTCTTATGCCCTTATTCTCTGCTACGCTTGTCTACATATCTCGTATTATTTGAAAAGCCGTGTTGATCTTTCTCCCAATATGTGCAAGATTTTCTTTGCTAATACATTTCACCATATTCATATATTATTGTGTGAATGGAAACTTCACTATATAATTCACAGGATGGTAGGATTTCTTGCTCTGGTACCATTTGTAGTGACCCGTTTCAGAGCCATTATATTTTAAACCCTGTTGTGTATATATTTTATATTTTTTCTTCTTGACGATCCTTTACTAAAGTTTTTATTCCCTCTTTATATATTTCGATGGTAAGAATTGTGTCTTTTTATAATAATATAACAATTATATTAATAATATAATTATATTAATATATAATATAATAAATATAATTATATTAATATATATTATATTGATATATTATTAATATAATCATTATTTGAATATTTAATAGTTATATTAATATTATTATATTAATATATATATTATATTAACATATAGAGTATACAATATAAGTTCAATTATTCATATCTATCGTGATATCATTATTCTAATAGTATTCGTGATATATATATTATTTATTTATATCATAATATGGATATATATATATATATTTAATAGTATATTATTTAATATCTAATTACTATATATATAATTATATGATAGTATTTATATTATTAGGATCTATAATAATTTATATTTTAGTATTATTATATTATTCCTATATATTATTTATTCTTTTAATATTATAGACCCTAATTTATAATACTTATTTTATTATTAAATTATATGTCAAATGGGGATATCACAACTTGATGGCAGCTAAACATATTCTAAGATATCTAAGAGGAACTATTGGCATGGGAATTAGATATGATCAAGTCGAGATAAATCTTCATAGTTTTTTAGATTTAGATTGTGCAGACAATTCTACTAAGCATAAGAGTACTTCAAGATGTTGCTTTAGTCTTGGGTCTAGGATGATTTCCTGGTTCAATAAGAAATAGTCCTCAGTTGCACTAAGCTCTACAGAAGTAGAATAAACAGCCACCTCCTTTGGAGCTAGAGAAGTTGCATGGCTACGAAAGTTCTTATTTGATCTGTTCAGAGAAGCTTGAAGTCTACCATCATTCATTGTGATAACCATAGTTGTATTAAACTATTAGCTAATCCAGTGTTTCACAATTGGTCAAAACATATTGAAATTGCCTATCACCACATCAGAGATATGGTAGATCAAGATATCATTAAACTTGAGTACATCTGTAACGCCTCGCCAAGGGATCCAAAATAAATAACCTAGAGTTTTACTAAGTTTGCCAACATTTTTTTTTTTGAACAAGAAGAATAACATACACATCAAACACATAGTAGTGGAAGTAATAACATACCATCAACTAAAAGCATACATAACAGGTTATATTCCTTAAGGATCCCATGACATTGAATCACATTTAAATTTAATTAGTACTAAGTCCATCAAATATCACATCCATATGAAAGAATAATTATAAAGTCCAATGTCCATTTAAATAATATACATTTGTTCCAAATGCCTCTTGGCAAATTAAATTCAGAATGCTCAATCATCCACTGTACATGTCACAAGGTATGAAAGGCTTAAAAGAATATACATATGTAGGAATAGAAATACATCATCTTCTTTGGATCCATGATACAAATACAATAAAATAAATGAAACCATCCACCATACATGATACATCCATCCATCATAAAAGATATAACATCCTTCATGAAATATAACCATCCATCATAATGATACATAAAAAAAATGAAAGTAAATGCAGACAAGAAAGCTCTAGCCACAGTGACTATAGACAGATCTCAATGGTAAGAGTGAAAAAGTAGTACCACCCGATTGCGTGGAACCTAAATAGCCCACTCCAATCGCGTTAAGGAGATAGTCTCAAGTCCCAAACATGATATCAAACCAAATATCAAAATACTCTCTAAGTCCAGGAAATCCTAAAAGCATTCTAACTCAAGGGTTCCAAGATAGGTTGACATCTATACCTAGAGGCACACAAGACATGTAGGAAACCTACTATGTAAGCGGGCAAGTGTCATCGCACAAATCACACTAGAGTTACCCTGGTAGTCTCTCAGGACCCTGACCCCCTAGTGATCCCTATGCGGCCACTAGTATCCTCTCATACTGACAAGGCATACTACAGATGCAAGGTCACAACCGAGCGTTCTCTCTACTCCCATCCTAGTTTGTACTAGCACTCGAGGCATGGGAGAGAACATACAAAGACTCTTATTAGGTTCATTTTACTCTCATTTAGTGTAGTGTTTTCACTTATTAAACAATTTATAATGGGTTACCTTGGGAACCACTTAGGGCCTCGACCCCCATTGCAAGCCACTTCCCGACACTGCATGTAGATAACCTACCCTAGGCTCACAAAACTATAAATCAAAGAATCATATAAAAATAATCACCTTAGTCATATACAAGTGACTGGAAAACACCAAAAGATAATCCACAATAATCACATCAGTTCTCTACGAGCAATTGGAAAGCATCCCAAAAATAATACTGATCGAAGACCCATAATAGTTAAGTCAAACATGTCATAACATGACATCACCAAAACAAGACAAACACTTTAGTCCTATCAAAGCAACTGGAAAGCAACCCAAATATGACTGATCAAGGACTCAAAAATGGTTAAGTCAAGTAGGTCATACGTTCACCTCAGTGTCACACAAGATCATTGGAAAGTAATAACAATCAATACATCAACACACATCATAGGGCATACCAGACACATTACCATGGTTCGGTTTAAAATATCAAAATCAAACACCATAACATCACAATCACATAACTCCTGAGCCTCTGGTAACATCCTAAGACTATTCAAAGCTAGGTCAAACCCGAAACCCCAAAACACAGACAACACATAGAAACAGAGTAGACTAATAGTTTGGTTTGTTTTGAAAACATGTCATTGAGCTAAGTACAGGGTTTCAATTTTCATTTTCAATGTACGTTTCAAGTATATATGATTCTTAGTTTACCCTATAATTCATCCTATTCTTTTATTCAAATGAAATATAAAATTACCCTGTTATATTTTTGATCAATTATCCTAAAATATCCCAGAGGGTAAACATTTATTTATTTAAGTTATAAAATAATAATTATAAAATAATTATAATTTAGTTGAAATCAATATTGTTAATTAACTACAACTTCATTTAACAACTTTCATTATTAATAAAACTTAATTAAATCAAACTTACTTAAATTAATTAATAATTTATATAACTATATTACATTAATTAATAACTATTTGAATTAACCATATTTATTAAATTAATAAATAATAATAAAACTTATATATAAACTTATTAAATAATATTTAAATTAAATATAATTTAAACTTAATAATAAATAAAACTTAATATTATTTTGATTAAGTAAAAACAGGTTTTAAGGACCCGAAACCTTATTACAAAAGGACAGTCTCAGAAAAGATAGATCATTTAGGAACAAAAACAAAACAGACCTCCAAAAAGAAACACAAGAGGTCACAGATAGAACTGCTGAAAAAAATAGCAAAGAAACAACACTAGGAAAGAAAAAGGACACCACAAAAGATAGAAATGAACCAGCTACGTGGCCTTAATCAGGTCCAAAGCTTGATCAGCTAGCATCTGCATGTTTTTCGCCATAGCCTTCACCTCATCCTTCTCGGCTGTATCATTAGTCTTTTTAGAATGGGCCCTAGTGCGTTTGCTAGGACCTTGGCTATCAACCACTGGAGGAGAGTCCTGGCCTTTATCTATGTCTAGTTTCTTCAACAGGGTAGACACATTGTCAGCCATTTGCTTAATTAACTTCTCAAGGTTGCACATCTTGGCTTCCATCATAGTTACCTTCTCCTGATTCGCATTGAAGTATCTATCAATAGCCCTGTTCTTAGCCTCCAGTTGCGGAATCTTCTGCATAAGATTTTTAACATCCTCAGTGCTACCAACCACTTCCATGAGCCTGTCAATATGTTGGCCGAGGGTGCGCTCACCACGTGCAATTTTACTAACATGCATGACAACCTTCCTAAGTTCCTACATGTCACTGCCTAGTGTTTGAATTTGGCTCTTCATGACCCCAATTTCTTTCAGTATAGCACCTAGGTTACCATGCATCCCTTTCACAGGCTTAGGGGTACCTTCATGTCTATTCTCCCAACCCTCATGAATCCCCTGTTCTTGGGAGTCCTCATCACCCGACTCCCCTTTATCTCCTAACTCCTTATCAGGGCGCCTAGATGGGTATCTTTTCTTTTCCAAGCACCGGGCTAGGGTATCATCATCATCAGAAGGGGGAAGAAGGGGGAAGAAGGCCTCTTCCTCGGACTATCCTTAACCCTCTTCCCCTTTATCTCAGACTTCTTCTTATAAACCCTTAGCAGATCCTCCACAAAATCACTCTCCTTTTCAGAGTTAGAGTGACCTGCGACTCTCCTTTTCTTCTTAGATCTGTTGCCAGTTCCCTTAACCACATAATCCTTATCCCCATCAGCCTCATCTTGGATTTTGGAGTCATAACCCTTCTCCTGGGCACTCCCTTCTTTTTCATAGTCAACGTCTTTAATTCGACCCCTGCTCCTCACTATTCTTTTGGCCTTTAAAGTATTCAAAATAAGCACCATTAGACCCTCATGGCAGACATGTTCACCATTTGGGTCTTTTTGTAAAGCTTGGATATAGATAGTGAGAGACTACTTCAGATAACAAGGGAAGTTAATTTTCACATTACGCCTAAAATGGTTGGCCATCATGAAGTGGTAACCATAACATTTGGTAAATCTCCCATCCAACATTAAATATTCCATGATAACAAACATGAAAAACCTCCATGGGCGAGATATTGAAGCCAAGTTGATGAAGGACTTACCAATTTTAACCAGGCGAGCCTTCTCAATCTTAGAGTCCAAAAAATTATCCACGGCTCTGTTAGATAACTTTTGCTCCCTGAAGAAATTGAGACCCTCAAGCTCCAGGCCCGTAGCCTCAGTAATCACCTCCTCTGTGATCTCCATGCACTGGTTACCCACCATAATTGAGCCCTCTTTCCAGGTTTTGAGAAATTGTTGAGTGATAGCGGATTGCCTCCATTCAATCTCTCCATAAACCTAGTGAAATTACCCCTTCTCAAAATCTCCCACATCTCTTCCTTCTTCATCCACTCCATGCAACTTCCTGGTTCAACTCGTCTCCTCTTACCTCCCATTTGTAAAACACCAAAAATCATAGAGAACTTTGTCTGCAACTCCCAAGTAAAGAGGGCCTCACAAATGATAGCGAACAACACCAGGGCGAAATAGACCCAAAATTCGTGTGAGATTTTACATAAATAATTGGGAATTAAAGCACAAAAACCGTGGTCACATACCTCAGTATCATACTCCCGTACTGACATATTCATTATTAGAAAACCTTTTGAGATGACCTCCATTTATCATTATGGAAAAGAAGTCGAGCCTCCAGTGGTAAAGGGTCATGAGTATCCCAAATAATAATTTGATCATTTCTACATGCCACATTCGCTGCCCAGTCAGCCATCCCATTAGCCTCTTTGAAGTTATGGGAAATAACACATAATTCAAAAGAATTAATGATTTGAATAGACTCATAAATTATATTACTAATTTTCCATGAAGGTGTAGTTTTTTTATTCAGACAATTAATAATGTTGAGTGAATCCCCTTCTAACCAGATCCTTTTCAAGTTCGACTTTTTGGCATACAGAAGACCATGGAGAGTAGCCAAGGCTTCAACAACGTGATTTGTTTGGGTACCAATTGGAATAGCTAAGCTTCCAAAATTGTCCCCTTTGGAATTCCTTATCACAATACCACATCTTGCAATTTCAGGGTTACCTTTCGATGCTTCGTCAAAGTTAATCTCGTACCAATCATCAAGAGGACAATCCCAACTAGCTTGTTCCCTAGGATTGAGCCTCTGGTCACCCAAAATCTCAAGCTTCAAATTCCAGTTGAGAAGAACAATAGATTCCCAATCATTACAAAGTTGTTGATCTGGGGCTATATTTTTAATGTTCTCAATCAAAAAAGTCTTTATTTTATGGAAGACCTAAACTGGGCTGGATTCAACATCTCTGAAGATTCTATCATTACGTTCTTTCTAGATACCCTAAGCAACATACGGCAGAATGAAATCCCACAGTTTACCAATCAAGGAATTTTTTGAAGGAGCCTTCCAACTATTAAAGAAGAGCTGAAGATTGGAAGGAAAAATCCATTCAACCTTTAATAGATGAAATATAGAATCCCAAATCTTCACAGAAAAAGGGCAATGTAAGGTAATATGATCAACAGATTCCCCATCTTTCTTACAAAGTACACATCTATTGATAATAACAATCCCACACTTTTTAAGGTTATCCAGAGTAAGTACTTTGTTTTGCAGTAGGGTCCAAAAGAAAATGTTAACCTTGGGTGTCATACCCTTCATCCACGCTTTAGCCCAACAAGGTTCATCATGGTTATCAAAAGAGTCAGCATAGGCAAAGGCAATAGAAAAAACACCATTAGGTTCTTTCCCCATATAAGTTCATCCTCCTTTTGATTTAAGAAAAAAACATTAAGGCTCTTTTTGAGTTCAGGCAAATTGGGGTCAAGTCTAAAAAGATCCACCCATCCATTGCCTATCCAATAGTCTGCCACAAGAGAACCAAACTGGGTCTTACACAAGTCCATGTACCTGTTCCATCTTGGGTCATCACATGGGGGGTGATCCAAAAATCAAACATCTTCCCAAAAAATATTGTTATTAATTTAATTAAAATAAATTTCAAAAACAAAAATAAACATTACGTATTTTTTTAAAGCTTGCCGACTTTATTAATTCCATGCAGCCCTGCCTTGCTGTCGCAGGCAATACCTGCAATAGTAGGTACGATTGTCACTGATGTCAGCTAGGGTGTTGGGAGGTGGGGGGTGGTGGCCCCACCTCCCCCCTATAAATATATATATTTTTAATTATTATATATATTTTAAAGATTGTTTTATTTTTTAAGAGAACAAAAAAATAATTTTGTTTAATAAAATTTTATTTATTATTATTTTTAATATCATTTGCAAATATAGTTTGATAGAAGAATTACTATTAACCATTTGAATTTTCCCATTTTATAATTTTCTTTTCTTTCGAAACCCTACCCATATTTAATTTCTCAATCTTAATTCTACGGATGGTGGATTGCTCTAATGTTTTAATCTTCTCATATACAGATGAAAACAACATGCATATAAGAAATTTCAGATTAAATGATTGAAAGATTTATCACAGTAAAACACAGACAATCAATCCACAATCACGGCAAAGACAGGTACAGAAGAGCATAGTAAATTGAGCGAACAAACACAAGCGTCTACTTGGACACTGATGCTAATCGCTATGCCCAAGAAGTTTGTAGAGAATTTCCTCCTCTCAGAACCTTCTCCGTTTTGAAAATTCCTTCCTTCTTCAAAAGTCATGGTTCCTTCCCAAAAAACTTTCATCCCTTGAAAATGAACCCCCAAATTGTGATATGGAGTTCTCTCCCTAAAATCGAGGCACTAATTGTGCGATCACCTAAGAGAACTCTCTGCTCACCAAACTCCAACTCTAAATTAACTTTCCTTTATCTTTCACATGCATGTTAATTGAATTATTAAATTACTTTATTTAATTTTCACTTGACTTCTCCTTTAATTAATTTATTGAATTTAATCTCGTGTGCACTTTATATAATTAAAATATCTCTATTAAATTCACTTGTTTTATTAATTTCTTTTATTTTAATCTCATGCACGCATCATGCGAACTTAAAACTTTTTCATAAATTAATTCCTTTTTCTACTTCTTAATTTATTTTTGTTTAATTTGATAAACTATTTATTAACTTAAATAATAATATTATTTAGCATTTAATTAAAAATGAACTCTAAATACATTATTATTAAATTAAATAAATATCATCATGTTCTAAATTATTCTTATAACTTTTATCTTCAAATTTAATTCTTTTTATTTAATTTAATTTCCTAATTAATTAAATATAATTAAATATTAAAATATTGTAATAAATTTTCATTAAATTAAATTATTAATTTAATCTTTTAATTAAACTTAATTAATAGAAAATTCACCAAAGACTCATAAAATAAAATACGAAACCCATTATAGAAAAACACATACAAAATCAAACTAAAGGGTTATAATCACAAATTAATGTCATTCGATGCATTCAAAGGGTAGTCAACTTGGATACTTGTCCTAATTATCTAGGAAAAATGGCTTAAAAGTTTGAGATTTAAACTTAAGAATTTATCTCCCCTCTCTTACCATTGAGATAATGCGATAGGGTACGCTCATCTTGGCAATTCAGGGAAGTTGATATCTGATACCTACAACCTGCATAAAATCTATGCATGTACAAACACAATATTCTAAGCTAAACAGGCAATGGTAGGAAGTGGTGCATCATGTAGATCCCGACTAGCAAGTGATTACAACTCCCTTCCTTAACCACATCAGAAACACCATACATAAAGAAAAAAAACACACACACCATACACATGCAGTATGGGGTAAGTATCTATAAGAAAACACGTATAATAAACCATCTTACTAATCATCATCAATAATTGAAATAACTAAATAATCATCATGCACACATGAAGTGTAGAGTACCAAGTAATCTCATCATAAATTAACTGAATCTGAAACAATATCTAATAATCTCAAAACAATACTATTAATCATCAAACATAAAACTGGCCTAAAAGAGTTCGGCAATGATAGTAAAAATGCAAACTAGGGGTAGGCACTACAACATCAGTACTAATGAATAGACAACTGATATTTTTACCAAGGCTCTTGCTAAAGTGAAGTTGGTATACTTTAGAGAAAAAGTTGATATGATTAAATTGTAATTATGAACATTGAATTTAATTTCAATTTATATGTGTTTATGCTTCTATGATTATTGCTTCACATATGTAATGAAAGGTGACGATCCTTCATGGACATATATATTTAGAAGGTAATCTTTGAAAGGTGACGATCTTACAAATGATAGGCCTGTTATTATGACTGGTGGTCTGGATATTTCAAAAGTCATGAATAACAAATTCATTATGATTAATCTAGATATTATTTTAGAAAATTAGAGATCATAATTTATGTTATGATAGTGTTCATAGCATTGTGATTTATGTTAGTTGATGAGTTTCTATTTCTTAGAGTGGTAGTGTCAAATAATGTATTATGTGTGGATACTCTAATATCTGGATTCTTTATTACTTCTCCCTTGCTAAAGAGGGAGTGTTGAAAGTTTTCTTGAGCCAAATAATATTGAGCATCTGAATATGTTATCTTTGTCTTATATATATATATGATAATATGCATACATATAGTTTAGACATATATGGTTCATATCAAGCATATTACTGCCGTTACCAATTCACATCAGGTTCTGTCATTTTGACTGCATTGGATTACTTTCAGAATTATCCATCATCTCCGATCAGGGATCGGGTCTTACTTGTATTGCCTTAGATAAGTATTAAGATCATTATCGAACATATATTCGGGCATGATTAAACCATTGTATGTTTATGGTTAACAAAACATTAGTTTATGACCATGTAGGGTCATGACCCTAGGTGACCTTTGGCCACATAGAGTCATGCCCCTAAGGGGTCACAACTCTTCACAATTATATATATAATTGTTCTCATCGATGGACAAGGCAATATGAAAGACATAACATACTTGTAGTCCCAGGATTAATAAAGAAACATTGCAGATTACAAATACATTCCTATCAGCATTCGACTTTCCAGTCGCAGCATATCAAAAACATATTTGAAGGTATCTACTTATCACATTCAAGATACTCAAGTAAGTAAAAGTTTGATATAAATTTCTTATTATTTCGATCAAGGTTCCTATAAAATTAACAAGGTTTAGATCAAGAAGAGATAATCTACAATAAATGATTAGGTCCACCTAGACCAATAAAAGTGCACACATTGAGTGAGGTAGGGTGGGGTGAAATGAAGGCCCATTATACATCAAATGCCATGTCACCCCCAAAATAGTGAGTCGAAGATTCCCTTTGTTGAATGTAGTGAACCATGACAATACTATCTCATTATTATATAGAGACACTTTGTGTATTCTCCTAGATAAACTCCATGGTTGTTATCTTTTGGATTGATTTTATCCTTATCCTTGTTTGTCCTTGGCTCTAGTACCTACAATGCTTGAGATCTTAACTCATTTTTGATGATTTTCCTGAACTTCTTTACTCTTTTTTAACCTGCTGGCTTTCTTGTATGTCTCAGAAAATCTACCAACTTCATAGTTGAATCAATTTCTTCAGTAGGCTTCTTCTCTATTTACCTCCATAGTCATTTTAGAGGGGCTATATGCTAATCATGTACCTATAGTTGTTCCTTCTGTTTCCTTCTTTCTTTATACATTGATGATTATTCCCGATGGTGATGCGTCTACTCTTGTTCATGCACCTCTTCCTCATAGACTTGTACATTAAGAGTGTAGACTTCTACATCAAGAATGCGACTTTCTAGACTTTTTAGATCATCACCCAATATTGTGTCAAGGCCTTCCTTGGAACTCAAATCAATGATGGAAGGCTCCTCATTTCTTACCTGGACAACTTCTTTGAAGGAACTAGTGCATTTCCTATCTAAGGTTATTGAAGTGATTTGTTCACTTCTCAATGACTTTCTCCTATAGGATTTAATCCATCTTTTTGCAAATGCACCAACCTTTTTCACTCTTGATGATACTTCGTCATGACCCACCTTTTGCGACTCCTATTTTGTAGGAATTCATTGACACACTTTAATTTAGTCGACTTGATTAGTAGACATTGATTGACAATTTAGAGTGTTGGGTGTCTTGGGTTGTCTGTTTTGGATTTATGGTTGATGTGTTATTCAACTTAGACTTTTGTCGAAGTGTAGTTCGACTATGTGGTTACGTGTTGGGACTTCATGAACTTCTTTATGAGATTTTTATTTTGTCGATATGTTAACCAATTATGCAATCCTGATTACCTTTCATTCTAATTACATGTTAGAATGATACATGATGATGATGTTATATTTAAAGATGTATTATGTTGATGCTATATTTTGATGTCAAGGCATAATGATGAATATATGTTGTTGATATACATTGATGATGTTATAGATTGACATCCTCATATTCAACGATGAAATTACATGTCATGTTGTTGTATATTTAAAATAAATGGAATGTGTTATGACTTCATTGGTTTTGATTATTGATGCTATTTCAGTTGATTACTGATGAATACTGATATATTTTGTATGGTGTAGTGGAAAAAGAAGTTACGTATATTTTATTCTTGAGTTTAATGTCCATTTATTACCTATATTCTCTTGAGAAGTTTCTTTTTAAACCAATATTTGGTGTGATATTCTTGAAGATATCATTGGGTATTTTAGCCTTGGGTATTTAGGGCTAGATTTACGATGTTGCCTTGCTTCTCTGCTAAATATTTGTAGCAACTTGAGTGCTAGGTTTGATTGTTAAGAAGCATATCAAATGTTAAGTGGGTTTCCAACTTTGGCTGAGTGTCTCCATTATAAACTATCAAATACATTCTTATTTCTAAAATTGTTCAAAAGAGCTTAAGAATCATAAAACTTACTAGATAAGAATATGTCAAATGTCCCCATTCTCTATTAGAGTGTCCAACTTTTGGCTTGATGAAACATTCCTTTCCTTTCTATCTTTTGTCTATGTCATGGCATGGGCTGTGTCAGAGATATCATTAGTAGCATTTCAAAAGAAAAGCTCATTCTCCTAGCTTTAATCTCGTAGTTGGAGGTCTCTATTGTGTTCCTAATTTTTGTTGTTGTTGCATGTACCATAGCTATTGGTAATAGATAGAATTTAATAATATACTCCCCACGTCCTTTTATATCCTTTCACAAATTCTGAATTAAAGCCTAACTAACTAAGTGTAAGATTTTGTAGCTATTGCTACATAGATCTAGCTAGGAAAGGAAAAATAATACATGCAAAAATTAAAAGAAAAGAAAAACACAGAACTACTAAGATAAAAAATTTCTGATCATCAAATTGTATTCAATAATAATAACATTATGCAACTAGTGCATGATTTATACAAACTAAAACTACCGCATAAAGCAACAATAATGGTGAGTTCATATGCATAAATAATAGGCATAAAAAATAAATAACAGTTCCCCTTATTCACCTTAATGCACGGCAAAGAATTAATAATGGATTAGGATGACATCAGATCCGTATGTTAGGTGATAACTGAAACTTAACACAAAGAAAGTGGTGGCCTCAAATGGATTAAATTAAACATCCTTCCTTCAGCTGGGAATCAAATCATTGAAACAATCAAGAATGGAAAATTTTACTTTCTTCTACAGTAACCTGAAGCTAGTCAGAATAGCATCACATTTCTACTAGTATGGGTGGTGACAAATGTTGAATATATTATAGTAGGGCGGAAATTTAAAGATTGTATACATACAATATTATAATTTGCCAAGACTAAATTTCCTTAAGTTCCAGCTTAATCAAATGTGCCGAATGGATATACATCATAAACTGATTGATATTTAACATGGGTTGAGAGATATCTAGAATTAATAATAAAAGTAGTAGCTAATGGGGATAGGCCAACAATTATCAATATGTGTGGAATTTAATATAAGTTCTAATTATCAAAGGAGTTAAACCTTACTTATTAGATTTAAATAGTTTCAAATGTCTAACTGAATTTTTATGTGAAGATCTTACATAATTTAATATAGCTAGAAACTGAAGTGCCTAGTCTACCTTTTGTGGATATAGATATTAGATTTGGATGTAAGCTTTGTATTTATTTTATTTTCAACAAATTTCAAAACTCTATACTACAACTTTCTGGGATTGATTTTATTTTGAACTAAAAGTAAATAATATGAATGGTGTTCTTGTCATTGCTTTGTTGGCTACAACTACCATTGAAATCCTTATGAAAGCCAAAACTTGTTAAAACTTCTATTTATATTTGGCTCTAAAGAAGAAATTGGAAGATCTTATACCACTTGTAAAGTTATATATTGTTGTAAGAGTAGTGAGATCACCTTTTGTAAGTAGGGTTGAGGCCTCTAACAAGGTCTAGTCCTCTTACACAATCACCAAATGCAACAATTAAACAAAGTTGGTGAAATCTTCAAGGGCTTGTGCAAATGATTTTCACATCCCAATGAACACCATCATAATGAAAATGTGCATCAAAGATAGAAGTATCCATGCACATAAGGACCCATAATCAACCTTACACTACACTTAGGAACCACCTAAGAACAAAAGGTATGAGAAAGCAATTTCAAGATAACACTAATATCAATCTCATTCATCTAAGTAGTTGAAAACAAATCTAATCTAAATTAGGGAACAAGGAAACCATGGCAGTGCCAAACACTTAATCACGATGAAACCATCAACAAAAACTTAATTATGTTAGTATCTCTTTAGCAACAGTCTTAAAATTTCCCCCCTTACAATTGAGAAATGATTCCTTTAATAGAGGCTTCAAATCACAATGGGTGGCTAGAATTGAAATAAAATAAATGGTCCAGATTTGGCCACCTCAACCTTGATTTGGTTTTGAACAAGAAGAGATAATCTACAATAAATGAGTAGGTCCACTTAGACCATAAGAAATACACATGCCAAGTGAGGCAGGCTAACAAATGGCTACCATGTAAGTCCACTTAGTAGGAGAGGTGAAATGAATGCCCATTATGCATCAAATGCCATGTCACCTCCAAAATAGTGAGTCAAAGATTCCCTTCATTGAATGTAGTGAACCATGACAAGACTATCTCAATTTTATATAGAGATACTTGTTAAATCCTCCTAGCTAAACTTCATGGCTACTATCTCCTACTCACACTTGCTATACTTCTTTGCCTATTTGGGTGCCACTTATTGTACTCTAACCATGATGCTCTAGAAGGATGAAATAATCTCCAGAAACCTTGTTGAAAAAGATTTTATGGAAAAGAATCCTTCCACCAAGCTCTTCAAATATTCAACTATCATCTCTTCTATTAATCTCTTTAAAAACAGATCCTTGACTCTATTAAAACTGCTCTCCTTAGTCGACCTAAGTTCTCATTTGATTTCTCAAACAAATCATTCCCTTGACTTATAGCATAATTCCATTGATGAAAGTCATATGATTCATTCTTTATTACAACTCCATCATCTATCAAGGTTTCCTTGGGAATCACCATTGGCTTCTCCAACTGTGAAATGGTTTTGTCTTGATAGATACAAGTGTCACCCTAAGCCTAATCAACATTCTGAATTCTACCAACCCTCTTATTCAATGATGAAATTACATCTCAGGATGTTTTAAATTAAAAATAAATGAAATGTGATACAATTTCATTGGTTGCGGTTATTGATGTTATTTTAGTTGATCGTGAGTGTATCTGAGTGGATGTAGGTTGAATGCAAGAGTGTGCTTGAGGTAGAGGAGGCTAGCTCCTCGACATTGGTAGGTATGGATGGTCTGGCTCACACACCACATTAATTGTGTTATAAGTGATTAAATTTTTTGTTTCTACTCTAATCCCTTGTGCCTCTTCTTTAAACTTAATGGGAAAAACTGTGAGATTGAATTATTAATATTTTTTGCATACTGTGTAAGTGAATTATTCCTTCATTAAAATAATGAGTTTTATTTAAATTACACATTTAATGAATGAAATAGGAAATTTATATTGAAGTAGGAAAATTTATTAGAATCATTATCACTATCCTAAAGGTTATCTAAATATTGTGCTTATAGAATAGTGATTATTCAAAATGAATTGATTTTTCCCGCCTCATTCAAAATTATCCTCATGAATCTATGCTGATTTTATTTAATATCATTTATTAACAAGAAATAGTAGGGAAGTGGTGCTTCATAGTGGAAGGAGAAAGTAACAAGGATCAATTCTGAAAAGAGAGTGGCCTTTCAATTAGGAAACAAACTACAAATCTACGACATGCATCATAATTTGGGATAACATAAATTGAAGAACTGAAACAAGTGCTTTTCTCCACTCAAAGATGGGGAAGGGGAAGACATGTCAAACTAAATGATTTTCTTAGCGTTACCTTCTATTATTTTTCTGCTTCAATCATATTTTAGTTGGTCTCATTTTTGGATTAGGAAGCTATGATAACTGCAATATAACTTGGGCAAGGAAACTTTGACAACCAACGTCTCAAAGAAACTGAGATTAAGGAGGATTGGCATCTATATTAGGTTCTCCTTTTTCTAAATTTTTGGAGCACTTAGATTTGGGATTGTAGTGGGTGAAATGTTTTTTTAACTTTTTATGGTGTAGTGTAAAAAGAAGTTACATATATTTTATTCTTGAGTTTAATGTCCATTCATTACATGTATTCTCTTAAGAAGTTTCTTTTTGAACTCGTGCTTGGCGTGATTTTCTTGAAGATATCATTGGGTATTTTAGTCTTGGGTATTTAGCACCAAATTTTAGAAGTTGCTTTGCTTCCATGCTAAATATTTGTAGCGACTTGAGAGCTAGGTGTAATTGTAAAGAAGTGCATCAAATGTTAAGCGCGTTTCCAACTTGAGTTCAAGTCTCTCTTTTATGAACTATCAAATATATTCTTATTTCTAAAATTGTTCAATAAAGCTTAAGAATTATAAAACTTACTAGATAAGTATATGTCAAATGTCCCCACTCTCTATTAGAGTGTCCGAATTTTGGCTTGATGAAACATTCCTTTCCTTTCTATCTTTTGACTATATCGTGGCATGGTCTCTCTCAAGATTCATTAGTAGCGTTTCAAAAGAAAAGCTCATTCTCCTAGCTTTAATCTCGCATTGGAGGTCTCTATTGTGTTCCTAATTTTTGTTGTTGTTTCAATGCACCATAGCTATCTGTAATAGATAGAAATTAATATTACTTTCCATGTCTTTTTCTATCCTTTTATAAATTCTGAATTAAAGCCTGACTAGCTATGTGGCGACAACTTTGGAGTTAGATAACCAACACGTTAAGTATTGCCTCAAATGGGATTGAATTAAATATCTTTCCTTCATTTGGAAATCAAACAATTGGGAAAATCAAGAATGGAAAAAGTATTCTAACTTTAAACTATTACTTTCTTCAATAGTAACCTCAAACTGGTCAGAATGACATCAAATTTCTACTATTATTCTTGTAACGAGATTGGACTGTTATGGTTATTGAGAAGCGTTGAATATATTATAGCAAGACAACAATTTAAAGATTGTAGAAACACAATATTATAATGTCCCAGACTAAATATCCTTAAGTTCCATATTAATCAAATGTGTCGAACGGATATACATCATAAATCGGTTGATATTTAACATGGGTTGAGAGATATATGGGATAAATTATTAAAGTAGTAGCTAATGGGGTTAGGTCAACAATTATCAATATGTGTGCAATTTAATATAATTGCTACTTAACAAAGGAGCCAAACCTTACATATCAGATTTAAATAGTTCCAAATGTATAACTGAAATTTTTATGTGAAGATCTTATGTAATTTAATATAGTTAGAAACTGAAGTACTTAGTCTATTTTATGTTGATATACATATTAGATTTGGATACAATCGTTGTGTTTATTTTATATTCAACAAAATTCAAAATTCTATTCTACCACATTTAGAATTGATTTTATTTTGAACTAAAAATAAATAACATGAATGATGTTCTTGTTATTGTTTTGTTGGCCACAACTGCTATTAAAATTCTTATGCAAGCTAAAAATTAGTAAAACTTCTGTTTATATTTGTCTCCAAAGAAGAAACTGGAAGATCTTATACTACTTGTGAAGTTGTGTATTGTTGTAAGAACAATGAGATCACCCTTTTGTAAGTAGGGTTGAGGCTTCTAACAAGGTCTAGTCCTCTAACAAGGAAAAATACACTACATGTATATAATAGACTCTTAACAAGGTCAAAATCTTTCACAAGGTACTTTTGATTAGTGGATCATTTTGCGGGGAGCATCCCCACCAGTGTTTACTCTAGTTAGAAAAATATAGTGTTTTGAGTTTCTTTTTGGTTTGCTTAATATTGATTTTCAGTTTAATCATTCATGCAAGTTTAAGCTTAATTTATAATATCCATATTTGAGCAAAATATTGTCGAATATTGATTCTCACCCCTCTCAATTTTCTCTATTTCTAACAATTCCATTTGATGTTATCCTCTTTAATGTCTTCTTGCTTCAATGCTCAGATATATATAAAATCTTCACTTATAACATCCATGGGATAATTCCACTTTTAATATATTTGTCCCTCCTTATATTATTTTCATCCTTTAATGCATACCCATTCTCTCTTCAAAACAATATGCTCCTTACTCTATATTCGGTGGTTTTGGATGGAGATTTAATTAACCTTTGTTTTTTGTGTGATCTTTTCCATATTCTATTCCTCCTTATTATTTGTAGCATTTGACTTGGATTCATACTTGCTTGCTTCCTCTTATAAGGTGGTCCTTTTGCAATGTTTCCCCCTTCAATTTTTTAATGTCTCTCACCTTTATATGTGGTTCATGGCACACTAATAAAGGGATGCAACCTTTCTATTGACTAAAACTGTTAATAATACTTAACAATGTTAAGCAATTTTAATATCTTTGAATTAGTGAATGACATTTTAATTAAAATTATTTAATTTATAAATATTATTGATGTTTAGATATATTAATATTAATATATATATTTTGATTAGTAAACCACCAAAGCCTTTATTAATATTACTATTTATTTTGGATAAAATTGATAAAAATATACTCAATACTAGTATTGGGTAATAATGTTTATTTGAAACATTGACAAACAAGTCTTGACATCACAAAGAATGTAGTTAAAAAACTTGTAGACTAGAGTCGCTCCATATTGAAGACTATTGCGGATAACATTAAAACTCTACTGGAAAAACTGGAACAGGGGAGAATTCATGGTCTCAAGGACATGAAAGAGGATCAAGGCCCTAATGAACACACCATAGCTAATTCAAAGAAGACTGAGGTGTTGGAAGACAAAGAAATTGATGAGTTGTAGGCCTTTGCTATGAACATGAATATCCTTGTAGACTAGGCTATTGATTTACTGAAGACTCTGTAGTTGTCCTAGTGTTGTCTTTTTGCTATTTTTTTTCCTGTTTGTATTGTTTTTCTTAGTTTTCTTAGGTTTTTGGTGTTGATACATAGTTCCTTATGGGCTTTCCATGCTTAATCTATCTGATACTATGCAAAAGGTTTCAGGTCCTTCAAAACCTATTTTTACTTAATCAAAACAAGTGTAATGAATTGAAAACATATATTTATATTTAGAATAATATATATTTATATTATTTAGATGCCAATATTGAGTTATGACACTTCCACACCATTTGCATCACTTTGAATCATTATCTTCAATCCTTCAATCAAGGTGATAGTCTCAATATTCAATTATTCTTGACCCATAAATTGTTGAAGCTTATCCAAATAATTAGAAATCTTTCCCAATTGATCATTAGATACTTGTGTTAAAGAGTCATCCTCATTATAAGACACATTATAGGAATAATTTTTCATAATGTTAGTTATGTGTAGGAATATAATTTTCACCCATGTTCCCATGGAATATGCTAGTGAACATGCACTCTACACACTTGGCATTCAAACATTGGGTTGCTGAAATCCTATAGATTCTTCTTGCAAGGATATTAGATGTACTACTAAAGGTCATTTAAAACTCATTAAAAAAGATATATGTAAATTTTTAATTAATTAATCAATTGCATATAGATAAGATCTAAACATGCAAATTAGAATTTAGAAATATGTAATATGCATCAGGTTTGATGTGGTGAACTTAACCTCAAAATGTATGTAATACTATATTCTAGAAATGATTGCAAATATGATTCAATTAGTAACATAAATCTATATCTAAAATGAAAATTAGGAGATGCAAGTGTATGAATTACTGAGTTTACCAAAACATAATGTTTTTGATTAAGGAAAACAGGTTTTGAAGGGTGCCTGAAACCCTTTATAGATCATATAATTTTCAAATAAGCCCAAGCTTAAAAACAACAAACCTAAGATGAAACAAGTTGCTCGACAAAACAAGGTGACTAGGGTAACCTCATAGATAACACAGTGCTCAACTACCACCTAAATAGGTTTTAAATAGGATCCTAAAACCCTATGGTTACAAAAGAAGACCTTTAATCCAGAACCATGTCAAACTACAAGAAAATAGGCCAAAGAGACCAGGATAACCAAACAAAAAGAGGCGGCCTCAGAAAAGACTACGTGAGCAATTGGAAAAGAAATCTAAGCCTCAAGATTTACATTTAGATCCTGTCTTTTGAGAACGCAAAGACATAACAAATGATGGAAAAGAGGGATTGACCTTTTTTCCTTTTACTTTTATGCATCCAGCCTCTACCATCCTAGCAGCCTTCTGCCAAGCAAATTCTTCCAGACCACAAACATCCCCCAAAGCCCTCTCATCTAGGGAAGAAGTACCACTACCACATGAAAAAGGGGCAATACCTCCCCTCGAAGCCAGAGCCACATGAGGAGCAATAATCAAATTCGAAATAGCAAAATTTGAAGGAGGGACAATAGTATTGGCCACCACCATTGGGGAAACATTTAAATCATGATTGGCAACAACATCTGCCTCCAAAGAATCCTGAGAAGAATCAACCAACCCACCCCCAATAGAGGGGGCTTTCTAAATAGTGTAGTGATAATCCAAAACCCCCTTCTACCAAGAAGGTGACTTTTTCAATCTAACCTTTCCAAAGGAGCATCACGTTGTGAGGTGGCCAATCTTATGGCATTTTTAACATCTGAAAGGAATGCTCTCATAATCAAGAAGCTGAATCCAAGAGCCATTGGGAAAGGCCAACTTAATCATTTCTAGGAACCCCTTAGAGATGTCTATCTCCACAAGAATGTGAGCATACATCATCTGAAACACATTGGAAGTCATTGTATCAACAAAAAAAAAATGCCCTAGGGCCTCCCCCACAACCTCCAGGACTAAATCTAGCCATAAGTGAAGGGGAAGATCAGGAAACCTTACCCACAGAGGAATCTTGTTAAAGGATTCAATCAACAAATCAAAATCCACATACCATGGTTTAGACATCAAGGGGAACCCCTCCTCCCAAGAGAAACCATGCCGAAGGATGGCATTTCGATCATCCTTAGAAGAAAATTTCACAATGAAAAAGCCCCTTGCCACATGGAAAATTTGGACAATATCTAAAATTATAGGTTCCCAAAATTTGGAAATCCAGGCATGTAGATCTAATAGAGAAGGCTAGAAACTGCTAAAACAAAAAATAATAGAAGTAGAGAAGTCCTCCACATAAGTAGAAATCTCATCGACAAGATCAGACTCTAGATTGATCATAATAGGGTTACTTAGAACAATAGGAACAATAGCACAGGGCCTTGGATGCATGGCTTGAACACCAAGACCAGCCTCATAGGCAACCATATCAGCATAGGAAATGGCTGAACCACCCACAACTCCTTGGGAATGAATATCCCCACTAGGAATAGGAGAAGCTTTAGCCCAAAAAGTAGCAGAGGTACCATCCTCGCCTTGGGCAAAGGGAAAAACCCTCCATCAAAGACCACTTGAGAAAGGGTAGGACAAGCCAGACGAAAGAAGCTTGCAACATCACTGCTAAATGGATTGGTTGAAGTAGGAGTAGAAACTGTAGTGCCTGCCCCTAAGTCGTATTTTCAGTTATCTTGCCAAAATATTTTAGGCCAAGTTTTATGTTTGATAATTAGTAGCATTATCTTAAGATTATCAGATATTGTTTTACACTCAGTTTATTATACTGTTTTATTGTTCTGTTTGTGCTTTTGGGGTTTTGGGGATTGTTCTAGTGTTGACTAGTTTAGCTTGTTACCAGAGGCTCGGGGGGGTTATGAAATTGTGATGATATGATGAGTTGATCTCAATTTTGTTTTACCCAACCATGGTAATGTGATGCTATGCTCTATGACATGTTTGTAATTACTATTTTTATTGCTTATTCAGTCTTCTTGTGTGAAGCTGAGGTGTATGTTTATGAGATACCTAACTTAACCATTTTCGAGTCTCGATCAGTTATATTTGATAACCATTTTTGAGTCATCGATCAGTTATACTTAGATTTTTTTCCAGTCACTTTGAGAGGACTGAAGTGTTTGTTATGTTCTTGATGATGTCATGTGGTGACATGTTTTGACTTGACCATTTTGGAGTCTTCGATTAGTATTGTGGTTTATTGTGGGGTACTTTTTCGGTTGTTCATTGGAGAACCGATGGATATTGTAATTTATCATTGATGCCTTCAGTTGCTGATATAGAACTGTTGTGATCATATGATTATTATTTGATGCTTATCATTTGCTCATGAAGAACTGATGTAATTATTGTGGCTTATCTTTTATGATGTTTTTCAGTTGCTTGTATAGGAATGAGGTGATTTTATTATGATTCTTTGATTGAGATTTCATGAGCCTAGGGTAGGTTATCTATGTGTAGTGTCGGGAAGTGGCTTGCAATGGGGATCGGGGCCCTAAGAGGCTGCCTGGAGTAACCCATTGTAAATTGTTTTAACAAATGAAAACATCTCACCTAAATACTGACTTAAATGAACCTAATAAGATAACTGTATGTTCTCTCCCATACCTTGAGTGCTAGTATAGGCTAGGATGGGGTAGAGAGAACGCTTGGTTACGACCTTGCATTCCATAGTATGCCTCGTCAGTACGAGAGGATACTAGTGGCCGCAGGATCACAGGGGACCCGAGATTCCTAAGGGATTGCTCGAGTAACTTTCGACGTGACTTTTGCGATGACACTTTCCCACTTGCATAGCAGGTTTCCTACGTGTCTTTATGGTGCCTCTGGGTCTAGATGTCTATCTATGTTGGAACCTTTGAGTTAGTATACTTTTAGGATTTCCCAGACTTAGAGAGTACTTGTGTTTTGTGTTTTGATACCTTGTTTGGGACTTGAGACTATCTCCTCAGTGCGGTGGGAGTGGACCATTTAGGTTCCACGCGGTCGGGTGGTAGTGCTTTTTACTCTTACCATTGAGATCCGTCCGTAGTCGCCGTGGCTAGAGCTTTCTTGGTTGGCACTTACCTTCACTATGTTTTTGGATTATTATGATGGATGGTTAGATTTTATGATAGATGTTTTATCATTATGGATGTATGGATGTATCATGTATGGTGGAGGATTTCATTTATTTTACTGTACTTTGTATCATGGATTTGAGGATGATGTATTTCTATTTTTACATATGTATATTCTTTTAAGCCTTTCATACCCTATGACATGTATAGTGGATGATTGAGCATTCCGAATTAATTTGCCAAGAGGTATTCGGAGCAAATATATATTATGGACATTGGACTTTCTTATTATTCTTTCATGTGGATGTAGTAGTTGTTAGACTTAGAATTAATTAAATTTAAATGTGACTCAACGTCTTGGGATCCTTAAGGAATGTAACTTGTGATGTATGTTTGTTGATGATTACATGTTATTGCTTCTGCTACTATGTGTTTGATGTGTATGTTATACTTTCTTACTTTAAAAAAAAAAATGTTTAGCAAACTTAGTGAAACCTTAGGTTAATTCTTTTGGATCCCTTGGCGGGGCGTTACATATATATATATAGTTTTAAAGAAAATTGTTAATGATTGTTGATTAATTAATTAATAATTGATAAATAACATTTAATAATGTTAAATATATTTATCTTTTAGAAAATCGATTTCGAGAATTATGGGAATAAATCCTTATTTTCATTCAACAAATATATGGGTTAACTATAGGGTAATAAGAGAATCTTCTTACTTGAAACATACTTTGAAATGCAAACTGAAACTTTACTTTTAACCCTATTGTGTATTTGAAATCAAACCCAAGATATGAATTGTACTATTTTATTATACTGTCTATGCTTTTGGAGTTTTTGGGGATTGTTCTAGTATTGTTATGTGTAGTGTCGGGAAGTGGCTTGCAATGGGGATCGGGGCCCTAAGAGGCTGCCTGGAGTAACCCATTGTAAGTTGTTTTAACAAGTGAAAACATCTCACCTAAATACTGACTTAAATGAACCTAATAAGATAACTGTATGTTCTCTCCCATACCTTGAGTGCTAGTACAGGCTAGGATGGGGTAGAGAGAACGCTTGGTTACGACCTTGCATTCCGTAGTATGCCTCGTCAATATGAGAGGATACTAGTGGCCGCAGGGATCACTAGGGACCCGAGATTCCTAAGGGATTGCTCGGGTAACTTCTACGTGACTTTTGCGATGACACTTTCCCGCTTACATAGCAGGTTTCCTACGTGTCTTTGGGGTGCCTCTGGGTCTAGATGTCTATCTATGTTGGAACCCTTGAGTTAGTATACTTTTAGGATTTCCAGACTTAGAGAGTACTTGTGTTTTGTGTTTTGATACCTTGTTTGGGACTTGAGACTATATCCTCAGCGCAGTGGGAGTGGACCATTTAGGTTCCACACGGTTGAGTGGTAGCGCTTTTTACTCTTACCATTGAGATCCGTCTGTAGTCGCCGTGGCTGGAGTTTTCTTGGTTGGCATTTACCTTCATTCTATTCATGGATGTTTTATCATTATGGATGTATTGATGTTTCATGTATGGTGGAGGATTTCATTTATTTTACTGTACTTTGTATCATGGATTTGAGGATGATGTATTTCTATTTTTACATATGTATATTCTTTTAAGCCTTTTATACCCTGTGACATGTATAGTGGATGATTGAGCATTTCAAATTAATTTGCCAAGAGGTATTCGGAGCAAATGTATATTATGGATATTGGACTTTCTTATTATTCTTTCATGTGGATGTGGTAGTTGTTAGACTTAGAATTAATTAAATTTAAATGTGACTCAACGTCTTGGGATCCTTAAGGAATGTAACTTGTGATGTATGTTTGTTGATGATTACATGTTATTGCTTTCGCTACTATGTGTTTGATGTGTATGTTATACTTTCTTACTTTAAAAAATAAAAATGTTTAGCAAACTTAGTGAAACCTTAGGTTAATTCTTTTGGATCCCTTGACGGGGCGTTACATATGGTATCAGAGCCCGAGTTTCTACATTGGGAGCTCTGGGTATATTGGAACGCCACTAGTGGTAACTAGTTGAACAAGAATGCAAACCTTAAACTGAAACTTGAAACTAGTTGAACTGAAACATGATGTAAACTATTAGTTGTATATTTTTCATACTTCAACACTTAGACTTCAAAACTAAAATTATACTTAAACTGAAATTATAGGCAAACTAAAAATCGAAACTATCTTGTTTGCAAAACATGTGTCTTTTATCTATGTGTTTTAGTAGTATGTTTCATGGTTATTATAGCATCTTGTGTCTTGGATATTATTTTAGGATGGTATCTGGGATGAGATCTTCCATTAGAGGTCGTAGCCTTGGCCATGGCAGAGACCGTGGACGAGGCAGAGGTATTAGTGTTCATGAGTCTATCCACGAGAGCCCCATTCAGGAAGAGAATAGGGAAGAGCATGTCAGTGAGCATCAGGAAGAGAACCATAGAGAGGAGCATGCTGACTCAGAGGAGGTTGACATGAGGCAAATGATGCGAACCATCATTGATCGCCTACCTCCTGTTCATGAATAGGATAGAGCACATCAGGCAGGACATGAGAATAGACCTAGGTCTAGGAGCCCTCTGAGGGATCGACATAGATCCATTGTATCTTCACAGATGAAGGACCTTCAGAGGTCCAAGGCCAAGCCCTTTAATGGGCAAGGTTCTGGATATGTAGCTGAGCAGTGGCTTATTGCCCTTGACAAGATTTTTGCTATGCAGGACTTTGACAGCAATGTCAAAGCAAGGTTTGCTATCACCAACCTAGAGTTCTTCGGGGCCACTTGGTGGACTATCGAGGAAAAGAAGCTGGGTTTAACCATGAACAGTGTCACATGGGAGTTATTCTTAGAGAGCTTCCGTGAGCGATTCCTACCAGAGGAATGGAAGTATCATAGAGCAGATGAGTTCCATAACCTGAGACAGTACACTATGATCGTTATAGAGTATGAGCGTAAGTTCTTTGAGCTCATGCCTTTTTCGAGATTCAATGACAACCCAACACAATAGGCACAACATTTTATTAGAGGTTTGAACAACCATTTAATTGGGGGTGTTAAGGTGTTTGAACCTAAAACCCTCAAGGATGTGGTACATCGAGCCGTCCTTGTGGAGCAGAGTGTGAACTTAGGACATGGGGGTTTCGTAGGAGCACCTTCAGCATCAGGATCGAAGGGTGGTCAGGGAGCAGGTGGCAATAGGAAACCTCCTTCTGGGGGTAATCAGCGGCAAGAAGGTACTTATCCTCCAGCACAGAGTGGTGGCGGTGGTTCCAATACTAGGAACTATCACAACGCTCAGCGCAACAAGCACATCCAGTATGACCAGCCATCTCAGAGTGTTCAGTCTTATCCTAGTGGGGGTAGTTTCCAGTAGTCTAGTGCACCTAGAGTTCAGAGGAGCTTCAATGGAGAGTATTTCTCATGTGGACAACGCAGACACAAGTCATCTCGTTGCCCTCAAGGGAAACAACAGTTCTCAAGCCAGGGACCTGCAGCTTCAAAACCTATAGTTGGTGACAGGGGTAGAGCTCAGAGAGTGTACTCAGTGGAGTCATATCCTCCTACAGGGGGAAAGGGCCCAATGGGAACCGCACAGTGAGTCCTTAGCTTTGCTTTTCTTGTAGGCTTCTAGGAGTAAGTCTAAGTCTAGGGGGGGTGAATGTAGTGCCTACCCCTAAGTCGTATTTTCAGTTATCTTGCCAAACTCTTTTAGGCCAAGTTTTATGTTTGATAATTAGTAGCATTATCTTAAGATTATCAGATATTGTTTTACACTCAGTTTATTATATGATGAGATTACTTGGTACTCTATATTTTAGGCATGTATGATGATTATTCAATGTTTTCAGTTATTAATAATGATTAGTTAGATGGTTTATTATCACACGTGTTTTCTTATGGATACTTACCCCATACTACATGTGTATGGTGTGCATGTTTATTTTATTTATGTATGGTGTTTCTGATGTGGTTAAGGAAGGGAGTCGTAGTCACCTGCTAGTCGGGATCTACACGATGCACCACTTCCTGCCATTGTCTGTTTAGCTTAGAATATTGTGTTTGTACATGCGTGGATTTTATGCAGGTTGCAGGTACCGGGTATCGACTTCCCTGAATTGCCAGGATGAGCATACCCTATCACATTATCTCAATGGTAAGAGAGGGGAGATAAACTCTTAAGTCCAATTCCTAAACCCTTTAGCCAATTATCCTAATTGATAATTAGGGCAAGTATCTGAGTTATGTACCCTCCGAATACATCAAAGGATGTAATTTCGTGATTATAACCCTTTTTTTTGATTTAATATGTATTTTTCTATGATGGGTTTTCGTATGTTGTTGTATGAGTCCTTGATGTGTTTTCTATTAATTAAGTCTAATTAAAAAGATTAATTAATGATTTAATTTAATGGAGAATTAATATGATTTTAATATTTAATTAATTGAGAAATTAATTAAATAAAAGAATTAAATTTGTAGATAAAAGTTCAAAGATAAATTTAGAACATGATAATATTTATTTAATTTAATAATAATATATTTAGAGTTCATTTTTAAATAAATGCTAAATATTATTGTTATTTAAATTAATTAAATATGTTATCAATTAAGTTTCTAAAATAAATTAAAAGTTGAAAGATATTAAATTATTAAAGTTGTAAGATTGCATGATGCAAGCATGAGTTGAAAATATAAAAGAAATTAATTAAAATGATAAAATAAGTGAATATAATAATATTATTTTAATTTCATAAAGTGTGCATGAGATTAAAGTAATAAGTTAATTAAAAATAGAAGTTAAGTGAACATTGAATAAAGTTATTTGATAATTCATTTAATGTGCATTAAAAGATAAAGCAAAGAATTAATAAAAGTTAATTTTGGAGTTAACTCAGTTGAGCAAAGAGTCCTCTCGGGTGAACGCACAATTAGTGCCCCAATTTGAGGAGAAAACTCCTTATCACAACTTTGGGGTTCATTTTTGGGGGACACGAATTTGGACCGTGAATTTTGGAGACAAGAATTTTGGAGAGAGTTTTTGGAAGCAAATTTCAGAAGGAGAATTCTAGGAAAGATTTTTAGAAGAAGTTATTGAAAAGGAGCGAGTTCTCTTACAGATTTTGGGGATTGCGTATTAGCATCAGGTTCAGGTAGGGTCTGGTATTTTGACCCTTAAATGATTTAAGAAATTTAATATGTTTTGTCTACTTCGTGATTGTAAGAATCTTGTCTTCTTGAATGTATCATTTCTTCGTTCTGGATCTTTTGCTATTCGATTTCATTTATAATCTAGATTGAAAAACTGTTTAGGAACATCCTTCAACAAAATTAAATCGGGATTTAGAATTGAATTAAAATGGAGTAGAGATAGAATTAATTGGGGAGAGTTTTGAGATTAAAAAGAAAATTCGTAGGGTTGGAATTATTTTCTCTATCAAATTATAATTGTAAATGTTTTTAATAAAAATAAAATAAATAAATAAATAAATAAATAAAATATATATATATATATATATATATATATATTAATAATAATATTAAAATTTAATGTCAAGAAATTGATTAATAAAAAAAATTATATTTTAAATGAGCGAATTTAATATAAGTTAAAAGTTTGTTTTTTTTAAAAAAATTAATTAATAATAATAATTTTAAATTAAACTAAAACAAAAATAAAATATGTGTTATATGGGGGGGGGGGGGGGGGTCATTGACCCACACCCCCTGCCACTTGCGTATGACAGTATGTACTGCTGCGATAGCCAGTACTGGTGACGCAGGAGTACCCTGTGCAGAGTACCCTGCGCTGTAGTATATATGCGTAGATAGCGATTTATTAAATCGCTAGTAATTTTCATTTTATAAAACTTTATTATATGCCTTTGTTATATATAATTCGATTTTGTTATAAGTTTTAATAATATAAACGTTGAAATTATTTTATATAAATTTTAAATATTAATTATAATTTTATTAATAATTTTTATTATAATAACTTTTATTATTATTTTAATAATAAGTTTTATAATAATTTTTAAGAGGATTAAACTATAAATTTTAGTTGTTAATTAATTAAGTTAATTAACAATATATATATATATATATATATATATATATATATATATATATATATATATATATATATATATATATATATATATATATATATATATATATATATATATAGATTGTTTTAAAGAAAATTGTTAATGATTGTTGATTAATTAATTAATAATTGATAAATAACATTTAATAATGTTAAGTATATTTATCTTTTAGAAAATTGATTTTGAGAATTATGGGAATAAATCCTTATTTTCATTCAACAAATATATGGGTTAACTATAGGGTAGTAAGAGAATCTTCTTACTTGAAACATACTTTGAAACGCAAACTGAAACTTTACTTTTAACCCTATTGTGTATTTGAAATCAAACCCAAGATATGAACTGTACTGTTTTATTGTTCCGTCTGTGCTTTTGGGCTTTTGGGGATTGTTCTAGTGTTGACCAATTTAGGTTGTTACCAGAGGCTCGGGGGGGTTATGAAATTGTGATGATATGATGAGTTGATCTCGATTTTTTTTAGCCAACCATGGTAATGTGATGCTATGCTCTATGACATGTTTGTAATTACTGTTTTTATTGCTTATTCAGTCTTCTTGTGTGAAGCTGAGGTGTATGTTTATGAGATACTTGACTTAACCATTTTCGAGTCTCGATCAGTTATATTTGATAACCATTTTTGAGTCATCGATCAGTTATACTTGGATATCTTTCCAGTCGCTTTGAGAGGACTGAAGTGTTTGTTATGTTCTTGATGATGTCATGTGGTGACATGTTTTGACTTGACCATTTTGGAGTCTTCGATTAGTATTGTGGTTTATTGTGGGGTACTTTTTCGATTGTTCATTGGAGAACCGATGGATATTGTAATTTATAATTGATGCCTTTAGTTGCTGATATAGAACTATTGTGATCATATGATTATTATTTGATGCTTATCATTTGCTCATGAAGAACTGATGTAATTATTGTGGCTTATCTTTTATGATGTTTTTCAGTTGCTTGTATAGGACTGAGGTGATTTTATTATGATTCTTTGATTGAGATTTCATGAGCCTAGGGTAGGTTATCTATGTGTAGTGTCGAGAAGTGGCTTGCAATGGGGATCAGGGCCCTAAGAGGCTGCCTGGAGTAACCCATTGTAAGTTGTTTTAAAAAGTGAAAACATCTCACCTAAATACTGACTTAAATGAACCTAATAAGATAACTGTATGATCTCTCCCATACCTTGAGTGCTAGTATAGGCTAGGATGGGGTAGAGAGAACGCTTGGTTATGACCTTGCATTCCGTAGTATGCCTCGTCGGTACGAGAGGATACTAGTGGCCACAGGATCACAGGGGACCTGGGATTCCTAAGGGATTGCTCGGGTAACTTTCGACGTGACTTTTGCGATGACACTTTCCCGTTTGCATAGCAGGTTTCCTACGTGTCTTTGTGGTGCCTTTGGGTCTAGATGTCTATCTATGTTGGAACCTTTGAGTTAGTATACTTTTAGGATTTCCCAGACTTAGAGAGTACTTGTGTTTTGTGTTTTGATACCTTGTTTGGGACTTGAGACTATCTCCTTAGTGTGGTGGGAGTGGACCATTTAGGTTCCACGCGGTCGGGTGGTAGTGCTTTTTACTCTTACCATTGAGATCCTTCCGTACTCGCCGTGGCTGGAGCTTTCTTGGTTGGCACTTACCTTCACTATGTTTTTGGATTATTATGATGGATGGTTAGATTTTATGATAGATGTTTTATCATTATGGATGTATGGATGTATCATGTATGGTGGAGGATTTCATTTATTTTACTGTACTTTGTATCATGGATTTGAGGATGATGTATTTCTATTTTTACATATGTATATTCTTTTAAGCCTTTCATACCCTGTGACATGTACAGTGGATGATTGAGCATTCCGAATTAATTTGCCAAGAGGTATTCAGAGAAAATGTATATTATGGACATTGGACTTTCTTATTATTCTTTCATATGGATGTGGTAGTTGTTAGACTTAGAATTAATTAAATTTAAATGTGACTCAACATCTTGGGATCCTTAAGGAATGTAACTAGTGATGTATGTTTGTTGATGATTACATGTTATTGCTTCCGCTACTATGTGTTTGATGTGTATGTTATACTTTCTTACTTAAAAAAAAAAAATGTTTAGCAAACTTAGTGAAACCTTAGGTTAATTCTTTTGGATCCCTTGGCGGGGCGTTACAGAAACCAAGGAAAAAGTTGTAGTAGAAGCTAGAGCTAGAGTGGAAGCTGAAGCGATTGTCCTAAAGCTAGATGTAGGAGAAGAAGCTGGACACATGAATTAGATGTAATAGTTAGACGTAGGGGCCAGATGCAGGAGCTGAAGCAGTAGCCAAAAGCAAGATCCAGGATGCAACTAGCCCCCCGTGAATACTAAAACATAATGTTGGGAATGTGTCTCACTAGCTTATGCATGCAACTAAGGAAACTAGGCCTATTTATGCTTTAGTTACATTGAAGGAACATGAATCCACAATGCTCAACATCATATCCAACTGAAAAGAATTGAGCACAAGGTGGGTTCAATAGTTCTTTTGAAGAGATGAAAATGAGACTAAAAATATTCAAATTGATTGATAAGTCCAAGGCCAAAGATGTAACATTAAGGGTTTTCAATATATATAGTAAGCTGCTGAACATGTATGCATATACTCAATATAAATGTAGAAAGAAGAAATAGAAAAGAACCCAAGTATCTAATTCAAAAGAAAATTCTGTGGGCTATATTGCATGTGTGACCTTGACCTAGGAATACTAAATATAGACCAAGCT
Organism: Cupressus sempervirens; assembly: GCA_028749045.1. Taxonomy (NCBI): domain Eukaryota; kingdom Viridiplantae; phylum Streptophyta; class Pinopsida; order Cupressales; family Cupressaceae; genus Cupressus; species Cupressus sempervirens. The sequence continues at coordinate 262,545,873 of CM053793.1, forward strand.
AGTGTTTTTAAAAACTCGTGATCAATTTAGATCTTTCCCCAAAATATTCATCAAAATATTTGAGGGCACATTGATTAGGGTAATTTCTATCCTACCTTTTTTGATGTTTGAGAGTCCAACTTGTAGGTCTTTGTCCACTCAATTTGATATTGAATTTCTGTATCTTAATCTTTTCACCTTCACATACAAGAAAAGGAAAGTGTTGGGTTGATGGGAGTTTGATTGAATCAAATCCTAGTTTTGGAATTAACCATAAAATGAAAATAAAAATAACTAAATTGAAAGCATGTCACAATGTTTCAAAGGCTAGGTCCAAATTGAATTTATTGAATAGAATATTTATACCTTCACAAGTCCTCCTTGATGAAAATGTTGTTGTTGACTTGTAGAGTTGACTCCATTAAAGGTTGATTATGGATGTCATCACATGAGTTCTTGATATTTGAAACTTTACTTTGTGTATTTGATGCCTTACACTTACTTAATGATAGGAGAGGATATGTGTTATGATTATGAATGATATTTCAAATGAGGGAGCTAGAAACTTTTTATACCTCTCCTCATTAAACATGTTTGAACTTCTAAAGTAGGTCAACCTAAAAGAAAAATTTCCACTCCCATAATCTAACTACTAGAGGATTCAAATTTGGGCCCTTTTGTGGGGTCAAGGGTGCCCTAGGTGCCATTGACCTCACTAACACATTTGAACCATTTTTTTGAGGAATGTTCATCATAGTTATGACATAGATCCATCAACAAGACGAAGAAACTTAGGAAACATCTTTCATTGGAAATGTCAACAAAAATAAGGTGTCATACATCTAACAAATATTTGTCAATATTTTTTGCTTCTTTGATCCGCTTCTGCAATGCATGCCTGACATTCTTGCATTGCAATTGTGACAAATATTCATTGAACTCAACAAAATAGGTATCAGATAGACAACATTGTCATTGACATATAGATTGAGATTACTAATTGCAATACCAATGATCTCTAAAATTTCTTTGAAAAAAGGCAAATGTTACCAATAAAAAATTTCATTAGAATGACGAGATTGGCATCATAAGTTTCTTGTTAACTTGTCAAAATTATGAAAATATATCCTTTGGAGGTAAAAGGGCCCAAGGGGCCAAAAATATTGCTTGGAATCTCACACAAACCAGCAAGACTTGCACAACTCATCAACACTAAAAATGAAGGTGTTTAATATAGTATTCACTTATGCATTTGAATAGAGGGAGACTCAGTGTCCAAAATTTTGAGATTCTAAGAAGAGGTATGAGTGAGATCTGACAGCTATCATATCATGTGTGAAAATGAATTAAATCTTTATGTTTTGAAGTTCTCACCTAGATATCATCAAGTCTTGCATAATGGATCAAAAAAATATACTGCATAATAGGATTTTACTGCTAGCCATTAAGAAATTATATAAACATAATAGCTAGTAGTGAAATCCTATTGGGCAATATTTTTTTGATCCATTATGTAGGACTTGGTGATATTTAAGCAAAAAATTGAAAACATTAAGATTCAATTCATTTTCACACAAGATATGATATTTGTGAGATCTCATTCATACCACTTCTTAGAATATCCAAATTCTCAATACTAAGACTCCCTATGGGTAAAAGCATAGATCTGTGTCACCGTTTGTGATACAAAAACTTGTTTTGGTCAAATCTCATTTCTCTATCAAAACTCAATTTAAAAAAAAAAAACTAAAAATACCCTTTTATAGATTTCAGATTCAATATCATCATTATATAAATTTTTGAGTGTTTTGATTAGTTATAATATGTTATAATATAAAAATATTAAAAGTCGATATTTCAACATTTCAGAAGATGCTCTCTCAAAAAATGAAAAAAAATAGTAAATCATATCAAAAAAATAAAAAATAAATATTTATCACTAGAGGAGAGAATCCTCTTCATGAATATGTAATTTTTTTTCAAGAAGGTATAGATTTGATAGGGAAGTTTTGACGGGAGAAAAAAACTATTGGATTCTGACAAGGTCGAACTTGAGTACTTATAACAAAGAAAATATAAATCAAAAATAATTATTTCTTTTTTTGTGCACTAGCTATACATGTCATCTATAAAATATTTTCAAATCATAACAAAAAAAGATGATTTGCACATACTTGTTTGATGGGAACTACATCCTATTTTTTTACAGTTAAAAAAGGACTTTAAAATAAAATAAAATGAATAAATTCTTAGTCATAACAAAGAAAATATAAATCAAACTTTTGACGGGAGAAAAAAACTATTGGATTCTGACAAGGTCGAACTTGAGTACTTATAACAAAGAAAATATAAATAAAAAATAATTATTTCTTTTTTTGTGCACTAGCTATACATGTCATCTATAAAATATTTTCAAATCATAACAAAAAAAGATGATTTGTACATACTTGTTTGACGGGAACTACATCCTATTTTTTTACAGTTAAAAAAGGGACTTTAAAATAAAATAAAATGAATAAATTCTTAGTCAAAAAAATAATAAAAGTTATAGGCATAAAATTCATACAATTCTACATATTTCATCAGTTTAAGTCATCTTCATATTTTAAACGCAAATACCATTTTTTTTGTCATTAATGTTGAACTGTCACATTCTAATATCACTTTTCTTTATAAAAGGTGACACAGGTTTGTGCTTTTACCCCTATCTGTTCAAATGTTTTAGTGAATATTACATTAAATACCTTCATTTTTAGTGTTGATGATTTACGAAAGTGTTATTGGTTTTTGTGGTTACATGAACAAAAGACTTCAACAAATTATTTTGGTCACTTGAGCCCTAAAACCTCCACTCCTATAATTAAACAATATTAAACTACAAACCAAAGAAAGAGTGAATAAGTGAATATCCAAATAAGTTGATCACCATGGAAAGAGTGAAATATGAAGATAAAAAGTGGTATAATTGATTTTGGCAACCTATTTTCCATAACAAATCAAATTGCATTATTGTAAATAGTGACAAAGTGTTACCTTGACAAAATCCTAGACCCTTGTTGTAATGATTTTAAGAGGTGTTGTCACTAATGCAAAAAAGAGAAGACAAGAAAAGCAATACTATTGGTGTAACAAACAAATTTTCATAACCAATTTAAAACACCTGATAATTAGATTTAATAAGTAACTGATTCCATTTCACATGACAATGACTTTCATTAACTAAATTTAACTAGGGTAAAGTAATTGTTTTCTATTCTAACTGCAATTCATATTCAACTGATATAACAAAATAAATAAATGAATACATTGCTAACATTTTATCCATTACTAACTAATAACATGTTCAGTTGATAAATAAAGTAATGACTATCTTCTATATCAACTCATATATTCATTCAATCTAAACTATCTATTTATTCTTCTATGGATTTAAAAGTTAAAAGTGAATAAGATACATACAAAAATATTGGAGGAATCCCTTTATCATGTTGTTCAAGCCTCGATATTGGTGACAGGAGAAGCATTGCCATAGGTTTAACCTCCCAACCTTGGACCGTACTTATCTCCACACATCCTAACTTAATAGAATGACCCTCCCTACCTTGTGACTGGGCTTGGGATGTTCTTAAGTCTATCCATCCAGGCTACCTAATGATTTGAGTGCCCCATCAGTTATACCTATATAATTGATGTCTATGGACAAACAAAAAGATCTCATGATTGGCACATATGCCTATAACTACCTTGGCCAAGGATTTCAATTTGGGTCTGTAAACCCCACTTCCACCACTCAACTTGACAATAGATTTCATTATCAGAACATGCATGAGCTATTGTGTGTTTTCATTTCATACTTATCTAATTTTATTCTTGGTTCTTTCAAGTTATCTCCACCTCTTCACCATTCATGGATTCTTTGCCAGTGAATCCTAAGTGCTTGATAGATTATAACCATTCTATTTTATTTACACCTCTTCACCCTTCATTGCTTCTTTACTGGTGAATTCCTCGATGTTTGAGCATTATGATATTATTTACATGTTTGAAGAATGTTTGGGAAATTGGTGATAAAACATGCATGATTATTGATTCATGAATTTCAATTAAGTTTTCCATCATTCGAATCCATAATTGAAACAATCTTCAGGTTACTTGATAGAAAAATTAGAAGGCAAGATATCAGGCCATATTCACATTCTATTTGGTCCAATATTTAAATTATACAATAGCAAAAAAATCATTAATGGTAGACATACCAAATCAGAGCACAAGCTTCTTGGTTTAATATTTAGGAAAGAAAGAATGAAAGCCAACTAAAATTGGTTTGGACTTAGCAAGAAATCACATGACCTACAACAAAACGATATCTTCCTCCTGCGGCCCAAAATACTGATCACCCGTTGTATATTCTTTGCTCAATAATTCCTATCATTGATAGATTAAAGGGAGAACAAAAAGAAATAATTGGTATTTAGAACTTTAGATTGGTTATCATTCTGAGAACGTTCTCACTCAGCTTGTTATGAAGATGTAGCAGATGAAAGAGAGGTAGAGGCAATGCCAAAGGAAAAGAAAGTTGTTTCCAAAATTATTAATGATATTATTTATAATTTTTGGCCTTGACTTCTCAGCTACCATCGGTTATCAAGAAGGCCATTCAAATGCATCACAAATTTGAATTTTAAAAGGAGAGAAATAAAGAGGGAACGCAAAAGGAGTTGAAGAGTTTTAAATTATATTTTATTATTGTTATATGCTCTTATATATGTTCACACATATATATTGATGAGGCAACAACATTAGATTATATTATTATAATTTATTGGTGTCATTTCATTTTTATATATATGTGTTCGTATTTAAGTGTTTATAATAATGATAAAATAAGAAAGTTCAAAAGGTATGAATTATACTTAATTTAGTTTATTTTATGTTTTTAGTATATTGTTTTCCTAATAGCTCACGCGGTCACATTATGTAACCTATGGTCAAGTCTTTGTATCCTTTCCAAGGGAGTCTTAGTCATACCTGTCGATCCTAATGACTGAACCAAATGACCATCCCATTCTGATGATCTCATTTAGAAATGTTTCCCCTCTCTTCAGTATTCTCCTAAAGTCACCCAAGAAAAACATTCTCGCCAACACATTAATTCAAAATATATTGATCATTAATTCAAATCAAACAATTGTTAATTATCAAATGATAGTTATAGGTTACTAGTTTTGTTAGAAATGCTTTAGAATAACTAAGAGGTAGGGTGAATCAATTGTTCAAGGTCCAAATGTCCTAATAAAACTTTTTTAGTAAGTAAAGTGAGCCCATTAAACTATTCGTGCATCCAAGCTTAAACTTTCCTACCTAGCAAGTTACTATAAAATCAACATGCAAAAATAATACATGAAGAATCAACACATAACATAGCAATTTACGTGGAAACCAAATTTGGGAAAAACTATGAGTAACATGCTACTCAATTCTCACTCTTCTGAAGTGATGCCTTGTGAAAGGCCTACCTTGTTAAAAGCTACAACACACTATTAAATGTGACCTGGTTAAAGAATTTAACCACCCTATTAGAAGTGGGCTTGGTTAGAGGACTTTAGAAAATTCACTTGGAATGCCACCCTATTAAAGGATTTACAAATGGCTGTTAGATCAACCAAAGTCCATTGGATTTTACCCTAACTGATACAATTGTTAGAGAGTAACAATAAGGGTTTTCGATCTGATACAAATCACAACTTAACTTGTAGATTTATGATCTTAGTTCAGCTCTCAAATTTTCCTAACTTTTAGTCTTTGCAACTCTAATAGATTGTCCTCCTTTCAAGCTTTTTCTTCTTGAGTCTTCATGCTTGATATACTAGTGCAATCTCTTCTATGATCACCTATTGAAGCAGAGTCTTTGTACTCTATTCCTTCCTCTCTCTTGATGCCTTCACCTTGACATCTAACCAAACACTTCAACAACCTAGCAACTCAACAACTCTTGCTTCTTGACTTGTAACTCCTTAAGTAGAAGTCTGGAATGCTTTTCCCACTCTTAATCTTCCTACTTTTAATTTCAGTTTGAATGGATTAGGTAAGATTCAATGAATCTACCCATAATCTTGTTCCTTCTAGAAACATCATGAAGAATCCTCCTAAATTCACCCAGAAAATGGTTTACCTAAAATTCTGTGCCACCAGCTCATCATCCTTATCCTCCATCTGGTTCACAAAATTCAAGATAACAAAATTGTCGGCTCAAATTTGGAAAATATTTAACTTTTCAAATAATGCAACAGCTTGACACCATTTAAATTTTGATGTTTAACACATACTGTGTTACTCGACACCTACTGTGTTTTATTGATGCTCGACACTTACTGTGGATTCACTCGACATCAACTAAGTTTTTTTGATGTTTGACACCTATTATGTGCTCAACACCTGAGCTTGCTTGGCTCCTTCTATTTCACTCGGCACATGCTAGATTTTGCATTTTCTTGACACTTACTAAAAATTGGCTCAGCATGAACTAGCTTGCTCGACATCCACTTATGAACTTAGTCAAGCTTTGCAGACAACTTTGTTACAACTTATTCTTCCAGAGTTACTAAGTGTAGCCAACATCTATATCTTTAAGTATACTATCAAGACATCATTTTACCATTATCTTAATTGATCTTTGTACTTCATTACAAAACCATAACTCAACCTTTCCCTTAGGTGCTTTTGTTACACCTTATTGATTAAATCCTCTTTATCAATCAACTAAGTGATAGTACTTGGATGTTATAAGAAATTTTCATTCCAACAAATAGTAGGTTTGACATCAGTGACAAAACAATGATTGAAAACATTCTTTATCAACAATCTCCCTCTTTGCAAACAATCTCTCTTCTTCAATAATGATCTTTTCAATTAGATCCTAACAATCTCCCTCTTTGGCATTGATGGCAAACCAAACTGATCAACCAAGTTATCAAAATGCTAACTAGGTTAAAATAGTAAATCAAATTCCAAAAATAAATTTTTTACCATTGCTATTTTCATCAAATTTGACATCTCCCTCTCTGATCTACTGTCCTGATTTCTTTGCTTCTGCTTCTCCCTCTTAACTGCTATTTCCTTTCTCCTTCCTTTCTACTGTTGTTTTGAATTGATCCTTTCTTTACATATCTGATTAGGTTCTGTATGTCTCCCTTTTTTCTGTATCTTACCTTTTTGATTAGTTCTTCTTTTCCTCTTAATTTCTATTTCTCCCTCTTACATTTTGTTCCTTTTAAATTTTCTATTTCTCCCTCTACACATTATTTCTCCCTCTGCATGCATTAATCAGTTTATGCTATTATGGTATCAACTCTTTCTTTTGATCGGTTTAGCTACTTCTCCCTTTGTCCATTTGATTCTATAGATTTTATTAGTTTCTGCTATTTTGATATCATTTGCTTTGATCAGTTTAACTACTTCTCCCTCTTTGACAACAATGCCAAAGATATACTATTTGAGCATCTTATCATGCAGGTATAATATTTTCAAGCACTCAAATTTCTCCCTCTATCACCTTGCATGTGACTTGTTTGGAATTTTAGTACTTTGATTACTTCAAGCAAAAAAACCTAAAGTATCCTCTACATCAATTTATAACATTTCAACAATCAACTCTTTGATGCAGGGTAGTCTTGCTATTGCTTAAATAGTCTTGGATAGGGGTATCACCCCTAACTTACCTCTAAGATATTCAAATGCATCTTTAGGTAATTCTTTTGTGAAGATGTCAGCATTTTGTTCCTTTGAACTAACATATTCCATCCTCACTTGCTTGTCTTCCACCAATTCTCTTACATAGTGATACTCAATTGCAATGTGCTTTGTTTTGGCATGCATCACATGATTCTTTGATATATTGATGATACTTGTATTATCACAATAGAGTATCACAGGTTCAGTTACCTCTTCTTTCATACCTTGCAACAGATGTTTGATCCATACAATATTGGTGCAGTTGATAGCGACAACAACATACTCAGCTTTTGTTGTGGACTGTGAGGTACAACTTTACTTTTTGCTAGTCCAAGTGACTAATCTTTTACCTAAGAAAAGTGCTCCTCCACTAGTTCTTTTTCTATCATCAATATTGCCTCCCCAATCTACATCAGTGTAGGCTTTCAATTCAAACTTTTCAGTCCTCTTGTAGTATAATCCAAAGTCATTAGTTCCTTTTAGGTACCTCAATATTCTTTTTACTTCCATAAGATGATTTTCTCTTGGGTTTGCAGAAAATATTTTCACTATTCCAATAGCTAATGCAATGTCTAGTCTACTATGCACAACATACTATAACTTTCCAATCATTGATCTGTACATTGTCTGATTTATTTAAGCTGACTCATCATTCCTTGATAACTTATGTCCTATTACTGTTGGTGTACTAACTAGTTTTGAATTTTCTAAGCCAAATGTCTTGAGTATCTCCTTGATATATTTTGATTGGGTCACAAATATGCCATGTTTCAGTTGATGTACTTGTAATCCAACAAAGAATTTGATTTTCCCAAACATTGACATTTAAAACTCATGTTTCATTTGATCAGCAAAATCTTTGCATAGGGCATCTTTTCCTCCAAATATTATATCATCAACAAAGATTTCAGATATCAAAATATCTTTAGCTTTTTCTACCTTGATATATAGGTTACTGTTGTCATCTGTTCTCTCAAATCCTATCTTCACAAGATATTTGTGCAGTCTCTCATACCATGCTCTAGGCGCTTGTTTCAAACCATAGAGTGCTTTGTGCAACTTGCAAACCATATCTTTGTTGTTATCAACAAAAAATCCCTCTAGTTGGTCTATGTAGACTTCCTCTTCCAGTATACCATTCAAAAAAGTAGACTTTACATCCATTTGATAGACTTAAAAACCTTTGTAAGTATCATATGCAAGTACTGTTCTTACTCCTTCCATTCTTGCAAAAGGGGAAAATGTTTCCCCATAGTCCAATCCTTCTTCTTGTGCATAACCTTTGCAAACTAGTCTAGCCTTATTTCTTGTGATCTCACCATTCTCATCTAGCTTGTTCCTAAATACCCATTTGGTACCAATCACATTCTTATCAGCTGGTCTTGGAACTAAAGTCCAAGTTTTGTTCTTCTCTATCTAATCTATCTCTTCTTCCATAGCTTTATGCCAATTATCATTTTTTAGTGCATCTTTCACTGTCTTGGGTTCAATCTTTCTCAACAGACATGATTCATTTCTTAGTCTGTTCCTGGTCATTGGTCTGGCTTCTTTGTCACCTCTTTTAGTTTCTTGGTTTCATTAGCTTGAACTTCTGCATGCTCATCAAAATTTACATTTGCACTCTCCACAATCTTGTTTGTGTTAGTATTCAAACACTTATATGCCTGACTTCTACTGGAGTATCCAAGGAATATGCCTTCATCACTCTTTGCATCAAACTTTCCATTTCTAGTATCTTTAAGAATATAGTATCTACAACCAAACACTTTGAAATGTTTTACATTGGGTTAGTGACCATACCATAGTTCAAAAGGTGTTGCATTTGTACCTTTCTTGACTTGTACTTGACTTAGGGTATAGATAGCTATGCTTACAACTTCTCTCTAGTACTTTACAACAACATTTTTTTCTATCATTAATGTTTTGGCACAGTCTATCACTGATCTATCCTTCTTTCTGCAATGCCATTCTGTGGGGGAGTTCTTGGTGCTAATGTTTGTCTCTTGATTCTTTGTCATTGCAAAATGTCTCAAACTCTTTTATGTGAACTCTCCTCCTCTGTTTGATCTTAGGCACTTCGTACTCTTTCCTATTTCCTTCTCAACCTTGGCCAAATACCACCTAAACCTTTAAAATGCATCAGATTTCTATTTTAAGAACATGACACTCATCATCCTAGAGTAATCATCAAGAAACAACATTATATATCTGTCTCCTTTGTAACTTTGCACTTATATTGGGCCACATAATTTTGTATGGACTAACTCTAATACTTCTTTGGAAGCGTAGGTTTTGCTTTTGAAACTTGACTTGGTCATCTTTCCTAGTTGACATTGTTTGCACATTATATTTTTAGGCTTCTTTAGTTTAGGCAAACCTCTGACTTTCTTTATTTTGCTGATGTTAATTAGATTATCAAAGTTGACATGGCATAGCCTTTTAAGCCGTAGCCACACATCATCAAATCTAACAAAAAAATAGGATGCATCTTCCATATCTAGGTAAAAAAAAATACTCCTAATTTTTTCTCCTTTTCCTATTAGATTTCCATTAGTATCATAGATTTTGGCAGTTTTGTTTCCAAATTCTACTTTGCATCCTACATTGCTTAACTGTGACACACTCAGTAGATTGTAATTCAATCCTTCAACATAGTATGCATTATCACATGAAATTTTCTCTATAAGTTTAATAGAACCTTTTCCTTTGATTAGACATGGAGCATCATTTCAAAATCTAACACTATTTCCATCATCTTGAGTTAAGGTAACAAACTTAATTTTGTCTCCTGTCATGTGATGTTAGCATCCACTATCTATGATCCATTTGTCATTCTTGTTCACACAGGTTACCATTGCTATTGTTTCATCTTCATCTGACTCATCCTTCATGGCTACATAGACTACCTCATCATCATTTTCATCAGAATCCTCTTCTTCAATAATGTAGTACTTTTTGGCTTTATCTTTGTAATCTCTGCTATCATCTTCTCTTTTGTTCTTGTTCTTTTTGCCTTCTCTGTAGTTCTTCTTCTGCGTGCATCTTGCAGCAATATGTCCTATTACAATTAAAACAAATGATAGGAAGCTTACCTTTGAATTTTCCTTTGCCTTTATGAAATCTTCTTGCTAGCAATGCTTTCAATTGTTCCACGTCTTCTTCATCTGTGCTGCTGTCACTTAATGCATATTTTACCTTTTTCTTCTTCTTCTTTGGTTTCACCTCCTTAGTATCTTTCAATCATAGCTTGGCCTTGAAAGAAGATTCAAGATTGTCAGGTCTGTAGTTATCAAAGTTGGATAATTCAAATGTAGTGAGTCTTCCCACTATACCTTCAAGTGTTAGCTAGTTTCTTGGTACACACCTTAATTCTTGTATGGCTAAAACTCTAATAACATAAATGGGGAGCAAGGTTCTTAATAATTTTCTATTTACAGTTTCATCATCTAAATGACCACCCAAACTTCTCATTGCACTTACTACTTCTTTCATTCTAGAGGCATATTGAGCAATGTTCTCATATTCCTCCATTTTTGTGTCATCAAAATTTCCTCTAATCCTTTCTCTTTTTTCTCTTTGAACATTTTGATCTCCTCCATAAATATTAGTTAGGGCTTTCCACATTTTGAATGCAAAGTCACATCCCTTGATGTCATCAAATTCAGCATATTGAGGGCAGAGGCAATCTCCAACATTGCTTGATTGTGCTCCTTCTTTTTCTTCATATCTTCTACAGTGGGTATAGCTAGATCAACATGTTCCACTTCAATTGAGGTTTGTGCATGATCACTTATTGATCCAAGGTTCAACTTCATTAACCTTTTCCATGCAGTGAAGTTATCTCAGTTAAGCTTGAGAATTTCTCTCTTGGACATTCTGATCTTCTTGCTTCTAGTACCTTTAAACCAAATCAGCAGATGGCTCTGATACCAATTGTTAGAAATGCTTTAGAATAATTGATAGGGGGGGTGAACTAGTTATTCAAGGTCCAAATGTCCTAATAAAACTTTTTCACTAAGTAAAGTGAGCCCATTAAACTATTCATGCATCCAAGCTTAAACTTTCCTACCTAGCAAGTTACTATAAAATCAACATGCAAAAATAACACATGAAGAATCAACACATAACACAGTGATTTACATGGAAACCCAATTTGAGAAAAACCACAAGTAACATGCTACTCAATTCTCACTCTTTTGAAGTGATGTCTTCTGAAAGGCCTATCCTGTTAAAGGCTACAACACACTATTAAATGTGACCTGGTTAAAAGATTTAACCACCTTGTTAGAAGTGGGCCTAGTTAGAGGACTTTAGAACATTCACTTGGAATGCTACCCTATTAAAGGATTTACAAATGGCTATTAAACCAACCTAAGTCCATAGGATTTTACCCTAACTGATACAATTGTTAGAGAGTAACAATAAGGGCTTTCGATCTGATACAACTCACAACTTAACTTGCAGATTTCAAATTTGCCTGGCTTTTAGTCTCTGCAACTTTGATAACTTTTCCTCCTTTCAATCTTTGTCTCCTTGAATCTTCATGCTTGATATACCAGTGCAATCTATTCTATGGCCACCTATCGAATCAAAGTCTCTATACTCTATTCCTTCCTCTCTCTCGATGCCTTCACCTTGATATCCAACCAACCACTTCAACAACCTAGTAACTCAACAACTCTTGCTTCTTGACCTGTAACTCCTTAAATAGAACTCTGGAGTGCTTTTCCAACTCTTAATATTCATGCTTTTAATTTTAGTTTGAATGGATTAGGTAAGATTCAATGAATCTACCCATAATCTTGTTCCTTCTAGAAACATCTTGAAGAATCCTCCTAAATTCACCAAAAAATGGTTTACCTAAAATTTTGTGCCACCAGCTCATTATCCTTATCCTCCATCTTGTTCACAAAATTCAAGATAATGAACTTGTCAGCTTAGATTTGGAAAATCTTTGACTTTTCAAATAATGCAATAGCTCAACACTATTGAAATTTTGATGCTCACTGTGTTACTTGGCACCTACTATGTTTTACTGATGCTTGACACTTATTGTGGATTCACTCGACATCAACTAAGTTTTTTTGATGCTTGGCACCTATTACGTGCTAGTACTTGAGCTTGCTTGGCTCCTTCTGTTTCACTCGACACACACTAGATTTTGCATTTGCTCGACACTTACTAAAAATTTTCTCAGCATGAACTAGCTTTCTCGGCATCCACTAATGAACTTAGTCAAGCTTTGCATACAACTTTGTTACAACTTATTCTTCTAGAGTTTCTAAGTGTAGCCAACATCTGTATCTTCAAGTATACTGTCAATCCATCATTTTACCATTACCTTAACTAATCCTTATACTTCATTACAAAACCATAACTCAACTTTTCCCTTAGGTTCTTTTGTCACATCTTATTGATTAAATCCTCTTCATTAATCAACTAAGTGATAGTACTTGGATCTTATAAGCAATTGTCATTCTAGCAAATAGTAGGTTTGACATTAGTGACAAAATAATGATTGAAAACATTCTTTATCAACATTCTCCCTCTGTGCAAACAATCTCTCTTCTTCAATAATGATCTTTTCAATTAGATACTAACAGTTGTTTCATCAACGTTTATAAAAACTAACTCATTTTATATGGTCATGAAAGAAATAATCCATTATCAATTGGTGCAATGTATTTAATTAACTAACTAAATCGTTTCACATGATCAAGAAAAAGAAATAATCTATTAACAGTTGATACAACATATATAATTAACTAACTTCTTAAACATGATCAGGAAAAGAAATAATTTGTTAAACCAATAGTTATGATCAAATTAAAAATTAGGGAAAAATTAGGGATGTAACAATTGGATTAATACACTTTAGTGAACACTATTGGAGGTCAAAATATTATTGGAACCCTTCAAGGTTTAGCTTATCAGAGAAGATAAGTTCTATCGACATAATAAGATAGAATAGTTAGAAAGTTTGTGGAAGGGTTTAAAAATCCTAATTAGGTCAAGAAGTGGGAAAAAGAAAGTAGGTAAAAGAAATGAGAAGAAGTGTGAAATGAAGAGAGATGAAGTAGAATAGTACAACAAGCTATCAAAAGTAGAACAATATAACAAGCTATCTAAAGTAGAACGATATAGTAAGTTATTGGAAGAAGGACAATAAGTGAAGAGTAAAATGAACCTATTAATTAAAAGGAAAGGAAAAGTACATGTCAATCTCTTTTTGTTTTTTTACCTAACAAGTTTATCAACAAGATTGTAAAATCCTTTTACAAGGTGATCTTTAATAGGACTTAGAAGTTCTTATTTTGAACTTATTGTAAAACCTTTAATTAGTTGAACATTGAGTTAGTGAGATTAAATATCTCAACAAAGTAGTCTTTAATAGGACTGCTGATACTCTTAGTAGGTTATTAAACACTTTTAATATAGTAAAGTCATTCAAAAGATGACACTATTATAAACTTGTAACCAAGCACCTTGTTACTATAGTGATGAGTTGTGGGTATCATCCCCACCATACTTTTTCCCTCGGACCAAGGATTTTTAGTGATACCAAAATCAGTGTGTTATGTGTTTATGTGTTTATAGTTTGTTTGTTTACTTTATATTACTATTGTTCACAAGAATACATTAACTATCAGTAATACTTTTGGTTACAAGAAGAACTATCAAGTTAGGTGTTTTAACAAACTATCAGTTAGTGTAAAGGAAGTGTTTTAAAAAGTGAATTATGAGGTATTGATTCAGACCACCCCATCTTAGTAACTCACCTCACCTGTAGCTACCAAAAATTGACATTAGCTCTCTTAGTTCTTGAAAGAAAGTTTAACAACTCGAGTAGTTTTTGGACTATGGCTAGCTACAAATATAAAAGAGAATTGGAAGAAACCTTGTAGGATGAACATGAATAGATCTTTGAATTAAATAATAACTTGAGAGCCTCATTTGTAATAAGAAAATACTGGCTAAAAACTAAAGATGAATCTTGATAACTTGGATAGACTATTAGAGAGAAGTGTCAATTATGAGGAAGCATATTCTTTAATAAAATAACTACTAGAGAAAAATGATGAACTACTTGAAAAAAACAAAGAAATGAAGGAAACATTAAATTTAATGAAAAAAGAACAAGAGAGCCAAACAATTAGATTGACAAAATTACTAGACAGAGTGGGAACTCTTGAAAATGAAAAACATGATGTTGAATCAAGCTATCAAGATGCCCTAGAAACAATGATTGGAAAAAACCTAGTTATGGAAAGACAATGGAATGACATTTAAGCTTGAGATGATTTGATCAACATAATTAGCAAAAGAAGTCAATATCTCAAAACTAAAAATCAAAGATTGAACAAGGAGAATAATGACCTAGGAAATGAACTAAAAGTTGAAAATGAGATAAATGTCAGTCTTACCAAATGCGAAGAAAGCATGCTAGACCTAGAAAAAAAATGGTTCAACAAAAGGAGTAGCTCAATGGTATTGATAAGGTTACAATCAGAAGCACTACAAAAGAGAAGGGTAAGACATCAAACTCTGCAATATCAATGATAAAAGGAGAGTATGTAGGAAGACCAAACTATCATCCTATTTTCTACCATCGTGGAGAATGTAATCATATAGAAGATGCTTGCAAATATAAGTAAGAAGTAAGCACACAAATGATACCATTAAACTAGCTACTACTATAATTGCAATATATATGGTCATAAAGAATGATAATGCAAGTCAAGAGATGATAGTAGGATAGTTGGGAAGAGCTTTAATGGTTATTATTATAAATGTAATCAATATGGTCACAAGGCCGAAACTTACAAGATGAGATCATCAACAAACAAGAAAAATATGTACTATATAGAAGACTGTGGAATTGAACTTGTAATGTGTTATCAATGTGGGAAACACAAACATCTAACCTCTAAATTGAAGTCAGAAATAACTCATCCATAGAGATCACTCAAACTTCCATGTCATTTTTTTTCAAAATACGAACATTTCACCTATAATTTTTGGTATGATTATGTTGTTTTTATAGCATGAACACTGATGACATTCCTATGGGGCATATTCTAACATTGCTAGAGAATTGGAGAGATAGTTAACATGACTATGTGTTGCATTCATGACTATGTTTTTCATTGATGTCAACATTCTGTGAAGATTGGTAGAGTAGCAGATAATGTTTGAGGTCTTATGGGCCAAGGATTAAAGATGAGGTCAAGCATAGTTGAGGACATGTTCTATAGTGTATCCTAATTTAGTAATCAAGTGTGTATGCAAAAAGTCAAAGAATGTTGAAAGTTATTCAATATTTATCGAAGATAGTTTGCAGATAGAGTTCCTGAGAAGTGGTTTCTGATATTTAGATTATATCTCCTAATAGGTATAGAAATTGGATAAGTGTAGTTAGATAGAGGAAGAAGATATCCTGATGATGACATCAGTAAGTCTGTGATGTTTGAGGTCACATATGTGAGAAGTTGTTAATATTGTGAGCTATTAGTATTATGTAATTGTGAAAAGATGCAATGTAGTGTGTTATCTTAATGAGGTCCTCTTGTAATTAATTCAGAAAGCCTCAAGACTGACTCAATGAATTATTTCAAGGACTTGGTATAAAGGAAAGTTATTTCCCTTGTGATTGAAGAAATTAGTGTGTGCAAGAAGCAAGTGAAAATGATAAGTGAAGAAGATTGGTAAATGCGAGTAAGCGATGAAAGGGATTATTGTAATGCAAGTTTGCAAATATGGTACTGAGGTATGAAAAGTGTTTGGTGTGGAAGAGAAATGATAAGAGAATAGAGCAAGAGTTTGAGTTGCTGAGATTAGTTGCATTCGTATTGTTTTGAAAAGAATAATATAGAGGTCAGTTGGACATTGAGTTTAGTGATCTTGCCCTTGAAGCTATTTGGACAGTGGGTCCATCTAGCTTCTATAACTCCTAACAGGGTTGGAATCTCCTTATAGGGATTCAAAGTCTCCTAATAGGTAATGATATATATCGAATGTATTTCATTAGATCCTAATAGAGTCCATCCTCTTACAAGGAACTCATATATTAGTAAATCATTTTGTGGGTACTATCCCTACTAGGGTTTTTCCTCTGATCAAGGGTTTCCCTAGTTAACATATCTGGTATTATTGTGTATGTGTATCTTCTTATGGTTGTTTTTTTTTATTGATCACATGTTTGAA
The DNA here is from genome assembly GCA_028749045.1 of Cupressus sempervirens. NCBI lineage: Eukaryota > Viridiplantae > Streptophyta > Pinopsida > Cupressales > Cupressaceae > Cupressus > Cupressus sempervirens. Next base: position 262,562,787 of record CM053793.1, read on the forward strand.
GTTTACTAAGGTTAACAAAAGCAATATTGATACTATAACTGATTCACTCCCCCTCTCAGTTATCTTGGTGGATTTTGCTTTCTAACAATTGGTATCAGAGCATCAAGTCCTTGAAGGAAAAGCTTAACAACTTAAGGAGATCTATGGCTGGTCATTTCAGAATGGAAAGTTTGAAGTTTGATGGATCAACTATGAAAGCTAAAAAGAGAAGATGAAGAAATATCTATTGTGCATGGGTCTAGGATATTGGTTAAAAATAATGAGAAGACCATTGTGGAAGAAGTAAAACTTGAAAAATGCACATAAACTAAAAGATATTTGTTCATGTGTAACATGCGTGTGAGAGAAGCACTTTTGTTAGCTCTTCTTGAAAATGAGTATAGTTAGGTAAAGTATTTGGGATTATCTCATGAAATATGGAAAGCTTTGGATCTAAATTTGAAGGTGATAAGAATGGTAAGAGGGTTAGATTGCAAAATTGAATATGTTTATTTTAAGAAGTTAAGATGATGGAAGATGAATCTCTAAGATGTTATATTAATAGAATATTAGAATTTGTTGCAGGAACCAAGGATTGTGAAGAAACTAAGGAAGAAGATGAGATCATATGGAAGATATTGAAAACTTTGACACCACCATTTAAGCATACAATGCAGATGATTGAGCAAGTGATACATTGTAAAGAGAAGTTTTCTAGAGATACTCTTCTTGGAAGATTAGAAGCAATAGAAATAAGTTTGAAATAGTCTGTTGATTTTCCTAGAGTGGAAACTGCTTTTAGTTTATTGTTTCTTCATCCTTCCTTATCAAGGAGTGCAAGCACTAATGGATATTATGCTAGTAGCACTAGATCAAGATCTGAGGAAGATAGAAAGATTGAAGAAGGATTTACCCCAGTTGTGAGAAGAGAACTAGATGGTGAGAAAATATTTAAATGTTTGACTTGTAATGAATTTGTTCATTATGCTTCTAAATGGCCTAGGAGAGTAAATACATCTAAGAATACTTTCAAGTCTAGAAAGCCTAGAAAATGTTTATATACAAATGATGATGATGATTCATATGAAAGAGTACAAAGTGAAAGTGATGATGAGTTAGGTTTTGTTTATATAAAAGAAGAAAATCCTGAAAAAGAAGTTAGAGAGGAAAAATCTCTTGTGTCACAAGTTGAGAAGAAAGATGAATGGATCATAGACAATGGTGTCTCACATCATATGACTGGTGATATGAATAAACCTTTTGAGTTCAATAGTTGTGATGGAGGAATAGTTAGAGTTGGTAACAATGTGGCTTGTTATATCAAGGGAACATAATCTATTACTCTTGATGGGAAAACTAACACATGTGATGTTCATTTTGTTGATGGAATGAAGCATAATCTTCTAAGTGTTAGAAAGTTAGTTGACAAGGGATATCAATTAAAGTTCACAAATAAGATATGTATCATCAAGGATAAGAATTGTAAGATGATCAACATCAACACAAGATCCAAAGGTAATGTTTTTCAAATGAAGCCTATAGAGATGGCATATTTTTTTTTCCAAAGTTGATAACAATTGGTTGTGGCATAAACAATTTTTTATATAAACTTTGATGATATTGTGAAATCAAGTAGTACATTTTGTGTTAGGGATTTACCTAAAATTGTGAATCCTACTAATGTTGTGCGCAAGGAATGTGTTATGGCTAAGAAGAAGAAAAACTCTTTTAATTTCCTAGCAAGAAGTTTTCTACAACAACAAAGTTGGAGATTGTTCACATACATCTGAGTGGTCCTACAAAGACAAGAGGATTCTATGGTGAAAGGTACTTCATGATTATTGTTGATGACTTTACTAGATTGATGCATTCCTTAGAGAAAAGTCTAAAGCATTTAAAAAGTTTAAGTTGTTCAAGGATAGAGTTAAGAATGAATCTAGATTGAAGATTAAATTTTTAAGATTTGATAGAGGTGGAGAGTTTACCTCAAATGAGTTTAATAGTTTTTGTGAAGTAAATGGGATTAAGAGACAACTAACATCCCGTAAGACACGTGAGGAAAATTTTATAGTTGAGAGAAGGAACATGTCAGTAATAGAAGCATAAAGAGATATGATGTTTGAGAATAATGTATCAAAGACATTCAAGAGGGAAGTAGTAAATACAATAGTATATACAATGAAAAAAGTGAAGATTAGATATGTTACAAACAAGACACCTTATGAATACGGTTTGTACATGCACCATTAGTAAATTATTTCATAATTTTTGGAAGGAAGTGTTATATCAAGAGAGATGATGACATTGGTAAGTTTGATGCAAGAAGTGATGAATGTATGTTCCTTGGTTATTCATTCAAAAGAAAAGCTTATAGATATTTTAATAAGAGGACTAAGACTATTGTTAAGAGTACAACTGTACAAGTGGATGAGAAGTTTGAAGTTCAAGAAAGAATGCTCGATTAAAATTTTGATGAAGAAGCTAATCTCAAGAAAATGTTGAGGCATTTTAAGAGACTAACAATGATTTTCAGAATGACATTCAAGTTGTGGAGCAAAGAGAGGAACCAAGATATAAATCTATTACATAAGTAAAAGTTGAGACAATAACACCAAACAAGAATTTAGCGAAGAATTACCCTATCGATAAGATTATTGGAAGAAAAGATAGAGGAGTTATGACAAGAAATAAAGTACTTGAAGAATTATGTTTGATTTCTCAAGAAGAGCCTAAAAGTGAAGATGAGGCATGCAAGGATAATCATTGGATTCAAGCAATAAAGAAAGATCTAGATTAGATTGTGAAGAATGAGACATGGGAATTGATCCCTAGACCTAAGGACATAAATATTATAGGAATTGAGTGGGTTTTTAGAAACAAAATGAATAAACAAGGTGAGGCTATGAGAAACAAAGCTAGACTGGTATGCTATGGATATTCACAACAAGAAGGTATAGACTATGAAGAGATATTTGCACCTATTTCCAGAATTAAAGTAGTAAGAATGTTCTTGGCTTATGCAGAAAATAAGAAATTGAAAGTGTATCTGATGGATGTGAAGTCAACATTTTTGAATGGAGAACTTGAAGAAGAAGTCTACATTGAGAAGCTTGAAGGACATCTTTTGATAGAAGAAGGAGGTATGGTATGTAAGTTGAAGAAAGCATTGTATAGAATAAGGAAAGCACCTAGAACTTGATATGTGAGGTGTTAGCCCATTTTAGGAGTTGGTTCTTCTTCAGGTATGGATATGAAAATTAGTTTGCAACGGTCTCATTTTTAAAATCATAGAGTGGGAATTTATCATCTAAAACCCTAAGTAAGAAAGAGAAGGTTTCACCTTTATTTTAATTTTGAAAATCTTTTCAAGGGATTTATTTTGCTAAAGCGAAGGGTTTATATAAAATGTTATATCCTAAGCCTTTCATGATTTTATTTTTCTTATCATTTTTTTGTAATCAATTGATTGTGTCAGATCCTTTGAAATTTCAAATTCTCAATAATCTTTCGCATGTGGTGGACCCATGCTATGGATTATTTTGTAATTTTTAGATCTTGGTTGAATCAATGATTGTTGCTTTATCACTATTGGGATATGCAAGGGTTTTAATCACCGCATGAATGTGACCTTTTGATGCATGTCACATGGGCCCATCAAGCAAATCAATTGAAGGTTGTTGTGGGTCGTTAGATCATGGAAAGATCAAGGGTTATTGTTATGTCTTTATACCGAGATGTATGATGTTTATTCATCACAACACAATGAAATCATAACATGTGTGTGCAATTAGCCCTTGGCACTATGGACTTTGAGCGTATATTATAGATGATGGACACATGTTAGGATAGGAAAGGATAGTAAAAGGTGGTTAGATTTTTAAGAGTTTGTTTGAGATCTTTGATACTAATCAAGATCAACAACCATTGCATTGTCACCGCAGTGAAAAGCATGATATTTAATTATAGCAATAGTGTGATAGAGTGCCACATGTCCTTGGTGGATCCTAATTGACTAAAGGACCTATGAGATCTTTGTCTATATTTAGATACATCCACATGGTAAAATCATGAGTGAGTTGTTTAGATTATAAATGATGGTTTGTTGTTGATCATTCAATTGAGAGGAGATCAACGACTATTATATTGTTGTTATGAAATAATACACATTCATTAAAGAATGCAAGAAAGTGACCTTCCAAAATGTATCTCTAGTGGGACCTATAGTCTTTTTGAAGGGATATAGATAGTGTGTGATTAATGATCGTTGGATTGAAAGCATAGAGATGAGTGTCATAATGTCGATGAAGGCAAGTGAAAGTTTTTCAAATGAAACATTGTGCCTTGTGTCCTAGGTACATTAGTGAGTAATGTTCTTAAATAAATCTAAGGTCGTTGATGTGAACAAAGATCTACGATCATCACATTGTCTCTATAGCAAGATGCATGGCCTTTATCATCTACAACAATGTAATAATGTGACATGTATCCCTCATGGGCTCAACCATTAAAAGGGAAATATATATCCTAACTATTGGATCAAGGGAAGATCCATGGATGTTGCTGTATCACTGTAAGAAGATGCACACTAGTTATTCATAGTGACATAGTGATAGTATGCCATGGTTCCCTCGTGGGCCAACCTTGCAATAAAGTACTAAAAGGAACATGTTTAATTTGTGTCGTCTGATGCAAAGGGTTATCTCATTGTTGATATACTCAGATGCATGATATTTATGCATAACAACAATGTGATGTAGTGACACCTGTGCAAGAGGGGCCAAAAGATTTTAGAACAAAAGGAAATATATTCACCATAGGATTAGTATAAGATCTATGGATATCACTTTCTTGCTATTGAAACATGCAAGGTTTTTAAGCATAGTGACAAAGCAATGTTGCACCATGTGTCCCTAGGTTTCTAGAAAGTAAAACAAGGACTTATAAAGAAAAAATGTTTTCTAGTTGGTGAGATGTGATTGGTTTGATTGCCACCTCAACATGCATAAGGATGATTCAGTGATGGATTTCAATTGTGGGCATCAAATATATTAATCAATGGTCTATTTTCAAAATTGCCAACAAAATATGTATACCCATTCTCTGCAGCACATTAATGGCAAATTAAGTATCCTTGTATGAGTATAATCTGATAGTATAATGTGCACACATTACACCTTATTTTGCAAAAATGATCAATTTCAAGGGTAGAGCGAAAGGAGTCAGGAATTCAGTGCTAGAAGATTGTGAATTGATTTGGTGAGGAAAAATGAGAATATTTTAGTAAGTTCCTATTCTTGTCTTGATAAAGAAATTTATTTTTGTGAAAATTTTCATATTTCATGAAGATGCCTCCTAGATGAGATTTTTTGGAAAGGTAGATTATCAACAAAGGAATGTTCATGATGATTTTCTTAAGAAATTGAGTTCTTTGACAAATGATGTATCCAAGGGCAAGGATTTGGTCCCCAAAGTCCCTAGATTAAAGATTGATGTGGGTTTATATGATAAGGGAAAATTGCCAAGGGATGCACAAAAATCTATGGGTGGTTTAGAATTGTTTAAGAAATGGTTTTCCCGATGAAAATAAGATACCCCCACAATAATCTATGGGAGTTTGATGTTGGTAGACTTATCATACTAGGAGTCTTCATGGATGTAGATTTTTTGACCATGCTTGCCAAGAGATATGACCTTGTGTTATGATTGGTGAGAAACCAGTTACAACATATGTGATTAGAGAAGTTTTCATGTTGAACCCTAACATTGCCCTACATGAGGAGATTGATTTTGGGAAATTGCAAGTGAATTTTAGAGAGTCTACCTCAAGAGTGGGCCACTTCAGGAGCACTTTTTTGAAGTGGGAAATCTGACATTGGGTACATCATTTACCCCAGAACCTTTGATGATGAAGTATTTTAATCCTAGGGCCTAGGCATTATATCTTTCTCTATATATATTTTTGGTATAGACGAGCAAGAATATGTCCCCGTACCTATGATGTATATAATAGCCCAGGTCCTACAATACATAATGAATTCAATTTTTGGATTTGCTTCTTATCTGGTAGAGGAGATCCATAATGGACTATTAGGAATAAGTAAAGGTAAATTTGATAAACCCTTAGGATGCTATTCCATGCTTATGAACATGTTCCTGTTTAAAGGAGATTTCATTTTTGAGAAAGAAATGAAGTTACAAAAGGAGAACAAAGGTTAAAAAATGCTAGTACAACTATGGAGCATTAACATGTCCTAGGAAGTGAAGGATACCATTTTTGTATGGTTTGATAAATATTTTGCATCAAATATGAGAAAATTGTTAGCAAAAGAAAACCCTTGAATCCCCAAGCCCCTGTTGGAGTTGATAAGGCCAAAGAAGTATGCCACAAGGTTGAAGCTAAGCCATAATTGGGGAGACATCATCCCTTATCCCTATCTACTATTTTTAGAGTCTAAATTTTTTAAGGTAGACCTCATGTATTAGCCTACCAGGTTTCTCTCAAGGTAGGTGTTGCTGAGTTTTTATGGCATTTTGTAGGATTGGAGGAAAGAGAATTGCTTGGGAGATCAAGATTAACAATCTTTCTTAGTTTCACTGTGGCCCACCAATTTGTGATAACAAAGGGTGGATGGAAGTACCTAGGAAATGTTTTGGATAAATATCAAATGGCCTAGTCCCACCCTAGGTTTGTAGATCCTAAGCGTTTACACAAAATATTTAGAGAAGGGGCTAAGGATGGGAGTTGTGGGCATAACTTATATTATCGAGAGGATGATATAAGATATGAATTCTCTTTGCAAGAGCAAGAGGTAAAGAAAGAAAAATGACGAGTTTTCAAAAAAGGTCATGAATTTTATAAATGCTCTAGATAGAGATTATGATCCATTGATGGATATGAACATTTGGGGTGACAAAATTAGCAAATTAATGTCACATTTTGCTGAGATCATTCAAGTTTTAAATGAAAAGAAGGAAAGCCTAACAAATACCTATCCAAAGAAGGAAAAAGAGGTAATGAAGAATCTCACAAGAACATTTTTCATTAATCCAGGACTATATACCTTTCAAAGAAGAATAGGATATAATGTGGTTCGAAATGAGATGTACACCCTATTCAGTATATCAGAGACAATATTCAGAAAACCCTCTCTCAGAGCCATCTGAAAAGAGACAAAAGTTAGAAGTGGGAACTTCTTCAAGGGCTAAAGAATATTCACCTTCCCAAACTCCCATGCATTTTGATAGTGAATATACAATGAGGGAGAAATCGAGGTAGATGGGAGGCCATAATGATGTTTTGATAATAACAATAGAATTAGAGGAAGGAATGCCACATAAACCCCCAATGCTAGTTTTGGACCTCACAGTTGAGAATTTTGAGGGAAGGGAAATGGATCCTATTATTGAACAGGATTCCAAGAAATTTATTTTTGATGATTATTTTGTAAAGTCAAGAGCATTCATTCAATTCTTGTGGAGAGCTAACATTTCAAATTTTGAGGCGAAATGTAATAAGTTGAAAGTAGAGCAACATAATAGAGAGGATTCTATAATAGAAGAGGAAGTAAAAGAAGAATTAATGAAAATTTTTGATTGAATAACTCCAAAAGTAGGAAGACAATTGGTGAAAGATGCTGGTGTTCTAATACTTCTTGAATGGGATATTGCAAATTCCATAGTTTTTGATGCTATCAAGAAGGAAAAAGAGACAAAATTTAGAACAGAGGAAGAAGCCAAGGAGGATAGTAAGGGGGTGAAATATAGTGGAGACCACCAAGAATTAGTAATATGGTCATTACACAAGAGGAACGAATCCAGGCTTCATGAGATTTCTGATGTAAACACAAAGAAGTCTAATGGTTTACAGGGTATTAGAGACTGATAGTGAATAATCAACCCTTATGAATAAAGAGGTAGCCAATTTTAATGTAGATGTGGCTAAAAAGGATAAGAAATAAATCATTTATTTAAATACTAGGCTTAAATTTTTTTGGAAGCTTATGATGAGAGAGGTAGAAATATTAGTGAAATGGAAAAGATCAATGCCAAATTCAAGAAGCAACAAGGGAAAAGTCAAGTGGTAGAAGGACTAGCTCAAGAAATTATTGCAACATACCTTGCTCCACCTCCTCCTACTGGGCCTATTTTTGAAATCCCAAACACTCCTCTACATCTAAAACATTACACTAAAGAGGAGTTAGAAGAAAAAAAGGATAAACTCAAGGCTTCACAAGTAGAAGCATTACAAGGATATAAAGATAAAATCAAGGATACAATTCTATTTTTGGATGATCATGTTAATTGGTCTTTGTTTCATTTTGAAACTTCTAAGCTAGTAAGCATGTGGACTGAGTTAAAAAATAATGAATTTATTTTGAGACAAATTTTGGACAAATGGATTAGTAGAGAACAAAGAGGTAACTAATTTGCGCATCAATATAATTAATAAAATTGATACTAGCACACAGATTGAAAGAACATATGATCAGACTACTAATTTATTATATTTTGATAGAAAAAGAGAGATACTCTAGAGGAAAATGAAAACATGTTTCTCTAGATATGTTAATAAGAGTCTTGATCTTTTCCCGCATGTCCTAAGTAACCTAACTAATATTAAATCAAAGGGAGCACAGGGAAATGAATTGAATGAAATTGTGAGTTCACGAATGAATGACATCATAAATAAAGAAAATAACATTTGGTTTACAAGGACAATTGAAGAGATTGTGAATGTCCAAATATTTTTTGATTCTTTTGAGCTTGAGTTTGAAGAGTTAAAGAGAATGGGAAAGAATATCATGATTAAGGAGAAAGAGATCCTTCATTTTGATTGACCAAATGATTTGGTTTATGGTAAATCGGTAACAAAATATTCCTCAATAAAAGAATCTTCATAGGTGGCAATAGAGGATAAACCACAAGACCTAGAAACAACTAAAAAGGAGCAACATTAAGTTGAAAAAAGTGTTCAACATGAGGGGAAAGACATTCAATTAACAACTAAGGAAGTAGAAAAGAAGGGACAAGATCAAGGAGAAAAAGAGAAAGAAAAGGTGACCTGACAGCTTACAAAAGAAACAAAAGAATAAAAGGCACAAGAGGTTGTTAGTGAACCTAAAAAGAAAAAAATGAAGATGCCCCTACCCCACTAGAAAGCTTAGATAGCTAGGATACATGGAAATTAATGATTATGAAAAATGAAGAAAGAAATTATTACACTAGGATAACTTACCTTTGTCGTTCATCCACTGTGGGTATAACTATGCAAGAAATCATGAAACTTCCTTCAAAACATGTAGATTATGCCACATGTACTTAGATCAACTATCCCATGAGCTTGTTGATAATGTCTTTTTATCTCAAATATAACAATGTTTTGTTAAAGGATAGGTGTGCTTTTTCTATTGGTAATATGGCTAAGTAGGATGAGTTAGGGTTTTCATTTATGGAAACATATATCTTAGGATGAGATGAGAGGTTATATAGTTGAAGAATCTATAGTTAGGGATAGAAAATTGTCTAGGTGTTAAATAATTTCACTAGTAGTGCTGAGATAGTTTCTAGTATTGCGAAGGCTACATAGATATTTGGCATGTGTGAAGTTAAGAACAAGTATAACAGAGTGTCATGATGATGTACCTAAGTGCGTAGATCAGTATAGATAGTACATACAAAGTTACATGTCAAACACCAGTAAAGGTAGTATGCACAACAGAACATAGTACAACAAAAACAAAGGAATAAAGTGTTAAGGAATTATTTTGGTTATGAAATAATTACTTAAATTATGTAGGGATGACATCTTAGATGTTTATCCTAAGTTCTTAGAATGTGTCAATGCATCAAGCTGACTACATAAGAGTTTTTGTGGAAGAAAAGAGAATATTTAAAGAATCATTTCATGCAAAGTGAGTGATGTGTGTTAGATGTGATATAATATGAATGCGAAGTATATGATGAGTATCCAAACTATGTATATGAAATGCAAACTTGTATGAGAGATCTATGATGCAAATTTTGATGTTAGATTAGAGCTATGCAAAGTACACAAGTCAATAATAAAGATATTTTTGTATCTATCTCATTTTATATAAAGGCACTATATTGTATAATTGCATGTTAGGGGAATGGGATCTTCTTGCATATAGTTGTAATTGTATTACCAACTCCTAATAAGGTTGATGATTTTAACAGGGCCCAATCCTCTAACAAGGACTGAGACACTATATGTAATTTATAGGCTCCTAATAGGGCCAATATCCTTAACAACATTATTATGTTTAGTGGATCATTTTGTGGGTGCCATCCCCACTAGAGTTTTCCCTTGGCCAGGTTTTCTCCAGTTAACAAAATATGGTGTTATGAGTTCTCTATTTGTATGGTTTTATTTACTATTCAACATTATTATTTTACTTTCATATGCATGTTGCAAAGTAATTAATAATATCTCATTGTGAGAAAGAGTTTGTAGAATATTGATTCAACCTCCCTCTCAATATTATTTATTTAATAATTGGTATCCAAAGAAGAAGAGGACATACCTACAAAAAAGGTAGTTGGTGAAGCGAGGACAACCACTGGAAAGAAGCCTTGGAAGCCAAAGGTAGAATACTTGAATACACAAATCATTAATGACAAAAAATTCATTCAATTGAATAAGTTTTATAGTATGTATAGTAATATGGATAGAATTTAGTTACAGAATACAGTAGTAAGGAATATGATCTTGAAGAATAAAATATTTGAAGATGTATAAAGACATATAGGAGAGGACCTATATAATAGGTTGATAAATAGGAGAAGAAGAGTTATTGGTGAAGATAACAAAATAAGAGAAAATATGATGAAGAAGCTTTGCAAAGTCAATAGTGATGAAGACATGCATGATATAATGAAGGGTATTGAGCCCCTACTAAGAAATAAAAGAAGAGCTATTATTTTGATGGGGGACAATTATGTAGAAGATCCTTTCAAGGATCTTGGGCCAAACATTGTTGGCAATATCATTGATTACTCCAACTTAGATGAGGAGGAGGAGAAGAAAAATAATGAGGCAAAAGAAAAGAAGAGAAAAGTAGATGAAAAGAGAGAAGAAGAAAGGAAGAAGAAGCAAATAGCCAAAAATGAAAAGAAGCAAAAAGAAGAAGAGGAGAAAAAGAAGAAAGAGGAAGAAAAGGAAAAGAAGAAAGAAGAGGACAAGAAGAGGAAAGAAGAATAAGATAAGAGAAGGAAGGAAGAAGAAGATAAGAAAATGAAAGAAGAAGAAAAAGGCAGAAGAAGAAGAGAAGAGAAAAGAAGAAGAAGAAAAGAAGAAGAAAGAAGCACAACAAAAGAAGAAGAAGGAAGACGAAGATGAAAAGGGGAAAAAGGATGAAGAAATCAAAAGAAGGGAAGATGAAAAGAAGAAACAGGATGAGGAAAAGATAAGAGAGGAAGAATATAGGAAGAAGAAAGCAAATGAGGATGAGAAGCCAAGTGTATCCATCATATCTCTCACCTTAGCTGCACTTACTAGTTTTGAAGATGATGATCAATCAGAGTTAATATTATCCCTCAATAAGATTATCGACAAGAGTAAATAGGTCAAGAGTTTACGTAAAAATCTTATGGAGGTAATTGACAAATTGTAGGGAGTCATGACTATGAAATCACTATTGGAAATGTAAGAGGAGTAACTGAGAGGGGAGGGGTGAATCAGTTACCACAAAAAAAAATCCCAATCCCTTAAGATGTTAGTGCACAAGAAAACCAAACTCTACTGAAATGAAAATAATGTTGTAACTTGATTAGCACTGAAACACTTGGTTAACATAGTAACTTGGTTTACACTAAGAATGACTATCACTTGGTAAACACTTGGGTAAATGCTAAATATGTCCACTATTACTTTGTTAACACTAAACATGTAGATCTTATGATATTAAGTGTGATCACCCTTAATTAACTTAGTTGCAAAATCATAAAGCAAATAACATGAACACAAGAGACACTAGGATTTAATGGGGAAACCCAATTTGGGAAAAATGAACAATTGCAGGTAGTTACTATTTTTCACTCTTCTGAAGTGAGCCATGTTAGGAGCCAACCCTATTAAAGGTTACAAAACACACTATTAGGTGTGACCTAGTTAAAGTATATAGTTCACCCTATTAGGAGTTTCCTTGTTAGAGGTCTTTAGACACTTTAATCTAGAAATGCCAGCTTGTTAGAGGATTTGGAAAATAACTATTAAGCTAAATCTGTTAAGAGATTTGACTCACTGCTACAATTATTAGAAAGTAACAATGATATGACTTGATTGCTAATACAACTATATTTTCTAATTTTAGATCTCTCTTTTGGCTTGAATACGTGATCCTTCTTAATCAGAATGTTCTTTTCATCTCAGTCAACTACTAACTCACTTCCTTGATTTATATTTTCAATCCCATGCTTCTTCTTCACTTTTAAAAATTTTATCCTCAACTTGACCTTATACTTATATGTTTTATCTTGTCAAGTTGACTTGAATACAATTTCAAACAATTGAAATTCATCCCACAAGTCGGCTAGAACTAACCAACAAAATTGATTTAGGAAAATCCTTTGTTAGCTGACCCAATTTGGTCAACACTAACTTAGAAATAATTTTCCTTCAGACTTCCTTTGGTAACCAAGTGAGCGTGGCAGACACTATCTTCCTACAAACTCCATTTGGTAGCAGCCTTAATAGGAAGTAGACCATTTCTATACACTAGTCCCCAATAGTGGTATAGGTGGAACTTGAAGGCCCACTCCCACTATGATGATGAAGATAATGATGTTAAAATGTATAGAATAATTGAGGGGGAAGGGGGGATGAATTAGTTACTCAAGGTCAATATGTATCACTTGAACAACTAAACAATAAATACTTTATTGTTCTGCTTATCTTGTTGTGGCTTGGTCTATACTATAAAAGCATCATAAACATAATTTGCATTGCATAATGAAAACATTATCAATTGTAAACACACATAAAGCATTCATCACATTTTTGACACTAGTATTTTATGTGGAAATCCAATTTGGGAAAAGCCACCAGCAACATGTCACTCTTTTTTAGTCTTTTGAAGTGAGCTCTGTTAGGAGCCAACCTTGTTAAAGGTTACAAAACACATAGTTAAATGTGACCTGGTTAGAGGATTTAATTACCCTATTAGGATTGGCCTTGTAAGAGGACTTTGATCATTCCATTTAGAATGTCAACTAGTTAAAGGATTTACATAGATTGTTAAGTCTTCAAATGATTTTTAGGTCAACCTCTATTAAAAGGATTTTAATACAAACTATTTATAATGACTAGAAATAAAATAGTAAGTTTTGATATGTGTAATTACAACTCACTTTTCTAGGTTGAGATCTCTATCCGATCCTTATGTTGGTTTACTGATAAGCCTTCTATTGACATCTCTAATCTTGATTTGTTTGGACACCCTTCAAGCAATTAGTCCACTCTTCTCATCAACACTTAAGCCTTTTGCTCTAATTTACTTATTAATAACAACATATATTTGCAAGATTTCTCTTTTAGCTTTGCATTCACTCACACTCATATGCACCACACACACACATTTAGTCACCTACATTTTTGTTTGGCTTTATGTCTATTTAAATAGGCAATTTATGCTTTACCATTTTCTACATCCATTGTAGATCTTAGGGTTTATAATCAGGTTCGACTCAATTCATTGTATATGTCCATCTTCTTGATCTTCTTCTAGAAACTTATCTAGATTTTTTCTATTAGGTATTTACCTAAACCTTGTCTTAAATTCAATGATCCAACTCATCAATCTTATCTCCAACATGGTTTACATCTCCCAAGAAATCAAATGAGTCATCTTGATCTCACAACTTCCTTAAATTTATTCTTATACTATCACTCAAAAATATCTAAATTATGGCACTCAATCATCACTAAAATACTTGGTCATTGTAAAGCTTTTTGAATCGGCATCAAGTATCTTTCTTGGTCGATGCCAATACTTAGTCAACACTAGATTTGTTTAGGACTAACTGTAGCTCGATTCACACTAGAATTACTTGTCACTAACTGTATTTTATACTTCTTCTTGACTTTTCTTATCTTTATTGACATAAAAAATCACTTTTCTTTATCAAAGTCTATCTAATCAAATGTCCATTGTAAATTCCTTTTCATAAATCAACTTTTCCTCTAGGTTCTATTGTTATGAGAAACTTCTCAAATCCTCTTCATCAATAAAATATATATGACATTTAGATTAGGTACCAATATGTCACATAAATAGATTTGACATCAATGAAAAAATAGTAATTGTTCCAATTGCAAGTTTCCAAAAATCTCCCTCTTTGACATTGATGGAAACATCTCAAACATCTCAATACTAATTGTAGCTTAATTACCATACAATCCAAAAGATTTTGTTACTAACATTCTGATTCTTCTTTTCTACATTGCTCTCTCTAAAATTTCTCCTTCTTTAAGTTTATGAATGTCTCCCTCTTAAGTAATCTCTCCCTCTTAGACAACAATGCCAAAGTTTTATAGCTATCTAATTTCAAAGTCTTCATAGATCTAAATTATACAGATTTAGTATGTCTCACTGATATTTGTCATATGTCTATTACTGATCTGTTATGCTATATTGAATTATCTACCTTAGGTACTTCCCAAAGTAGAGTTGTATTGCAACACTATGTAGGATATTCTAATTAGTATATGTGATGCAATGTACCTTGCCTGCTTAAGTAGCTTTGATTGGAGGAATCACCCCTAGTTTACTTCTAAGATATTCATGAGAATCTTTAGGTAAGGGTTTTGTGAATATTTTAGCAATTTGTTCCTCGATATTCACATATTCTAACTTCACTTCTTTGTCTTGAACTAATTCCCTCAAGTAGTGATACTTGATAGCAATGTGCTTTGTCTTAGTGTGCATCACTAGATTCATTGAAATGCTGATAGCACTTGTGTTATTACAATAGATAACCATTGGATCGATTATTTCTTCTTTTGTACATTTTAGTAACTGTTTGATTCACATAATATTTGAACAGTTCATTGTAGTTACCACATACTTGGCTTCACCTGTAGATTGGAAAATACAATTCTTCCTCTTGCTTGTCCATGACACCAATATCTTTCCTAGAAAGAATGCACCTCCACTAGCTCTTTTTCTATTATCAATATTTATTTCCCAATTCGAGTAAGTAAACACCCTTAGTTCAAACTTATCATTTCTTTTGTAGTACAATCTATAGTCTTCTATACCTTTCAGATATCTCATTCTACTTTTCACTGCCATCATGTGATTCTCTTTAGGATTCTCTAAAAATCTAGCAACTATCCCAACTGCAAAAGAAATATGTAGTTTGTTGTGAACAACATATTACAATTTTCCAATCAGGGATTTGTATAGGGTTTGGATCACATGAGTAGAATCATCAGTCTTAGATAGATTATGTCTAGTAGACATAGATTTACTCACTGGTCTGGAATTTTCCATACCAAAATTCATCAGTATCTCCTTGATATATTTGGATTGTGTAATGAAAATACTAGACTTCATTTGACACACTTGTAGTCCAACAAAGAATTTGATTTCACCAAACATAAACATTTCAAATTCCTTCTTTATTTCATCAACAAATGATTTGCATAAATCTTATCTTCCTCCAAATATAATATCATCAACAAATATTTCAAATAAAAATACATCATTGTTCTTACCATTCTTCAAAATAGGTTACTATTATCATTTTCCCTTTCAAAACCAATCTTTACCAAATAGTTGTGTAATCTTTCATACCATGCTCTTGGGGCTTACTTCAATCCATAAAGGGCTTTGCTTAGCTTACATACCATGTTCTTCTTGTTTGGATCTAAAAATCCTCCAGGTTTTTCAATATATGCTTATTCGTCTAGTATACCATTTAAGAATGTAGATTTGATATCCATTTGATATACCTTGAAATTTTTGTAGGTTGAGTATGCAAGTAGAGTTCTAACCCCTTCAAGTCTTGCCACTAGAGAAAATTTTTCTCCATAATCAAGTCCTTCTTGAGCATAATCCTTGCATACCAATCTTGCCTTTTTTCTTGTTACTTCTCCATTCCCATTGAGCTTGTTCCTAAAAATCCACTTTGTCCTAATGAAATTTTGGTCTTTAGGTGATGGCACTAAGGTCCAAGTATTGTTCTTCTCAATTTGGTCAATTTATTCATTCATTTCTTGGATCTAATCTTCATTGTCTAAAGTATCCTTTATTGACTTAAAAAGTAAGCATGTATTATCTTTGAGTCTTCTTCTTGTCATAACACTTGATTCAACATCACTAATGATTTTTTAAGGTTTATGATGTCTTCTCACATATTTCTATAGTATAGGTAGTTTCCTTCTCTAATCTTCTAAAGGTTCTTCTTAAAAGTTAATCTCAAGTTCATTTTCTCTTCCTTTCTCTAGTTCAGGTTTAAGTTTTGCATGATGAACATTTTCTATCTAATGGTCGACATTTCCTATCTGTGACTCAACATCTTCAATCTGTTGCTTGACACCCACTCTGTACTACTCGATAATTTGCATTTTCATTCCATCATTTCTTGTTTTACGGGAACTTGTAGCTTGACTTATTTGTTCATTTTCAGTGCTGGGAGCATCATCATCCACATAGATGAATGCACTATGGTATTTAAGTTTTTCATTACATGAAATGTCACTTTTTTCTACAAACTCATCAACTCTCACATTTGTTCTTTCCACAAATTTGTCCGTGTTAGAATTTAAACACTTACAAGTTTTTCTTTTAGTGGAATAACTTTGAAATATACCTTCATCATTTTTTGCATCAAGCTTTCTATTACTATTATCTTTTAGTAAATAGCATCTACTACCAAATATTTTGAAATATTTAACATTAGGAGCATAACCATACCATAGTTCAAAAGGCGTAGCATTTGTACCTTTCTTAACTTGTACTCTATTTAGGGTATATACAATAGTACTAACTGCTTCTCTCTAATATCTATGTGATGTATTCTTCTCCATCATTAATGTTATTGCATAGTCCATTTTTGATCTATTTCTCCTTTCAACTATTCTATTCCAAGGAGGGGTCATTGGTTCTGACATCTATCTTTTGATTCGTCTATCATTGTAGAATGTATTGAGCTCATGTGAAATGAATTCACCACCTCTGTCAGATCTCAAACACTTTAGACTCTTCCCTATTTCTTTTTCAACTCTAGCTAAATACCACTCAAATAATTGAAAAAAATCTGATTTAGCTTTAAGAAAAATCATAGTAATCATTCTAGAGTATTCATCCACAAATAGAATGAAAAATGGTAACTTTGAACACCAATGGGTCCACATAGGTCAGTATGAACCAATTCCAAAATATCATTAGTAGTATATGTTTTTTCTCTTAAAACTAGACTTAATCATCTTTCCCTCATCTTTCCCAATGGACATTATTTACACATAGCATTGTTAGGATTCTTTACTTTAGGCAACCCTCTTATTTTATTCATCTTATTGATATTCACCAAATTGTCAAAGTTCATATGACATAACCTTGTGCCATAACCAAACGTCTTCTTGGTGTGTAAACAAACATGTCTCATTTGATAGGTCTACATAGAATAAGTTACCTCTTATTTTCTCATCGATTATGATTAGCTTACCATCACCATCATGTATCTTGGCCTTTCTATTTTGAAATTCAACTCTATAACCTAATTTTTTAAGTTGTGAAAAACTCAACAAATTTTAGTTAAGTCCTTCAACCTAGTAAACATTGTCACATGCTATCTTGTCAGTCAGTTGAATAATACCTTTAATTTTTATTACACATGGGATATTATTACCACATTTAACACATCCACCATTGTATGAGCCAATATCTTCAAATTTATCTTTATCACCAATCATATGATTGGAACATATACTATCAATTATCCATCTATCACGTTTGTTTACATAAGAATTTTATGTAGTTTTCTCATCTTCAGCAGAATCTTCTTTTATAGCAACATAGAAAACTTCATCATCATTACTCTCAACTTCATTATCATTCTTTTCTTCAGCAATATAACAAGATTTCTTAACTTTTTCATCCGTGCTTCTTTTGTAGTATTTTCATCTCTTCTTCCTTTGTACTTGCTTTTATTCCTTTCATCCTTATCATCTCTGTAACGACATCTAGCAAAATTATGAGAAACTTTTTTGCATGAAAACCAAATGATAGATAATTTACCTTTGTATTTACCTCTTCCTCTTCCAAATATTTTTGGAATGAGGGCTTCAAGTTCATCATTTTCATCATCATAACTATCACTTTCACTCTTCACGTGTTTTCTTTGCTTCTTGCTAAGAACTAGTTGTGACTTGAAAGAAGATTCAATAGTAGTAGGTGTATAGCTATCAAAGTTAGACATCTCAAAAGTTGTAATTCTACCAATTATACCTTCTAAGGCAAATTTTTCACCTAGTGTGCATCTTAGTTCTTGGATTGTAGAGATTCTAATGGCATAGATAGGAAGTAGAGTCCTCAATACCTTACATATCACCGTTTCATCTTTGATTTCTCCATTTGCACCTCAAATAGAATTAACAACCTTTTTAACTCTTTTGAAATATTGTACTATGTTCTCACCTTCCATAATTCTCATGTAATCAAATTTACCTCTCAAGCTTTTTGATTTTTCTCTTAGAACATTTTCATCACCTCCATATATGGTCTTCAAACTATCTCACATCTTCTTTGCACTATCACAGTCTTTTACATCATCAAACTTGGCATAGCTTAGGGCTAAGGAAGTCTCCAACATTGCTTGGTTATATTCTACCCCCTATTTTAGTTGTTTAGCAGTCAGAGGAGTAGTTGTTACCTTTAGACATTCATTGTTGGTAGTAACATCACTCATATTGGATATGTGCAACTTCATCAAGGTCCGACATGTAGGAAAGTTCTCCTTGTTCAACTTGGTACATCTCTCTTATTATTAATTATCTTTAGCTTAAATACCTTCAAACTTTTCTCTATAAGCACTAAGTTCTTATACCAATTGTTAGAAATGTTTAGAATAAATTTGGGGGGGGGGGGTGGTAAATTAGTTACCTAGGGTTAATATGTACCACTTGAACAATTAAATAATAACACTTCATTGTTATGCTTATCCTGCTATTGCTCAGTCTATACTACAAAACTCTCATAAACATTACTTGAATTTCTTAATGAAAACATTATCAAATGTAAACACACAAAAATCTTTCATCACAGTTTTGACACTAGAATTTTATATGGAAATCCAATTTGGAAAAAACCACCAGCAACATGTCACTCTTTTTCACTCTTTCAAAATAAGCTCTATTAGGAGCCAACTTTGTTAAAGGTTACAAAAGACACTATCGAATGTGACCTGGTTAGAGGATTTAATCATCCTATTAAGAGTGGCCTTGTAAGAGGACCATGATCATTCCATTTAGAATGTCAACTAGTTAAAAGATTTACATAGACTGTTAAGTATTCAAATGATTGTTAGGTCAACCTTTGTTAAAAGGATTTGAATACAAATTTTTTATAATGACTAGAAAGAAAATAGTAGGTTTTGTTCTATGTAATTACAAATCACTTTTGTAGGTTCAGATCTTTGCTCAATTTTTATGCTATTTTACTAATAAGCCTTCCATTGACATCTCTGATCTTGATTTTTTTGGACGCCCTTCAAGAAATCAATCCACTCTTCATCAACACTTAAGCCTTGTGCTCTAATGTACTTATCAATAATAACATCATATCTGCAAGCTTTCTCTATTAGCTTCACATTCACCCACACTCAAACACACTACACAGACACGTGCAGTTACATGTATTTTTGTTTGGCTTTGTATCTCTTTAAATAATAAATTTGTTCTTTATAGTTTCTACATCCATTGTAGATCTTAGGGTTTATGATTGGCTTCAACTTGATTCACTGTATATGTCCATCTTCTTGATATTCTTCTAGAAACTTATCTAGAATTTGTCTGTAAAGTCTTTAACTAAACCTTGCATTGAATTCAATGTTCTAACTCATCAATCTTATCTTCAACACAATTTATGTCTTCAAAGAAATCAACTTAGTTGGCTTGATCTCACAATTTCCTTGAATTCATTCTTATACTATCACTCAACAATCTCTAAATTTTGGCACTCGATCATCACCAAAATACTCAATCTTGTAAAGCTTTCTGACTCATCATCAACTGTCTTGTTTAGTCAATGCAAATACTAGTCAACACTAGATTTTATCAGCACTAATTGTAGCTCGGTCAACAATAGCATTACTCCAAACTAACTATATTTTATACTTCTACTTGACTTTTCTTAGCTTTATTGATATAAACAATCACTTTTCTTTATTAAAGTCTATCTAATCAAATGTCCATTATAAATTCCTTTTCATAACTCAACCTTTCCTCTAGGTTCTATTGTTATGAGAAACTTCTCAAATCCTCTTCATCAATCAAATAGATGACATATAGATTAGGTAGAAATATGTCTCATCAATAGATTTGACATCAATGACAAAACAACAATTGTTCCAATTGTAAATTTCCAACAAATAACCCAACCACAATCACACAAGGCAATCACCCATAGCTAACACACACACCAATCAAGTATGATACCAACATCAATATTCTCATGAAGATAATCTAGTACATTAGGTCACTAGTTAAACTCACTATAGGATAACTATCTAGGGACTCTCGTGGAGTATAAGCACTTGGCATCAAAAAGCCCAAGCTATATTTGGCATAGTGACACGCTCCCCCTGGGAGGCCCAATACCTAGTGTGGTAATATGCTCTCGCAAGAGGCCCAACAACTAGTGTGGTAACATGCACCTATAGGAGGCCCAATGCTACACCCTCACACTGGATCCCTCAGGAGGCTCATAGTGTTAGTGTAAATAATTATTATTTACACTTAAGTTTACTTAGATAAATACATTATTTTATTATTTCTTAGGTTAGACACTTAGGAGTTTGCATACTCATATGAGTCGTCATGTTGAAAACATTGGAGTAAGCAACTTTAATTTAGCACATGGTGTTTGCATCATTGGAGTTTTCATAATTAACCAAGTTTTCATGTTGACAACACAGTTATTCACACTCTTATTTTAGCACATGGTGTTTACAACATAATTTTATGTGACACACCTTTGTAGGCTTATCCTCTCATCATTGCACTAACTCTTGTGCTTAATAGAGGATAACCCATTCTTGGTGGACATGTGCTTAGTGGTGAGGCTTATCATATTGCTAACTCCTAGACTTTCTAGATGCATCATAGAGGCCATTATATATAGGCACCTCTAGTGTACTATCATATCAATTACAATGAATTGAATATCATATTGTTATTCTAATCATACTCTATTGGTCTATTTTGTGCTAGTTATTGTGCTTCTTGGTCTTGGGTTGTTTTCCCCTAAGGAAAATTCTTACATGGTATCAGAGCCATAGGAGCGTCATTTCATAGCCATTGGAGACTGATCTTGATTCACCTCTCTAAGGACACCTCAACACAGATCTAGAGTATCCATAGATATTGGGAGCCTCTAGAGCCAAGGAAGACCTCAGCACTGGGTCTGGAGCATTAATTCCATGAAAATTGACTATAAATTTGCCTATATTGGGCAATAGTCAAATTTGAGGCCATTTTTTTTTGCAAACTGGCACTCGAAGGCCCAATTTGCAAGTACGGTATGATCTATTAGATTTTTAATTTATTTTGTTTGAGATTTGCATTTATATTTTTCTGTCATTGTTTTCAATTTCTATTTTTAGAAAGAAATTTCAGCCTATCAGGGCTCCAGAAAATATTTTTGTAGGAACCGAGAGGTGAAATCTCGGCCCTTGTAGGTGGAATATTATATTAAATCACAACATATTCTACCACATTTGGCTAAGCCAAATAAGCAGCGATCTCATTTTGGCAACCACAAACCATTTCTAGTGACTACACATAACATTCTCGACAGACTTGGCAAGTCAAAATCCAATGGCTTCAATTTACTTTCATCCTTGCAGGCATTTTGTTTTAAACAACGCACAGTGTTACCACCACATGCATGTGGAATATATAATTCCCACCACCGACTATGTTTTCAATACCCCCTAACATCATCTTCAACAACTCTTGGTGGCCCTCTACACTTTCTGACATTGACACCGACACTCTGCCCTTTCTAGCACCAATGTCAACACTCTACACATCCATTGGTGGAGAATTAAACCCAACCACTACAATCATTTCTGGCACTGGTCATTGGATTTTCAGCCCCATGCCCATCCACACAATAGCCTTGCAAACCTGCCATGTCTCGGCACCAACCTTACACCACGTCTACAACCGTAGGTGACACATCATCCAACACCAGCTAAGACTCTGCTATGAGCCATGTGGTTTCCCAGTCAACATCCCACCAAGAAATTCCATACAAATTCCATGTGTGTCTATCCATACACCATTTTTTGGATTCTATACTACTGACATCATCACTGATGTTACTACTACGTCACCTAGGGGACTCAATTTTTTGCTGACATCATCAAAACACTGTCTTAAATTTGACAGCCATTTGACTATCATTCATAGGTGAAATTACACTATTGTGATGCCCATTTGGATGTCAAATTTAACCTCAAATTTTTTTTATTAGACCCCTCTCCAAATTTAGTTTTGATTTGACAGTCCAACTTTGGGAGGCCATATCTCAGTCATCTAGGCTCCAAATCAGGTGCAATTTTTTTGATTTTGGCAGAATTTTTTGAATTTTTTAGTGATGCTATTATTTTCTAGTTTTGGTGCATAGATGTGTTAGAAATTGTAGTTTTTGGTGATTGTACCTGTCCAATCCTACATTTTGCAACTTCAAATGCTCTGTACGGGCTCATCTGGACACATAAATAGGTTTTATTTTTTTTGAAAGTGAATAATTTTTTATCTACTTTCTAGATCTACAATTAGATTATAGGCTTGTGTGGACAAAAATATCACTTTTAGAAATAGATCCTTTCTTTGCATTGTATTGCTTCAAATTTGTTGTATTTCTGAGCTACATTGTAAAGTTCTAGATTTGAACTATAAAAGGAGGCTAAAAAAACAAAAAATCAGAAGTCCATTAAGTTCAAAATTGACAAAGTGGCCCATTTTAATTGCACTACCTATAAAGTACCAAATCATGCATTAGGGGGGGGGGGGGGGGTTGATTGATTATTTTTTCATTTTGGAGGGTGCAAACATTCATTGATCTCATGGAGTTTTGTTTCACATGTCAGTGTGGAGTTAGACCCAGCTTGACAAAGAGGAACTATCAGAAATGGAGTGCCTTTATCATTGATCATCTAATCCTTATTTATGTTCCAATGAAATGATCTGTTCCATTCAACAACCACCTCTTTCAAGACTTTTGGACATCATTTATTTCAGTATCACTTCTAATTTCTATAAAGTCATTAACAAGTTTTGGTATCCTTATGACATTTGGATGACTCTTTGGAAAGCATATGGAGATCCAAATATTCCTCCCTTTCTAGAAGACATTATATCTTTAGTCACTTCAGTTATGGTACCTCCAACTCCAGATGAGATCACACATTTTGATACTCCTATTGATTCTACTAATCTAGTTCTAGCCTCAGATGCTCTTGATTTAGTGTAGTAGGTATTACCATGTCTTCCTACTTTAGCTTCATGGGATGACTTCCTTCTAGACATTGCAGGGCTGTTTGTGGAGTCTCACATTGAATATGTGGGAGACATCATTGATGACATCAATCTTCTCTTTGTTGAGGAGACTTCTTCACTCATTGCGAGGGCACACTCTGACCCTCAACCACTTGATCATTCTAACATGATTATGGCTTCTTTATAGTAGTTGGAGGAGGACTCTTTCACTTATAAGGAAACATACCCATCTTTGGAGATTGTCTATCAGTTTATTTAGACATCATATTCTCTAAGGATTCTTCCTATCAGTTGGGGAACGTTCTCTACTACACCTATAGCACCATTTCTTCCCACAGAGAGGACCATCATTCAACTTTCATCGTGCAACTTCTTTAGTCATCAAGGAGCTTCAATCATGAGTGTACATTCATCATTGAGGGGAGGCTACATTGCTTCTCTTCCTCCATCTTTCTATCTAGATGCTTCATCGTCTTTGGAGCTTGATTCAGCGTCATACATGGACATGCTTCCTTATTTTCCACCTTCTTGTGGGCATTCACTAGATTGGTTCGTGGCACCTACATTCATCAAGGATTTTTTGACATTTGAGTAGACTTCATAGACAACATCCATCACATATTACATATGGATCCCTCTTCCATCTTCATATCTATAGTGGGAAGCCTAATTGCACCTATACTTGGTGTATCTTCTTCCTCAAGGGAGAAACGTTGTTTTTTGGCATTGGATTTTCTTTTGTCTTCAGACACTTATCATTTCAAGATCCTTCACTAAGGGAGGGATTTCATGGAGGGATTCTCTATTGTATATGCATGATGTATGTCACAATGGGGGGGTCTTGATTACTCCATCCATTCATGAATCTTTCTTTATTGTACGTATCTCTCTTTTTGGGGGAGGGTTTTTTCCATGAGGTTTTCCCTCTTTCTCTATTTGTAGAGAGATTGCATTGCATTGTGTGTTCAACATTTCATTTTTACTTGGGTACCTAACATGACCTAGTAGTCAGGACCCATTATGCATTTCATCATAGCTTTTGTGAGTAGTGCATTCCCCTAAGTTGCACTTAAGGGGGGTGTTAGTGTAAATAATTATTATTTACACTTTACTTAAGTTTACTTAGTATAAATGTATTATTTTATTATTTCTTAGGTTATACACTTAGGAGTTTGCATACTCATATGAGTTGTCATGTTGACAACACTAGAGTAAGCAACTCTAATTTAGCACATGGTGTCTATATCACTAGACTTTGCATAATTAATTGAATTGTCATGTTGAAAACATAGTTATTCACACTCTTATTTTAGCATATGGTGTATACAACATAATTTTATGTGACACACCTTTGTAGGCTTATCCTCTCATCATCGCACTAACTCCTGTGCTTAATGGAGGATAACCCATTCTTGGTGGACATGCACTTAGTGGTGAGGCTTATCATATTGCTAACTCCTAGACATTCTAGATGCATCATAGAGGCCTTTATATATATTCACCTCTAATGTACTATCATACCAATTACAATGAATTGAATATCATATTGTTATTATGATCATACTCTATTGGTCTATTTTGTGCTAGTTATTGCACTTCCTCGTCTTGAGTGATTTTTCCCTAAGGAAAATTCTTACATGGTATTATAACTATACCAAATTATTACACATAGAACATACAAGTATTCACTTATCTTATCATTAAGTTTTATTTCTCATTTATTACTTTTCATTATCACTTGTTAGAACCTCTTCATATTGCCTTGTCAACCACTTTTGGACTAGGATGCATCAGAGAAGTCACTCAACATGTATACCCTACATACCCCATTCTCATCATATGACAAGTGTCCAAAGGCAATGTAAGTTCCCAATCCAACCCCTAAATAAAAAAACCCTCAATTGTCCTATATTTGATAGTTCAAATCTTGCAAGATATCATCATAAACATGTGCACATGTCCATGTGTGGGCACAACCATCTTCACAAATGCAATCACTTAATATAAATGTAAGGGTTGGATATGAGAAATGTAATAAATAAAGCAAGTATAACAATCTCACTCAATCAACCTAACATTAAAAATATAGATTCTACATGAATCCCAATAATATAATAAATTGCCAAGTATCATAAAATCACTCAACCAGATTAAATTTGAGAGTATGGATTCAACATGAATCACAATGTCCACAAAATAACAACATAACATGCAAGGAAACATGGAACACATTCCATTTCCACAATCCAAGAAGACAATGCCAAAATCCTAACATATATGGGTGATACACAAAATGAGGCAAGAATAAAAAGCCCAAAATTCAAACTTCTTAGAAAGAGATGAAACTGAAATCTTAACTCAAGGATAGGGTCACAAGACCAAGGGTCCAACAAAATTTTCCAAAAAGGGTTCAAATTCACAATCCGAAAAATCTAGCAAAACTTATAAGTCCACCAAAACCAATATGGAAACATGAGTTTGGATCAAGAAATTAAATACCCTAGAATGTCCTATAACCATTCTGATTCCATGATCCTAATCATTAAGGCAAGGACTACAAGACTCATACCATAATCAAGCCAAATAAAGAAACAAACAAAAACTAGAGGGCACACAAAAATAAGACAATGCCAAAAAGACCCAAAATTCAAATGTCAAATTAATCAACGATATTAAAACCCATTGGTCTAAATCCACCCAAAATCAAACTTTTCAAATAAAATCATGGATCTAGACACTTCACAAAAATCCAGTAGCATAACAGAAGGAAAACCCCCAAACCCACATGCTAAAAACAACAAATACTCACACCTATCCAACCAGATGATGGAATTGCATAAAAATGGAGGGAAACACTAGTTTTCCACTCCTTAACATTTAGCAACCATAAACAGAAGCTAAAACAGAGCAAAACTATAAAAATGAGAAGGTAAAAAAGAAATGGCATTGTAAAATAACAAACCCGCCAAATGCATTGAAACTCTTAGTATAACGAGATTTTCCCCACTGTGAATCAATGACATTAACCTTGTGATGATCTGTTGAGCCAATCTCACTTGACGAGAAAAAGTAAAAAATACCATGAAGAGGGTTTGGAAATTTTTCTCCAAGCATGAAATAACAAAGTCAAAAAGTGAACAATCAAATTCATTTTTGACAATACAAGCACTTTTCCCAAGTGAATAATAGATTAGGTTATTAAAATAACATTAATAATCAACTAGCCCCTTAACCCAAATAAATAAGGCAATTTCAATTGTTTGGAGTTCAACTATGACAAAGTAGTCAACAATAAAATAAAGATTAAATTAAATAATAATATCCCTCTAACCCATTAAACAACATTTAATTTAATCTTTTTTGCAACAATAATGGAATCCTAAATGCACATACATGATCATGGGTCTAATCACATGATGCATTATGAATCTAGATTTACCAATTACCAAAGGGTTAAAACAGTAATAAAAGATACATCACCCATACAAGGATGATATTGGCTCAACATGAAAGGTTTGATCACTAACTTCATGTGCCACTACTAGGGATATAAGTCCTACACACTAAGAAAACACAATCAAGTGTAGATGCACAATATATCATAGCCAAAGCAAAAAGTACACAAATTATGTAATTAAAGCATCTAATTAATTCTATTTAAATACTCATTTAAATAGCCCTTTTACATAAATTTACTGAAGAGATAAGGTAATTATTTGTAGCATGATAAATCAATGAATCCAAAATGGATAAATCATTTTCTAATTTAATTAAGCATCTAATAATTGAATTAATAACAATTACTCAATAAGATAAAAGACACCATAAGCATATAATTCAACATTGCCCAACACATGAGTAAACATTGTTGCAGGAACCTAGTCAAGAGTAGCTGGATAATAATACACAATGCAATTGTTGCACACATCTTAAGGTAGTCATGGTTAAAACTTGTGATACCATATCAATCCAATAAACTACTAGCATAAAATTAGTGAAACCATCTAATACATCACAAACACATCAATCATGTATGCATAAACTAATCCAACTAAAACAATAGCATAATCAAATCACCCCAAGGATGTTGACCACTCACAGGTACTAACACGATCACTCACAAAGAAAGAGCATCAAGGTTGCATCCATTAGGATGACTTACATAAATCAAATGGGAGAGGCACTACATCATCCCCCAAAGACTAGGCTTACTCCTAGAAGCTTGTGATCCAAGAATAGAAACTTCAAACACAAAGTGCAAAATCAAGACAAGAACACTCAAGAAAACCTCATCAACTCCTTCACAATTCAAACTAAAAAATCTTCAACACTTTGAAGGCATCTTTTCAACCCCCAATAGGTTAACCATGAGAGAAAAGAGTTCCACAATGACACAAAGTCCTTCAACAAGGAAATTCCTATGAGCTAGGACAACCCATCTAGCCACAAAATCAACACTACAAGGCAAGGAAGCTACCACTCTAGCTCATGGTAAGTTCCCAACTACAACATGCACCTATCAAGTGACCACTAACCAAGCTCCAAATACTATGTACTTCCAAACAATATTGGAGTAATAAGGGAGAACCATCTCAAAACACCCAAGAACACTACCATGCAACTCATGAGAATTCTTAAAACCAAGAAAGCTCACCCTTAAAACCCAAAGGATGATAGTTCACTACCAAAATTGTACTCTTTTGAAGAATACTCTCAACAACTAACTACCAAGAATAGTATCAACTTAGTCTCTATAATAAGGAAATCTTGACTATCACTAGGAACTAGGGTTACTTAACCCAACCAAACAAGATGAACAAGGTTAGAAAAAACTCCTTTAATGGACAAAATCATATGTTTAGCTTCATACCAACTCACAAGAGGATAATACATGTTCAAGGAAAATTGGGCCAATATTCCACTAAGCTCAATCTCCATCCTTAAGTTAACCAAGGAAGAACAACTTGACTAAGATAGTATTCTGAAGATACAAGCTTAGGAAGAAATAACTACAAAGAATTAGGACATAAAAAGGAGTCTCTCTCAACCTCCACACTAAATCAACCCAAGATGCATTGGGAAAAACTCACAATTCTACCAACCATATAAAGAATCATCTAACACTAATTATACTAGCGACATAGCCATGTTAACCTACTCACTCCAGAGAGGCAAGAATAAGGGAGATACACCAACATTGGGGCTCACAACTAGGATCAACCTCAAAATTGAACTAAGCCACACCTAACTAACAAAGGATAACATCCAATAATAAAGTATGACTCAAGAGAATCACATGGTCATAATACTGATGATCATATGTCAAATAATTGTAAGGATTTGGTTGTGCAATAGTGCACTAAGCAATAAATGACCTTCACTCTGAGAGCTACCAAGAGCTATCAAAATCCACTAGGAGCTACCAAGAGAAATAACCTTCATATCCAAGATCCACTTGAATCTTCTTAAAAGATATCAAAATGGATCTACACAAGTTCTATGATATGAAGAGCCTATAGCCAGCTAAGGACCACACAAAGGACAACTCATAGGATCATCCAAAAAGGCAGAAAGCCAACCATCCTGGTTGCCAAAGAACACAAACAACCAAAATGTCTAAAACCAAAAAAGAGGAGGAATACTGACAAGACAATATCAACACATTCTAAAACTAAATAATCCCATTTAAATAACTAGTGTTAACTCAATCATCTATAAATAGTTACAAATATTTGAATTCAAGATAGAGAAATACAACAAGAATAAATAACCATCTAATCAAGTATGTACTTTTATTAACTTTATCTCTCTTTTATAAAAAAAATTACATTTATCAGCATTGAACCAATTTTTTTTTTTGTTACAACTTTACATCTAAACACAAACACTCTTGTATGTTCTTTGTGATGTTATCCCTTGAACATACTATTACTGGCTCAAAATGAACATGATAGAGTCACAACACACAACTGGGAATTAGTAAAAGACATTCAAAATAGTCACTATGAAAAAAAATAAAAGCCCAAATAGAGAGAATTTTCAATTAAAACAATAAATCTAAAAAATATGTGCATTTCAATAATAAATCAAGTGTGACAATTGTGACAAATAGAGTGGTAGAGAAATTTTGATGACTAGTCCAAGCAAGGAAAATACCAAAACAAAGCTAGCCCAAAGAACATGTGGAAAGTTCCACGAGAAAAATAAAATAAGGCATCAACTAAATCACATTACATGGGATGATTAAAAATATTCAACGAAGAGGGATTAACTGCCACACAGTGCTAAGGAATACATCTTCTTAGCATTGTTAGAGAACACACTCGCACTCATCAAGTAGTATAACATTAGTGACCTCATGTATATGCATACTGCAATATTCTTATGAATGCAGGAGCATGATATATCAATTACAATTTTCCTAAGATTAAGAAATAACCCATTTAGGGACATAAGTCATTAACCCAAATGATCTAATGCAACAAATTACTTCTTTTACAAAGATTTCAAAATATAGACTCATTTCTCAATGAAATGAAGCATTTCATTTCTATAATGAAATAACGATAAATTACAATAAAGTTTCACTTCTTTTACTTTCACTAGGAGGACACAAGGAAAAAAAATGCAACTTATTCCATGATGCAGGAGCATCCTGGGTTGCCTTGTAATCTTGCTCATTTTTTTCATTCTGGCAGTTATCACCAAAGTTTGCAGTGTTAACTAAGTTCTAGTGTCAACCAAGTTCCAGTGTTAACTAAGTTCTACTAGTGACCGAGTGTTCCTTCATGTGCCAACTGAACTTGATATTTGCTGATACTCGATTCCTTCTTTTTTTGAGTTTTTCTGTAATTGGTTCTTTGTTTGACCCAACTTATGTATTTAATTTGGATCATGAATTTAATGATTGGATCTTGCCTTGGGATGAGTCCATACCATTTTAAGGTCAACCTTTCTATTATGTAACCATCTAGAATCTTCTATAAGTCATTTTGGCAAGTATAAGTAGGTGTATTTTGGCTTAGGCTAGGCAAAACATAGAGAGTTGAGAGTAGGTGTTTCTAGAAAAAGTAAATTTGAAGCTGGATCATAGATCTTGAAGTTGTATTTTGTATCTAGCCATAACCCAAAACACCTTATAGCTGGGTATGTATGTTAATAATTTGATGAATCAATAGAAGTATTTACTCTCTCTCTCTCTCTCTCTCTCTCTCTCTCTCTCTCTCTCTCTCTCTCTCTCTCTCTCTCTCTCTCTCTCTCTCTGTCTCTCTGTCTCTCTCTGTCTCTCTCTCTCTCTCTCTCTCTCTCTCTCTCCTTGGTGTTGTTCTTCGTGTGTTTTCTTCTATTGTGTTTACTTAGCAAGGTGTTTGGATAGTTAAGTGTACCTCTAGCCCTAGCTATGCATTCCCTCCTTGCATCAGGTGGTATTAGATCTTGAGGTTCATTCTTTAGGAGATTGTATCGTGTAGAGTAGGGTGGAAAATCTATAGATTTGAGTAATAACTTGTAGAGGGCTACAATTGTGCAGGAACCTATTTGTAAAGATGGTTCAAGACAAAGGAAATGTTGACACTACTATTGTGGACATGTTGAGACAAATTACAACCAGATTAGATGTTGTGGAGACAACAACCTAGAGGAGATGAGCACATCTTGATGATGTGAGTGATGATGAAGCAATAAAACCAATCCCTAATCCAAAACCAGTGGAAGATCATGATGAAGAAATATTGTTTAGAGTATTGTCTAGGGAATATTCAAAGCCTACTATAGAAGTTGTTCCTTATGATGGAAAATTGGACACTAATGTTGTGTTGGATTGGATCTCCAATATGGAGGAGTTATTTGAGTTTCAAAAATACTCCTGATAATAGGAAGTTGAAATTTTTTTTTACAAGGTTGAAAGGTCATGACTCACTTTGGTGGGAGCAATTGAAAACTAATAGAGAAAGGAGAGGAAAGGAGAAGATCAGGACTTGGCTGAAAATGGTGAACAAGGTGAAGAGGAAATTCCTTCCTACATATTACCAAGTTAGCTTGTTAAGAAAGATGCAAAATTTGAGACAAAGGGACATGATTGTGAAGGAGTATATAGGAATTATATAGATTGGACATTAGTTCTGGACATGTGGAGGGTGAGATTGAGAAAGTTGTGAGGTACCGAAATGGATTAAGATCTATAATTCAAGATGAGATAAGTTTTGTGAAATTGGAAAGTGTGGAAGAAGCATATCAATATGCCTTGAAAGTGGAGGATATCTTGACAAAGAAGTATGAAAAAAGACAAAGAGGTAGAGGTGGTGGATTTCAATTAGGTAGAGGTAGGTCTTATGGAGAAGGTGGAAGATCTGACAATCTTATACAAGATAAGGGAAAATCTAAATGGAAAAATGATGACAAAGGCAAATTGAATGAAAATGTGGTAATTCTTACTAAGGAGGTACTAGTTCTTACTAAGGAAGAGGGATTTATTATTCTAGAGGTGGTTTTTGTGGTAATTATTTTAGATGTGGAAAAGAAGGACATCGATCCTTTCAGTATAGATACTCTAGTGAGAATGAACAAGGTAAAAAAAAAATTGTGATTCAAGGAGATCATGAGGGTTCACCAAGTGGACCTAAGGTCGGATAAAATCTGATGGTGAGAAGAACTTTGTGTAATAAAGGATTTGATGAGGAATATGTCATTAGGAGAAGTATTTTCAAGACCAGATGTAAGATAGATAGAAAATATTGCAAAGTTATCATTGACAGTGGAAGTTCAAAAAATTTGGCATCATAAGAGTTGGTTAAAAATTTGCAATTGTAAAGGTTGAGACACCCTTAAGCCCTGTCATGTTTCATGGATCAAGGATGAGCATAAGTTGATGGTAAGTAAATAATGTGTTATGAAGTTCAAGATTATAAATTAATTTGATTAATTTTTGTGTGATGTTATGCCTATGGATTGTTGTCATATTCTATTGGGTACACCTTAGCAATATGATAGATATGCTATGCATGATGGAAGATTGAATCAATATACTCTTTGGGTCAATGGAAGAAAATAGGTATTGTTGCCTTTGATTGAAAGTCTAGACGAGGTTATTTTACTATTATTCAAGTTTGTGTGGTCAATGGGAAGAAATTTGAGAAGAAAATGAAGAAGAATCAAATCTATTTTGCCATAATTCCTAGAAGACCGAGTTGTGCCAATCGTAACTAAGTGATAAAAAATAGTGATGATTGAGTGACTGACAATAATAACTGAGTGATAGAGCTTAGTAGTAACCAAGTGATCATAAAAAGATATTAGTATTTACTAAGTGCTAGTAGAAATTGAAATTTTACTTGTTGAATACAAGGAGATTATTGTAAGAGATGTACTTGATGGTTTACTGCCAATCAGAAGTATAACTCATTGTATGGATATGATTCTTAGAGCTAGTTTTCCAAATAAAGTACCATAAAATTGACATCTACAAAGAATGAAGAACTTAATAGACAAGTTCAAGAGTTGTTGCAGAAAGGTTTGATCAGAGAAAGTTTGGGTCCATGTATCGTACATGATATATCAACACCTAAGAAGAATGGAGAATGGAGAATGTGTATAGATTCTAGAACTATTAACAAGATCACAATAAAACATATGTTTCCTATGCTAAGGATGGATGACATAATGGATTGTTTGAGTGGAGAAAATTATTTTACCAAGATTGATTTGATAAGTGATTATCATCAAATCAAAAACATAGAAGGTGATGAATGAAAGAATGCTTTCAAGAGAAAATATGGTTTGTATGAATGATTGGTTATGCATTTTGATTTGACTATTGCACATAGTACTTTTATAAGGTTGATGAATGAAGTTCTCAAGAAATTTTTGGGTAAATTTGTGATTGTTTATTTGGATGATATTCTAATATTTAGTTAGACTAAGGAAGAACATCTTAAGCATGCTATACAAGTATTGTGGAGATTGAAAGAAGATAAGCTATTGATTAACTTTAAAAAGTGTTCCTTTATGCAATAAGAGATTGTTTATTTGGGATTTGTGATTTTAGCTGATGGTTTGAGAATGGATCATAAGAAGGTTAACACAATTATGGAATGGCCTACACTTGAGAATGTGGCTGAGGTAAGATCAATTCATGGTTTGGCTAGTTTCTAGAGTTTATAAAGAATCTTAGTTCTATTTGTAATGCTATTACCAAGACAATGAGATGAGATAAAAAGGATTTAACGTGGACACATGGGGCTGATAAGAGTCTTGAAACTTTGAAACAAAAGGTTGTTGAGTTACTTATATTGTCTTTGCTTGATTTTAATAAGGTATTTCAAGTTGAATGTGATGCAAGTTGTAGTGTAATAGGTCAAGAAGATAAACCTATTTCTTTCTTTAGTGAGAAGTTGATTGATGCTAAAAGGAAGTATTATGTGTATGATCAAGAGTTTTATGCTATTTTTCGAGCCTTGAAGAAGTGGAGACATTATTTGATTCCTAAGGAGTTTTTATTGTACATTGATCATAAAGCATTACAGTATTTGAGAAGTCAACATAAGTTGAATTAGAGACATATGAAGTGGGTTGAATACTTGTAGAGTTTCACATTTGTGATAAAGCATAAGAGTGGAGCTACTAATTGAGTTGTTGATGCATTGAGCATAAGACATTCTTTGTGACCAAGATGATGGTTGAAATTCTTGGTTTTGATGAAATGAAGGAATTATATGATACTAACCTTGATTTTTGTGACTCATGGATAGAGTTTAGAGCACCAAATCTATTAGATAAAATGAGTAAATATGATGAGTATTTCATTCAAGAATGCATTTTGTTTAAAGGAATTCAGTTGTGTATACCAAGAAGTTCTATGAGAGTTAATTTGATTAAGGAAAAATATTATGGTGGATTGGCTGGACATTTTCAAATTAATAAGACATTAAATTTGTTGAAGGATAAGTATTATTAACCACATAAGTATTAAGATGTTCATAAGTTTGGAAGGAGTTATGGAATTTGTAAAGTTGCAAAAGGAGCAAGTTAGAATACTAGATTGTATACACCTATTTATATTCCTGAGAAACCTTGGAGTGACATTGTTATAGATTTTTTTCTTGATTACCTAAGAAAACAAGAGGGTATGATTCCATATTTGTTTTTGTTAATAGATTTTGGGTGGACCCACAATACTAGGTTACACTTTTTTTGTCTTAATTGACATTGAATTGTGAATTTTCAAGAAAACTTTCACATTTAGATGCAAATTGCCATTTAACGGTAAGGAATTTGAAGATGAAGTAAATTAGAGTATTTTAGGATTTTCTATGTAGATTCTAAATATATTTAAATTTTTTTTTTTTGAATTAATTTGATTGAATTAATTTTTCTCCCACGAAAATTGCTATGTTATCAAAAACCTGATTTTTAAAAAGCAACATTGTTTTTGACACATAATTTTTTTTCTACAATTTATATCAATGTGATTCTTTCGAATTTAGTTTGTTAACATCCATAATAAAATCATAGAGGTGATCTGATGTCTTTATCCTTTGTATTTCATATTTTATCATAGTTTAAAGTTGACCTTATGCTAATTTGGACATACATGGATTTTGACACATGGAACTTACTATATGTTTTTCAAATTTAAAAATTTCTTTTTTAATTGAAAGAGGACTCGAATCAGGAGATTGTAGTTATTTTTCAGAATTTTTATTCTCTTATTTACTATGTTTCCATGAGCATTCAATATATAGGTTTCTTTTTTATAATGAACCTCTACTCAATTAAAATTAAAAAAATGTATACTTTAAAAAATCAAAATGTATCAAATCCATATTCATTAGAAAGCTCATTCTGAGTACTTGTATCATGGAAAATGACATGTCTTTAGTGCTCCATCTGAACCTAGCAATTGAGCCTAGAAGCCATGAAAACAACTAAGAATGTTATAGATTTTGTAAAAGCCATCTACTTTACTAGTTTTGATAGAAACTAACTTTCTATCGAAACTTTTTGAATACTTTCGATAGAACCTATTTTTAGTTAGTTTCTATCAAAATGAATAAGGTCGAGCTTTCATGTAAAAAATAGTTTTGATAGAAACTATATAGGATGAATTTTTTTTTCTTAGTTTTGATTGAAAGGAGAAGATTACTTTCTATTGAAAGTTTTTGGGCAAAAAATCTGCCTTTCATGATTTTGGAGGAATTTCTTCTTCCAAAAAAGTGTAACCCACTATTGTGGGTTCACCCTTTTTGAAGATGACACATTTCATACCATGTAAGAAGACATTAGATGCTATGCATATTGCTGATATTTCCTTCAAAGAGATTGTTAGATTGCATGGATTACCAAGACGTATAATTTCTAATGGAGACAGTAAGCTTGTTGGTTATTTTTGGAGGACTTTGTAGAAGAAGATGGATACTGAGTTGAATTATAGTTCTACATTCCATCCATAGACAGATGGATAGACAAAGTTTTTGAATAGAAGCTTGGGTAATTTGTTTAGAAATTTAGTTGGAGATAAGTCAAGTAATTGGGCTATGACATTGGCACAAGCTAAGTTTGCATATAATAATTTTGTGAATAGGAGTATAGGAAAAAAACCTTTTGATATTGTTATTGGAATGCAACATAGAGGAGTATCATATTTGAGGGATGTTACTAGTGAAGAGAAGACAAGTGCTGAAGAGGAATAATTTTCTAGTTTTACAAAGTCTTTGTATGAGAAAGTGCAGTTGAAGTTGGATCAAAGTAATCAAAAGTATAAGGAGAATATGAGTAAATCTAGAAGAAATCATGTATTTGAAGTTGGTGATGGTTCATTTGAAGAAAGGAAAAATTCCTATTGGAACATACAATAAGTTGAAAATGAAGAAGTTTGGACCTTGTAGAGTTTGTTGGAATTCTTTAGAATAACTGAGAGGGGGAGTGAATTGGTTATCCAATGTCTAGATGTACAAATAAAACTTTTCAATGCTTAGTAGACCCATATCCATAAAACCTTATCATGCATGGATCCATTGGA
The DNA here is from genome assembly GCA_028749045.1 of Cupressus sempervirens. NCBI lineage: Eukaryota > Viridiplantae > Streptophyta > Pinopsida > Cupressales > Cupressaceae > Cupressus > Cupressus sempervirens. The sequence goes on from CM053793.1 coordinate 262,599,527, forward strand.
TCATATAATACTTAAACTTTGTAGGTTATTGTCCTAGGTCAAAATAACTTTGTAGAAATGTAAACAAGAAACATAATAGATTCAATAACACATTTGACACAAGGATTTTACATGGAAACCCAATTTGGAAAAAACCACCAGTAACATATTACTAATTCTCACTCTTCTTAAGTGATGTCCTGTGAAAGGACAACCTTATTAAAGGTTAAATACAAACTGTTAAATGTGACATAGTTTAAAGGATTTCAATCACCCTATTTGGAGTGAGCCTTGTTAGAGGAATTTAGACCATTCCATTAGATTGTCACTTAGTTAAAGGATTTGAAAATTATTGTTAGGTCAACACTAATCCAAAGGATTTACCCTAGATTGATACAATGAATAGAAAGTAATAGTAAGGCTTGATCTAATAAAAAATTACAACTCACTTTCATATTAAAAATCTCTATTTAGTCCTCCATTCTACTTGGCATTCATCCACTTCAACTTTGATAGCTTGTTCACCCTTCAAGCATTCATACTCTTAAGCCTTCTTTTTTTGCATGCCAACTATAGTCACTTTTTTTTGGCCAATGAATGAAGCAATACCCTAGACTCCTTGTCTTCCTTGGGTTCTTGCTCATGACAACCTTTTCTTCTAACCAACTATCTCTATAAATAGAGAATCAAGATTTTTTTTGCTTAACTAAAATCATCCATTTTAGGGTTAGGTAGGATACAATACCCACTTTTCCATTTAGTTCCTCTAGAAACTTCTTCTACAATCTTCCTTGAATTCACCTCAAAATAGTTTACCTCAAACCAAATAATCGTAGTTATCTTCCACATGCTTCAAGCAATTCAAGAAACAAAAATTATCAGCTTAGATTCATCCAATCTTTGATTTAACATTGTTTGATGTCACTCAACAACTATACTATTTAGCCACTTGGCCAACACTAGTTCACTCATGGTGTAGGAGCACCTAGGGTAAGGTAAAGCCCTAATCTACCATTTTGGTTTGTAGATGGTCTAACCAACCATTCATTTAATAATGACTAACTATAAATTTCCAATGTGATTTTAGGTGGATTGGATAGATAGGATGGGGAGTGTGAGTCAAATCTTGTCAATTAGGTCCTGATAGGCGAGATTTCTCAAAAGTTTCTCTATGTGGAAAAATGTGGTAAAATGATTCAAGAAGAGGAAAAAAGTGTATTATACGGGTCCTTAGGTGTACTAAGGTCATTCTAGGAGGTTTGGGAACAAATTGGTCAAGTTTGGAGGTCTAACGAGAAAAATTGCAAAAGTGCTTAAAAAGTTGCATTGACAACTTTTCAATTTTGCAAACTTGCTTAGCAACTTTTTCTGCAATTTTGGAAAATCAAATTACTTGGGTAGTTATGGTTTTAACTAAAGGATAGAATGGATCATGAAGTCTATTTAAGACTTTTCCAACTCATTTCCAAGGGTTGGATAGTTGGATGTATGGACAACATCCGCAACGATAAATTTTGTGGACTAGAATGTAGTTTTTGAGGATTGAGAAGAAGCATTGGATTGAAAAAGTGACTATTTTTGATGGAATAGGATCTAATTGTCATGCTTTCAATATATGCATAGCTATTTTGTTTGTAAACTTTTATTTGTTAGGGTTTAGAAAATTAATTAGTTTTAGAGTTTTTGTTGTCCAGTTTTGTGGTACAAGCATGAACATGGCTATGGCTTGAGTGTCCTTGGTTAGAACACCATGGATATTGGAGACAAATAAATAGCCTTTTTATATAGTTTAAATAATTTTTTTTCTATTTGTGGAAGACCAAATGTTGTTTTTACAAGTGAGCCCTATGCAAGCAAGAAAGCTTGGCAAGGTGCAAGGAAATGCTTGTAATGGAGTTTTGTGGTGAACAAAAGATTGTCAAGAGTCAATATTTAATTGGAAATGTAGGAGAAGTGTATCAAGGGATAAAAACTCAAAGGAGGAGGTTTGGGATGGAGTTTGACACTTGTGGTGAAGGATACATGAACATTGCCTTTGAAACCCTTAAAAGGAGGGTTTTTTGAAGCCGTACTATACAACCAACCCTTGAGCTCAAGACCTAAAAAAAATTCAAGGTTAGGTCATAGGGAAAAAAGTTCTTGAACAAACCAAGGGACCTTGTTAAGGGTTTTTGTCAGTTATTGCACATTCCTTGTTTCTAGGAGGGCTAATAGGGGCTCTTAGGGCTATGAGGGCTAACTAGGCAATTTGGGGAAATATGAATGAGAAACTTGAAAGAATGATGCAAAAGGATAAGAAAAGAACCTCAGTAAGAGGGTTCAACCTTGATTTTGGGCCACTTGGTTGCATATAGTGAAGTTTTGGAGTTTTGGCATTCTAGGTCAAAGAATGCATATTTGGTGAATTAGAGGAATAATATTGAAACTTGAATTGTTGGGAGAGTTTCTTGGAGAAAGGGGATTGGAAAGAGATCCTCTAGGTTAGGGTTATGAGAAGAAATCCTAAGTAAGCTAGGAGTAGCCTTTGGAAGAGATATAATGCTCTTAGTTGAAGAAGCTCCCCATCAAAGTGGTATCAGAGCCATAAGATTAAGGCTTCTGGTGGTATGTTGTACTCCACTGAGTCAAGTCAATTTATAAAGATGGTTACCAATGTAGAGTTGAAAAAGGAGGTAGATGAGGAGAAGAAGCTCATAGAAGAGAAAACCAGGGTCCTTGATGAGGGCATAGAGGAGATGAAAGATAAGATAAAAGAGATGGAAGACACAACCCAAACTAAGGAAGATGAAGACTTTGACAAGGTTAAAGAAGTGAGTTTAGAGGATGACATACTAGAACTAGATCCTCCACTTGGTGAAAAGGAACCATTCCTCAAAGCCCTCAAAGAATTTGGTGGAAAGAGCCTAGAGAATGTTTCCCTATTTGATGGAAAGATGGATGCAAAGGTAGTCCTAGAATGGCTTGAGAGTATTAAAAACTACTTCGAATGTGAAGGGACAACAAAGGCTCAAAAGGTGAGATTTGCAAAATCCATATTGAAGGGTCAAGCTTTGACATGGTGGAAGTTTGTGCAAGAGGAAAGAGAGAGTGAAGGGAAGAAACCTATAGCTAACTGGAAGGCTATAGTGGCAAGATAAAAGAAACCTATCTACCAGAAGACTATGAGATTTAGATTCACAAGCAAAGGAAAAATCTCAAGCAAAAGGATCTTGATGTGGCTACCTATATTAAGGAGTTTCAAAAATTGGCCTTAAGATCAAGGGTGCAAGAAGCAGAGAGAATCAAGGTGGATAGGTACCTAAATGGCCTAAAATGGTCTATCCAAGATGAGTTGAGCTTGTTTAGTCTCACCACTTTGCAAAGTTGTTTTCAAATGGCTAGAAATGTGGAAGCAAAACTAAGGAAGAAAGGGGACTCAAGTTCCAAGAGAAAGGGTAGAGGTAAATACTTTAGAGGTGGCTCAAGAGGGGGTTGTAGTGGTAGGAGTAATGAGAAGAGAAGCTATGGGGATTCTAAGTGGAATGAGTAAGCTAGTGGGACTAGTAAGAGGGGGGAGACTAGTAGGAGTAGAGTGTCCAAGAATGGTGGCAAAAGTAGACGTGGAAATAATAGAAAAGGCTCACACTTCAACAATATGAAGTGTTATAATGGTGGTAAGTAGCAATACCCTACTTACAGATGTCCAAAGAAGGCATCATCTTCCTATGGAGAAAAGAAAATCACATACATTCAAGAAGAAGATAATCAAAAGGCAGGAGAAAAAGATCTTGATGTGGAGAAGGGGGAGAACTTCATGTTGAGGAGAGCATTGGTTAAGGAGCTAGTCAAAGATGAGCCTAACTAGAGAGGAGCATTATTTAGGACAACATGAAAAATATTAGGTAAGGTATGAAAAGTGATTATAGACTCAAGGTCTACTGATAATGTCTTGTCAGAGGAGGCCATAAAAAAGCTTGGCTTGACCAAGATTCCACATGTATGTCCTTATAGGGTGACTTGGTTGAATAAAGGGCATAATATCCTAGTAAATGAAGAAGTGTGGGAAGATATCATCATTGGAAAGTATTAGGGCAAGATCTTGTGTGATGTGCTTCCTATAAATTCTTGTCACCTATTGTTGGGAAGACCTTGGGAGTATGATAGGGAGGCAATGCACCATAGGAAGGAAAATAAATATTCCTTCAAGAAGGATGGAGTCACTTATAGGATATAGTCTATAGTGGAAGAAGACAAGATGGAAAAGACAACTACTAAAATATTTCTCATGAATGGGAAAGAGTTCCTCAAGGACTTGAAGGAGGGTGAAGGAATTGGATATGCTATTATGGTGAAATCCAAGGAAGAGAAGACAAATTCACAAGCACCTCTCCCTACATAGGTACAACACATATTGGATCAGTTCAAATATATCATTTGTGATGGAGCACCACCAACACTGCCACCTAAGAGAGCCATAAGTCATCAAACTGACTTCTTACCAAGAGCATCACTACCAAAAAAAGTTGCATACAAGATGACTCCATGGAAAATTAAGGAGATTGCAAGGCAAGTTCAAGAGTTGCTTGATCAAGGGATGTTTAGGAAGAGCATTGGTCCATGTCCCATACTAGTGGTTTTTGAAAATATAAGAGGAGTAACTGAGAGGGGAGGGGTGAATCATTTAGTACTAAAATAAATCCTAGATCCGTTAGATGTCAGTATAAAATGCAAACTGAAAACTAAATATTGCTGAAGCTCGATAAACACATACAGAACATTGTAACTCAGTAAATGCTTGACATATAAACTTTAGATGTTATATGTGATTACCACTACTTTAACTTAGTTGCATACACATAAAATAAAATAGCTTGAACACATTTGACACCAAGATTTAACGTGGAAACCCAATTTGAGAAAAACCACCAATTACAACTAGTTACTATTTTCACTCTTCTGAAATGAGACCTATTAGGAGCCAACCCTATTAAAGGTTACAACACACATTGTTAGGTGTGACCCTATTAAGGGATTTAATCACCTTATTAGAAGTGGGCTTGTTAGAGGTCTTTAGATAATTCAATAGAACTACCTCCTTGTTAGAAGATTTGCATATAGTTGTTAAGCCAACTTTGTTAAGAGATTTTACATCACTGCTACAATGGTTAGAGAGTAACAATGAGATGAACTAATTTGAATGCAACTAAATTGCTGATTACAGATCTCTGTTCTAGCTTGTACTTGATTTTTCTTGATTGAATATAGCTTTTCTGCTTCACAAGGGTATTTTGCTTATCCTTCAAATTTTATTCCTCTTCTCATTATTAGATCTTTAATAACATCTTCATACTTTTCATTTTTCTCTTACTTTGGAATCACAAACTTGACCTTATACTTATATCTTCTACTTTGTCAAGTTGGCTCAAATACAACTTAGAATAATTAATATTCATCACCTTAGTCGGCTGGAATCAATAGATAAATCAATTAAGATTAATATGCGAAAATAAGAAAATCCTTCATTAGCCAACCTAGCTTGGTAGAAACTAACTCAGAAATGATTTCCTTTGTTAACCAACAAAAGCTCGGTTAACACTACAAACTTTGAAAAAATCCTTTGTCAACCAAGTAAGCTTAGTTAGCACTGATTATGTCCAATGTTCCTTCATTAATTGAGTGAGCTTGGTTAACACTCACTTTCTACATACTTTCCTTTGACACTTAAGTGAACTCAGTAGACATTGCCCTATAAACTAGGCAATCATAGGAATTCTCGATAGACACACAAAATTGTCTTCATTTCCTGAGTGAGCTCTGCATATATTGACTAATAATGATATGACATTTGTGTAACATCAAAACTAACACACAATTAATCAATTGTATCCAACAATCTCCCTCTTTGGCATTGATGGCAACACAACATGTCATAGCACAATAAAATTTTGGATTGGTTCTTTAAGAAGTCTCTTTGTTAGTACGAACTCTTTCTTTCACTAGATTCTATCTACAACAACTACAACCAAGTTCATTCAGAATTTTATTCCTCCTTCAGCAAGCTTCTTCTTTGGAAAACTTCTCCCTTTTTGGTTCCTTACTTTATTTTGGTTCCAAAAATTTCTCAAAGATATGCTAGTAAAATTCTTCCTATTTGACAACACATGCCAAAGATAGTAATTATATTAGTACCAATATACCTTAAGTACTGATTCATCTGCAATATGCCCTTGCTAATTCTATACCAACTGATTGATTTTCAACAAGTTCTAGTTGATGCATCACTAAACTTCATTTAGTGAATTTCAAATAGGGAAATGACCCCTAGGTTACCTCTTAGATACAAAAATGCATCCTTGGGTAATGACTTGGTAAATATGTTTGTAATTTGTTTGTTTGTATTAACATATTCCAATCTGACTTCTTTTCTTGCACCAATTCTCTTAAGAAATGATATTTTATTGCAATGTGCTTTGTTTTGGTATGCATCACTAGATTTTTTCATATTTTGATTGCACTAGTATTATCATAGTATATGAATATTGGATCCTTGATCTATATCTTCATTCCTTCCAACAATTGTTTGAACCAAACAATGTTAGAATAATTAACTGCTGCTACCACATATTCTGCCTCTGTTGTTGATTGATATATACAGTTTTTCTTCTTGCTTGTCCAAGACACTAGTCTTTACCAGGAAAGAATGCTCCACCACTAGTTCTTTTTCTATCATTAATAATTTCTACCCAATAAAAATTATTAAATACTTTCAAGTCAAAATTTCCTCCAAGTTTATACCATAAACCATATTCTTTAGCACCTTTTAGATATCTCACGATTCTTTTGATTGCCATCATATGATTTTCCTTGGGATTTGCTGAGAATCTTTCCACTATTCCAACTGTTAGAGCAATATCAGGCCTTGTGTGTACTACATATTGCAATTTTTCAATCATTGATATATATATATATATGGTTTGATCTACTTCTTTGGAATCATCATTTTTGGAGAGCTTATGTCCAGTAGACATAAGGGTTGCAACTAGTCTTGAATCTTCCATTCGAAACTTTTTTAGTATTTCTTTGATATACTTAGATTGAGTGATGTAGATACCATTTTTGTTCTATTGTATCTGTAATCCAACAAAGAATTTTATCTCACTAAACATAGAAATCTCAAATTCTTTACTCATTTATTCTAAAAATGCTTTGCACAAGTCATCATTCTTATAAATAGAGTATCATCAAAAAATATTTTTGCCAACACAATCTTCTTGTCTAGTCCTTCCTTGATATATAGACTACTATTATCATTTGTCCCTTGAAAACCATTCTGTACCAAATAATTATGAAGTCTTTCATGCCAAGCTCTGGGAGCTTTCTTGAGACCATATAATGCTTTGCCTAACTTGCAAACCATGTATCTTTTGCTAGGATCTACAAAACTTTTTGGTTGTTCAATATAGACTTCTTCATTAAGAATTTCATTTAAGAATGCATATTTGACATCCATTTGATATACTTTAAATCCTCTATGTACTACATATGCTAGTAAAGTTATAACACCTTCTAGTCTTGCCATAGGAGCAAAAGTCTCACCATAATCAATACCTTCTTCTTGAGAATATCCTTTACACACCAATCCTACTTTGTTTCTTGAAACTTTTCCATCTTCATTCAACTTATTTTTGAATACCCACTTTGTACCAATTACATTTTTATCCTTAGGTCTAGGAACAAGAGTCCAAGTTTTGTTCTTTTCTATCTCTTCTATCTCTTCATTAATTTTTTCAATCCAACTTTCATTTTTCAGAGCATCTTTAACACTTCTAGGTTCAAATTTAACTAGTAAACATGTACCTTTTAATTTGATTCTTGTCATTGTTCCATCACATTTGTCTCTAATGATCTAGTCAGGTGCATGATGCTTTCTAACATATCTTTCTAACACAGGCTCTTTGGGCTTTGAATGAGTTCCACCTTCTTCATCTTGAATTTTAGTTTCAAGCTTAGAGCCTTTTGTCTACAACTCGGGTCCATTAGGCTCAATTTGAACTAGCTCGGTAGTCTCTGATTATGACTTAGGTCCTTCTAACTGTAGCTCAAATTGCACTGTCTGTAACTCGATAACTATTGGAGATTTTGGGGACTTGAGAGATGAAGCTTCCTTTCTCTCAAATAGATTTGGTAGGGTATCAGGTTCATAGTAAAAAAATCTTTTGCAATCTTTTGGCTCCTTGTTGCTTTCTTCTTCACTCTTTTCTACAAACTCATCACTTCTAACATGTGCACTTTCTATAATCTTGTGAGTAGAAAAATTCAAACATTTGTATGTTTTACTTCTATAGGAATATCCTAGAAATATGCCTTCATCAACATTTACATCCAATTTTCCTTTTCTAGATTCTTTTAAGAAATAACATTTGATGCCAAATACTTTCAAGTAACTTACATTAGGTTTGTAGCCATACCATAGCTGATAAGGAGTTTTGTTTGTATCTTTCTTCAACTGTACTCTATTAAAGGTATAACTGTAGTGTTGATAACTTCCTTTCAGTATTTGACAGAAACCTTCTTTTCAATCATTAGGGTTCTTGCAAAATCCATGTGTAGATGCTTAAAATTGTCCTTAAACACTATATTAATTAATTTTAATATTGCCCATGACATTGTAATTAATTATTAATTAATTAATTATATTGCTCACATTCCTCTACTTATTTAATTAAACTAATTAATTAAATGAGTTCATTCTCTTAGGTATTTAAATTTAATTTAAATACTCTTAGCCTTAATGTGTTAAATTAATTTAACACACGATCCTCCATATTCTTTTTTTAAAAAATAAATTTTATTTATTTAAATTCTCCACATCCTATTAATTCCTCTATACCCATGATTAAATTAAATTTTATTTAATTTAATCTTGAGCTTAATCTAGAGCCTAGCCTATAACCATCATTTTCATCCTCTTAAGCCTACTTCTTCTCTAATCCCACTTAATCATTCTTAATCTCCTCCCTAATCCCCCTCATTAGCCTAAGAGTGTGCTCACACATGTGTGAGATGACATGCCTACACACTCCCCCTTGCACTCTTGCCTCCCACTCTTCTTCTCAAGTTTTCTCACACATGTGTGAGCAAAATTTGAATTCTTGACCATTTTCATAGCTTGCATGTCACCTTATGTGGCATCTACACTGATGCCACCTTACCAAGCCCTCCCTCAAGCCTATAAATAGAGGGCTTGTCTCAAGCATTTGTATCTCTCATTATTGCATTATTATCATGTTGGTTTGAGATTTGAGTTTTCATTCATAGTTTGAGCTTTCATGGTAGTTTGAGCTTACATTAGTAGAGTTTTCATAGTGATTTTATAGATGCATACTAACTATTTGGTAGCTGATTTAGTTTGCCTCATGCATTGTTAGTCTAGTTTCTTCATGTATTAGCATCTCCATCTCATTTACATCTTAGTTTAGCTTGCACATCTCATTAGTTTTTTAGTTGCATTCCATAGTTTCATTCTTGAATACCTTCAAGTATGGCTTTCTCCATAGCCATTTCTTGAAGTGTTCTTCATTTCATCTAGCCTAGATTCATATTTCATTTTCACTCACTTGCACATCCACTCAAGAGATTCTCTCCATTGTTGTGTTTGAGAGAGCACACCAAACGTATCCCCCATCTTAACATACCAACAATGCCTCTTATGGGTGCCTTTATTGAGCTGTAGAGGTGGTTGGAAGATTGAGTTTGTTAGCTGCTTAGGGTTGCAAAACCCAAGCAAGCATTAGTTAGTGTTTGTTCCTTGCATTTTGATGAATCTTTGCTACACTTTCAAGGTTTTTAACTAATATTTTTTTGTTAACTCATGCTACTAATAGGTCACATTTTTTAGCACACATTTTGGCACACCCGGTGGGACCCACGTCCCTGGTTTCATTTGAAAAATTTGCAAACAACCCTAGTTTAGTTGTAAAATATCACATTATCGTCTCCGTAGGCCATAGCATCATCTGAGATTATCGTCTGCATAGACCAGCGTCTCTGGAGACCAGTGTTTGTGCTCTTTAGCATCTTAGCAGTAGTTCAAAACAATACTTGCTTGCATTTTCACTTAATTCAATCTATCATATCTGAAATTCAATCTGTCATCTGTGAACTATGTTTTATCATTTGTGAACTTAGTTTTGTCATCTGTGAAGTTAGTTCTATCATCTGTGAAGTTAGTTCTATCATCTGTGAGGAGTATTTTTTCGTCTTTGAAGTTAATTCTCTCGTCTGCGTTGTGGGCGGACCTTTGTTTGTTGTCTCCAAGTTCTAGCATCTCTGCACTTCACATTGTCGTCTATGTCTAACAACCAATTTTCTTAGAAATGCACAAGGTGTCTTCTGTCATCTTCGTGTTGTGGCGTTTGTGTAGTTTGGCATCTCGACTTTTTGTCTTTTGCATATTTTAGCGTCTATGCCTGGATTTTGGCATCTTCACATTTTAGCAGAATTGTGCAATTTTTAACAATAATTTTTGCTAACTGATTGGCTTACAAGCTTTAACTGACGGTTTTGATGCAGAGAATTAATCTTAAAAACCTAAAAAGGAAAACCAATAGTGATTTTTATTACTAAAGGAGATTTGTAGTAATTTTTATCATTTAAACCTTAAGGGATAATGAACTTGTATGGATTAAACACTTTCATTTGAATGCATGAATGTTTAGGTTAGCCAACATTTGGACTTGGTGCTTAAAGTTGACATGAATGTGTAGAGTAGCTAACATTTGGACTTTGGTGCTTAAAATGGACATGAATATTGAGGGTAGAAGACACATTTAGATTTGGTGCTTAAAAAGAATTCACACCATCTTGAATGCTTTAAAGAACAATGGACATGTATGCCTAGGCTAGATAATATTTGGAATTGGTGCTTAAAATGGACATGTATGCCTAGGCTAGATCACATTTGGGTTTGGTGCTTAAAATGAAGTCATACACTCTTGAATGCCCTAAAGTAAATTGACTTTATTTTTTGCATTTTTATTTTTAGTATTTTACTTTCTCGCACTCGCTTTACTTTCTTGTTGACAAATTCACATTTTTATTTACGTTGGCGCTATTTCAAGTTGGAAAGAACCTTGTATGTTTTAATCACGAGTGTCTTTAAGTAGATAGAAAACTTAAAGCTTCATTGAAAAAGAACAAATGTCTTTTAAACTCCAAGACCACTTACGCATTCTCTCCTCTCACGCCTTCGGGCGATCTTGGGTGCACAAGAAATAAGTGGTTTTGCTTTTTTATTTTATTTTAGGAGGCTTGCTTGGGAATTTCATTACCCCTTGGGATGACCTCAACTCCAGTGTTCTGGTGGAGTATAAGAATCAAGAGGTGAATCGAAAGACACTTCTCTTGGAAGTGGAATATTGTCACTCTTGGCTAAGCCCCAAAGAACTTTATACCTTTGGGAAGTGAAAGAGGAGATTTGGGTTAGCGTCTCCCTTTGGCTATGTGGCAGTATTTCATTTCATCTATAGATTTGGGCCTCACATACCTTGTGTATATCGAGAATACCCTTTAGATAAGCCTTGTTCATCCTAGAGATAGCCTTATTAGGGTTGTTGGCGTGTTCAGCATGCTTGTTCAAACATTCAAAATCAAAGCCAAAACATCAAACAAGTTCTAAAATGAGTGAAATTGTGAGGTAACCTTTCATTAAGTGAGATAGGTTAAGTGAGGTCTTCTTGACTTGTGGTTACTTTTGGTAGTTTGCATTTTGAAATTGGTTGAGTCTAGGCACATCTTATTGCAAATTTTTTGGGTACTTGAAATTTGGGTCTTTTTTTATTCCTACCATGACCGATAAAGTCAACCAAGTCAAAAATAAGAAAGTGAAGTTGTCCAAACCACCCATCTACAAGGAAAGGAAGAACCTAGCACACAGTGGCAAACAATTCTGATACGCAATCAAAGACATTCAAAAGGAAGAAGCTAGACAAGACCGTTATGATAGAATTGAATACAATGAAAAACTTTGAAACTAGTCTACTTTCCCAGGAGTGAACCCAAGGTTTTTATTTCCAGTGAATGAGGATTGAGTTAACTACATTAGTGACCACAACACTTTCATCTTTTCATATCTACCTCTGTCTTTTCAAACTCCTAGTCTTCCATTTTTCAAATTTTTTTCTAGAGAGCTTAAACCTTAAAACATCTTTTGACATTGCAACATTAGAACTTTCATCTATAAGAAAATTTTTATCCTAATCAAACTTACTTATTTGGGATCACAAGTCCATCTCCAAATAGCGAGCAATCAACTTGGTGTCTTATCTTGCCTAAAGATCACTTGGCTATCTTTGGTAGGAGAAAGATACTACTATCCTCTAATCAAACTTTGTTTGCTAAACCAAGGTCATTTGTTCAAACTTGGGTAATTGACCCTTTAATCACATAAGGTTAATAGCTCTCATCCTCATTTTATTTTTCTTCCATAATCTTCCACTCATTGGCTTGGTCACTCTTGTATGGTACACACATGATTAGGAAGGTTCACATTTAATCCCATGTCACGTTTGTGGGAATCATTGAGGCAATCAGAGATGGAGAATCCTTTTTTGCCACTCACAACTTCATTAGGGAACACAATTCCCTCTAGTTCGAACCTTGGTATGCCTAACTCAACATCCACATGAGAACCAGATGATCCCTTAATGTTAGGACATTCCTTGCAGAGCCCTACAATGTGGAAATGATGGAAAAATCCATTAGGGCAAACAAAACTAACATATTCCTAAATTTGGTCAAGGATGGTGTTAATGTTCCCCCAAGCTTTGATGAGAACACTTTGTTTAGACAAATTACAAAAGGTGGTGCTCCCATATTGCCCACTTCAAACATAGCTCTGGCTTCTAGCAAAGGGAAAGAAACCATGTTAACAACTAGTGCTATGCCTACATCTAGCACTTCAACATAACCCACATTTCAATTGAGTGTAGAACATATTCAAAAAATCATTAGTGCCATGCCCAATGTTACCACACATGCTAGTATTCCACAATCTACCTTGACAACTTCAACTGTGGGATGCTTAGGCATTGGAAAAATGCCTACTCAACCAATGACAATTCTGACACAACCAATGCACTCCTCTTATTTACAAGTGCCAACCACTATGGTAAAGACATCCATGCCAATTCCAACAACTACATATCAATACATTGGCCAAAGTGGAGTACCTCCACCACCTCACACTACATTTGGGACTCCCTACAATTTAGCTGGTGGATTTGTGAAGTCCCAACAATCACAAGTGCAACCTAATCAAGATTTGGCTCAACAATTCCAAGAATTGAGAAATTTTGTCCTTAACATGAACAAAAAAGGGGTGAAGGATGTCTCTTTTGAGGAAATTTTTCCTTTTCCATTTGATAAATCCATTAATATGGTGTCATTTTCAACTAGTTTTGAAATACCTAAATTTGACAAGTATACGAGAGAGACATGCCCCATCACCCACCTCAAGGAATTTTCTATTTTGTGCCAAGAAGTAGCCTACAGTGATGACTATCTTAAGAGGCTCTTTGCACGAAGTCTTGGAGGCCCCGCACTTGAGTTGTTAATGAATTTACCTAAGGGCTCCTTTACTTCTTTCAATGATTTGACAAGCAAGTTTATAGCACAATACTCTTACAACATTGAACATCATGCCTCATTCAATGACTTGTGCAATACAAAACAACAAAATGGAGAAAATTTTTCCAACTTCCTACAAAGGTGGAGACATCTTGCTAATCGTATGCCATATAAAATTGAAGATTCTCACCTTGTGGATATATTTATCAAGAACTTGATACCCAAAATGTCTTTCCACATGAAAATGGCTAGCCCCGAAGACTTTTCCACTTTGGTCAAAAAGGGAAAGAATATTGAAAATGGACTTTTGGAAAAAGGTACCATTAAACATTATAGTTCATCATCCTCCAACAATGATTCAAACAATAATAGCAAACCCAAATTTTGGTCCAAGAATAAGGGTGTTACACATGATGGTGTTATTGATGTCAAAAATCTTCAAGGAGGGAACAACAACAACTACCACAATTGAAAAAACAACCATTCAAATCATGACAATCAAGGCAATCAACAATCTCGTAATCAAACACAATTCTTTCCATGCAACAACAACTACAATCATGACTATGATCAAAATAGAAAGTTCACTAACTTTCATGAACCTTTGGAGGATATCTTTCAAAAATTAGTGGATCACAACTTGATGGTATTTCCTAACACACGTCCTTTTGATGAAAATCAACCAAAGTCAAAATGGTATAGGGAAAATGAATAGTGTAAATATCACAATATCAAAGGACATGACACCAAAAAATGTATCAAGCTCAAAGTTTTTATCCAAAATCTTGTTGATGATGGGGGAATTGAAGTGGAAGGAGGACCAACCTCTAAAAATTCTAAATTAAATATATTTCAAAAACTATTTCCCAATCACAACAATGATAACAACAATAGCAACAATACGAATCAAGCTTCCACATCAAATGCATTACCGTATGATTATTCTACTAACCACATATCAGGATTTGACTCCTTGTGTGGTAAGATAGAAACCAACAATATATGTGGATTTGACTCCTTGTGTGGTCACATTGAAGAGGTAGACACTCATGTGAATACCCTTGTCTTACAAGAAACCAATTGTGATGCAACCACTCGATGAGGAAGACTCACTTTGCAAGCTGCCACTCGCAATAACGCTAATCCATCAATGACACATGCGCTTGCTGCACCATCCACCTCACAAAGGATCACCTCATGCTATGATGTGTTGCCCTAGCTAGGTAAGACTCCTGCACAAATATCCATTCTTGAGCTTCTTACCACATCACCCATCCATAAAGAGATCTTGGAGAAGGCTCTTTTAGAGTCTCGTGTTCTTGAAAACATTAATGCTTCCCAATTTACTGCTATGATTGGAAACCTTGCCTCCCAACAACACCTTGTCTTCACAAATAAAGATTTCCAAGGTTCTGATCCTCACCATAATTTTTCACTCCACTTTGAAGTCCTTATAAATGACATAAGATTAAAAGAGTCCTTATAGACAATGGATCTAGTTTGAACCTTTGTACATTGAAAATGATTTGCTTCTTGGGACTGCCAGAGGATCTTCTAGATGTTAATAAAAGAATCACAATAAAAGTATATGATGAGAGGGAAAGATAATCAAAAGGAGTTATCATGTTGCCTCTAAAAATTGGACTAGCCATCATAAATATTGAATGCCATGTCCTAGACTTGGATTTGCCCTATAACATCTTGCTTGGTAGACTGTGGATACATACACTAAAGGCGGTCACATCTACCTATCATCAATGCTTGAAATTTACCCACAAAGGAAGAGAGATCACAATCCCAGGGGATCCCACTCCTTTTGCATTTTGTAAAAGATTGGAAGGTGCACCAGTAAATTTTTGTCCAATAAGTGAGTTTGCCAAAGTTATACCTAAATCTCTCACCATAACAAAACCACCTTCCACAATAGTACCAAAATTAGCTAATGACGATTCAAATTCCTGCAAGGGAAATGAGAAGGTTGAAGATACTAAAATTAACACCACAGGGAAGAAGGTTACTTTTGCTGATTTAGGAATGGTAGAGTATAAGTTTGAAAATACCTTGTGTGTTGGACATCTACCACCCTCCCCTTGTTCCTTTGGAAAACCTTCACAATTATCACCTTCTACTAATAATGAAACCATGCAAGTTAGAAAGACAACATTTAAGCATTGGGGGTCACTTAGTGATGAGCACATGGAAGATAATATTCTAGATTGGCTATATTATGATGGAAAAGATGAACCTGTGGAGTTTCCTAAGGATAAATATGTTAAGGCACCTCCCATTATTGAAAACATGGGATATCATGGTACCAGCCTTGGACCAAAAGAAGATGGAATTAGAAAACCCTTAGAAGTTAATAGCTATCCTAAAGGATGTGGACTGGGCTCCATTAAACCTAAGGTATCCTTTGCTGACAACTATTGTACGATTGAACTCGATTCTGAGTTTGAAGAGGAGGAATTCTTCGAAATACCTTTCCAATACATTGAAGATGACTTAGATAACTATATCCATGCCATTACCATAGATGACCTTTCATCCATTAACCTACCTCTCACCAATCCCGACATGATAGACTGGGACCTTCAAGATGCACCACCAGCTCTCGATATCTGTAAGTTTGATGAAGCAGTGATGGCACTCTTTGGCCTTAAGAGTCTCCAAGATTATGAAAATGAGATCCAATAAAATGAGGAAGCCCACTGTGGTAGCCAAGTCAACTCTCTTATTCACAAAAGTGAAAAAGAAAGTAAAAATGGAAAAAAAAAAGAAACATCCTCTAGTGAAAACTCCTCTGGGGCACTTTTGGATGAAGAAAAAGATAAAATAAAGGACACATCTTTTGGTGAAAACCTCTTAGAGGCGCCATAAGAGGGAGAACTTGACTTGCCATTTAGATTTTTGCCACCAAAAAAGTCACCTATTTTGAATAAAGACACAATTCCAGTCAATTTGGGAATAGAGGATAATCCACGAATGACCTACATTGCTGCTACCTTAAGTCTTGAGGAACAAAAAGCCATGACTGAATTCTTAAAAAAGGGAAAAATTAAATTTGCATGGACATACAAAGACATGTCTGGCTTAGACACAGAATTGGTTGTGCATCATTTGATAGTGGATCCCAAGATTAAACCAGTGAAGCAAAAGTTGCGTAAAATGCACCCTAGCACTCCTAGGCAAAGTAGAATTGCAGAAAATGTTAGAGGAAAAATTCATTCGTCCTATTGACTATCCTAAGTGGGTCTCCAACATTGTTCCTATAGGGAAAGCATCTCGGGGCATCCGTGTTTGTTTAGATTTTTGAGATTTAAATCTCTCATGTCCTAAGGATGATTTTCCACTTCCTAACATAAACATCATAGTGGATTTGATTGCTGGACATGAGATGTTGTCTTTGATGGATGGATTTTTTGGTTATAACCAAATCAGAATTGCATAAGAGGATCAACGTAAAATGGCATTTACCACCCCATGGGAAACCTTTTGTTATCAAGTCATGCCTTTTCGCTTGAAAAATGCTGTTGCCACCTATCAACATGCAATGACTACCATATTCCATGATCTTCTACATGTCATAATGGAGGACTATGTTGATGATATTCTAGGAAAATCCAAGACAAGAGAATCCCACATTGATGTCCTTACCACTATTTTTGATAGGTTGGAAAAATACAAAGTGCACCTTAATCTTAAGAAGTACATATTTGGAGTCAAATTAGGCAAATTCTTAGGCTACATTGTGTCAAGAAGAGGTATTGAGGTAGATTCAGCAAAAGTGAAGGCCATCATGGATATGCCTCCACCTACCACATTGAAACAACTCTGCAGTTTTCAAGGAAAGTTACAATCTATTAGGAGATTTGTGTCACAACTAGCAAATAAAGTCCATCCACTTCAACATTTGCTTCGCTAGGGAAACAAGTTTCAATGGGATTGTCTATGCCAAAAAGAATTTGAACAAATTAAGACATATTTGGCTAATCCTCTAGTTTTAGTACCTCCAGTTGTAGGACGACCATTGATTCTATACATTTTAGCTACTTCAGTTGCCTTAGGAGCACTTTTGGCACAATTAGATGATAATGGGAATGAGCAAGCCATATATTACCTCAGTTGAACACTCTTTGGCTATGAGTTAAACTACACTACTATTGATAGAGCATGTTTGGCTGTAGTCTTTTGTATGCAAAAACTACACCATTATATGCTTAATCATACTACATATCTCATTGCCAAGATATATCCACTCAAGTATTTGTTATCAAAAGATGCCCTCATTGGTCGAGCAACAAAATGGGTCTTAATTTTAAGTGAATTCGACATTGTTTATAAGGATTGTAAGGCCATTAAAGGACAAGTAATTGAAAATTAGCTTGTTGAAGCTCCTCTTCAAGGGGACCATCCCATTGTAGCTGATTTTCCAGATGACACAATTATGACCCTAGCCCCTACTACACCATGGAAATCATTTTTTGATGGATCTTTTATACAAAAGGGATCGGGGGCAAGAATTTTGTTTGTGACACCACAAGGGGATCTCATTTCTAAGTCTTATAAAATCTCATTCCTTTGCATAGACAATATAGCTAAGTATGAAGATTTAGTCATAGGACTACGTCAAGCTATCAGATGGAATATCAAAAACCTTCTTGTCTTGGAGACTCACAGTTGGTCATTAAACAAGTCACAGATGAATACCACACCAACGATGAAAAATTGTTGCCCTACCACAGACTAGTTGAGGATCTTAAGTAGCATTTTACAGAGATTATTTTTCAATAGATTCTAAGGGCTAATAATAAAGCAACAGATTCCATGGCTAATATTGCCTCTACGATTGCCATGCCTGAATATAGTCCTAAATGTGAGTTTCTCGTTGAGAATATTTTTACTCTTGCTTATGAGAAAACTGATTTAGAGTTGGTGTGTGAGATTTTTGGTCCTAAGTCTCCATGATATGCCAAAATCTTTGCCTATTTACATCATAAAACCATTCCCATAACCCTCACCCGAAATCAAAGCAAAACCTTTGTCCGTTGAATCGCTCGATATACCATCCTAGGTGACACTTTTTCGGAAACACTTTGATCGAACCCTCCTTCAATGTCTCAGTTTCAATGAAGCCAAAATGACGTTAGAAGAGGTTCACCAAGGGATTTGTGGTGCCCACTCTAGTGGCCTTATGTTAGCAAAAAAACTTCTTAGGACAAGTTACTATTGGCCCACTATGGAAGTAGATGCATATAATTTTGTGAAGAGATGTGTTCCTTGTCAGTAGCATGGTGATTTGATACACACTCCTTCCCAAGACCTTCATCCCACCATCACCCCATGGCCCTTTTCCTGTTGGGGATTCAATCTTGTTGGTCAAGTATACCCAAATTCCTCAAATGGCCACAAGTACATTATTGTCGCCACTGAGTACTTCACAAAGTGGGTCAAGGCTATTCCATTAACCTACATCATTGGAAAATAGATTTCAAAGTTCATCTTGAACTACATTATTTATCATTTTGGTATACCTCAAGATATCATGACTGATAATGGAACCCCTTTCAAAAATTAGGAAGTTGCCACATTATGTAGAAAATTCAAAATTACCCAATATTTTTCTACCAGATACTATCCCCAAGGCAATGGCCAAGATGAAGCTACCAATAAAACTATCTTGAAAATCCTAAAGAAAACTGTTGATACAGCTGGCCATGATTGGCACATCCAAATTGCTACTGCTCTTTGGGCCTACTATACCTCCATCCACACCCCTACAGGAGCCACCCCATTTTCCCTTGTTTATGGTTTTGAAGCTGTCTTGCCCATTGAATTGAGCTCCCTTCCCTCAAAATCTCTCTCAAGAACTTAATATATAAAGAATAATACCGAGTTGCTCACTTACAAGAGCTAACACTCCTTGATGAGAGATGACTCAATGCCCTAAAGCATCTCCACGTGTATCAAAATTTCCTTCAGCTTCAGTATCACAAGAAAGTCAAGCCACGGGAGTTTGAAGTGGGTGATTTAGTTTTGCAGCATAATATGAAGAACCTCCAGAACCATGAAAGAAAAGGAAAATTTGAAGCAAACTAGCTAGGTCCATTTATTATTACAGCCAAGTATGGTTCTAGGGCATATTAGATTGCTACTCCAGAGGGAGATCTGCTCCTTGAGCCTATAAATATCCAGCATCTCAAGCGGTTCTATGCTTGAGCCTTTGTAGTTCCTGTACAATGTTTATAGTCCTGCAAAAATCCAAAAAAATCAAAAAATCAAAAACTCCAAAAAAATTCATAAAATGTTCCTAAAAAAAGAATGATTTGATCCATTGTCTATAAGGATCATTTTGCTTCACTCCATTACACCATTCCATTTCCCTTGTGGAAAGTCTTATCTAACCTTTTGCATTTCATGCATTCAATAAAAGACCTCTTGTCTGCGAGGCTTCATTTCACTTCCATCTTTTAAAGACCTCTAGTCCGCGAGGCATTTTTTCCCATCGAGTGATTGTCAATCCCATTACACTGAGCTTTTCATAGCAGTGACCATACTTGGACTTACACAAAATCACTATTTGAGACTTAATGATTCAAGAAACTTGTTCACTTCATAGCCCTTGTTGGAAATGCATGATTTTATGATCATTGACATTCGATTTGACACTTTTATAGGATGAATCCTTCCTATAGGCGACATTGCAACATTCACTTCCAGACCTAAGGTTCTTGGCAGGAACTGTGGACTGAATGACTCCTTGGTCATGAGGTCTCTTTTTGGTTAATTTTATTTTTTGTGTGTTAGTGAAAGCCTTTTATGGTGCACCTTGATCTTCCATATTTTGGTCGTACCTAAATGGCTCTCCTTGATTACACATTTTTTTGTGGTATGATTTGTTTTTTTGGAGGCTTTATTTCATATGTTTTAGTTTCAGGTTATGTTAATGCATTACGTAATGGGGGCAATGGGTTAGCACACGTCCCACCAAATATTCCTAAAAGACTTTGGGCGTGCCCAGACCTCTCTATTGCGTATATGACATTTGATCCATCATGACTATGCAAACTACACCTATTGTCCTAAAGTCTCTATGGCTTTGTATGTCTAGTCCATGCAAGAGAGTCATGTCATTTATGCTTCTATAGCATGTAATGCATAAACTCATTTGCAAAATTAACTTAAGGTGTGCTCTCCATATGAACACAACATAATCTCTTGATATCATGTAGTTAGGATGTATGTAGTGTAGGGTTTCATTCGAGTCGTGCTTGAGACAAGGTTCTATTTATTTCCCTCCTCCTATGCTATGTTATTGGGTTTCTATGAGTGACCGTTATGATAGATATTCATTCATTAGTTCATTTCCATTAGATTGCATTAACTTCTCATTATTGCATTCATTCATTTTCCATTGCATTAGTGTTCATTTGATTCATCTCATTTAGTGTTCATTAGACATTTTCAGCTCATTAAATTGCATTAGATTCTTTCATTAGTTACATACATTCATCACATCTAGGGGCGTATACACCATAATCACATCTCACATATATATAGTGCATCCATGTAAAATAAAACAATGCATACATCTCATAATCACCCACTAATCTGCATCACACACATGTCAGGCATCACTTACATATGCATACATCATAGGACACATCACATAGCATCACATCCTGCATCACAAGCATCAGTATTCACATCATAAACATCATATGCATCACATAAATCCATACACAAATAGAGTCATCAAATCATGTCATGTATATATCTCAAAAAATAATGTCTGTACAATCCATACACAAATCATATAGAATCATATATTACAAATGCATCATCAAAAATTTGCTACATTTGCACATATCTGTCACAAAATTGATCACTATATAACATCAAGCTGTTGGCTGTGAGGGCCCAACCCCCCCTGAGTCCCCCCCTTGAGGAAGTCTCTGCTATCCTATGGACTGCTCTAATCTAGCTCTACCACCTAAAATCCATGAGCTAGCTCCCCTCTCAAAATTTGGCTGTCGCTTCTCAGCAAGCACGACCTCAATATAAAGTGACCTATAATAGGCTGCCTCTTGTATGGCCCATGTCTTTTCTTGGCTAGCTACAAGGGCCTCATGCATCACTGAGATGGCTGCCCCAAGCTGTACCATCTGTATGGCTATGTCCCTCTGCCTGTGATATTTGTCTAGCTGCACCTGATGGGTGGCCCACTCGGCCTGTAATGAAGCTACCTTTGCTTGAAGCCTCTCTAGCTCTACCCGCTCCTCTACCCCTATGTGGGTGCCCATCCCTGCAAGCTCCCCGCCATCCACCCGTGCTTGTAGGGTCACTAAGGCCTCTTGTGCACTGTCCCCCCTGGCCCTCTGCACCTGCAGCTCTACCTATATGGCCCTCATAGCCTTCTCTAAGCTGTTTGCTCGTGCCTGCTGCTCCTGTGCTATCCCTTGTAAGCAGGCTACCTCTATTCGCAAGCTATCCCACTCAGCCCTGACCATGTCTAGATCCTCTCCCTATACTTGTCCCTATGGAGGTGCCTATGGTGGTTCCTATGGTGGTGCTTGGAGCTATGCCTGTACCTGTGCCTGGGGTGCTATCTGTGGTGGCCCCTATACTAGTACTGGCCCTTGCCCTCTCCTAGCTCAAACTCTATGCCCATGCGGTCCCTCCTGTGCCCCCTATGTCAGTGGTGGCATTATAGCTACCTGCCCACCATCCCCTACTCCATCCCCCTCCCCCTGTGCCTGCTCTACCGGTGGAGATACCCCTGGCACTGTAAGCCTAACTCGCTGATGGACTGCCCACTACTGTACATACATTAGTGTCATCCCTATGTCTCCCCTGTCCTGACCATGCACCCATGGCACTGCTGCCATCCCCAACCAAGAAGCTTGGGCCAATCATACGGTGGTCCAATGTCCCCATAGTCGGCCATACTCTCGTGACACCATAGGATATAAGAATTTGTCTAGTACTGCATCCTGTATCCTGCCAAACTACCATCGCACTCGAGAGGGCATGTAGCGCATGATCACATGCATGGATAAGCCAATGATCCAACAATCAGTGTGTGTGTGTATGGGAAGTACATCTGATCCTTTATGTCATCCTCGCCCCCTACTGTTAGTGTCTGCCCCCACCGCTCTACCCCATCATAGGGAGCCCACTCAAACATGATGATCTCATCTATGCATCGACGCTAGAACCCCACAGACTCCATTAATGTATACTAGATGGGAGCTGGTATCTACAAGTGAATGACTCTCCAAGCTACCTAGTCTCTAGCCAAGTGATAGGTCATGTGACTCCAATGTGCTCCCATGACTAGACCATCAGTAGCGTCAATCATGGTCCCATAGTGTGCTGGGTCCAATATGCACACATGTAAAAATCATGATATAGCTTAGCCAAGATCATCTGTCCCCAACAGTAGACTGCTCCCTCCTCCCGTAGCAGAGTGCTCAACACTCGTACCCAACCAATTAGCCACTCGTTTCTTGCATGATCTGGTAGCATATTCCATATCAGTGAGGCTAGGTATACTGCCAGCCTCGGTAGCCTCTGCTCTAGTGTGCCCCTCCACGACAACCATGATCACTGGATAGGTAGTCATTATCACAGTCTACCAAAGCACTCCCTAAGGAATAGATCAGAACCCTCCAGTACATACTCTGGGTATGCACCTTTGATCGGTACTCGCAAGATCCACCACACATCCAACAGTGTGACTATAGCCTCCCCCATCAGCAGATGAAGCTCCCTGTAGGCATATGCCATCGCTCTATGAGAGCCGATAGCTGCGCTGAATGGGCCCTTAGATCCAACCACTCATGTACATGCTCTAGGTTGCACAGTTGCACGTGTCCCCAATCCACATCTGTGAGTCTCTCTTATATCGCCATGGTCAGAGGATAATGCTCCCTCGACCTAAACACCACCATGTCCTCCTACACCATAGACATGTAGAGTGTCAATTTTTCTAGCCTATGATGTCCTTAGAGTGGGGCATCTTCCCTTGCCTCCTAGTCTAACCCAATTGGCATAGCCGCTAATCGACGCAGACATCGATATGTGCAGATGCTAATCAACAGAAACGTTGATCGACGTAGATGCTCATCCATGAAAATGCTAATCTACTTAGATGCCATTGCTCACAGATGAAAACCTTTTGTCATCTTCAGAGATGACAAAATGTTCTTTGTCATCTCTACTACCCCTTGTAATCTGCAAAGATGATAGGGTGAACCCTGTCATCTTTGCATCATCTTTTACCCATTTTGGCATCTACACAGATGATAGGATGCATCCTGTTGTCTTTGCAGACACCGAGATCCCCATTTTGTCGTCGACGCAGACAACCAAAACATGAAGAGGATCAGATGACTTACTGGTGGGCCCATCTCGACTGCTCGCTGGTACTCCTAAATGCACTCACCAAGATGCAAACGATCAATCAGATCCATGTCTGCTCTAGATGCTCTACTCGCGTTATGACAATGACCTTTTTTGGGCCCCTCTGAGGCTTATATAGGCCCCCTGTGGACCCCATTTGTGCCCATGTCTTCCCTAAGCCATGTCCGTCTCTTTTTTTCCTACAAGTCATGCAAATGTTGTCATTTATTCTTGTTTTCTCTCCTTTTCCTTCTTTCTCAAGACCTTTTCGCAAAAATTGTCCAAAATTTATTTTTTGTGCAATTTTCACGAGGGGGAACCCTCCTCCACTGTCATCGCCATAGGACTCCCACCTTTGGGGCAACCTATATTTTTTTTTCTTTGATATGATGTCATTCCGACATCACATCAAAGAGGGGCAAAATATAGACGCTTAAAATCGTCCCTAAATACTATATTAATTAATTTTAATATTGCCCGTGACATTGTAATTAATTATTAATTAATTAATTATATTGCTCACATTCCTCTACTTATTTAATTAAACTAATTAATTAAATGAGTTCATTCTCTTAGGTATTTAAATTTAATTTAAATACTCCTAGCCTTAATGTGTTAAATTAATTTAACACACGATCCTCCATATTCCTCTTTTAAAATAAATTCTATTTATTTAAATTCCACACATCCTATTAATTCCTCTAAACCCATGATTTAATTTAATTTAATTTAATTTAATCTTAAGCCTAACCTAGAGCCTAGCCTATAACCATCATTTTTATCCTCTTAAGCCTACTTCTTCTCTAATCCCACTTAATCATTCTTAATCTCCTCCCTAATACCCCTCATTAGCTATTGTTTTTTCTTTGCATTTTGATAAATCTTTGCTACACTTTCAAGGTTTTTAACTAATGTTTGTTTGTTAACTCATGCTACTAATAGGTCACATTTTCTAGCACACACCATGATAGATCTATTTCTTCTTTCAGCTATACAATTCTGCTGTGGTGTATTAGGGGCTGACACTTGTCTTTTGATTCCTCTTTCAATGTAGAAATTATTGGAGATGAATTCACCACCTCTATCTGATCTTAAGCATTTACAACCTCCTTTTAGTCTCCTTTTCTACTCTTGCCAGATACCACTTGAATTTTTGAAAGGCTTCCAATTTTTCTTTTTGATACATTACTGCCATCATTCTAGAATAGCCATCAAAAAAAGAATGATTTTTTTTTTCTCCACTATAGCTTTCTATTCCAATAGGTCCACATAATTCTAGATGAACAATTTTCAAGACTTCTTCTAACTGATAGTTTTTCTTTTGAAACTAGTCTTTCCCATCTTACCAATTTGAGAATTCTTGCATAGACCCATGTCAAGTTTCTTCAAACTAGGAATACCTCTTATCCTTTTATGTTTTCTTATCTTAATTAGATTATCAAAATTTACATGACATATCTTTTTGTGCCATAAATAGCTTTCCTCTACTTGAGCAATTAAACATGAACAATCACTGAGATCAAGATAAAATAGATTACCTTTTGTTTGCTTGCCAGATCTAACCAGATTTCCTTTTCCATCTAGTAGTTTGGCCTGTCCATTCATGAATTCTACCTTGAATCCAATTTTATTCAATTGTGCCACACTCAATAGATTATGCTTTAGTCCTTTAACCCAATAAACATTGTCAGATACAAGTTCATTTTCTTTAGTCAATGAAATACATCCTTTTCCTTTTATGTTACAAAGTTCATTGTTTCCAAATCTCATACTACCTTTATCATAATATTCCATGTGCTCAAATTTTGTTTTGTCTCTAGTCATATGATGCAAACAACCACTATCAATAATCCATATATTTTTTTTTTTAACATGAGAGATAAGTGCCATCTTATCTCCTTCATCATTAGATTCATCTTTCACAACAATATATACCATTTCATCTTCACTGTTATCAAAATCTTTAGCTATAAAACAAGATTTCTTACCTTTTTCCTTGTAGTTTTTGGAATCCTTCTTGTCTTTGTGCTTATTTCTTTTCTTCCCATCCTTGATTTCCTTATTTGGACACATAGTAGCAATGTGACGAACTTCTTCATAGGAAAAGTAGATCAAAGGAACTTTACCTTTGTACTTTCCTCTTCCTTTGGAATACTTCCTTGCAAGTAGGGCTTGAACAAATTCAAAATCACTAGCTGAAATTTTTTATGATGTTCCTTCTTCAGTTCCTAATTGACTAGATTTTGATTTCTTACCCTTTTATTTGAGTGAGAGTTTATCTTTAAAAGAAGATTCAATAACCTTTGAACTAGGAACATAGTTATCAAAATTGTCTAACTCAAAAGTTGTCAATCTTCCAACTAGAGCATCCAAAGATATTTTATTATTTGGATCACATCTCATTTCTTGAATAGAAAATACTCTAATTGCATAAATAGGAAGAAGAGTTCTAAGTACCTTTCTTATAACTATTTTCTCTTCAATGTCTCCTCCAGATGCTTTGATTGCACTTACATTTGCTTTAATTCTTTCCACATATTTGGAAATATTCTCATCGTCTCTCCTTCTCATATGATCAAAATGACTTCTAAAACTTTTAGCCTCGGATCTTCTTACATTGTCATCTCCTCCATATATATCTTTCAGTTTGATCCACATCTCATAAGCTATCTTGCAATCTTTGACTTCATCAAATTCAACATAACTAAGAGCAGATGCAGTATCAATCATCATAATGTTATGATTCTTCTTTTCATATATATCTTCAATAGATAATATTCCAGTGGACTCTTGTATTTAGTATCAAGATACTTGCATCCTAAGTCATTGATGGTAGCCAAGTGTAACCTTGTAAGTCCTTGCCATGCTGCAAAATTGTCTCTATTTAGCTTGGGGATTTCTCTTCTGTAAGACATTATGATTTTTAGCTTAGGTCCTTGAAACCTTTTTCGTAAGCACCAAAAGCTCTAATACCAATTGTTGGAAATATAAGAGGAGTAACTGAGAGGGGAGGGGTGAATTAGTTACTACTAAAATAAATTCCAGATCCCTTAGTTGTCAGTACAAAATGCAAACTAAAAATTGAATATTGCTGAAGCTCGATAAACACATACAGAACATTGTAACTCGGTAAATGCTTGACATATAAACTTTAGATGCTATATGTGATTACCACTACTTTAACTTAGTTGCATACACATAAAATAAAATAGCTTGAACACATTTGACACCAAGATTTAATGTGGAAACCCAATTTGGGAAAAACCACCATTTGCAACTAGTTACTATTTTCACTCTTTTGCAGTGAGCACTATTAGGAGCCAACCTTATTAAAGGTTATAGAACACACTTCTAGGTGTGACCCTGCTAAAGGATTTAATCACCTTGTTAGGAGTGGCCTTGTTAGAGGTCTTTAGACAATTCAATAAAACTGCCACTTTGTTAGAAGATTTGTAAATAGCTGTTAAGCCATCTCTATTAAGAGATTTAGATCACTGCTACAATGGTTAGAGAGTAACAATGAGATGACCTGATCTGAATGCAACTAAATTGCTGATTATAGATCTCTATTTTGGCTTGTACTTGATCCTTCCTTATGAAATACAACTTTTCTACTTCACAAGGATATTTTGCTTATCCTTCAACTTCCTCTTCTCATTATTAGATCTTCAATAACATCTTCATACTTTTCATTTTTCTCTTACTTTGGAATCACAAACTTGACCTTATACTTATATCTTCTACTTTGTCAAGTCAGCTCAAATACAACCTAGAATAATTAATATTCATCACCTTAGTAGGTTGGAATCAATAAGAAAATCCTTCATTAGCTGACCCAGCTCAATAGAAACTAACTTAGAAACAATTTCCTTTGTTAACCAATAGAAGCTTGGTTAACACTGCAAACTTTGTGAAAATCCTTTGGCAATTGAGTGAGTTTGGTTATCACTTTTTCCATCCAACTTCCCTTCATTAACCAAGTGAGCTCGATTAACACTCACTTTTTGCATACTTTCCTTTGATGCCTGAGTGAACTTGGTAGACATTGCCTTATGAACCAGACAATCGTAGGAACACTCGGTTGACACACAAAATTGTCTTCATTGCCTGAGTGAGCTTGACATATACTGACTGATAATGACATGAAATTTGTGTAAAATCAAAGACAACACATAATTAATCAGTTATATCCAATAGTGGTGCGAGCACCCAAAAAGGGAGGTAAGTGGAGAATGCATGCTTATTCTAGAGTAATTAATAGAATCAGAATTAGGTACCTATTTCCTATTCTTAGGATAGAGGATTTGATGGACCATCTAGGTGGAGCTAGGTACTTCTCCAAAATTGATCTTAAAAGTGGATACTATTAGATTACAATGAAAGATGGGGATGAATGAAAGTCTGCATTTAGTACTACTAAGGGTCTTTATGAGTGGTTGGTAATGCCATTTGGCCTTACGAATGCACCAAGTACCTTCATGAGAGTCATGAATGAGGTCTTGAAAGACTACATAAGGGTATTTGTTGTTGTATACCTAGATGACATCCTCATCTTTAGTAAGACCAAGGAGGAACATATGAAATACCTAGAATTGGTGTTGAGAAAGCTTGAAGAAGAAAAGTTGATAGTAAACTTGGAAAAAGTGACTTCATGAAAGAGGAACTGGTGTATTTGTGGTTTGTAGTATCCCAAGGAAGTCTTAAAATGGACAAAGATAAGGTAGAGGCTATTTTGAGTTGGCCTAGACCTACATCTACTACTGAGGTTAGGAGTTTTCATGGATTGGCATAATTTTATTTGAAGTTTGAAAGAAGTTTTAGTGAAATTTGTGCACCTATGATGGATACCATTAAAGGGGACATGACAACCAAATTCATGTGGACCAAGTCTATAGATTAGAGTTTTAAGGGATTGAAGAAAGTGGTGGCAAACCAACCTATCTTGGTTCTTCCTAGCTTTGAGAAGCCATTTGTGGTGGGGCACAAAGCTAGCAACATAGCAGTTGGGGCAATTTTGAGTCAAGAGGGTAGAGCAGTAGCATTTTTTAATGAGAGGCTTAATAAATCCAAGACAAGGTACTTAAAATATGATCTAGAGCTCTATGCACTTGTCCAAGCCCTCAAGAAGTGGAGGCAATATCTCTTACATAAGGATTTTTTTGTCTTCACAAATAACCAAGCCTTGAGTTTCATTAACTCACATGAGATGCTAAGTTTGAGACACATCAAGTGGATGGAGTTCTTGCAATCCTACACTTTCACTATCAAGCACAATAAGGGAACAAACAATAAGGTGGCATATGCTTTGAGCAAGAGGTTGTGGACAATGCAAGAAGTCAAGTTGTAGAGAATTGGCTTGGATGGATTCAAGGATCTATATGAGGAGGACACTAATTTCTGAGAGGCTTACAAGGTATGTAATGAATTTGCTAATCATTTCCATAGCAATTTTTCTGAATACACCTTGTAGAATGGATTTTTATTCAAAGGTCAATAGTTGTCCATCCCAAGAGGATCCATGAGGGAAAATATCATACAAGAGAAGCACAATGGGAGCATGAGTGGGCACTTTGGTCTTAACAAGACTTTAGACCTTGTGGAGATATTCTACTATTGGCCTAAAATGCAAAGGGATGTCAGGAGGTATGTGGAGAAATGCAAAATATGTTGAAAGGCAAAGGAAACTTCATCAAATATAGGGCTCTACCAACCTCTCCCCATCCCTAATAGGACTAGGACAAGGATGGATAGTGAATTTGTGGTAGTAGACAGGTTTAGTAAAATGAGCCACTTCATACCATGCAAGACAACACATGATGCAAGTAATGTTTCCAACTTATTCCTCATAGAGGTAGTTAGGATACATGGCTTGCCAACGAGCATAGTGGCTGACATGATCAAACATGGAAGGCATAGAAGGCCAAAATAGTATGAGTCCTAGTTGTGCATGAAAGTGTATAGGGATGCAACTTACAAAGCTATACTAAGTAACGAAAAAAACAAGGTACAAAAAAGGATCATGGTTTGGGGACTTAAGAGAACCTAAATCCCTAATATATATGCCTTAGGGTTGATTTATCGTCAAAATATTGTAGCTTATGCAAACAAAAGGCCCCTTAAAAACACAAACATTTAGAATTTTGAATGAATGCTTGGCTTCCATAACATATGGGAGACATTTAAAGGACACAAGAAGGAAAGATGTTGGAAAATAATTATAAAATAGGTATGAATTTTTAGAAATTGTGAGTTCCCAATACCACTTTCTATCATGATTGAGATCTAGGTTTAATGATGATGGGATCCATATTTCAAATATCAAATATGTTTCTATGTCAATGTTTTTACATCATTAATTTAATTTAAGAAGTTCAAATTGAATTACAGATGATTATGAAGCAAAATAATGACAATGGACCACAACCTTTTTCGTGAAGTTTACCTACTCTATCTCAATGTCCATTGTCTAACTATTATGTTGAAATTGTGAAGAAGTAGAGTCCAATACATGTAAAAGAAGTTGCTTAAATATATCATTCTTTATACTTAATTCTCTTACTTAAACATAATCATAAAATGTAATATGACAAGGGAAAGTATTCTATAAGTTTCTATAGGTACCATTAATTTGATATGTATAGAAAATTGGAGGTTGAAATGTACATAATGATTTTCAAACTATAATTTTCTTAAAAATTATCTGAAAAGTTTTGAAGGTACTTAAAACCATAGAATATCTACAATTATATCCTAGAGGGAAGATTGTATTTCTATTTCAACTAGGGTGGGTTTGAAGATAAATTTAAGTGCGGACCAAACAATAGGAGTGAGTCTTATAAAAGTTTAGCGAAAAGGTTGAGCCTAATCAATTTGTATGTTAGAACTCATCAAAATATGGATCAACACAATACACTTCAGAATGTTAGTAGGCGCCACTTGGCTTTAGTTGTTAATTAGACTCTCCACTTTTGTAGATCCTTTGAGTTTGTCAGTTTTACTTGCATCGCTCGAGAGTGGAACAAAGTTGTTCATTGCCTGGCTAAATGGGCTTCTACTCGTGTGCAAGACCTGGAATATTGTGGATAAGGGGAAACTACCCCCTAATTAATCTCATGAATTTGCTGAACTTGTTGAACAGAACAAAACTCATTGTTGAACTCTCCCTTTTGTATTTCTTTTTGTCGTAATAAACATTTTACCCCTCTTTTAGTTTAAACAACAAAACTAAGATAAATATAAAACAAATAAAAAAGTGAAGACAATTTTCTCCTCTTCTCCTCTATAATATGTCAAAATCCAAATACAAATAAATATTTTGTAGATCAACCCTTCACAATACTTCAATAGAATACAATAAAATTTATCACAATTTATAGTTAAAAACAATAAATTTAAAACTGATGGAAAAGAACAAGTTTTCCAAACTTAACCAATTAATTAAACTTCCTTAGATCATGTTTCTTTCCCAACTGTGTAACAAAGATTTTCGCTGCAAATCAATGGTGTACACCCATGCAACAAATCATGTTACCCTATTTTTTGAGAACCCCAATATTCTGTTGCGAGGTCAAAATTATGATATTGCTCTTCTCAGTGCATGGACTTACCGTAATTAAATAGTGATAAAGTATTATTCAACCAAAAGTAGGAATGATTATGATGGAAGACGATAA
This sequence comes from Cupressus sempervirens, assembly GCA_028749045.1. Taxonomy (NCBI): domain Eukaryota; kingdom Viridiplantae; phylum Streptophyta; class Pinopsida; order Cupressales; family Cupressaceae; genus Cupressus; species Cupressus sempervirens. The sequence continues at coordinate 262,631,185 of CM053793.1, forward strand.
AGTTTAGGAAAGGTCTTTGGAAGGGGAGTTGTATATATCTTAAAGAGTTTCATCTCCATTTAACACTGTTAAAAAATATAACATTGAAATGGTTATGGACAGAAAAAAGTCCATTACAGTTACAAATCTTCATCAAAGAGACTTTTTGGCAAACCACAAATAGCAAATAATCATGGTAGATAAAGCTTACAAGTCTGTTTTTAGAACCATACACACATTTCCTCAAAAAGTTTACAGCTTGGTGAATGCAAAGCGTCATAAAGCAAGAAGAAAAGCCTTGCAAAGCGTTAAAAAGCAAGAAGAAAATCCTACTTGTAACAACATACTTTTGACTACTTTCATTTTGTAGGTACAATTGGAGGCATTGTTTCTATCACGCTTGCATAAATACATGCCATAGTGAATTCATATTGGGTAGTGTAAACTTGCAAGAATATGGCTAAGAAGAGTGGGAATGAGATGGAGAAGGGGATTTATAGCCCTGCCAAAGACTACAACAATGGCAGTTCTTCTCATTCTAACTTCTCTAGCAATAATGGTACTAGTATTAGTAGTGTTCCTGCTCCTCTGTTCAGTAGAAATGAACTGAGGCAGAGGTCCTTGTACAGGGCAATCATGGCAGAATTCATGTCCACCTTAGTCTTTGTTTTGATAACAATTGGTACATTAATAGAGCATGCCCATGGCCAGGCTCCATGTGGGAGTACCCCAAGCTCTAGTAGCAGCTTGGGAATGTTTGGATTGGCAAGGTCTTTTGGAGGAATGATATTCATCCTTGTCTATTGCACTTTTGGATTCTCAGGTCAGATTCAAGGATATGTTTGTTTTTTTCTAAAATTGAAGTGTAGATTTGTGTTGTTAACATTTTGGATCATGAAATCATGGAGTTCGATCCGAAATTTTGGCAACAAAAATCTATATGGTTTACTAGAAGTTGGCATTTTGATCATGATAAATTGTACAAATTTAGTAATATTAATTAAGTATAGTCAATTTGGACAAACTTATATTCTGATTGCAAATGTTACTACACAATTTTTATTACATTGTCAAAGTCCATTCTTCTTAGACATTTTATATATCAAATAATTGGTGTGTTCTACCTAGTTTTTGAATGTTTAATGGAGTTGAACTGTGGTCAATTTGGACAGACTGATATCTTGAAAGGTCTTTATTACATTGTATCTAACTTAGTGTTTGAATATTTTATGAAATTGAAGTATGTTCAAACTGGGCAAACTTATACTCTGATCACAATCTTTCTTGAAGAAGCATTACAATGTATTCTACCTAGATTTTGAATATTTTATAGAATTGAAATGCAAACTTGTTTTCTGATCACAATCCTTCTTGAAAAGACAAACTTATATTATATTTAATTTTTAAATATTATATAAAACTAAAGTGTGAACAATTTGAACAAACTTCATGAAAAGGAATTGCAATATCCTAACTTGATGATTGTTATTGCTTGCAGGGGCTCACATAAACCCAGCAGTTACCTTAGGCCTCTTTCTGGCCAGAAAGCTATCCTTAGCCAGGGCAGTAATGTATGTGGTAGCCCAGTGTGCTGGTGCTGTTTGTGGTGCCGGCCTTGTGAAGGGCTTGTTCAGAGCATATTACATAACACCAGCTTCTGATTACAACATTGGAACAGCATATGGGGAATTCAAGTATGCTGATATCATCACTGCATTTGTCTTGATTTACACTCTCTTCTCTGCAACTGAGCCCCAGCATAACTATTTTCCAGTAAGCCGCTAAATCATTTTTTCCTAATCATTGTATAATACTGATATTGTTAATCATATTTAGGACAAGTACTAGCCACTACGTTACACTTGTTTATATTTGATAGACTAAATTTTATTTGAGCAGGTGATGGGGCCTCTTCCAGTCGGGTTGGGGGTGTTGATAATATACTTGGCAGTAAGCAATGCAATGGCAGGAGGAGATGGGGATGGTAAGGGGAGGATCAGCCCAGCCAGGATTGATGCTTATGTTGTTAGATTTTGGATACAGTGGCTTTTGTTGGTGGGTCCTCTGCTTGGAGCAGCTGCTGCAGCTGCTTACCATCAATACTTATTAAGATTGGGATCTGCTTCTAGAGGCAAATCAATGGAAGATCACAAGATTCCTTCAGTGAAACGATCTATATGACCAATCACCAATAGCTTTGTTCAACTTCCTTAGACATTAAATTTATGTTACTTGCAGCTAGGGGTTACTAAGGGTGACACTCGGTTTTTTTTCAAACTTCGAAATGTCTCCCTTTGACAAGATTTACGTTTTAGTTTAAGATTTAGCCAATTCCAGTATGTTCCACTTCTTGTGCTTTCCACTTGCTGCTCTAGATAGTAAGCAGAAGCCTAGATCAAGTTGTGAAGCATAAAAATATGAATAAACCAAGATTTTAACATTTAAATTTGCACCTCTCTTCAATTGAGTAGATGATACTAATGTTCTCTATTTTCCTTTATTATTATAGTGGTTGATATGCTTCTAACCAATTTTATAGGTTGCTCATGTGATGTCTATGGCCTTCAATTATTTGAGAAAAGGACCCAATGTATGAAACGCTAAATAAAAGGAAGTATATTTATCTTTTACGTTTACCATAAGAAATGGAATGATGAACTATGGACAAGAAAGGCTAAAATTTTGGTTAATATGTTGTGGTTGAAATAAAAATTGAAATATAAATAATTGAGGTTTAGAAATTATATATATCTAAACAATAATGGTGAGTTCAATTTTTATTGTGACATAAATCCTGATTTTGTTTATTGGTCACTTATTACAATAGAAGATTAGACAAAGATATTTAAAAGTATTTATTTTTGTGAATCATATTACATGCACAACATGATCTTGTTATTATGGACTCATCTTTAGAGATGTTTTAGTCTTTTATGTTGATCTAAATAATTTTCTCACCTATATCTAAATGAGAATTGCATTGAAAAGTTAAAAGAAGCTTGTCAAAGGTTGGGAGAAAACCATCGATTTTCTTAATAATCAGTCCCTTTTGTCTATATTAAAATATAAGATATGACGTGGTTGAGACTAAGACTAATGCAATTGTGACTTATTTTTCTACTAATGCTAACACCCAATAACTCTAAATGACTTTAGAAATGCATTTAAACTACATGTTCCTAGGCACAACTTGGGAATTTTACCCCATAGGTGAACAAGGTAACAATCACATTCAAAGAAAATCAACTTTGACTGTGAACTATGTGAATTTGGTAAGCTAGGCCTCAACACAAGCCAAATTGAGGGAAGAGATTACATATAGACTAATCTATGAAGGTAGAAATCCTATGTGATTTGGCCTAGAATATGAAAAAGGAAATTATGGGTGATATATTTAAGTCTAGGATTAATTAGTGTTCCAAATAAGTCGAACTAGATGTTGGAGTTGTACATTTGTGATATCAACACAAAATGATGTAAAAGAAAGGGATAGATGTGTAGGGCATGCACTTTTATACTTTGCATTTTGCTCTACTTAGGAGTGTGCAAAGTGAAAATGAAATAAATGTTTCTAGTCATAGTAAAGTTACATTTTTTAAATTCCAAGAAATTTGAATCTAGCATGTACTCTATTTATTTTGAGTATATAGTGGTCTTCTATGAGACCTATCATATCTTCTAAGGAAAAGGTACAAACTTATGAATTAATGTACATTCAAGTTGAGAATGGAGTTTGTCATAAAATGACTCCCTCTACTTTTGTAATCAATGATAACATAAAATTTGGGAGCCATGGTGTAAAACAAAGTAGACAATAACTAAATAAGATAAACTTTAGTTGTGTGTGAATTGGTGTATTTGAAGTCTATAAAATATAGCCTTACTTAGAACAAGTATGAGCATATGGTTGAAAGCATTGTTTGTTAGCCCCAACTAATGATGTAAATGAGAATGCTATGAATGTACGTGAAAAAGTTATATCAGTTGTTATATTGGCATTGATGTCAAAATCGTAGTTGGCTAGACATTATGTTAATTTAGTAGACTGCCATATCATTTGATTGATGAAGAGGATTTGATTTGTTGTCTCCTAATTTGATAGGGTTTGAAATACCTTTTTGGAAAGTGGGAAATACCTAAGAATTAGCTACAAACCATGGTAAGTATCTCTGATCAAACCAAAAGGACCAACTGACAAGACAATATTGTCTTATTCCCTTTAAATTATGTAAGATTCAGGCGGGAATACCCAGGATTAATCAATATTTTGTCTATCTATAACCTTTGGACTTTAATCCTTATTTAAATAGAAGCCGACCTTTTAATCTTCTAACTTATGGACAACAAATGGGACATAGGATATTCCTCCCTAGTATTTCCTAAGTCAAGCATAGGTCAAATCTTTTAGATCTACACAATAACATGAAATATAAAAGGATTTTAATAATGATTTTGACACCATGTAGGTTTATTTATTTTCTTTAGATACATACATGACCAATTCTTTATTTATTGGGTTATACATCCATAAAATGACACTTCAATTTCATATTTGTTTCATTGCTTTGTGAGAAAAAATTAGTACACAATCCAGATCTTATTCTTATCACAATCTCCACATGAAATTTTCTAATCCTCTCATGTCACATTAAGAATTTACTTAATTAGTTTGATTAACGACAAAATATGAAATGGGATATGATTCAAAAGAACTACAACTATAATTCAACATAAGTTACTTAAACATAATATTAATCTATAAAGGTAGAAATCTTAAGTAATTTGGCTCAAAATATGTGAGTGATATATTCAAGTCTAGGATTAATTAGTGTTCCAAATAAGTCAAACTAGATGTTTGAGTTATGCATTTATGATATCAACACAAAGTAATGTAAAAGAAAGGGATAGATGTGTAGGGAGTGCACTTTTATACTTTGCATTTTGGGCTACTTAGGAGTGTGTAAAGTAAAAATGAAATAAATATGCAGTCATACTAAGGTTACATTTTTAAAATTCTAAGAAATCTGAATCTAGCATGTACTCTATTTATCTTGAATATATAGTGGTCTTCTATTAGACCTATCATATCTTCCAAGGAAAACGTAAAAAATTATGAATTAACGTACATGAATTGAGAATGGAGTTTTTTTAAAATATGGCTCCCTCTAATTTTCTAATAAATGATAACATAGGATTTGGGAACACGATGGTATAAAATAAAGTAGACAATAACTAAATAAGATAAAGTTTAGTTGTGTGTGAACTAGTCTATTTGAAGTTCATAAAAGATAACCTTACTTAGAACAAGTATGAGCATATGGTTGAAAGCATTTTTTGTAAGCCCCAACTAATGATGTAACTAAGAATGCTATGAACGTATGTGAAAGAGTCATGTCAGTTGTTATGTTCTCATTGATGTCAAAGTCTTAGTTTGCTAAGCATTATGCTAATTCAGTAGAGTGTCATATCATTTGATTGATGAAGAGGATTTGATTGATGAAAAGGATTTGAAGAAAGTATGTTGATAATAGAGTTGATAAGTATGGTATTCAATGGGCACTTTCATGAGTTGGATAGTAATAATGTAATGGTGGTTCAATTTTTTTACAAGCATGTCATTATGTGATGAAATGATGAAATTCATGTATTCACTGAGCTATAAAAGTTAAATCAAGTAACAAGGTAAAAGGAGTACAATAGAATTTGAGCTCTACAATTCTAAGTGATTTATTAATCGAATGAAATGTAATGTTCACCAATTATGAGCTAAAGAGTAAGTTAAGAAAGATGGAATCTGAGGCCAAGATGAAAATAGAGAATGTTTGAGATCAAAGGTGTGAATCAAAGTTTGTTACAAGAATAATGACTAGAAAAATACAATGATGATTTGATGATGGAGATTGAAACAAGATAAGGATGAGCACAAAGTTCAATGATATTTCTATTTATTAAGTGACTAAGTACAATAAATCTAAGATCTATAGATTTGGTTAAGCAGATAAATCTAGAAGAATCTGGAGCAGAGAATTCACTATTTAAGGAAATGTTGGAGCAAATTTTTGGTTTTTGATTGATATTGTCAAGTTGGAGATTTGTGTGAAGAAGGAGAAGGAGAAGCAAGGAGAATTGAGAAGAGAAGAAGAAAGATCAAGTAGAGTTTGAGAAAAGTGAAAGTGTGAAAAAGTGAATTAGCCAAGTAGAGATTAGAGAAAGAAGAAGACATGGTAGAGAAGATATTTGAACAAGAAAGGTAGTACTAAATCTTATAGATCATCTAAATATTACATTCTTATCATTTTAGCAAAAATAAATCTTAACCAAGTGAACCTAACAAGTCTATGAAATCCTATATGGTAACATCGATTAGTAATGTTTGTAAGTTCTTTAGAGAAAACCGCTCTTTAGAAAAGATCAAGGAGTGATAAGATTTAGATGATCTTTATGTGTTAGATAGCTAAGAGGGGGGTGAATCAGTTATGTCCTATTATCTCATAGTCCCTTCAACATTACATCACCATCAAAGCAACATAAACATTAGCAACAATAACTTCAATAGATCCAATCACTTGGCACATACATCAAATTATTTCCATGTTGTTATCAGTTTTTCTTTTCTTTATCGACTATTAGTAAATTTTCAATAATTACCCAATGATAATTTAGTTATTATAGAGTTGTAGTAAACTGTAAAAACATGTAAATCAACTTGCAACACACATAACATTCACACAATTTTGACACCAATATTTAAAGTGGAAACCTTGTTAAGTAAAAAAACATTAATTGATGTCACCATATAGGATTTCATAGACTTGTTAGATGCACTCAGAACTTTCAAGATCTTCTACTACAATGGTTAAATATAAACACTATAAAGTGATTTGTAAAGAAGAGCAACTACCTTTTCTTGATCAGATCTTGTTCTTTCTCTTTCTTTATCTTTTACTCACTCGGCTGAATTTGTCTTCCACAAACTTCTTTTTTCTACTCTTTTATACTCGACTGGACTCACTTGGCTCAATGCTTCTCCTTCAACAACTCCACTCTTCATAGAAACTTAGTACTCTAGCAATATGATAAGCAAAAAAACATTATAGACAGCAACCTAAACTATTAAATATATTTCTTAATGTTTTTTAATCCTTCCAACTTTTGTCTCTTAATAAGAATCGTTGATCTTAGCTTTACAACTAAATTCCTCCATACAATGAATTTAGACACATAGAAAATGTTGGAATTAAAGATAGAGTAACTGAGAGGGGGGTGAATCTTTTTCTAACAAAAAATTAGTCTCAATAGTTCCCCTAGATGTCTTAAAGATCTAGTTACTACTTGTACTCGGTAAACAAATGCTGTAACTCTATAAATTAATCTATTACTTTCTTTTCAAACATTCATGGATGTAATTGAAAATAAAGTGAACACAAGAGGCACTAGATTTAACGTGGAAACCCAATATGGGGAAAACCACCAAGTAACTAGTCACCAATTTTTCACTCTTTTGAAGTGAGCCCTATCAGGAGCCAACCCCGATAAAGGTTACAATACACACCATTAGGTGTGACCCTGTTAGAGGATTTAATTACCTTGTTAGGAGTGGCCTTGCTAGAGGTCTTTAGAATAATTCAACTGAACTGTCACCTTGTTAGAGGATTTACAAAATGGTTGTTAAACCAACTCTGTTAAGAGATTTGAAATCACTGCTACAATGGTTAGAAAGCAACAATGAATTGACCTAAACAAGATGCAACTAAATTTGCTGGTTAAAGGTCTCTGTTTAGCATCATTAGATCCTCCTTGATCAAATATGGCTCTACTGCTCCTCCTTGATCAAATATCAGTCGGCTAGAGATATTACTTTGAAAAAATAAATGTTATTTCATAAGACAATGAAATCCTTTACTTGCCAACCCTACTCGGTGAATACTTCTTCTGGAAATTTCCTGAGTTAACCTTCTTGACTCGGTTAACATTGCAATATCCTTAAAATCCTTTGGCTTCCAAGTTTGCTAAGTAAGAACTGAATCCCTTGGTAAGAACTGCTTCTTCCAAATTACCTTAGATGACTGAGTGAACTCGGTAAGAACTGTTTCTTCCAAATTACCTTTGATGACTGAGTGAACTCGGTAAGAACTATTTCTTCCAAATTACCTTTGATGATCGAGTGAACTCGGTAATAATTGTTTCTGTCACATTTTCTTCGATTACCGAGTGAGCTTGGTAAGAACTAAATTTCTTTGATTACCTTGAAAGCTCGGTAAACATTTTCCTTTGTCTAGCTGATCTTCTGAGCTTGTTAGACACTATCCTTTGCCTCACTAACCTTCTGAGCTCAGTAGACACTATCCTTTGCCTTGCTGACCTTATGAGCTTGGTAGACACTATCCTTTGCCTTGCTGACCTTCTAAGCTTGGTAGACACTATTCGATGACTAATATGACATTTGTGTGACATCAAAGACAAACACAATTGAATAATTGTATCCAACAATCTCCCTCTTTGGCACTGATGGAAACACAACATGTCATAGCAGAATGAAATTTGAAAACAAGTCTTTTAATGACAAAAAATAAAACTCCCTCTTTCATAATAATCTCTCCCTTTTACACAAACCCTTATTATTTTGCAAATTTCAGAAAGATATGATAGTATATTCTCCCTCTTTGACTAGATATGCCAAAGACAACTCAAAACAACTGAATAACATTGTACTTAATGTACTGATTCATATGCAATATCTTCATTGGGTTGCTGCATCAATTAATAGATTTCCAATTCTATTCCTGTTGATTCATCACTAAAACTATATTTTAGTGAGCTTCAGATAGGGGAATGATCCCTAACTTACCTCTTAGATACAAGAATGCATCCTTAAGTAAAGGCTTTGTGAATATGTCAACAATTTTTCCTTTGTATGCACATATTTCAATCTTATTTCTTTTTCTTGCACCAATTCTCTAACAAAGTGATATTTTATGGCAATATGCTTGGTTTTTGAATGCATCACTAGATTCTTGGAGATGTTAATTGCACTTGTGTTATCACAAAATATAACAACTAGTTCTTTGATTTCTTGTTTCATACCTTTCAATAATTGTTTAAACCACACAATGTTTGAGCAATTTACTGCTGCTGCAACATATTCAGCTTCTGTTGTGGATTGAAATGTACAATTCTACTTTTTGCTTGTCCAAGAAACCAACCTTTTTCTGAGAAAGAAAGCTCCTCCACTTGTGCTCTTTCTGTCATCAATATTTCCTGCCCAATCTGCATTAGTGAACACCTTTAAATCCAGTTTTCCTCCAAGTTTATACCATAATCCATAATCTTCAGTTCCTTTTTAGTATCTCATGATCCTTTTGATTGCCATCATGTGATTTTCTTTTGGTTTTGCTGAGAATCTTGCTACAATCCCTACTACAAGGGCAATGTCCGATCTTGTGTGCACTACATATTGCAACTTTCCAATCATAGATCTATATAATGTCTGATCCACTTCCTTTGATTCATCATCCTTGGTGAGTTTTAATCCAGTACACATAGGAGTCCCAACTGGTTTACAATCTTACATACCAAAGTTTTTCAGTATCTCCTTGATGTATTTAGATTGAGTGATGTAGATGTCATTGTTATTTTGTTGAATTTGAAGACCAACAAAGAATTTGATTTCACCAAACATTGACATTTCAAATTCCTTGTTCATTTGTTCTGAAAATTATTTGCAAAGATCATCATTTCCTGTGAACAAAGTATCATCTACAAATATTTCTGCCAAAACAATCTTATTATCTGATCCTTCCTTTATGTACAAACTATTTTTGTCATTAGTTCTTTAAAAACCAATATGAATAAGATAGTTATGCAATCTTTCATACTATGCTCTAGGGGCTTGTTTCAGACCATATAATGCTTTGTACAATTTGCAGACCATGTCCTTCTTGTCTGGATCAGCAAAACCTTCAAGCTGCTCAATGTAAACCTCTTCCTCCAATATGCCACTGAGAAATGTTGACTTCACATCCATTTGATAAACTTTGTATCCTTTGAATGCAGTATATGCAAGTAAGGTTCTGACACCTTCCAATCTTGCAACAGGAGCAAAAGTTTCTCCATAATCTACACCTTCTTCTTGAGAGTATCCCTTGCATACTAGTCTAGCTTTGTTCCTTGATACCTTACCATCTTTATTTAGTTTGTTTCTGAATACCCACTTTGTTCCAATCACATTCTTGTCTTTGGGTCTAGGTACAAGAGTCCATGTTTTTATTTTTCTCTATCTATTCTATTTCTATATTCATAGCTTTAGTCCAACTTTCATTGTCTAGTGCATCTTTGACATTTCTAGGTTCAAAATCAGCAAGTAAACAAGTGCCTTTCAACTTATTTCTTGTCATTGTTCCTTCTGATTTATCACCAACGATCTAATTTGGTGCATGATGTTTTTGGCTAACATGGGGTCCTTGCCTTTTGAATGATTTGCATTGTTATCCTTCTATGTCTCAACTTTTGGTTGCTCGGGTTTGGTAGATGCTAACTCGGTAGCTTCTGTCTGCAACTTGGGAGGCATTAGCTCAGTTTGAACTTCCTGTGACTCAGTAACTAAAGATTCTAGAGTTATGAATTCCTAAATAATAGGTATACATGGCATTGTATCAGGTTCAATGTAAACAAATCTTCTGTAGTCTTCAGGTTCCCTTTTGCTTTCTTCTTCTTTTCTTTTTGCAAACTCATCAACTTTCACGTGTGCACTTTCTATAACTTTGTGAGTAGATAAGTTCAAACATCTATATGCTTTGCTTTTTCAAGAGTATCCAAAAAATATTCCTTCATCACTTTTTACATCAAATTTACCTTTTTTAGATTCTTTCAAAATGTAACATTTGCTTCCAAATACTTTTAGATAACTTATATTGGGTTTGTAGCCATACCACAACTCATAGGGTGTTTTGAATGAGTCCTTTTTCATCTGTACTCAGTTCAAGGTATGAACTACAGTGCTGATAGCTTCCTTCCAGTATTTGATAGCAATGCCTTTATCAATCATTGAGGTTCTTGCACAATCCATTATAGATCTATTCCTTCTTTCTACTATTCCATTTTGTTCTGGAGTTATAAGTGCTGAAAGCTGTCTTTTGATTCCCCTTTCAATGAAAAAGTTATTAAACTCATGTGAAATGAATTCACCACCTATATTAGACCTTAAGCATTTCAGTCTTTTGCATGTTTCCTTTTCTACTCTAGCCAAATACCATTTGAATTTTTCAAATACTTCTGATTTCTCTCTAAGGTACATGACAGTCATCATTCTTGAATAATCATCAACAAACAGAATGAAGAATTTTTCACTAGTATAACTTTCAATGCCAATAGGTACACACAAATTACTATGCACAATTTCTAGAACTTCTTCAGTCTGATAGTTCTTGCTTTTAAAACTAGTTTTTCCCATTTTACCAATTTGACAATTCTTGCATAGACCAACCTCATGTTTCTTTATATTAGGCATACCTCTTACTTTCTTGAATTTACTAATTTTTATTAAATTGTCAAAGTTTACATGACACAACCTCCTATGCCATAACCAACTTTCTTCAATTTGAGTAATGAAACATGAACATTCACCAAGTTTAAGATAAAATAAGTTACCTTTTGTTTGAGTGCCTGATCCAATCAGCTTTCCTTTGCCATCCAACAATCTTGCTTTTCCATACATAAATTCTACTTTGAATCTATTATTGAATAGTTGTGCCACACTTAACAAGTTGTGATTTAGTCCTTCTACCCAATATGCATTATCACATACAAGTTCCTTGGTTAGTGAGATTCTTCCTTTTCCTCTTATACAACAAGGTTCATTGTTACCAAATCTTACACTGCCACCATCATAGTCTTCAAAATATTCAAACTTAGTTTTATCACTAGTCATATGATGAGAAAAACCACTATCTATGATCCATGTATCATTTCTGCTCATATGAGAAATTAGTGCCATTTCCTCATCATTATCAGATTCATCTTTTACAGCAATGTAGAAAATTTCATCTTATTCTTCATCATCAGAATCATTAGAATCTTTTTCCATAAAACATGTTCTCTTACCTTTATCCTTGAATGATTTGAAGTCTTTCTTGCCATTGTACTTGTGACCTTTCTTCTCATCTTTGTTTTGTTTATTTGGGCAGCTAGCAACAATATGTCCAATTTCTTCGCAAGAGAAACAGATTAGAGGTACCTTACCTTTGTATTTTCCTTTGCCTCTTGAATATTTTCTTGCTAGTAGAGCTTTAACCACTTCAAGATCACTGTCTAAACTTTGTTTTGATTCTTCATCACTGTCTAATTATGGATCCTTCATCTTTTTCCCTTTTTCTTTGAGTGAAAGCTTGGCTTCAAATGCCAATTCAACATTCTTGGCAGCTGGAACATAATTTTCATAGCTGTCTAGCTCAAATGCAGTCAATCTTCCAACTATGGCCTCTAAATTTATTTTATGATTTGCCTCACATCTCCTTTCTTGAATTGCAGAGACTCTAATTGCATAAATGGGAAGTAGAGTTCTAAGAACTTTACTTATAATTGTCTCCTCACTGATATCTCCTCCAGATGCTTTCATTGCACTAACACATGCTTTAACTCTTTCAACATACTTTGCAATATTTTAATCCTCACTCATCCTCATTTGATCAAATTGTCCTCTCAAACTTTCTTCTTTGGCTCTTCTCACATTATCATCTCCTCCATATATTTCTTTCATCTTGTTCCACATTTCAAAGGTAGTTTTGCAATCCTTGATGTCATCAAATTCTTTATAACTCAGAGTAGATGCTATATCTGTCATCATGTTATTGTGAGTGTTCTTTTCAGCAATATCATTGACAGATAATGTACCAAAAGGTTTTTCATATTTCTCATCAAGGTACTTCAGCCCTATATCACCAATAGAAGCCAGATGAAGCCTCATCAATCTTTGCCATGCTGAGAAGTTGTCCCTGTTAAGTCTTGGAATTTACCTTTTGTAAGACATCCTGATCTTTAGCTTAGATCCTTGAAATCTTTTCCTATAAGCACCAATATTTGCTCTAATACCAATTGATGGAATTAAAGATAGAGTAACTAAAGGGGGGTGAATCAGTTACTAACAAAAAAAAATCTCAACAATTCCCTTAGATGTCTTAAAGATCTAGTTACTGCTTGTACTCGGTAAACAAATGTTGTAACTCGGTAAATTAAACTATTAGTTTCTTTTCAAGCATTCATGCATTTAACTGAAAATAAAGTGAACATAAGAGACACCAGATTTAACATGGAAACCCAATATGGGAAAAACCACCAAGTAAATAGTCACCAATTTTTTACTCTTTTGAAGTGAGCCCTATTAGGAGCCAAACCTATTAAAGGTTACAATACACATTGTTAGGTGTGACCCTGTTAGAGGATTTAATCACCTTGTTAGGAGTGGCCTAGCTAGATGTCTTTAGAACAATTCAACTGAATTGTCACCTTATTAGAGGATTTACAAAATGACTGTTAAACCAACTCTATTAAGAGATTTGAAATCACTACTACAATGGTTAGAAAGCAACAATGAATTGAACTAAACAAGATGCAACTGAATTTTCTGGTTACAAGTCTTCGTTCAGCATCATTAGATCCTCCTTGATCAAATATGGCTCTGTTGCTCCTCAATAATCTCTGATCATCCTTCAAATTTTCTTCTACAACAATCAGTCTTCATATCACATTAATTCCACATTCTTTCACTTCATACATTTTAGAATTCGCAACTTGACTTCTTACTTATACCATTCATATTGTTAAGTCGGCCTATTTACATGTTACATTTACCTATAAACTATACATCAATCGGCTATAGATATTACTCTGAACAAATAAACATTATTTCATAAGACAATGAAATACTTTACTGGCTGACCCTACTCAGTGAATACTTCTTCTGGAAATTTCCTGAGTTAACCTTCTTGACTCGATTAACATTGCAATATCCTTAAAATCCTTTGGTTGCCAAGTTTGCTCGATAAGAACTAAATCCCTCGGTAAGATCTACTTCTTCCAAATTACCTTAGATGACTGAGTGAACTCAGTAAGAACTATTTCTTCCAAATTACCTTTGATGATCGAGTGAACTCGGTAAGAAATGTTTCTTCCAAATTACCTTTGATGATCGAGTGAACTTGATAAGAATTGTTTCTGTCACATTTTCTTCGATTACTGAGTGAGCTCGATAAGAACTAAATTTCTTTGATTACCTTGAAAGCTCGATAAACATTGTCCTTTGTCTAGCTGACCTTCTAAGCTCAGTAGACACTATCCTTTGCCTCGCTGACCTTCTGAGCTCGGTAGACACTATCCTTTGCCTTGCTAACCTTCTAAGCTCAGTAGACACTATCCTTTGCCTTGCTAACCTTCTGAGCTCAATAAACACTATCCTTTGCCTTGCTAACCTTCTAAGCTCGGTAGACACTATCCTTTGCCTTGCTAACCTTCTAAGCTCGGTAGACACTATCCTTTGCCTTGCTAACCTTCTGAGCTCGATAAACACTATTCAATGACTAATATGACATTTGTGTGACATCAAAGACAACACACAATTGAACAATTGTATACAATAAGAAAATATAACTTTACATTGAACTATGTGTCCAACCTTATCCTTCTTCAATTTCCTTCATTAGATCATTTTTTATTTTTCTCCATCGTTGATCTTGCAACAAATTTTGACTTTTGCATTAGACCTTCTCAAACTTTCTAAATTTTTTCCAAAGGTCGACATCAGATTTCAATTTCCCAATCTTGATCATTTGGTTGTCACTCAATAAACACTACATTTACTTAGGCAACATATAAGTCAGTTAATACTAACTTTCTTGGGAAGCATTGTGTTCTCCATTCCTCTTTTCATTTTCTTGGGCAATACTATAGTCACTCAATGAATATAGTCTCCCTTCATTAACCTTGTGACTTGGTTAAGCTTGTAATCTTCAACATACTACAACAATACATAGTTGTAAACCAATCAAACCAATATTACATAATCATTGTCTGGCTTGTTCAAGTACCCATTGAATACCTTACATAATAATTCCATCTTTGTCATACTTTCTTCAAATCCTCTTCATCAATCAAGTAATGTCATACTTTCCTAAGTTATCATAATGTCTAGCCAATTAAGGCTTTAACATCAATGATAATATAAGAATTGATATGAATCCTTTACATACATTTATAGCATCACCAATTACAATATCAGTTGGGGTTAACAATCTCCTCGTTTGACATTGATGGAAACACATAACATAAGATTCTAAATTACAAAACATTCCATAAGATAATCAAATTTATGCATTGTCAACAACACAACTTTACAATTCTGGTTCAAAAAATTGTTACATAGTTTGTATCTATAGTAGTAGAAAAACTTCAACATTACTCCCCCTTTGATTATGATCTCATTTTTGGGTTTAGTCTATTCTCCCCCGCTTAAGTATATTCAACATTCGGTATATTCTTCCATTTTTTATTCTTCTCCCCCTTTTGGATATATTTTCTTCATTGTTTCTCTCCCCTTTTACAACATTTCCAAAGGTCATTATAAATCTAAATGTGAAACTTATTAAACCTTGAATTACATTTGTACCTTGCACGTACAAATTACATCATATTCATCATAGTTAACCTTCACAACTTCAAAAATAATCCTAAAGTGTGAACACTTATGCATCAACTCCATAAGATATTTCAACTCATTCAAGAATTGATGCAACATGCATCTTTACTTAGTGAATCTTAGATAGGGACATGCCCTCAGTTTTCCTCTTAGATACTCAAAATCATCCTTAAGAAATGGCTTGGTAAATATATCAGCAATTTGTTCCTTAGACTTTACATACTCAAGCCTCACTTTCTTATCTTGAACTTGCTACCTCAAGTAATGATACTTGATAGATATGTGCCTTATCTTTGCATGCATCACTAGATTTTTTGATATATGTATAGAACTCATGTTATCACATTAAATAGTGATAGGCTTAGTTAATTCTTCTTGCATTCCTTCCAATAATTATCTGATCCATACACTATTTGAACAATTGATTGCAACAACAACATATTCAACTTTAGCAATAGATTATGAAACATAAATTTTTTTCTTACTTATCCATGTGATCAACTTTTATCCTAAAAATAATGCTCTATTTTTCATGTCATCAACATTTTCAACCCAATCAGCATTTGTGTAGACTTAAAGATTAAAGTCATCTTCTTGTTTATACTATAGGCTGTAATCTTTAGTTCCTTTGAGATATCTAAATATCCTTTTCACATTAGTCAAATGTGTTTCCCTTGGATTAGATGAAAACCTTGCAACTATTCCAACAACAAGGGCAATATTTTTTTTGCTATGTACAACAAAGTGTAGCTTTCCAACCATAGATATGTATTGTGTTTGATCAACCTCACTAGTAGTGTCTTCCTTTGACAATTTCACTCCAGTCACCATAGGTGTGTTGACTGGTTTAGATTCATCCTTCCCAAATGTTTTCAATATTTTCTTCACATACTTGGATTGAGTAACATAAATGCCTTTTGGTGTTTGACAGACTTGTAAGACAATGAATTTTTTTATCTCTCCAAATATTGACATTTCAAATTCAATACTCATTTGATCAGAAAATGACTTAATCAACATATGATTTCTTCCATATATTATGTCATCAACATATATTTCATCAATTAATAACTTATCTTGTGCTTCATTCTTCAAATACAAATTATTATTTTCACTTGTTCTAGAAAATCCTATTTGAATCATATAAGAGTATAACCTTACATACCATGCTTTTGGAGCTTGTTTCAATCCATATAGTGCTTTGTTCAACATTTCCCCAATCATCAATTTCTTCAAAATTGTCAAACTTAATTAGATCACCAATTATATGATGTGAACAACTACTATCAATAATCCAAGAATCATTTGTTGAAACATGTGAAATAAGGGTAGTTTCATTCTCATACCTTTTACCATTTGGCTCCTCCTTGATTGCAACATATACCATTTCAATTATTTCCTTGTCATCATAAAAACTTGTCTCGGTATGCTCTTCTCAAGAAATGTAGCATGAATTCTTGCCTTTGCCTTTGTAATCTCTATTCTTCCTATACTTGTAGTCTTTCTTATCATTTCTATCAAATTTAGCTCAGTTAGAACATTTTGTGGCAAAGGGACCAACTTCAATACAATTGAAATAGATCAATGGTATTTTATTTCTATATTTACCTTTACCTCTTGATAACCTTTTTGCAAGCAATGCTTCAATCTGATTCAAATCATCTTCAGTTTCAGGTTCACTTTCTTCTTTGGTTTTCTTCTCTTTCTTTCGATTGTTGATGGTTAGTGAAGACTTAAAAGTTTTTCCAATCATAACCATATTGTTATCATATTTTCTCAACTCAAATGTAGTTAACTGACCAACTAGGACATCAAGTGTCAAATCATTACCAAGTATATCTCTTACTTCTTGAGTAGTAGAAACTTTGATAACATAAACACGCAAAAGAGTTATCAAGATTTTACTTACAATTTCAAACACTAGGATTTATCCTCTAGTGTCTCTTATTGCACTCACAAAATCCTTGATTTTATTGACATATTGTGCAACATTTTCACTTTCTTTCATTCTCGTGTCATCATACTTACCTCTTGAGATTTCAATTTTATCTCTTCTTACATTGTCATCTCCTCAATAGAATAGATTCAACTTATCTTGCATTTTCTTCGTAGTAGTACAATTAATAAAATCATCAAATTCAACATCAATGAGATTAGATGCAATATCAATCATCATACTATTATGATTCCTCTTCTCATTCATTTGATCCAAAATTTGAGGACCAATAGGTGTAACATATTCATTCTCCAACCAATGTGTGGCATCATCTCCAATGCCTAAAATATGTAGCTTCATTCAATCTTTCCATGAGAAAAAGTTCTCCTTGTTAATCTTTGGTGGCTCTCTCTTATGTGTCTTGGTCTTTTTCTTAAGTACCTTTAAACTTATTCATTCAAGCTCTGAGTGCTCTGATACCAAATTGATAAATAATTGAGAGGGGGGTGAATTAGTTATCTCATAGTCCCTTCAACATTTCATCACCATCAAAGAAACATAAACATTAACAATAATAACTTCAATACATCCAATCACTTGGTAGATATTTTAAACTTAAAACTTAACTCATATGTCAACTTCT
Organism: Cupressus sempervirens; assembly: GCA_028749045.1. Taxonomy (NCBI): domain Eukaryota; kingdom Viridiplantae; phylum Streptophyta; class Pinopsida; order Cupressales; family Cupressaceae; genus Cupressus; species Cupressus sempervirens. Next base: position 262,649,428 of record CM053793.1, read on the forward strand.
TTCCAAATTGTTATAGTATTGTCTTTTCTTTACCAAATGTCAGTAGATTTCCAGTAATTACCTAGTGATAATTTATTTATTACCAAGTTGCAAAAATCAACTAGCAACGCACATAACATTCACACAATTTTGGCACCAATATTTAACATGGAAACCATGTTAAGGGAAAAACCACCTAGGACTGGCAACCTAGAAATTTCAATCTTATGAAGCGATCTCTATTAGGAGACTACCTTGTTAAAGGTTGCATACACTTTGTTAAAGTGATCTTATTAGAGGATTTCACCAAAAGATCATCTAAACCTTATCACTCTCTATCTAGGACCAAAAAAATTGGCCTAATTTAAAGGACATACAAACACCACTAATCGATGTTGCCATATAGGATTTCATATACTTTTTAGGTCCACTTGGTGCTTCTAATATTTTCTACTACAATGGTTAAAATGTAAACAATATAAAGTGATCTATAAAGAATAGAAACTACCTTTTCTTGATCAGATCTTTGTTATTTTTCTTTCTCTATCTTTTACTCACTCAATTGATTCTTTCTTCCACAAAATTCTTTTCTCTACTCTTCTCTTCTCCTCTCATCTCACTTGGCTCAACACTCCTTCAAGAACTTCACTCTTCATGACTGTATATGAGCAATGTTAGTATGCTAATAGAAACTAAATTTAAATAAAGCTTCTACAAACTAAACAAAATTCATAAACTTCAAGATAGAATAAGATGAACTCTCAATTGAGAATATGAGCCATTAATGGACTCTCTCAATGAGAAGCTCTCTTTTTGAGTGGCTTTGTCTAAACAGATAGGATGTATGCTCAAGCTTATGCTTCAAAAAGGGCTTCAAATGGAGTTGGAATTTGGGTGTGAGTGTATGGTTTTGATGTAAAATGGCTTCCCAAAATGGCATTATGACTTTACTTCATGGATTGTGTTAAAATGACTTGGGAGAGGATTCCTTAAATAGGCAAAGGGCTTGAGGGATCAAGGGCTAGGATGCAAGGATGTGAAAAAGCTTATAGAAGGCTCAGATTGCATGAGAGGAGAGCACATGGATTGTGCTTCCTTACAACCAATCAGGGAGTGACACATGTCACATGGTGAGAGGATGGAGGAAAGGAGAAGGATGAGTCAAAAAAGGAGGCTCAAGGGATAAAATCTTCATAAAGACCCTCATAATGACTTGTAAGAGCAATAAAAGGGCTTGGAAGAGTCATTTATGGCCTAGTGGACTTCATAAAGTTTTATGGTTGAGATATTTTGAGGGTGATGAGAGCAATTTCAACTTGGACTTGATTAGGAAGGTTTTAAGCTTGCTTAGGCTTGTGCAAATGATTAGAGGATGGATTAGGATGGTTTAGGATTAGCTTAGGGATAGGCAAGTGGATGGCATTTAATGAGGGTGGGTGAAGGAGGAGATATTTGTTAACTTTGGCTTGGGTTAGTAATTCTTAACCCATGTTTAGGGAATGTGACAAGATTAGGAGGGGATTAGGATTAGGTTTAAAGACATCTTCTAGAAGAGTCTAGACTTTGGATGAGGATAAAGACTTTCTAGAATAGTCTAGAATTTCCTAGGATGAGGATGAAGACTTTCTAGAAGAGTCTAGAACTTCTTAGGATGAGGATAAATTAGATTTTTAGGAAATAAATAAATTTTTATTTATTTCAAGGGTTTGGGTTGAGGAGATATTTATTAAAACTTTTTTTTAATAAACATGAGGATTAATATTTAATCTTAATTAAATATTTTGAGTTGGGATTAGGGGTAGGAAATGATGGGATTAGCCTTTAATCGAAATTAAAGAAGGATTAGAAGATTTTGGAAGAGGTTATTGGTCATAAGGAAATTGGCCAAGTTTTGGGCAAAAAATAAATTTTTTATTTATTTTGAGTTTTTTGGTCAATTTATTAATTAAATAATTAATAAATAAGGAAATAATGTTTAAATAAGATTTAAACATTTTTGGGAGGGATTCCTTAATTAAATATTTTTAATTAAGATAAAGGGATTTAATGGCATAAAAATAAATAAATAAATAAATAAATTAATTAATTAATTAATGATGATGTCATCAGGAACTTTTTTAGAAAATAAAAATACTTTATTTTTTAAAGGTTTTTTTAGGTGTCTACAATGACAACTTGATACTCCAACAATATGATCAACTAAAAAGTAGCATGACAACATCCCCAATAAACCAAAATAAAATCAATATCAACTAATACAAAAAAAAAAGAAAAAAAACATTAACCATTATATACTTCAACTAATAGCTGCTACTATAAAACATAATAACCTTAATACTAACCATCATAGTCTTTGAAAATTTGATAGTTATAAAAGTCTTCATGTGAATACCAAAAAACAAAGCTAATCTAACAAGAATACTAAAAGTTTTGGAAATGTTTAAAAGTTCCAACATGGAGCACAAAAAATGAGCCAAAAATACAAAACAATAATTAGAACTAAATAAAACATCTAGGAGGCTATAGTCTCTTTCCAACTTCTGCAATGCCACTAACCATGTGTGTAATTTTCCATCCTAGGAAGTATTTCCCTTCATGTCATTCTTTCTACCTATCCTCTTTAACTATTTCTTAATTTTTGATTTACCAATGGTAATTCCCAAAACAACCATGTTCATGATGCTATTAGTGATGTGAACTAGAGAAGTGAGTTCCTTATCAATTACCACATGTTTATCATGTACCATATGTTCAATGTGATAAAACCTCCATAATTCCCTACATATGAGTCTCTTGATTATTATTGTCATCTTTTGGAATAGCAAGGTCCTCCTCTACATCATCTTCATCAATAAGAATTTTGACTCAACCTCGTTATTTTCCTTGTGAAAATTTCCCTCTAAATCCATGAAAAAGGGAGTATCTTGGTCTTCATGCATCTCTCCAGTCTTGTAGCATTCATTTCCACTATCATCATCTTCCTCAAAATTAGACCAAGAACAAATTATTTATTCCTCCTCTATTGCTATGTTCTTCTCCTTAAAGGGTGGATCCTCAAGAAATTTTGTTACTCTAGTAGACCTTTGACTACTAGACTCAAAGCTTGTCTCCTCAATTATAAGGTTTTAAGCCTTTTATTTATTAGTATCCTTGACATTTATCCTTGAAATATTCCAAAATAGTAATGGTCACACCTTTAAATAGGAAAAAGGTTTATTTTTCTTCTTTCTAGAGAGGCCAAGTAGATCCAGAGGGATTTTCATTTTCATAGGAGTAACCATTAAGAGCTCATTAACCTTCTTAAGGGGAGTACTAGAACCCATTTTCTTAAGCTTAGAGGAAGCCTAAGAAGTAGTAGGTAAATCTCCCATATTGAGTCTTCCCATAGAAATATTTTGGGCTTGTAAGAGAGGTGGAGGAGCATGAGCATAAGAAGGAGGTGAGGGAGGCCTAGCTTGATGCTCTAGTAGTATAGGGGTTTCCACAAGGATCCATTTTTTAGAAATCTTTATAAAAGGTGATAATTGACTCTCGTTGGAGTAGGGGAGTAGTTTGGTTTCAATTCTTTTTTGCTATGAAAAGAACAAGAAAATAGGAAATTTTATTTTTTTCTATGTATAACATGATTGAGAAATGGGAAATAATGTTCATTGATTGCCATATATATAACCTCCAAGGTAAATTAGCTCATAATACAGAGACTGGCCAAAGCATAATGATGGGGTAGGTATAGCCTATCATATCCATTCTAAAACCTTTTTAATTGGTTTTGATTCTCCATGAATTAGTGGATAAAGCTTTGATAATTTCTAGAGATCTTCTTGATAACTTTCATGCTAGAATTATCCAACCCTTTTGCATCTTCTATAATTTGAGGGGAAATAACAAACTCTAATATGTCCACCTTAACCCATCCTCCAAATAGGAAATTAGTAAATTTGGAGGTAAGGGTATCATTGTAACCTTGCATGACATTTTAAAACAAAGCCAAGACTTTAGCAATAGACAACCGGTAGAACTCGACATTCTTTTTCAAATTATCATATTTGATCATATCCAATAATTTTCAAGTGTCACTCATGAAAAATATCTTATTATATTATCTATTGCACTTTCTTTTCAAATAACTAACTACACACTATAGAGAATTGCCTTCAAATGGCTGAAAAGACTTAATTTAGAATGATGCTAGAAAGTATGAGAGATAAAATCATCATATAATATCATAAATTATTTTATTGGTGAAGTAACTTCTGTCCTAACTTGTATGTGTGACACTTTAAAAATTGGACTAATAATGTGGCAAGTGACAAAATTCAAAAAAAAATTGTGTGTATCTCCCTGGGATCATGCTCAAGTTTGCAATCTTTAATTTTATAACATATAAGGCCTCCATCAAATCAAAACTTTTAAGAGGAATTTTTGTTATCTTATAAATATTTTCTTTTGCTATCTTACAACATATACTTAGTTGGCTATGATTAGTTTGTCTACCCATTGAAGACCTCCCTTTTTGGTTACCATTTGTGTCATTATTTCCATATGATGATTTACATATATCTTTCCATGCATATCTGTTGTCCTAGTTAGAATATTTAAATTCACCAACACTAATCTCATGTAAAGTAATATTTTTAATATTTGGCAGAACATTGTTCATATTCCAATGACTCCAACTTTGATAATGAATAACTTTTCTAGAAAGACAATATGCTACCAAATTCTCCTCCCTATAAATATGTTTAACTTTGAATTGGAGAAAGCTTTAAAAATAATGTACACAATCCCTCATCAAATATTTTATCTTTGATTTCCCTTTAATCTCATCTTTGAGAATATCAACCACCAATTCAGATTGCCCATCAACCTCAACTTTGTGAACTTGCAATTATTTGCAAGTTGGATACTTTTGCATATAGTCATGGATTTTACAAAGTTATTTTAACTCCCAAAGCCATAATTGAACAAGAAATAGAATTTCCCTTATGGTTCCTAAGAACAATGTCAACTCTAGCTTCTAATGTATTCCCTTTTAATTTTCCATGAAAGTTACACTTAATCTAACCTTGATCCAAAGGTCTCCACTTCAAATTCATCATATTATGTGAGTAATTGCACCAAGTTTTGGTGCCAACAGGGGTATAAGTGGCCACTTTTTTCTTTTTCTTTTTTGAAATCAACAATTTTTGAACTTCGACAAGAATTTGAAGATAGTTATGCTAAAAATTTTAAGCTATGACAAAAACAAAAGTAATAAACCTTTGAATCTAGTTTTGAAACTACTAATTTTTTTCCAAAATGGTTTAGTTTTAGGTCTCTAAAAAAGGGGGCCATAGAAAGTGGTACTATTTTTTCAAAAACAATATCACATAGTGCAAAGTGTGCCCCCCCCAAACCTCGCCACCTCCCCCCCCCCCAAAAAAAAAAAATTTAACTTTTTATTTGAAATTCTTTAATTACTTTGGTCAAAAGTTACCTAACGTCATGTAGTTTGTCCCAAATTTTTTAGGTAATTTTATAATGTGTTTTTTTATTATGAATTTTGTAATTGGACACATCCCAAAAATGTGAAATATCTATGTGCTCCCCCTAGAAATGATTGAAAACTAATCTAAAATGAAAACCTTTTTTTTTTTTCAAAGTGTGTAGAATGGATTCTAGTTTTTAAAAAACTAAGTTTTTGCAAAATTTGATGAACGACCTAAAATCTACACCCCATTTAGTACATGTTGGTTTTTGATAGAAAACAGACATACATTCAAAAAGAAATTATATTTGAAAGGCTTGAAATAGTTAAAATTCTAAATATATTATATGGTTATATAGCTAACATAGAGATCTACAATGCCATGTAACCTAATTTTATCAATGCTTAACCACAAGGAAAGTTGAAGGAGAGCACATAAAAAAAATTAATCATTTTTTGTATGTTTGTTGCAAAACACGTCTCAGACTAGTTTAGAGACTCCAAATCTTTGGGTTGGATCAAAAATCCAAGCCTTAGGCTTGGTAGAGTCTAAAGATTTAAATAGTGTGTGCACATCATAGTGCGTGTGCACTATAGCATGCATGCTCTATTTAAAGCATTTTAAAATTCAGGCTTACATAGTGCATATGCACTATAGTGCACACACACTTTGTAAGCCTAAATTTAAATAGAGAGGGAAGGAGAGAGGGAGAGAGAGAGTAGAGAGTGAGAGAGAGAGTAGAGGACGGGGAGAGAGTAGGAGATAGGAGAGGGTGGAATAGGGAGACTGGGAGGGAGAAATGGAAGGGGAGAGAGAGAGAGAGAGAGAGAGAGAGAGAGAGAGAGAGAGAGAGAGAGAGTAAGGGATGGGAAAATGTGGGATAAGGAGAGAGAGAGAGAGAGAGTATGGGATGGGAGAGGGACAGAGGGAGAGAGAGGGAGAGAGATTTAGCTAGAGAAATATGGAGATGAAGATCAAGATAGAAACATGATATATATATATATATATATATATAGAGAGAGAGAGAGAGAGAGAGAGAGAGAGAGAGTAGGGGATGGGGGAGAGAGAGAGAGAGAGGGGAGGATGGGAGAGAGTGGGATATATATATATATATATATATATATAGATATAGATAGAGAGAGAGAGAGAGAGAGAGAGAGAGAGAGAGAGAGAGAGAGAGGTGTGTGTGTGTGTGTGTGAGATATATAGTAAAAGAGAGGAGTGGGAGAGGGATTTATCTAGAGAAATATAGAGATGAAGATCAAGATAGAAACATGAAATATATATAGAGAGAGAGAGAGGGAGAGGGAGAGAGATAGAGATAGAGAGAGTAGGGGATGGGAGAGGGTGGGATAGAGAGAGATCAAGGGAGAAATATAGAGAGAGTAGGGGATTGGAGAGAGAGGGAGAGAGTAGGGTATTGGGGAGAGAGAGAGAGAGAGAGAGAGAGAGAGAGAGAGAGAGAGAGAGAGTATGGGATAGGAGAGGGTGGGATAGGGAGAGAGAGAGAGAGAGAGAGAGAGAGAGTAGGGGATGGGAGAGGGTGGGAGAGAGAGAGAGAGAGAGATGGTAGGAGATGGGAGGGAGAGGGAGGGAGGGAGGGAGAGAGAGAGAGAGAGAGAGAGAGAGAGAGAGAGAGAGAGAGAGAGAGCAAGTAAAATGTTTTTTGAGATAGGTAAACCTTTTTATGTGAAGATAAACCATAGACACAACTTCTTGTTGTAGGATACATATTGAATTTTCTAACCATTTTGATGTTTTTAGACATATATGTGTGTTTTGCATACTAAGTTTGTTTTGTAGGATTGTGACATGAATGAGCCACCTAGATCTTCAAGGGAATTCATACCCAACATTTTATGTGAAATAGGGGATGGTCAGTAGTTTTACAAGACATCATGCTTGGATGATACATGCTTGTTTTGTGGTTCTTTGCATCTTTTATCAACTTGTGAATGTATGGATAGTACACATGCAATTGGAAACAAAATAGTGAATTAGGAAAAATATAAGATAGTGGCATATGCTCTAAAAGATGGGAAATAGGGTAAAAGATGTGATTTAGTCATTGAAAATATTCCAGTGTATGAGTTCATGAAGATTTCTCATGAAAATATTATTTACGAGTATGTAAGGCATACACATAGAGCTTAGCTGTTGGATTTGCAATTCAAGTTGTGCAAGGATACGTTTCCACTGGATACCATTGTTTCAGTTGTACACTTTGCAAAGAACTACATAGTACAACCACAAAATGAGGTGCAAGAAAAGTATTTTACATATCAATAGGTTTCCATATTTGTTCACATAATATTTATGCATTCACCTACAAGTATAGAGGATGACAGGAAGATATTGAGGGAGTACCATTTTTACATCAGCAATGACTGATTACATTCTACGAAGTTTGTACATGGTTGATTTCAACTATTTTATGTAGATTTGGCTAACAAGGGCATGTCATATCACCAGTACATTATTTGGCCAAACAATTGCATGTCTCAATTCAAGAATGCACAAATGTTCTATTGGTTGAGTAGGATGCACAAGTTGTCTAGAATTCAATATATGTGGAATTTCATAGAGGTTGGGCATGGAAACAGAGAGAATGATGGTACAGACACATGCATCAAAAGAGCCTTAGCTCATAAAGAATTAAAGTATAAAGATGGAGCAACATTGATAAATGAAAAATCCATCATCCAATGTTGTAATGCTACAATGGGTCCAGGTAAGGAAGGTGAGTCTACGGTTCATAGATTTTTTTGATTGATAGATAATATTAACACTGCACCATATGAGGATTGTTGCACATGGATAGGATCAAGTGAGTTGCACTCTTTTAGAAGCTATAATGCAGGTTCATGGAGTATCCACACACAAAAAATGGCATGCTTTTGTCCATCATGTACATAGGAAAATTGGGATGAGTGTGAGTCAACTAAATGGGTGGACACATGGGATATATGGGTTTGGAACCCAATTGACACCTATGATCCCCTACGAGCGTTGTAAATGGTAGAGATGGATTCATCCATTGACTTTCACCACTTGTATGATCTAGTGCAACCTGGTAATATATATCTCTCTATAAATTCAATATGTAACTTTATAACTTTTACCTAAGTATTTCCTTAATTAATGACCACATTTTGTACATTTATCACTATAGGCTGTATTTTTGTTGTTATTGCACTTAAAAACAATGAAGAAGGGATAGATTATTATTTGTGTCATTATGTCCAGGCCAAAAAAATTGGACCACTTGGGTATAGATGGTGAAGGTTTAGAGTACCATATAGATGAGGTAGTTGTAACCGACACATGGCTTAGATGATATTCTATGAAGAACCATAACTTGTGGTTATTTGAGTATTGGAAAATAGAGAGGAAGATTCTTCATTATTCAAACCTTGTTGTCTCATCAAATGTCCACTTGATAAAATATTGTGTAAAACTACATTATAAGACTCTTTGGAAGGTTCATGAGTCAGACCATGATGCAATACTTGAGACATTAAAATGTAGAGCAGATCCAGTTGGTTCATTAGATTGAATATAATTACAAAAATATGGACCTCTCTTGCTCAATAGGTAAAATTTTGTTATGGTTGGGTAAATAAGGTATTTGGTTACCTAATAGGTCATATAAATCCTAACTAGGGTCCTAGAATGGTCCTAAATGGACCCATTTGATGAAAAGATGTAAAGAGAAAAAATTGCTCAAAAGTTGCAAAGTTTCTCAAAAAGTTGCTTGAGCAACTTTTGCAATTTTTGCAAATGATAGTTTGGGAAGTTGTAACTACCCATGATCATGTATTCAAGCATGGGGAAGCATATTTTGGAAGGTTAGAAGGTTTTCAGCATGGGGAAGCACTCAAATTGCCCAAAAGTTGCAAAGTTGCTTGAGCAACTTTTGTAATTTTTTGTAAAAAGTTGCAAATGAAAGTTTGAGAAGTTGTAACTACCCATGCTAGGGTATTTGAGCATGGGGAAGAATATTTTGGAAGGTTAGAAGGTTTTTAGCATGGGGAAACACTCAAATTTCTCAAAAGTTGCAAAGTTGCTCAAAAAGTTGCTTGAGCAACTTTCTCAATTTTTGCAAAAAGTTGCAAATGGAGGTTTGGGAAATTGTAACTACCCTTTCTTAGGTATATGAGTATGGGAAAAATATTTTGGAAGGTTAGAAGGTTTCTTGTGAGATTTCACACTCTTTTCCAACCAAGTTTCATTTTTGAGCAACTTTTACAATTTTGCACAAAAAGTGCAACTTTTGCAAAGTTCACTAGATTTCACTTCTAGGACTTGGAAAGGGTTAGAAATTATTAAGAAACAACTAAAAACACCTAATCCTAGGCTATCTTGACCAAAAACTCAAAAAGACCCAATTTTTCTTAATTAGAAACTTTTTCTCATATCTTGCACAAAGTGGCTTAGGCATACATATCTCTCTCACCATTCATTGTGGGGTCGAATTGTCTACTTTATTAGCTCCAAGTAGTCAAGTAAACCGTAGTCCCAAGCTCATCACATCCTATTGATCACTCAAATGTTCTCAAGAATGCCAAACAAAATTTACCCTAAGAGTCACTAAATGACAATAGGGCAAGATCTTTGATGGGGCATATCTTGGAGCTCATGTGAGGTATGGATGCAATTCTAGGTGCTACATGATCATGTTTCTGACACCTAAATTAACCTCTCTCTCTCTCTCTCTCTCTCTCTCTCTCTCTCTCTCTCTCTCTCTCTCTCTCTCTCTCTCTCTCTCTCTCTCTCTTTGTAGATTGAATTTTTTATTTTGATTTTGTGGCCCTATCTTGAGTGATGTTGAAACTTATAGTGTTGGCTAGTACAAAGTTACCAACTGATGAATCTCTCTAACTATTCTTTGTGGGATCAAACTATCTATCCAATTAGCTCTAGGTGGCTGGGTAAACCCTAGTCCCAAGATTTTTCCATCCCATTGATCACTCGAACATTCTTGGGCATGCCAAACAAAATTGACCCTAAGAGTCACTCAATGCCATAGGGTAGTGAACTTTGATGGGGCATATCCCAGAGCTCGTGTGAGGTATGGATGCAATTTTAGATGCTACAAGATTGTGTTTCTAACACCTATAATGAGATTTTATTTTGTTTTGATTTTGTGGCCCCATATTGGGTGATGTTGAAACTTGTAGTGTTAGTTATTACAAAGTTGCCAACTAGTGAATCTCTATAACCATTCATCATGGGATTGAACTGTCTATTCCATTAGCTCTGGGTGGTTGAGTAAACCCTAGTCCCAAGCTTGTCCTATCTTGTTGACCACTTGAACATTCTCAAGCATGCCAAACAAAATTGAACTTGAGAGTTACTGAATGTCATAGGGTAGTGATCTTTGACAGGGCATATCTCGGAGCTCGTGTGAGGTATAGATGCAATTATAGGTGCTACATGATCATTTTTCCAACACCTACATTAACCTCTATCTCTTTTTGGAGATTGGATTTTGTTTTGATTTTTGGCCCCCATCTCACATGATGTTGAAACTTGTACTATTGGTCAGTATAAAGTCACCAACTGGTGAATCTCTGTAAGCATTAATTGTGGGATCAAACTTATTTTTCCATTAGCTATGGGTGGTTGGGTAAACCCTATTCCTAATATTTTCATGTCTCATTGACCACTCGAACATTCTTGGGCATGCTAAATGGAATTGACCCTAAGAGTCACTAAATGCCATAGGGCAGCGATCTTGCACGGGGCATCTCTCAGAGCTTGTGCAAGGTATGGATGTAATTATAGGTGCTACAAGATCATGTTTATAACACCTAAATTAACCTCTCTCTCTCTCTCTCTCTCTCTCTCTATTTTGATATTGGATTTTGTTTTTATTTTGCAGCCCCATCTCGGGTGATGCTGAAACTTGTAGTGTTGGCTAGTACAGAGTCACCAATTGGTGAATCTCTCTAACTGTTCGTAGTGGGATCAAACTACCTATTTTGTTAGCTCTAGCTAGCTGGGTAAACCCTATTCCCAATATTTTTCTATCTTATTGACCTCTTAAACATTCTTGGGCACACCAAAAATAATTGACCTTGAGAGTCACTAAATTGATGCCATAAGGCAACAAGCTTTGATGGGGTATATCTTGGAGCTTGTGCAAGGTATGGATGTAATTCTAGGTGATACATAATCATGTTTATGACACCTATAATAACCTCTCTCACTTTTTGGAGATTGGATTTTATTTTGATTTTGTGGTCCCATCTCAGGTGATGTTGAAACTTGTAGTGTTGGCTACCACAAAGTTACCAACTAGTGAATCTCTCCAACTGTTTGTCATGAGACCAAACTATCTATTTTGTTATCTTAAGGTGGCTGAGTAAACCCTATTCCCAAGCTCATCTCATCTTGTTGACTGATCAAAACATTCTTAGGTACACCAAATGGAATTGACCTTGAGAGTCACTAAATGTCATAGGGAAGCAATCTTTGACAGAGCATAGCTCAGAGCTCATGTGACATATCAATGCAATTTTGGGTGCTACAAGATTGTGTTGCCAACACCTATAGTAATCTATCTCTTTTTGGAGATTGGAGTCCATTTTGATTTTGTAGCCCCATCTTGGGTGATGCTAAAACTTGTAGTGTTGGCCAGTACAAAGTCATCAATTGGTGAATCTCTCTAACTATTCATCATGGGATTGAATTGTCTATTTTGTTAGCTCTGAGTTGCCATCTAGAAATATTTTTCCCTACCATGACTTTCAAAATCAGATTTCCCATTCTATTATTTCCCTTACAAAGATATTTGTTGAGGAATATTGGAGCCACAATAATTTTAGAAAGCCATGACTACCAATTTGAATCCATGGGCACAAGAATTTATTCCTCCTATAGTAAAATACATGAATCTCCCTCCACACCCATCCACTTTCCCAAATTTTCCTCCAACACTGAATGAAACCTTGTTGATATCATACAATATTTTTCTAGCTCCATTCCAACCGTACATTAATTATGTTCTACACATCATGAATTATATTCTAGAAATCTCTCCACCGAGTTTCCCTCTCATGGGTTGCCCGATTTCTTTTCCTCCTATAAATACTCCCTTTCCGAGTGGAAGAATAGTGGAACCATCTAATTGTTTTCCTAATTTTTTGATTTTCCCTCCTCATAAGCAGTAAGGTTTGAAGGGTCCTCCTCCACAACATCATTTTATGGAATTTGACCCACTTTGACCACCTAGTATCCCTATTAGTGTTTATTAACTTACACTTACCTAAACAAGGCTTAGTTAAACCAACTTGATCTAACCACACCAACACACCACCTTGACTTGTCTAGAGTCACAACAAGCCTCAAATAAACAACAACACAAGCAAAGCCAAAAACAAGCATTATTAGGTGTCCTACACTAGGATAATGATAGATGAAAGATATCCAAGAAAAAATGAAACAACTATAGCTATAGGAATCATAAGAAGAGCATATATAATGTGTCTCCATGAATGAAGCTCTTGAAGGTATGGATAAGCAAGAAATATTGATATCAAATTCCATGAATAAATTAAACACTTTATTTCAAGTCTTTTAGTGTTTTGAAGATAAAGCATATAATATAAACTCTTAAAATGTTTATGATGACAATAAGATTCAAGCTTAGACATTTACATAATGTAGTCAACTCAAGACTCAAACTTCAATTTAAATTGTATAATAGTGATAAGTATTCAAGTTTCACTGTTCTCATCCCAACAAAAACTTCAAAGAAGTTACTCATAATCAAAAGTACTCATAACTTGTACAATTTAAATACAAATTAATAGCATAACTTTATTTTCATGTCAAAAGATACTATTAAATCTTATTATAATGATTCCTACCCTTATTTTGGATGCAAATTACATTAAAATGAAATACATGAAATACTTAAAACGTAAACAAGAAAAACAAGCTATATATTATGATAACCAATAATTTCATACATGAACAAACTGATGCATCATAGTTGTATGTCTAATAATGTCATGCATCAAATATATGTCATACATCAAATATAGAATGTCATATATACATCAAATGTATGTCAAATATGTCCACTAACATTAAATCCAAGATATATGTCCACTAATGCCTATACATGTGTGTCCATGTCAATATCTTCTCCTTTCCATGAGGGGAAGGAAACAAATCCCTAGAGGTCTTTGGTAATTGCATGGAGGGAGATGATGGGGATGATGGGGTCTTCCTCACACACTCACTTGTCCTCTTGTTTAGGCTCCTCTCTAACTAGAGCTGATACAAACAAAGTATATATGAATTAATAATGATTATACATTGAAATAAAATATATATACACACAAAATTAATTATTTTCTTACTTCCATCAAATAGTCACTCTATACATCCACCTCAAAGGCTCGTGCATGATTGGGAGTAACAAGGCCCTACAATAATTCAATCAATATAATAACTTGATCATACTTATAAATATCATTTGAAATTTTAATACTAACTATTATAAATAACAACTAAAATTATAAAAACTCATTCAAACCTCAGTCAATGACTCTGAACTATCCATCATGGTAGCAACTCCACAATTGATGGACTAGTGAAGATAAGGAGGAGTCTCAATGTCAACAACTGCAAATCATATATTACAATTTACATGTTTTTTATATAATATAATATAATTAAATGAATTAAATTAACATGAAACAAATGTACTTGTACAAAGCTCATATCATGCCTAGGCTTAGAGTCCCTTATGAATGTCAATAGCCCAGTAGAGAACTAATGCACATGGATAAAAAAAATTATCAATCCTTCATATGATTACTTCATAAATATATGTATTAATTTAAATGATTAAATCGATACATACCTCTCGACTCATTGATGGGATGCAAAATGGGGTTAGGGAATCTATGCTAGAGCCATCAACACTCTTACCCTAAATTTTGAATAATGTCAAGACATGCTAATTAATTAGTTATTAACTGTACAGACAAAATGTGATCAAATTAGTTTTACTTGTGTGTAAATGTCAAATTTGTCACTCAAGAACTCATTAATGACTAGCCCATCATCCATAGTGTCTCCAACATAACTGCCAAATGTGCACAAGGATCCACATGACGTGCACATGTGACCGCTATGCAAAGAAGGCTCTTCCTCAACTAATGGACTGGCACAATGAATAAGGGTTTGTGTCAAAGTATTGATAGTCCTTGGAGTATTGGTCTCTACATGTTCCTTCACAACTGGAGGAATAATGACATGCTCACCTTGTGGCTTGACAACAGGTGCCCTAACTACATTAGGGTCACAACATGCCTCCAACCTCTCAAATGATGACCCCCCAACCTCTAACCTGAGAATCTAACATGAAGGAAAAATTCACAATGCAATTTCTTTTAGAAATACATTGGAACCTCGTGATTATTACAGGGAGGGGCATCAAAGACCATACACAATCTATCCCAAAATTTATTTCTAATATCATCATGTATGCACCAATGGATGGGGAACCTTTTAGTTGTATGTTTAACAGTGTCTTGTTCTCTAGGCTTTTAAAACAATGCACGTATGTTGCTTTTTGCTATGTCCTTTTTTCTTACATCTTTATAGGATAATTTGTTTGCATAATATATTATTTTTTCTTCTCTCTTAACATGCCAAATATCTAACTAACCACTAACAAAAGTTACATGGCTCATAATGGACTCAAGGGAGGATGCCAATTGTGCTCTCATAGGATTAGTATTCCCACAAGCTTTCAACCTACCAATTATTGATTCCAATTCATTTTTTCCTATTTCTATTTCATTTATTATATTGTCTTAGGTTCTAGGAGGAGGTCAATCAGTGGAGGTTGCAAAAGTTCTTGCTCTTCTTGTGGAGGGTTTTGATTTTGATCTTGTGGAAGGTTTTCATTTTGATTTTGTTGATTAGGTTGGGAATTTAGTGGTTGATTATTCACATTTTCTGATAAGAAATCAATTGCATTTTAAATAAATAAACAAATTTGAAGAAAAACTAAAAATATATACAAAACAATGCAAAAACATACAAAAGAAAGCAAAAAAATGCAAAAAAAAATGCAAAAACAAGAGTAGAAAATATACTTGATGATCTTGATCTTGATCTTTGGTGACGAGGAGGCATTTTGAGGAGGAGAGTGAGAAAATTCTTCAACTTCTACAAATCATGTGCGCACTGTTGAGGGGAAAGAAGGCAACAACAAAAAGAAAGAAGAGAAAATGGAATGGGTCATGGGTTTGCAGCCCATATATAAAAAAATTAAAAGTGTGCACACGCTTAGTCTTGGGCTCCAAAAATTGAGTTGTGTGTCATCTTTTTGGCATCACAACTTGGTGCATTTTCCCATGCTTCTTTGTCCAATTTACCTTGGCAAGTTCTTGAGTGATACCCCATATTTGTTTTAATCTTAATTATTGATTATTGGGAAGATATTTGAAGGCACTAGAGGAAAAACATTGATATTGTACCACCCTAAAAAGTTAGTACCTATATTTGGATTCTCGGTTAGGCTCTATTTTGGAGATTTTTTAAATTCCAAACCCATTATGCTTGATCCATTTACATATCTCCCCCTAATATAGCATACACCCTTTAATCACATATCCATATTTAATTATGGTTCTTTCTCCTAGGTTATACTAAGAATTGGGACCAAATTTGAACTAGAGTCCCATTGTGTTTTTTTATGGGAAATTAGATCCTGTAGTTAGTTTGGCTTAATTTTGAATCCTAGAATGTGTCATGATAATGGTCACTTTTCCTATTTTAATGTTCCTTCTATTTTATATAATAGTCTAAACATTTCCCACATATCTCATACCAATCTCTTCTTTGAATACACTATAATAACCTTGATCAAACCATTTCATTCTTGCAACAATCAATTGCCTGTATGATTCAGTCCAAATTCAACATCCCTACAAGTCACATTGAGACTCATTTTAACTTAGACATTAGATGTGTTGTTATCCCTCAACACATGGAAATACCCCACTTAGAGACTTAAAATGGTAAAGATGATCCCTTGACCCATGTCAAGATGTGTCAAACATTATGTGATGAATTTTCTCATGATTATAGGTTCATGGCTAAAATATCTACTAGAAATTTTTTTCGACAAGGCTTTGAAATGGTATGGTTCTTTACCTCCTTATTTTATTGATTCCTTCCAAAACAAACTTTCTAATACTTTTGACCAACAGTTTCATAGCTAAACTATCTATTAGAATTTTTTTCAAGATAAAGCCTTGCAATAGTATTGCTATTTACCTCCTTATTTTATTGATACCTACCAAAAAATGTGCTAATTCTTTCATTCAATAATTCTAAAACAATATTGGTCCTAAGATTTCTTCAATTGATTTAATGTATTACAAACAAGGTTTTTAAGAAAAAGTAATTGATTTCATTGGTAGATTTAAGCATTGTTATGTTCAGAATTCTTATCATGTATCTAATGTTGATATTGAACATGTTTTCATTGCTAATTTACAAAAAGAATTTATAAATAAGATATGTATTTATTAACTCTCTCTCTCTCTCTCTCTCTCTCTCTCTCTCTCTCTCTCTCTCTCTCTCTCTCTCTCTCTCTCTCTCTCTACTCAATAATGTGTAGCATTTCATAATTATCAACTTCAAGTGAACCAATTTGAGAGCACTCCTCTAATGGCTCTAATTGATAAGAGTGGTGTTGCATCCCAATTATTCTAAAAGTTTCAAAAACCTAAAAGCTTCATTGAAATCAACATTTCATCAAACAATATTGATGTGCTCATGGAAACAACATCCAAAGATGTGTCTCACTTTTCATTTTAAACCTTCTCTTAATTTTACACCTCTTTTTGTATCTTTGCATATCTAATGTTGAATTTGATTAAAGCTAATGTTTTGACACTTCCTCTTATTAGGATAATTGATCCTTCCAAAAAAAAACAAGACCTTTGATCCCAAATATTTTTGTCAATATCATTGTCAACTTAGTCATGATATTGAGTAGTGTTTCCATTTAAACTATTGATCAAGACCTTATTGTTTCTCATGCTACATTTTTTGAGGGTGTTAATAGTCAAGTAAATAGATTTATTACCTTTCCCAACCAAAACTTGAAAATTTATACCAATATTTTATGTTCATGTTATACCAATACCATTGAGTCCATTCCTTCTTCATCTACCTATGTTGTTGACTCTTCTACCATTGTGAATTATGATACTGAGTCTATTGAATCCATCCTACATGTTGCCAACTTTATTGGTAAAATTGAACCTAAGTTTAAACTTGAACCTAATCTTTACATTAAATGTGATCCTAGTGAAACAATTAGGGCATCTGATGGTCATCTTTACATAGTTGAAAAGATTAGTGGTCCTCCCTTTGGTGGAATCCCTCTAAATATTACTTTCATTGTGAATTTTATAATTAAAGAACATATTTAACCTAGACAAATCCAACAATATTTGTATGATAACTATGATGTGATGATTAAAACATTCAGTAGTTTCACTTATCCTACCCATGGTTCCATTACTCTTCTCATGGAGTTTATGAAAATCTTATATGTCACCATTTTTTTCATCCAAACTTATGATTAGTTCCAAGTTAGAATTGGCCTTCCTTGGCTTACTTCCATGAAATTTGTGGTATCTCTTATCCATAAGTGTTTGAAATTTCCCAATGATGGATAAATCATAACAATTAACCATAGTATATATTAACCTTTAGCTACTTGATGAAAGTTTGACCTTTATTCATTTTTTCCTTCCATGTGACAACCACTCCAGCCTCTCAAAAATAGCTATTTTCTATCCTATCAAAAGTTGAGATTAAGAAGATTTGTGAACTTAGAAATTCCTTTCCTATAGTTCCACCTCCTTTTCGTAGATCTGGACTTATTCCTAGATCTTCCACATCTCTTTATTATGCTCCATCCCCACCTCCTATATCTTATAAATTATTTATAATTTATTATTTTAAACTTAGTGTGGTGCCTTTTTCTCCTCCTCATAAAGAATAAAATGACCTAATATCAATTGATCATAAACCAAGTCTAGTTTCAAACAAAACCAAATGTAACCAGCATGCTCATGATCCTCATCATATATTTTCTGCTAGAGCCCATGAGTGTGCTCTTAATAAACTTTCCTCCCCTAGGAGTAGATCTATAGATGATTTTATTCTCTTTGATCAGCCTATGTATATCCCAAGGGAGGAAGTTAATCTCAAAAAAATTAAAATAAACAAACATGGTGATTCTATTCTAGTGGTCCTATTTTGAGTAGTTCATATGGAGAAGATACTCTTGATGTTAATTTTGATGTTTCTAATGCAGATGATGTTCATGTTAGTGATTCTTATGATATGTATGACATTAGTGATATTAATTGTGATTTATCAACTAATTTATCAATCAAACAAATAGTTAAAAGAAAACATTTCAGACAATGGTGATTTAGAACTGCTAAGTTTTAATGCTTCATTTCTTTTTCTTTAAAAAAAAAAAAAAAAAATTCCATAAGCACAAAAAAGGTTTGTGCCACCATTTTATTGCACAACCCTTTGTAATGGAAGATTGGTAGTTGCTAAGATTTTGTCTGAAACAACACCTTAATCAATTTGAGACAGTATTACACATGACTTTTTGCAAATAACATCTTCAAGTTTGACAAGCATAAAGTTTGGATTAAATTTGGTAACACAAAACAAATTCATCATTAAATTGTCCTAATAGTCCTTTAACTAGCTATTTTTACTTAGTCCTTGGATTGATTGATTTTCCATATCCCTTAATGGAGTTAAGTTTTACTTAAGGACTAGAACCTTTTGATGGGTTGAATAGAATCTCCTGCTAAAGTGAAGGCTAAATATATTATCCTAAAGTTTGGTTCACTATTATAGACCCTAGTAGACCATTTTTCCTTATGTATTTTTTCCAAGGCTTATGTTTGGGTTCTCTTAGAAATTTAGGGGTTTCAAATCCTCATTGTCCTTTTAGTAGGCATCCAAAGTCTTTTGTTCACATTTACATATTGTATAGGATCACAATTATTCTAGGGTTGGATTCATGATTTTTTCAAATCATTTAGGCCCAAAACCTTCTCCTAGCATATGATCTTATTGGGAGATTCATCCAAACTTCCTTTCAAATTGATGTAGTTATGGCATGCTTTTAGGATGAAAATTCTCTTTAGCATATGGAAGGATAGAAATTCAACTTTATTTTCTGACGCTAATACTAATATAAATGTCTCCTTATATGCTAAAGCATGTATTTATAATATAGTGATAAAAATACAAGTACAAGAAAACAAGGTGTCCATGGAGGTGGCTCACCTCAACGAATTACTTCAGCATTGGAGCAATGCCCCTTGTACAATTTCCTAAGTAATCCCAAAAATATCTCTACTTTAGGTGATTATTCTTCACCTCATGGTCATTAGTAGGACTGCAACTTCTTTGTGTGTTTCTTGCATATGTTGTGATCTAAATCCCCCCACCCTTCTGATTGGGGAAGAGACTTTTTGCATCATTGCTCCATTTTTCCACCTTAGGATGATCCTACAACTAGATAACACACTACTAGTATTGATCCCTCTACTTGTATAGTATTGATTGGGGATCAAGTAGAAATTTTGGGCATTGCAACTCTTTCAAATGGTTGTTGTGAATCTCATTAGATATCATTCCCACCAAGAAATATGAAGCAAAAGAAGAAGATATAGAGGTTGGTTGGTCTTTTCAACCCTAATTCTAACCTCTTTGAGGTATGGGGAAAGAATGACAAGCAAGACCATCTTGTGGTCATCGCACTAGCAACTTAGCAACAATTTAGTTTTTTGTAGGTTTGGGCTTGGCCGTATTATTTGCATTATGTTTCTTTTGGGGTTTCCCTCGTGTGACTCGTAGAATGACTCTCAGGTATAACTTTAAGAAACCCCCTCCCTAAAAAATATATAAATTTGTGGCATATCCAACATTAGCTTCAAGGAGGAAATTAATTTCTATTGGAAAATTTGTTTTTCAACATCATGAAAAGTTTAATTTTAGATGCGATTTTTCTCGAAACATTAAAAAAAAATCATAAAATCAAGGTGATTTTGTCCCTTGTTATAGAAATAATATATACTGTATAAGGAAAGTTGTGATATTTATTGGAAATATATATTTATTATAAGGCTATTATTCCCATTTATTGGAAAATATATATTGGATTAGGCAGTTTTTCCCATCTAGTGAAAAACTTATATAATGTGTTGGAGAATGTGTTAGAAAATGACATGATTACTCAATGAATCAATGAGTAAAAATTAATCATATGTTTCTCAAATTAGTTGTCAGATTATCAAAAGATTGCGCTTAGTATTAAATCAAAGAGTGATAAGAAAGTGAGGTACCTATAGGATGACACATATGTGGAATGTCCTATTGCATTTATGGTAGAGTGGAATCTAGTGGAAAAACTATTCTTTAAATTACAGACATCCTGATTAGTGATGTCATAATAAAAAAATTAATTCATTGGCAAAAATGGGACTGCTTATGTAAGAAAGATGGTCAAATGGAAATCCAAGCCCTGTTGTCAACCCAAATTTGACTATGGAGGAGGATGAGGAACAAAGTGATCTTACTACTGGGCTTATTGCAGCTTTGCAAGTTCTCTCTACTAATGCTAGGGATGACACCAAAGAGTTGGAAAAGGAGTAGGAAAAGGAATATCTTTGAGAAATGTTCATTGAAATGAGTCTTGAACCTGCTAATTTTGAACAACAAATTGCAAATATGCTGGAACAACACAATTGGAACTTCAACACTTTTGGGATGTCTTGAAGGATAAAAGAAGTGTTGCACGAAGAATCGTCAGTTTAGTTAGGATTTATTTTGTAAAAAATATTATTTAAAATTGTATGAATTTGAAATATAACAATTTGAAGCATGTCTCTTCCCTTTTTAAGGGAAACAACAACTATTTTTGGTATAGTGTGTGTCTTTGTAAAGATGAAATGTAAAGCAGATACAGAGAATATAATCCAAAGTAAACCCCTTTTTGTTGATATTTGATATTTTTATATTTCAGTGGCATGGTGTTTCCTTTTGGGCTCTAGTTACTTTATAGTAATCATATGATGTATTCAATTATTACTTTCCAAAAAAGTTTGAATCATAATTTAATTTTCTAGTAAGTATTTAGTTAGTAGTAGTACACATGTGACCAAGAATTGATGTCTAAAATGATGACTTTTTGGGAAATGTTTCAAATAAATTATCATATCTCTAACATACGTATGTAACCAATAACCTCCATCTTCAAACTATTGTCCAATGATAATATATCAACAATTGAAGGTTTATTTTGGGCCAAATGTCTCAAACAAAGCGTCAACATTATTCAAGTTTCCAAAATGGTGACACATCTTCTTCCACCTTGTACCACTTGTAGTGGATATTAAATATATGTCTTTTCACTAGTAGTGCCATTACCTCTTCCATTGGCTTCACATGCATTACAACTTTTTTGGTACAAACTTGCATTTATGTGGAAGATATACAAATATTTTATTCATTTAAAACAATTGAGCTGGAAGTCAGATGGACAAATGTTTAGGGACCATCACTCAACCACACATCTTATTTATAGGCAATTGAGATTCTTCTTTCATCATTGCTCATCTCATTTTTTGTAGTCAATAGTATGGCAGATGTACTTGTAGTGCTCGTTAAATTCTAGTCTAGTTTACTTGGTGTGGTAGACTAGTAGTTATTGCTCTGTAGTCACTAGTGTGTAGTCATTTTTCTAATGTTAATTATTTCATAAATTATAATTCGAGATGGACACTCCAATTTTCTTGACATACAAATTGAAAGAGGAACAAAAGGCATTTTTAGGCAATGTCCTTGATGAAAACCTCTTGTCAATTTGTAATGAGGTTGTGCCCATTGTGGATTTCATTATTCATTCTATAAAAATGGTTATGGGGTGTGAGTTTTTGGAGAATGAGAATAGGTAACGTATCAACACAGATGTTATGTCCCATTTTCTAGCCTCTCTACTTGACCTTAGAGAAGAAAGGGTCAATATTTTCTTGCTCCTCGGGAAGACTTTTAAAGAAGAATACTTGGGCAATGACATTGACATTGTCGCTCATGTAGAAATAGGGGTGGGGATCCCTTGGGTAGGTAAAATCCACAACCTTCTCAAACCTAGCCAGAAGGTGGCCCTGGAACCATTTTTGTTGGGCTTGACTTTTGGAAGTTGAAGCACCATAAGAAATGGGCACGAATTGGCTTGGATTTTCTCTAAAAATGGTATAATCTAGATAAAGTGGCACAGGACAACCTGTGGCTTCAAGAATTCACATCCTTAGTTGAGTCTCGTACTTTCTACACAAACTAGTATAGTGGTACTAGGGTTTTCCCCTATAGTCTAGTTTCACTTCCTATTTTCTTTTATCAAATTAAAATCATTGAACACGTGTCTTCCTAATATTATAATTTTCAAGGAATATCAATAAAAAATTTGGATTTCCATATAAAATTGTGTTATATTGTTATACTTATGCAATATTTTGGCATTTTTGAATTTTTTCATTAAATTGTTAAGAAACATAATATAACATTTAACATTGAATTAAAATTAGCATATTGAGTTTCAACATTTAAAATTTAATTTAATTAATAAATCACTCACTTTAGTGTTCAGTTTTACTAGTATATAATAATAGAATATGTGGAACAAAATCGATATTTACTTTTGCAATCAAATTTAATTCTCCATTAGATGGGTTTATTTCACAATCAAATTTAAAGTATCATTGAAAAACTATTTTATTTTAATAATTAGAAATATTCTACTATATTTAAGAACTATGTTAGTAATATTTTAAAGGTGATGTCACAGTTACCTTTGGATGAACAAAGATCAATGGCTCCAAATATTTTTTGGGCCGAATTCGGCAACAACTGACTATTTTTTTCAAATCCCCCAGAAAGAAGACACATGGAAAACATGTATCAAGTGTAAAATCACTTTGCTCATAGTAGCACCTTTTGATCAACTTAGATCAATGACCAAAGATGATTTTTGAGAAAATCTGGGGAACGCTCAACCATTTTTATAAATGCACCTGGAAAGAAGACAAGTGTCAACTATAATAACTAATAAATTAATAATAATGTATCATTATTGAATTATTCATGTTGTAGTAACTTTTAAATTTTAATTAAAATTTTAAGTATGCTATATAAATTAGAATGATTTAACTATATTGTATTAGGTCCTTAATTATAGCCTAATATAATCATTAAAGTAGTTTTCTAACATAATAGTCAATAAATTAAATATTTATAAAGTACTCTATTTTCATACCAGCACTTTGATTATAACATACCATCTTTGTATTTTTCAATCATCATCAAAAGCATAAAATAAAATAATTATTTTGTTAATATAAATGATTCATTTGAAATTCAATGCACAAATACATAGATTCCTATTTCTATTTAATTTTTTTATGAATATCTTTTTATTCAATTACAAAATAATGTTAAAAACATAACACAAATCAGTCATTTTTTTTCTTAAAATAAAACATAAAACATCTTTATTCAATTTGTTTTTAATTGGTGAATTTGTATCTTTAATATAAATATATTTTACTCTCTTTAATTAAATTATTACAAGTTATGGCAAATAAAAGCCACTACATGGAACTTTTTTTGACCATAAGAGATCTTATTTAAATCTAAAATTTTAAACTTGGATGTACTTTAGATCGCTTTGAACCAGTGTTAATACAACTTTGTTATTATTATAATATAATAATAATTAATATTATAACTATAATTTAATATAATTTCACACGTCTTAATATAATAAAGGGGAGTCCTCAACTCTTGTTGGATGAACAAAGATCAATGGCTCGAGATGTATTTCAGGCCAATTTGGGCAGAACTCAACTTGTTTTCCCAAATCACCCTATAGAGAAAACACATGGCACACATGTATCAAATGCAACTAATCTTTATTCATCTAGACATGGTAAATAACATAGTGACATGCAATGACACAGTGTTAGCATCATTTATATTATACTAGAAAGGGCCCAAAGGGGACACATTGACTACCATTTGATCAACAAAGATCAACGGCCCTAGATGTATTTCAAGCTAATTTTGGCAATAGTCAACTCATTTTCTCAAACGCCCCCAGAAAGAAGACATGTGGCATACACATATCAAGTGAGAAGTGAGTATGAAATTGTGTGTTGACACAACCTCTAAAGAGTCAGTGGTCAATGTGTTGACCACTATTGGATCATCAAATATCAATGGTTGGAGATGTACTTTAGGTTGATTTTGGCTACAAGAGTTATATTTTCAAAATTTTCCCAGAATGAAGACACGTGGCATACATGTATCAAGTGAGAAATGATTATGATTGTTTTTACTGATGTGACCTCTAAAGAGGTGATGATTGATGCACTGATGATTGTTGGATCATCAAAGATCAACAATTGGAGATGTATTTCGAGCCGATTTTGGCTACACTATTTTTTTTTTCAAAATTTCCCTAGAAAAAAGGTCTTTAGAAAGAAGTCTCTGACTCTTTAGAGACAAAAATTAGCAATAATCAGTAAAGTTAATCTCAGTTTATACTATAACATCGCATGTTTCATAATAAATTATTATACCAACTTTACATTGTACAATGTACACAACAATTAATATCAAACACATTCTTGACTCTCCTACTTCTACAATTTGTAGAATTTTCTTTTTTCTTGAGTCTAGACCATAAGGTTTTGCTTTCATTGTTCAATATTTGATCTCTACACAAACTACCGAGATCTCTAAAAAAGCATTGGAGCATCACTAATCAGGAAGGTGTTACAAACTTACAATTTGCAAGTTGCAACGTAGTCCCAATCTTCTAAGATAGCTCACAGGGTACAGTTATAAATTTGAATTTCAAGTTTCTAGGTAAGATCCTAAACACATTTTTCTTACCACACTTTTTAAATTTTTACTATATTTGTAATGCCCCGCTAAGGGATCCAAAGATTTAATCCTAGAATTTCACTAATTTTGGTAACATTTTTTTTTTTCCATGAAAGTAAATACCACATAAAACTTATGCACAATAACAGAAGCAATAGCAATGACCATCTAAAGAGTAAACATGATATGCGCAACAGGTTACATTCTTTAAAATCCCTTAACGTGAGTACTTACATGAATCCATCTAGTACAACATCCACATGAATAAATAATGATAAGTCCAATGTTCAATTATTACATTTCCAACTACTCATTCATCCACTGTACATGTCACAGGGTATGAAGGCTTAAAAGAATATACATATGTAGAATAAGGTACATCATCATATTCTAATCCATGGCACATCGAAGTAAAGATAATCACATGATACTCATGATACATCATCATAAAAATCATATACATCCATCATAAAGATCAACAAAATAAACTAAGTGCACGGTTCCTCCCAACCGTTAATAGCATCATTAGACCATTGTGGGCCCTAGCCATCCCTCTGTGCGTAACATCCCAAATCACCGAAGAGATCATCGGTATTAACATAGTAGGAATGTCACTCCTAATAAATACAACATCATATGTAGAAAGTAATCTAACATGCAGATATAAGCATAAGATAACATCATCTAACATATGCTAATCATCAATGAAAGGATACATATCCACCATCACGAAGGACGCATCAGCCATGATGTCTCAATGAAACTCAAATGATAAGAGTGGAAAATACATTACCACCCGACCGCGTGGTACCTAAGTGATCCACTCCCACCGTGCTGAGGAGATAATCTCAAGTCCCAAACAGGCTATCAAAACCACATAGCACAAATCTCTAAAGTCCAGGAATCCTAAAAGTATACTAATTCAAAGGTTCCAATCACCAAAACAAACATCTACTTCCCAGAGGCACACAATGACATGTAGGAACCTACTATGCAAGCGGGAAAGTGTCATCGTATTTATCTCATACAAGTTACCTTGGTAGTTAGCTAAACTCCACAGGTCCATATAGATCTCATGCGGCCACTAGTATCCTTTCATACTGACAAGGCATACTATGGAATGCAAGGTCGCAACCATGCGTTCTCTCTACTCCCATCCTAGCCTATACAAGCACTCAAGACATGGGAGAGAACCAAAACTCTTATCTTTTTAGGTTCATTCAGTTAGTATTAAGTGTGAATGTTATCACTTATTAAACCAACTTACAATGAGTTATCCTGGCAGCCTCTTAGGGCCCCAGCCCCCATTGCAAGCCACCTCCCGACACTACATGCAGATATCCTACCCTAATGCTCATGGTATCATAATCATAAAGAAATTCCACAAAATCATCAAATATCCATAATAAGAATCAACAAATAAAATCATCAAATATGCATAAAAGCATCAAATCTCCATGAGCAAACATCCATAGAAAATCATGAACACAACAGCTCTCTATTGGCAACTGAAGTATCACTGATAATCAAAATATCCATTGGTTCTTATCAACCAGAATATATCTCAAAATAAATCACCATATCCATTGGTTCTCAACAAGCAACCAAGAATATCTCAAAGTCATACTGATCGAAGACTCCAAAATGGTTGAGTCATACATGTCACAACATGACATCATCAAGAATAAATCCACATATTAGTCCCATCATGGAGACTAGAATATATCCAAGGGTAACTGATCGATGACCAAAAATAATGGTTAAGTCAAGGGCCTCAAACATAAGAATCTCAACTATGACAATCAGTATTCACATAGAGCATTCCATCACATAATCATGGTTGGGTTTATAAAGATCGAGAAATAAAACATCATCATGACATCACAATCACATAACCCCCAAGCCTCTGGTAGACGTCTTATAACTGGTCAACACTAGTCAACCCAAAATCCCAAAACATTAGCATAAGGAATACACAATGTAGACACATGTTTTGGTTTTGCTAAGTTTTCAAATTTAAATTCAAATGCCAAGTCTCAGTTTATGTTTCCAAGTTTAAAGGAAGAACATATTATACGTTTTTTTTCCATGTGCTATTTTTGGAAGGATTAAAAGTTCTCTCTAAACTTTAATCTCCAATTATAACATTTAAAAAAAATGTTTCCACCAACTTTAATTTTCACATAGTTTATACATTTTATAATCTTAAACTATTAATTAATTCTTAACAGTTAAAGTTATAAAATTACAAAACTATTCATCATTATAAAAGATGAATTCATAAATCTTTTATCAACAATTTTTAAATCTTTTAATAACATATTTATATATTACATATATACATATATATATATATTTATATTTAAATATATACATACATACATATATAATATATAATATTTATTTTTGCATTTTATAAAGAATCGAATATTATTAATTTCGATTCATATCATATAACAATAAAAATTGAATAACAATTTTCTTTAAACAAAACCGATTTTACAGTAGTCGTCGGCTATCACCAAAGTGACATCGGCCGCAGCACGCATAACTTTGCGGTCGCAGGCCTGCGGCGGCAGCGAGTACGTAGTACCTGCTGACATCGTAGTACCTGCGACATCAGGTACTCCGAGCCCAGCAAAGCGCGTGGGGTACAGTCCCTCCCACTGCGCATTTATATATATGTTTTCCCCAATGCGATTTTAAATCATTTTTGTATAAAATTTCTCATGCGATATTAACATGTATCTTTACTACGATTCGATAATCGATTCACCAATTAAATACATATATATATATATATACATGTATATATATATGTATATATATATATATGTATATATATATATATGTATGTATATATATATGTATATATATATATATGTATGTATATATATATATGTATATATATATATGTATATATATATGTATATATATACGAATTTGTATCACAGTATTTGTGTAAATAATGCATATATATACAATATTTATGTATGCAGATTTCAAAATCATATATATACACAATATATTTTAATTCTCAAAATTTTCCTATAAACTTTTAACTCCCAAATTTATCCAATAATCTAATGGATTTTTGGTCATGAGTTTAAACCCTAGCCCCGTTATCTTATCAGATCTATGCATATAAAATTCTCAAATAACCTTATTTGCCCATATTGAGAATGCATGCAATAGAAATATGAAATTTCTCAGAAGACATAAGGAAGACACGAAGAAGACAGGGAATGCATGATGCGAAAATAGCATAAGTAAAATCACAAGAATATACCCGGATTCTGATGCTAATTCGCTCTTCCTCAGAAAACCCACAGAGCAAGCTCCCTTCTTCAAAGTTCTCGAATCTTCCAATGCTCCAATTTCTCTCCACACTATCCATGCTACCCACGCTCTCCACGCTATATCCAAGCTTCTAAGGATGCCCTGAATATAAAGAGCTCTCAGGAACCCTCTAGAATGCTTCTAGAAACAGCTGGAAGATGTCACCAACTAAGCATGGGCCTTTTTCCAACCTTTTTGATAAACCCTAGGGTTGTAGACACCATGTGCTTAATTGATGCACTAACCCCCGTGTTGTTGACACATGAGAAATAGAGAACTGCGTTAATTTCCAAGCAAGTTTATAATTCCAATTATTTTTAACTAATTTCCATTTCAATATTTGTAACTCCCATTTTAATTTAATAACTTTTATTTTAATTTTTATAACTTTTATTATTATTATTTGTTTATTAATTTATTAGTATTTTATAATTATTATTTATTTTAATTTTCTAATTTTCTTTTAATTTAATTCTTTTCTCCCAATTAATTCTCCTTGAATTAATTATAATCAAAATATCAAAATCATGATATTTAATCTTCTCAAATAATTAATTTTATTAATTAAATCTATTTGTTAAGATTTAATTAACAAAAAATTCACCATAAACCCTCATAACAAAATATGAAAACCCATCATAGGACAATTCATACAAAATCAGTCTAAAGGATTAAAAATCACAAAATATGTCATCCAACACATTCAGTGGGTGCTTAATTATGATACTTGTCCCAACTCACTAGGACAAATGGTTTTAGGGTTTTGGATTTGGACTTGAGAAGTTATCTCCCTACTCTTATCATTGAGATAGTATAATAGGGTACGCTCATCCTGACAATTCAGGGAAGTCGATACCCTGTACCTGCAACCTGCAGAAAATCCATGCATGTACATACAATATATATATATATATATATATAGTGCTAAGCTAAACAGGCAATGGCAGGAAGTGGTGCATCGTGTAGATCCCGACTAAGCAGGTGACTACGACTCCCTTCCTTAACCACATCAGAAATGCCATACAATAAGAAAACACGCACACCATACACATGCAAGTATGGGGTAAGTATCCTTAATATAACACATGAGATAATAAACCATCTAACTAATCATCAACAATAACTGAAAACGGTATAATGATCATCATACATACATGAAATGTAAAGTCTAAATGATCTCATCATATAACAACTGAATCCATAACATATTGTCTGATAGTGTCAAAACAATACCTACTAATCCATCAACATAATACTAGTCCATCAAAGTTTGATAATAATAGCAACAATGAGTCTAGAAAAGATGTGAACGAGGGTAGGCACTACAATATTGTAGTATCGATCGTAGAATTTAGGGTTTAGTTTTGAATTTAACATGCATTGTAAGCCTAACTTGTTTACATTCTAATAGCTAGGTAACTTGCAAAGTAAAATATTAGAGTTACAATTTAGGGTTTAAATGTTGGTTGTGCTTGTAATTTGTAGTGACTATGTATAGTTTCATAAATTTTTCAATAATGAAAAAAACAAACAAGAGGAGTGGCATTGGCAATGGCAATGGAATTGCAACCCAAAGTAAAATACAGGGGGATAGGGAAATCATTTTTTGACTTTCCAAAATTGGTTTAAAATTTTAGGTTTTATTGATGAATTCTATGATATTTGTGATCATGTTATCCATGGAAGCAGTGTGAAGTCAATCATACAAGATTTTCAAAATAAGTAGAATGATCCAAAAAAGGAGTCAAAATATATTAAAGACAACAAAATGACAAGGTCCATTGTAAATAAATTTGCAACATGAACTACAAGAACATCATGCTTGGGGTTTCCCCTAGTATACCCTTGTCCAAAATTTGTAATGGTTTGTACCAAAAACTGTGATGAAAAAAGAAAGGCAATTGTCAATCAAAATACACGAGGTAATTATGCCAATAATGCAAAGTGAATTTGATGGTTTATTAGACCTATGGTATGAAGCACAAAACCCTACCCACATTGACCTAGAAAAACTAGTGAAAATATATGAGAACTTATGACCAAATAGAAAACATTCGTATATCAAAGGATTAGAAAATGGATTCAATTTACCTTGTGATCATAGATCGCCTAACGAATTGGATATTTATTCACAATGGGTTTAGAATACTATATCCTTGCTATCAATATTTTTGGGTTTGTAAAGTAACTCGAAAGTGGGTGCGAGCATTTTGGAAATGATTTTCAATATTCATTATCTACAAGATCCAGTAAGATATAATTATATTGGGTACATTTTTCATGGCATGCAAGAACAATTGTTAATGATTAAAACAAGTTCATAGTCATAGTCATAGAAGACATTTAGATACATGGCCTACTTGTGCTATCTCCTATTATCAAAGCATCATCAAATATTTTCAACAAACAAGCTTTAGCTTAATTTTGGTAAACAAATATTTGAATGGACACTGGTGATTATGATGAGTGATCCCCAATGGGACTACAAACGTTGTTTAGGCATTTTTTTGGCATCCATTTATCATAAAATTAGAGGCACTTATATACCTAGATTTTATGTGTCTTGTAAACAATTAATTCAACATAGAAGTCAAATTCAATTGGTTGATTGGTACTTTATGGAAGATTACACTATATTAAGGATTTATAGCTCAGCAATAAAACCCTACAAACTTCCAATACATGTAATAGAGAGAGTATTTGCATCGGAATATGTATGGTAGATGGAAAGTATCGATGTACTCTTTCATGGTTAGCAAAAGAATACCATATTTCCTTCCTTGTTTGTCACATGTGGAGGGTTCACATTTGAGAGAAGAGCATTCAAATTGGCACAGGATTTTTTTATAGTTTTTAAATTTGACATTTCCAAGCACTGGTAGTATGATCCACTAAACATAATTGGTACAAATCTTGTGTATAATGGGAAATTTGCAAGCAAACATCATCATGAGAGTATTCTATTGATTGAAAAATTTAAAAACATGGACTCCTAGGAAGCATTCAAAATAGAGATGGAGAAATGTGCCAGTGAAAACAATATTTCAATAGAGGAATTGTTAGCACAAATTAAAGAATTGGATACTCAAAAAGAAAAAGTGTAGGCTATGAAATACTACAATTTCTACTAGAAAGTGGATCATCCAAGTAAAAAATCTCTTGCAAATGCCATAAATAAAGAATGTGTAGCTGCACATTGGTGTCGATCAAAAATCAATGTCTTTTGGGAAATGGGGAAGAATCTCAGGGACCCTAAGACCTTTGTAGATTTTGAAGGCTTGCCTTTGAATGAAATATTTAGCAAATTATGGGATACTAAGCATCAAGATGTAGTAGTAGAATAACATGATGTTGAGGATGAAGATAATGAGTTTGAGGTTTCTTAGGATGCTACATACATTGCCACAAGAAATACCACTAGTTCCACTAAATCCAATCCATAAACTACTACTAGTAGTAGATTTGATTCAATTAGACAATATATTATGCTCAATCAATAAACAAGGGAAGATTATGGCATAGGGGAAAAGATGATAGAAAAAATGGGTTATCTATGTGATGGTGAATTGGGCCTAAAAACTCAAGGACCTTGGTATCCACTCCCACTAGTAGAGCCACAAAAACTTGGTCATAAACAGTCATTGAAGATGAGTCACATGACCCATCAAGCTCATCAAAGAAAGGTGAACCCATGAAATTATTCATCCCAGCTAAAATTCCAACTCCCACTATTGGTATATCTTCAAAAAGTACATTATGAGTGCACCTTGAATAGAATATTGTAGTTGAATGTGTTGGAGTAAAGGTTAATTACCTTTATCTACACTTAAGATCTCACTATTGCTTTTAATATTCAGTCACTATTGAAGTTTGACTTTTGTCTCTTCATGTGGATGGCATTCAAAGTGAATCATGTGGGTGACATTTAATAAAAATTTCCTTTTATTGAGTGTCATATTATCCCTTTAAGGATAGGTCAACCTTAGGGTTTCCTAAAGTGGTTTGATTGATTTCCTTTATAAGGAGATCACTCCTCTCTTTTTTGTAACTCTTGCATAACTTTGTATATTGCATTCCAACATCTTGAGATGCTCTGAGAGGTTTACTCTCTCTTTTTTAGTTGGTTGATTAATGTGAATGTTTTCTTTCACTTGTAAAGTTCCCTTCTCTTCTCTTTCTTCTCTCTTCCTCGTGACAGGTCATTTTCTTACAGGTGTTTCCATTGGCTCCTATGAAGTTGGGTTTTGCATCTATTTTGTACACCAACTCCTACATGGTCTCACAGCTCTTCCAATAGCTTCTTGTTCATGTTTGAAGTTTTTTTTTTTGAATCTTTTTGATTAAAGGTTTTCAAATACCCTTTTCTTGGGTTATGAAGGGGATTTTTTTTTGGTGCATTTTGAGTCCAAACAAACCTCACCATTGGATTCAGAGAGCCCAAAAAACCCTATTTTCATATAAAGTTTGTTCATTTTGGACAAAATTGTATTTGGAGGCCTTTTTTTCTTTCTTGTTTTACGTATTTTTGTAGATCTGGGGGTTGAATTTTTGGAGCACTTTGAGCCCAAACAACCTCATCATTGGATTCAAAGTGGCCAAAAATCTACATTTCCATATAAAAATGTCTCATTTGGATACTATTGGCTTCGAAGCCATGGCATGCCTTACAAGGCAAGGGAAATTTATTTATTATATTTATATTTAATGGGTTGTCCACAGGCCGCCATGTGGTAGCCCGCAATTGGCTAGACCATAGCATAGCTAGCAGTCATGACCATAGCACCCACCATAGCACCATAGCACCAAGGTGGCCACACCACCTCCTCTACCTACAATGACTGGAGCTCCATTGCCTTAGTGGCCCCTTAACCTATAACTACACAACCACGTGGCCCCTTTAGTGCTTGTTGTGTGACATTGAGGCCATGTCAACAGCTACCACATGGTAGGTGCCACATCAATAATAGGACCCACACTATCACATGGCATAGCCATGTGGCATTCCACATGGCAGTCTTTTTTTTTTTGCAATGATCTCCAAGCCATCAAATTTAATGCAATAAAATGCTAACATCAGCACTGCATCACCCTATTGCATGCTCTTTAGGCTCTTATTGAGCAATGTTCATGTTTTTGACTATAACTTGAGCATATGGATTAAATTTTTGGCAAAAAAGATATCATCAAAAAGCTAGTTCCAAGCCCATTTTGATTGTGTAGGAATTTTGGGATTTTGATACAGTTTGGTTCCCTATTTTTGTAGTCAAAGTTGGATTTCTATTTCACACTCTGGAGGGCATATCTTGAGCATCTAAACTCCATTTTTTTTAAAATGTTGTATTGATGGAATATCATTCAGTTCTCCAGAAATGCTATTTTTTCTTCTAGATTTTGCACCAAGCTCTTTCTATTCAAGTTTTTTCTCTATTGCACTATGTTGGATATGTTGGTTGTATCAAGTTTGGGTATCATTTGTGTGGCATAGGATGTCTCCTTTTGGGCTGTACTATATGTTATCTTAGCTCTCTTCCCTTTCTGATCATTTTTTATATCATTTTAAAGCACTTTTATGCAAATGCACTGAGATAAAGTGTCACTCTAATGTATTCTTGGGATCTCTCTTCTTGTGCCTTATTGTACATGCATTGATGATAAAGTGCCATGGTGGGGTAGTTTTTTTTCCTTTTAGTGCCATCTACTTATGTTAAGTGAGTGTTCCTCCCATGAAATTATCCTAATGTTTCGTGTCCCAAGCATGCACCTCTCGATACTTTTATGTATGTTTTGTGCATCTTGATTGGTCTTGATTCCTTGATCCATGGTCCAACTGGCCCACTTTCTTAGTTTTCTATCACCTCACCCTTGTTTGCATTAGGGGGGATTTAATTGTTGGTTTCTAATGCTTCCTTGGTTCGATGGAGTGAACCATGTATTTAGTATTTGTTCCTATGTACTAAGTGATGTAGTGGTTGGATACCTATGCATTTTGGTAAGATGGAGCACTTACCATATGGACGCTCTTCTTCATTCGTTCCTATTTTTAGATCTAGCCTTCCATGTCCTAATGATCATCTCTTTAGGATTTGGTGTTTTATGCCATATGTATGTTCGAGTTCAGTTGTTTTCCTTTGTGTGCCTCCTAATTTGAGTTGTGTCATCAGGCACTCATATAGATCACAGTCTTCTCTACCTAGTCAGGTTTTATTACCATGGAGGATCTTCACATCAGTAGTTTCTTTTTGACACAATTTGCAGCTTCTTTATGCTTCAATGATGTTTCTTCATGATCACTCATTGTTCCTATTTTCTAGAGAAATCCTCTAGTTGGAGGTTTTAGCAGTCCTTCACTAGGTTTTTAGCTATCTCTTTTTGGAGTGGAGCTTTTCCCATGAGGTTTTCTCTATTTCTTCACTTTATAGAGATTTGGTTGTTATTGGGTACCTAATCAAACCTTATTATTGGGACCCAAGTTTGTATTGTAGTTGTGTTTGTAGCTACATTGTCGCTCATCTTGGGGTGGGGGGGTGTTAGAGTAAAGGTTAATTACCTTTATCTACACTTAATATTTCACTATTGCTCTCACTATTTAGTCACTATTGAAGTTTTACTTTTGTCTCTTCATCTGGATGACATTCAAAGTAAATCACGTGGGTCACATTTAATAAAAAAATTCTTTTATTAAATTTCATATTATCCCTTTAAGGTTAGGTAAAATTTAGGGTTTCCTAAAGTGGTTTGGTTGATTTCCTTTATAAGGAGATCACTCCTCTTCCTTTTGTAACTCTTGCATAACTTTGTATATTGCATTCCAACATCTTGAGATGCTTTGTCTCTCGCATTGAGAGTTTTATTCGCTTGTTTTCAGTTGGTTGATTAATGTGAATATTTTCTTTCACTTTCAAAGTTCCCTTCTCTTCTCTTGCTTCTCTCTTCCTCATGATAGGTTATTTGCTTGTAGGTTTTCTAGTAGCTCCTGTGAAGTGGGGTTTTGCATCTATTTTATACACCAACTCCTATAGAATGTGCAAAGAAGAAAAAGGTTAAGCATGTTCATACTGATATAATGGTAGTCATAATTCCCTTAGGAAAAAACCTTAGAATAGTCCAAAGACTCCAATTGTTAGTGGCAATGGGGCAGGATTAGGAAGGGGTGATGTTGTTAGTAATCCTCAAAATGCAATTATTAGAACCTCAAGCATTGGTGTAGACAAGTACAATATTAAAAGTGTGCTTTATCCTTTCAAACATCATATTGTATCAGTAAACCTAGATTTTGAATTAAATAATTTTGTAACAAATTTTGAAGAAACCAAAAAAATGAATTGAAAAAATAATAAGGCATTCAAGAATGATATGCTTGATGTGGCTTGTCCTAAAGAACCTACATTGAATAGAATATTTTTGACATATAACCCAAATAAATAAATGATGGCTTTCATGATTGTTTTGCCCGCACAACTACATAATAATCCACTAGAGACTAGATAAATACATCAAATTCTCATGTTAACACCCTATCAATGGATTTATCCAAAGTAAAAAGTGTGGACAAGTTGCAAGAAACCAATAAACTACTTGAGGGTGAAAGAGCATTTGTAGTAGATATTTTCATAAAGTTGGAGTATTGTGGACATACAATCAGTAACTTAAGTAAGGTATTGGACAATGAGAGGGAAAAAGAAAAATAGTGAGAAGAGAAAATAGAGGAAACAAAGAAACAAAGTGAAAATTAGTTGTCACAAATAGTGTAAGAGATACAAACACAACCTATGAAAATAGTTTGACTAAGTCAAATGACAAAATTAAAAATTCAGTAAAGCAAATTAAAGAAAAATTGTGCGAGAAAATTATGGAAAATTCTAATAGGTTGTGTAATTGGCTTGAATTGCATCACATTGTTCGAGTTATTTGGAGGAGTATCAAAGAGCGGATTGAGAAGAACAAAGACCTTTTTCAGCTCGAGAAGACTACAAGACATATTATACACATAATCAACACAAACAATTATAGGTATTTGGCTAGCAATGGAATTCATTACCGTATCAGTGCATCAATAAAGTCATCATCTATCATTCGCAAATGCTAGAGTATAAGAGAAGGAGAGGAATAGTTAAATTCATTTGGGAGAAAGCTCACCAAGATGGATGACAAAGAAAATTTAATGATAAGTCTTGGTTTTCCTAATCCTTTCCCTAGTAGCTCATCAATGAAATTCGTTGGAAGGGAATCTTAGCAAAAAGAGTTGAAGGCCAAAATTATGTCTAAAGTAGTCAAGTTTCCTTAGGATACAACTCCTAAAGGTATTTTGAATTGCATCAAACCATTGGAAAATCTTAATGCACTATTGGATGTAGCATTTTTTTCAATTAAATCTTCCAAATATGGATGTCTGACAAAGTTGCAGGTCATCTACTATAACATAACAAATGTTCAAACTCCAAATGAGGTAGAATTCAACATCCTAAAAAAGTTGACCGAAACTTCAATCAGCTCATAATACATCAATCAGAGTATGTGAAACTTGGAAACTTTAATCATCTTTTTAGTGTTTACTTTATTTCTATTTTTAATGGTTTGATATGAGTTTACAGTTTGAACTTTGTTTCTTGAATACGATAAACGTATTAGAATCCAAATTATATTTTGTTGAATAGGCCTATCAAATACAAACGCAAAAAATGTTTATGATATTGAATTTGATGCTACTCTAAGACTCTTCCCATGAGGCAAAACAACTTGAAGCTTTTGTTTCTCCCTTATTTCTATATTTCTAAAGAAGGGAATGCAGGGTCATTTGCTAAATGTAATTTGGTTGTAAATTTAGTACTTATAACTCATGATTATGAAATCGGGTATTAAAATTTAACTTTTACAATATGAACTCATTGAATTGTATCAATTAGCATGTGTTAAAAAACTAATGAGAATGAATATGTATTTTATCATTTCAATTGCTATATTTTCATAAAAATCATCAAGGATTGTACCATAACAATGTATCATATGAGCATAATAATGCAACTAAAAAATAATAGTAATGGTAAAATTTGAATGAATCTTGATTGATGACATCATCTAACATAAAATGTACATGGTTTTTTGACATTAGACATTTAGAAAATGATATAAATTATTATGCATGATAGATGAATCATGATGAAATTCAAAGAATATTGTCCAAAATCTAGAATGTATATTGTAGTAATTACTAATAAGTAAAAAATTTAGAGTTGACACATCATACCATAATTGTTAAGCTCATCACAACATCTCATCATCTAAATCTTTGGATTCCTCAACATCAAGTTCAAACAATCCTTCATTATGCTTCATTTTTTCTCCAGTCTACATTCCTTCATTTGTCTAATCCTCAGCTTCAACGTCAATGCTACTAATACCAGTACCACTACTTGAGTTAATGATCTCATTGTTTGAAATATTTCCTAAACCTTTTCTTTGACATTTTTTTCTCCACAATTTTTTTGAAGTTGATGAAAGATCAACCCCACAGGTCCCAAGAATCACCTACATGCAAATAGTTGTCATAGATAGGGAAGCAAAAGGAAATTGATGTTGGAATTGCTAGATCCATAGATGAGACATTCTTGATGAGTAAAAAAAGATTGCTAATATCAAAACCAAATTGAATGAATAGATTTACAATTACCATCCTTATAAAAGGAGAAAGGTAAAACCTAAAAGGTAAAAAACCTAAAGAGGAATATCCTAGGTTGCATGATAATAATTAATAAAAGAATTAATTATTATATGCCTAAAGTTTAGATTAAGTAAACTAGAGATAATAAGTGACTTAATAATTAAATCAAAATG
Source organism: Cupressus sempervirens (assembly GCA_028749045.1). Taxonomy (NCBI): domain Eukaryota; kingdom Viridiplantae; phylum Streptophyta; class Pinopsida; order Cupressales; family Cupressaceae; genus Cupressus; species Cupressus sempervirens. The sequence goes on from CM053793.1 coordinate 262,688,073, forward strand.
ATATTTTTTTTTAAGAGGGGTAAACGCTTTGACCTGGAGCTATGAACCAGTGAGGCCACAAACAGGGGACCTCATCCCCATGAGATTTGAACCTTGATGGCAAGGATAACAAGAAAACAACTTAACCGTCACAACATGCCACTATTGGCATTAAATCAAAATGATTTAATTAATAAGAAAATACTTTATTACTCTAACACCCCTCTTAAGATAAACTTAGGGAGTAGTTAAAAACCTAGAAACTATTACTAAAAATAAATTTGGGTCCTGACAACAAAGGCTTGATGAGATACCCAAGCACAACCAAATCTTTGAAAAGAGGAGAAATAGAGAAAACCAAATGGGAAAAACCCTACTCTAGAAAGATATGGAAAGAATCTTCCAAAAGATAGGAACACAAGGATGATCATGAAGAACATCACTAAAGCATGAAGTTACAACACTGCCAAACTACTGATTTGAAGAACCTCTATTGTATAGAACATGACTAGGTAGAGAAGACTAAGTGTGAAGAGTTGATCAATAGAAGATGGAAGGTATCTGCGTGGCCTCCAAAAATAGGAATGAAATAATTTCTATATGGTAAAAGATCCATCTCACCAAAATGCATAGATATCCAGCCACTACAATCACCTAGTACATAGGATCAAATACTAAATGCATAGTGTATGCATGAAAACCTAACCTGTTAGGAGCACTTGTAAACAATAAAATTTTAGTACCATGTGCATAAAACCATATTGAAATCAAGAAAAACTACTAACTAATAGTGTGTTTTAATACTAATGCAACCGATAAGAGAGAGTCCCTACACAACCTCAAAGCAGCTCAAAAAGTGCACCCATAAGAGGCCTTGTTGGTGTGCTTAAGTGTGAGGGATGTACATGTGCTCTTCCAAACACAACTATGAATCCCAATGATATGAAAGATGCAATAATGAATCATGAAACTAAGCTAAATGATGAAGAATGCTTCAAGAGATGGCTATGGAAACAACCATTCTTGAGAGCACTCAATGGATAATGGAAGTGGATGTAGAAATAAAATCTAAGAGTGCAATAATATCATGAATAAGCAAAGAAATGCAAGAAGTAAATAAATAACAAAGGGTTAGTAGAAACATGCAAATTACTAAGAAAGCTCTAACTCTAAACTAGCATGATAACAATGCAAATGAGGGAGATGAAAAATGCTTGAGACAAGGGCTCTATTTATAGGTTTGAGAGAGGCCTTGGGGAGGTGGTATCTATGTGGCATCCACATAGGTTCCACAAGGGAGACACATGGACTAAGGTGAAAAACCATGCAAAGGTCAACATAAGCCTTTTGAATGAAAGTGATGGCTCAAGGTTTGCTCACACATGTGTGAGAAACCTTGGAGAAAGGAAAGGGGGACACGTTTGTAAGAGGTGTAAGAGGTGTAAATGAAGTGGAAGATTTATTAGATCATGAGCCTCTCACACATGTGTGAGAAAACACTTAGGAGCTAAAACGTGTTTAGAAAGGTGTTTAAGATAAATAAGTGGGATTAACTAATGGATAGGCTTAGAAGGATGAGAGTGATGGGTGTAGACTAGGTTTTTAGGATGAGATTAGGATTAAATTAAATAGGATTTAACTTAATCACAAGATTAAAGAAGTTAATAAAGTGGAGGGAATTAAATAAATTAGAATTTATTTAAAAGGGGATTTATGGAGCACTATGCATTAAATGAATTTAATACATTAGAGGGGAAGTATTTAAATTAAATTTAAATACATTAGGAAATGAACCTATTTAATTAAATAAGTAGAAGAATATGACAAGTATAATTAATTAATAATTAATTAATTATAATGTGAAAGAAAATATTAAATGAATTAATATAGTGTTTGGGATAATTTTAAACATCTCCACATAGCTCACTCCTTCAAACCAAGAAAGTAATAGAACCAACATAACCCCCCTATAATGTCAAGAGGTAAGACATGAGCATTAAAACTCAATACAATATCTCTTGTAGAAAGAACTAGGAACATCGAGAGTGCAAAAGAATTACAAATACCTATAATAGCACGTGTCATCAACACATCATGAGGCTAATTTCGTGGAAGGAACACTCACTTGACAAAGGAAGATGGCGAATATGGCCAACACAAAACCCCCCAAGACACTTTATAATGTAGTGTGAGTACAACAAAACACAAAGATGTGCAAGATCCCAAAATGCAATAGAGTGGCACTTTATCTCACTATGTTTACAAAACTACTACAAAAGGATGTCAACAAAGATTAAAAGAGACATAAGGCTGATACAATAGATAGTACAACCCATGAAAAAACATTTGAAACAACAAAATTGATCTTTGGCTCTAAAATAACCAAGATATCCATTAGAATGCAAAAAATCAAAAAACTGAATGGGATGTGCCTAGAGCAAAATTTGGAAAATAGAATTTCTCAAGATATGTCTCCTAAAGTGAAAAATAGAACCTTTGACTTTGAATGCATAAACTAGAAACCAAAGAGCATCAAAAGTCTAAATAAACTACACCATATCTTTTCAACGATATCTTTTTTGCGAAAAATGAAGTCGAGATGAGCAAGTTATGGCCAAAAAACCACATGTACATTAAAAAAAAAAGTTGGAAGGGCAAAACAAAAAATTACCACATTGGGATTAGTGCCAAACATCCCAAAAAATGTGCACACTAGCACCAAAAATTACATCAGAAAGTGTGATAATTATCTTGGTTTGCATGACAAAATGTTTGACCCACATGCCAAAAATCTCAATTTGCCTACAAAAACCCTCGATTTGCATGCTAAAAATCTCGATTTGTGTACCAAAAAATCTCAATTTGAGCACCAAAAAATTCAATTTGCATCCCAAAGAAAATCTTGATTTTTCAAATCAAAAATCTAAGTTTTTGTGCCAAAAAATCTCAATATGCATGCCAAAAATTAGAAAATCACTGCCTCAGGAAATGTGCCCAATTTGGAAGCAATATTATTTTGCCTCATATTCCAAATGTTTCCAAATTGGACAAATGTTATATGAAAATAAGGGTTTTTGGGTGCTCAGAGCTCAACGGTGATGTCCATTTGGGCTCAAAGTGACCAGAAAATTAGTGATCCCTCCCCCCTCCCCCCAAAGATTCAATACAAAATAACTCTAAAAAATGAAACCCTCTAAATGAAAAAGCACATATCTAAAAGCTAAGCTAGACCTCTCATAAATAGAATAGGGGCATGAAGATTTGGAGCTCAAATACCATGTTTTTGTTGATGAAAGATCAATGCCATAGCTTCCAAGAATCACCTACATGCAAATACTTATCACAGAAAGAGAAGCAAAAAGCTATGGAAGTTGGAATTGCTAGATCCATAGATGAGACATTCTTGATGAGAAAAAAGGAGATTTCTAATGTCAAAACTGAATTGAATGAATAGATTTACAATTACCATCCTTGTAAAAGGAGAAAGGTAAAACCTAAAAGTTAGAAACCTTAAAGAGGAATATCCTAGGTTGCATGATAATAATTAATAAAATAATTAATTATTATATGCCTAAAATTTAGATTAAGTAAACTAGAGATAATAAGTGACTTAATAATTAAATCAAAATGATTTAATTAATAAGAAAATACTTTATTACTCTAACAGATTTCAGTGCCCTTTCATAAGGAAAATTATTGACTTCATATTTGGATGTATATAGCCTCAAATAATTTTCCAATTTCTTGCCTAGTTTATTTCTTACCTTTGACTTAAGTAACTCCAAAGCACTGAAAACTCTCTCATCCTCCACAGACCCTAATATCATGGTCAAACATAATTTAGCAAGTTTGAAAATTTATGATATTGAATCCCTCAACACTTCGCTTTGAGCTATATTTCTCCAAAGTTTGGTTATCAATCCTTCTTCTCTGGGGTTTTGCATAAGATCATATTGTTTCTTCATTGTAATGGAAAAAAAATTAGATTTATCTTTCAAATGCCATTCATCTACAACTCCATTTAACATTACCTCATTGATTTCTTTTCTTTTGAAAAATTAGCCTATCAAAACCAATAACTTGTCTCTAAAAACTTTAGGACTTCTTAAACTCCAATAATGGGGAAACACAATACACATTGATTCAAGTGATTCGTATTGAGGAAATCTTTCTCTAATTTTTAAGGAAAGATTATAGGAATTTTTTTCACAAAATCTATTACAGACAAAACAATTTGTTCAAACAATTCCTTTGTAATAGTTAATTTTGGTTGTTTGAGTTTATTTCTTTTTTCTCATGGACATGAGCCTTCCATAGTAGTGCATTGGTATCTTGACACCTTGTATATTGGCACATAACTCCCCATTTGCATCAATTTTAAAAATTTATCAAGATTATCCAAATCTATGATTCTCATACACCATGAAAGTTTTTCATACACATAAAATGAATATGGATTTCTAGAGAAATTACTGAGGCTTGCACATGTCATTTTATGTAGTGTATTATATTTTGCAATATACATAAATCTTTGTTTGATTTTTATCATTATATTTATCATTTCATCAAGCATGGGAATAATGGTTTCTAACATTAAGAGTGTCTCTATGTTACTTAATCTTTCAAGTAACCATATTTATGTTGACTGCTTGATTGTTGTGAGTTGACTTCATTGTACCAAACAATGATGGATATTTAGAAAAAACTCAATGAGTTGTTCCATCCAAAGAGATCCATCTGGTATCATTATCCTTAAGAAGCTTTCTCCCAATAGTTAGTCCCTTACCAAGTTGTTGAAATTCCCTAAATCATTTAGGACTTCAAAAAAAGTTCATATAGATCTCTTTGATTAAAACTTCAACTATGTATATTTCTAAAGAGTTGTTGACAATTCCAAAAGCTAAATTCATTTTGTGGGTCATGCAATGAATGCCAACAATGTAAGGTGACCTTTCATTATTGAAGCTCCATCTGCTCCAACATACACCAACTTTTAGACAATTGTCATTTCATCTATACCTCCATATTCAATTAGAGAACTCTTTACTAGTTCAAAAATATTTTTGTTGTTGTTGAATTATCCTTCATTTTAACAATAGTTGGTAGATTAGGTTGGTAGACAAAAGTGTGTGTAGTATAGACATGCATGCATACCGAGGAAGTATTTTCTATTGTTGTCACCTCATCTAAAGATAATGCAATGAAATTTAACTCTTTAATTTTTTCTTTGAAATTTCCCTTTTCAACCTCAACAAGACAACTTGTCCATTCTCATCTGTTGTTTACTAACAATAACTTGGATGATAACAAACTTTTAGAAAGTGCAATAAACCACTCAATAATTGGTCAAAATATAGAAGACAACACTTAAATGAATAACTTTACCCATTTCTTCAACTTCCATTGCTTTTCCAAGAAGACGACCAGTGGAGCCTTCTACTTCAATAGGCTTCATTTTTAATTCTCCTGGGATTCTAAGATTTCTACATTCTTGACATATTGACATTCCTCCTTGATTATCTATGATTTTTTTCTCATAAAATTTACCCATATGCTTTTATATAGTGTCAATTTTTAGCTGCAACCTCTTTTCCTTTTAATTTCTCCTTGTGTATATCATACATTTGCATTCTACTGAAGGCCCACCTTCTTTTGGATAGCTTTACAGGTTCAATGAATGGATACTTTGAGGCCCATTCTATTTAAAAATTCATGATTAGTAGTTCCTAATTCTGATCATTTTTGGATTTTGCAACATTTTTTGCATTGTATTTCATTTTTCCTTTGTGTGGTCAAGAACCATCGCCATCTATGGAATTCTCATCCAAGTCTATTATGTTATTCTAGATACTCTAGGTATTGACCTTAAGATCTTGGCTACTCAGGGTATTTACATGAATATCTTCTTCAAGTTCATCATGATAAGAGATATCAAGTTCGCCAACTTCTTCAATATGTGTCAATGGTAGTGGTTGGGAATCTTGTAAATGTAATTGAGATGTTGTAGCATCCTAATTTTGGCCACTAAAATATTATGAAAAGGTTTTGCGAGTGCATTTGGTTGGCCTTTCTTGGCTTCCACCACATGCAGGACTCTTACCCTTGTTCATGTTTGACATCTCCCAAGTCTATAGGCTACCAAAAAAATCAAGTTGTTCAAAAAGTGATAATCAACTGTAGTCTATTACATATATTTATCCAAATAGTATTCATTGGTCATATGACCTACACTATAAAATATAGATGTCCTAGGTCTCCCTGGTTACTCCATGACTTAGTGGTACTAGTCATTGGTTCTAGATGATAACTGACCACTAATAGTGTAACTTGTATCTTCTAATAAGAATGAACTAAAATTACAAAGAATAGATAGATAAAGGTTTCAGTTACACACATTTGCCTAAATTGTAGTTGTCACACTCGCAACTCACTTGACAATGATCTCGGTAGTTTGAGAAATTGAGACTTCGCTATTGATTGGAATTGAAACAACCTACTAATCTATCAATATATTTATGCCACTCCTTTTTGGAAAATTCTGCAAGAATATTATAGCACGTACAAAATATTTGGTGAATCCTGTGTTATAAAAACATGTCTTATGAAATTTCCAACAGAAATATGGTTCATCCCTTATATGGCCATGCATAATATAGTTGGCAAAATTGAATTAGTGTGTGACATGCATCCACATATTTTTGGGGTGAATGTTGTCCCTCTCCTAAAATATTTTTTAAAACCAAGGGTGAATTAAGGTTGTCCAAAAATTTTTGCTTCATAAATCTTAGGTGAATGTGTTTAATTTATTGTGTGCAAAAAATATTTTTGATTGGCTATTTTGTGTCGAAGGGAGATCTGATGTCATAAATCCTATGGTGATGGGCTTGTGGCTGTGACTCATTTTTGGTAAACTTGAGGCAACACATCATACTAGATATGTAGAAAGAAATTGCCAAGCCAACATTGGTCGATGAGAAAAATTTGCCAATTGTCAAATATTTGCCACTAGAGTGACCACTAATGACTTTATGTTCTCTATCTTTTTTGTGAATAGTGTATTGTACTTTTTAATTAATGGGAATAGACTATTCATAAAATAAAAATAAATAAAGGATAGATTCCCCAAAGAAATAAAAGTCGCCAAGCTTAACACCCTTCTATCCTCAAGTTTTTTTGAGGAGAAAAGGAAGAACCCTTTAAGCATAGTAGCTAACTGAGATTGACCAACAACACCCCATCTCTTCAAAGCTCATTTAAAACTAGAGTCTATATTTGGTTGGGAGCATGAGAAAATCCCAATAAAAGTGATCTCTACATAAGCAATAGTTTTTTCAAACAAGACATTTCGGATCCTAATTGAGAGGGAAGATTCAACAAGAGTAAGGGTATCTTAGCATAGAGAAGAAATAAGCACACTAAGTTCAACCCTTAGAAAAGGAATTTTGGGATCAACCAAGGAACTTTGAATAGCCCATCAGCCCAAGACACAAAAAAGGACAATTATGGGACACATCTCCCTAAAAGAAACAACTCTTACACCTAGGCTAGGCAAGCTAATTCCTAGAGGTTAATCTAACATAAATTCTTCCACTTGTGTAATAGAAGTCAAAGACAAATGATTCCCTTTTAAGGGTATCTATTATCTAAGAACCCTTCCCCATTACAAGCCTAGGAATCTAAAATAGACAAGGGGAAATAGGAGCAAACACAACTAGGGGAGGAACTCTTTATGAAGCATGAGAAGAAGAAAACATGCTCATTAGCCTTTGGGGAGAACTTAGAATCGATAGAGGCAGAAAAACCCAATAATTTAGCCTTAAGAAGCATATCAAGCAATAGCTCATAATCATCAACATCAACCTAGGAGGTCGCATCAACATCACCATTTGAGACAACCTCTACAATATACTAAGAGTAAGGGATGAATCAGTATCTCATACTTTTCACTTCAAAAGCAATTCAATGAATTCACTCCTAATTCATCACATATAATAGGTCTACCATTAAAATTGTAATGCTGAAACATAAATGAAATACATCACATCCATAAAAGAATTCAACACATAACACAACGATTTGGTTACCTAGAAATACTTCAAGGTGAAGGTAAAACTGGGGTGGGGATGAAACCCACAAATCTTCATTGTTGTAACAATAAAGTTAACCTACTAGGGTTACAATGTTTGATCATAAGATATGATCTACCCTATGAGGGGTCTACCTTGTTAAAAGCTTAGAGACAATTAGATCTCACCTTGTTAAAGGATTTTACACCCACAATGAAGTAAGGACTTTGTTAGGAGGTTTACATAGGTCTGTTAGGAGATTTACCCTATCTCAATTAACAATTATTGATTCAGTACCTGACCCTTGGTTTTCTCTATAAGATGATCTTGGGTCTCCTCTTTGTTCTATCCCCAATATGATCTCTTGATCTAATAAATTTGTTCAGTCCTTCACTACTCTACTTAGTGTTTGTGTAATCTCCTTTCAAACTTAGTCTTCTCTTCTTCAAATGCACATACACTTAGTCATTCATACTTTGCATAAGGTTTACACTTCTCTCCTTATCTCTCATTCAAAATTATGATTCTAGAGTTAGAATCCTCCTTAAATAGACATTCTATGAAGGTTCTAGATCTTGATCGATGGTTTACACTTCATCATCTTTTTTTGTTTTTATCCCATTTTCTAATTGGTTGAATTGCATGCCTTGGGATCATTACTTTCTGAAATGATGCACGATCATCTTCTTAGCTGGTTCTAAAAATATTAAATGTCATGTAAAAATTGATCAAAATAGTTTACATATGTGTTTGTGTCATTACAAACTTATATGTCAAAACTCAACTACACGGCACTTGAATGCTCTAACACTCAATCATGTATGCTTCTTCATGTTGTCACTCAATCATGTACACTTATTCATGTTGACAATTTATCAAATTCCTCATTCTCAGAATTATTTATTCTGAGGCTTGTGCCAGTCAGATACCCTATTTGAATGGTAAGTGGGTGGGTCAACAAACGAGTGTTTGAGGCAAAAGAGTTCCCACAGAGCTTAAATGCAATCATTGTGCAACCATAATAGGTTACTATACTTTTAAAACATTTTTGAAATTCATCCAATTGGAAATTCAACTAACCATGTCCATAACTTCTAGTAGTAGGATAGGAGGGATAATTCTTTCCAAATTATGTAGGGGCCCATCCATGTGGAAATATTTTTCAATATTTGACTGTAAAATATTGTCCATACAAAATTAATCATAGATATATGACAAAAAAAGGAAATTCAAGTTAAATTTAGAAAGATGCATAATTCAACACATCATGTTGGCTCAGATAGCTTTGCATCTAGGCCCTAGCCATTGAAATGAATCACATTAAGATAAATTTAAACTATTGTCAATTCTGGAATGCTAGATTATATGAAAAAATATTAAAATCAATACCAATTGCATCAAAATCATGTAAGATAACCAAAGAGGCAATAATAAAAAATATAAGTTGACATACTTTACAAGTAGATTATATTCGACCAATATAAAAGCAAGATTCTATCATCATCAAAAATTGTCATACATGGAATCATTCAAAGCCTTCAATTTAAATAATAGCGGCAACAAGGCAACTAAAATATATGATAACCAATGAGATGATAAATGAAGGATAGGTTGATACATTTTACAAGTAGAATTTATTCAACCAATACAAATGTATAATTCCACCAATTATCAAGGAAAATTATCACATATGGAATCATTCAAAAACTTCTTTAGTAATGGGGCCAGACCAAATAAAATACCATAAACCACTTGAAGGGACAGTTCCAAAAATTATATTTAAAATTATTTTTTCCAACCAGGAAAATAGTCATGCCTAGGTGCAACTACGATGGAAGCAACAGGGATTATAATAAAATGGATGAATAATAGCAAACCCTCAACATAACGCTGGCACCCATTTACAAGTCAAATCTAATAGATATAATATCATAAATGCCTCCACTTATAAGATACCAAAAGATGACAATCTTGAGGTGCTCACTTAAAAAAAAAATAATCCAATCCAAATACATTGAGATCAAATTTTTTTGACATCATTCAACTCGATTTATATTTTTTCCTATTGAATGATGTAGATTTGAACTTAAGACCTCTCAGATAAGAGGCTTCATAGCCAAAGAAAGAAAAACATGATAAAATCCATACAAAAACTAGAATTGATGGGTGTCCATAAGTTATAATACCCTTCCATGCAACTTTGTATCAAAGCCTTCACAAGCATTGGAATGATTGTTTTCTTAACCATCTAGAGAGCTTTGTATATGGAGTAGCAATAAAAGCTAGAAAAAGGACAAATAGAATGTAAATGATACCATCAATTTTCAAAATTAGAGATACAATAAATGACAAATTTTAGTTCATCAAATATAAATACAGATACAATACATGATAAATTTGAGTTCATCAAATGTGAATACTTTTTAAGTATAGCTCCAAAGTTTGAAAGGGGGTTCAATCTATATTCTATAAGTTTTCCTATTCATGATGGTGCTTGTGTGTGTCACCCACTCGTTTGCTTTATCCTATTCATTAGGATCAATTCAACATTATGGTTATTATTTATGAGTGAAACATATGATCACTAAAGCTAATTTGACTTCCTGTTACATGCTTGGACTATCCAAGCTTCAACAAAGGGTTCATGTTCACTAACAAGAGAAAATATCATTATTTGTATCAACACAATCATTCCTCAATCAACTTGTGACCTAGAAGACACACGTTCCCAAATTAAATCCTTAACAAAAATAAACATATCTTATTTTGTAGCTAGATTTCAAACCCCAAAAAATAGTAATTTCCAGATAAAAATAGATTAATTAGCACTCTAGGTCCATTTTGGAACTATCTTTTGATAAGAACTTGGACCCTCCTCGTGCTATCGATAAACCAATCATGCTTAATCAAATCACCATACAATAAAAGCTAAAATTTCCCTTTCAAAGAAATAGCTTACATCAATACTTGTATACAAACCTCATATTAGCCTTACTTGCTAGCATATTAAGTCATGAAACTAGATATTGCATTCAATCTTGCTTCCCACTATATATGAATAGGTGGCATCATGTGCCAAAAATAATTAAGGATTATAACCACAAACCTGTATTCACAATAACAATCTAGAGCTGGTGACCAATAGCACTTAGGCCAATCCATTAAAGACTATTGATATACTAGTTATTAGCCAAGGACGCAATGACTTGTGGAGATTTCAATCAAAATAAACTTTGGTTATAAACCCAAATAATGCATGTTTGCAACATAGATTTAGATATGTAGCTTAGCTACTTTGAACTTAAAGTCTTGAATTAATCTTGATCAACGGTGTATAGAACCCCTAAGGCTAACAACCTTTTTAGATTCATCAGAGTAGCAATCAATCACTATGCATACTCCCCTTTTCAACCAAATTTGTTATATTTGTGCTACTCTATCATGGTCCAGCAATCACCTAATTAACCAATTAATAGTAGAGATTAAATTGTGTAACATCCACTTTTTGGGGGTCTTAATTAACAACTAACATATTCAAAGAAAGATAGTTATTACTTCATTTTCATAGGAAGATAGTTAAAATTCAGTTAAACAAAATTTCTTAACTAAGAATTGAAAATACCATAAATAAATTTAACATGGAAATTAAAATCTACATACCATGGAATTCGAGATCAAAATCAAACTATGGATGCTTCTGCAACCACCCAGGTTAGTCCACAAATACCACTATAACAATATCAAATGACGAATTCCATTCAATACTACTATATCAAAATCATATGATGATTACCATTAAATACCACTTTATCAATTAGGGCATCACATACCACTGTATCAAATAGGGCTTTGATTACCACTGGATCAATTAGGGCTTCAGATATCACTGTATCAATTAGGGCCTTAGATATCACTGTATCATTTAGAGCTCCAGATACCACTAAATCAATTAGGGCTTCAGATACCACTGTATCATCTAGGGCTCTAGATACCACTGTATCATTCCTATCCTCCTGATTACTTAACTATGGCAATAACATAAGATTAGAAGATATGCTCATATTCAATAATCATATAAATAAAAGACTAAAATAGCAATCCATCAAATAAATCTATCTCTTGCAACTAAGTGTAAAATAATTGCAATGGTGATATAACTCAATTAATCTTACCTTCTTCTTGCATATACTTCATAAAAGTAAAAATACTTTTTTCTGACAAACAATTGAATGCATAGCTTATCTTTAATTGGTGCACTTTTGAAATCTTGTGGAGAGGGGAAACATTGTCAGGGGCTTAACCACCCAATCTTGGACCATAACTTATTCCCCACACAATCTGTAATGAGAAAGGCCCTCCCTGCTCGAAATAGATAGGGAACATCTTGTCATCCACTGAGCATCCTGGTATCTAACCACACCACTCAACTTGACAGTGAGAGAATACAATAAACATGATCATGTATGAGCTATTAAATGATATTATTCTAGATTTAATGTATCATATCTAAATTTTATTTTTGTTTCATTACAAACTCCATCTCACCTCTTCACCTTTTTCATGGCCATTTGGTCGGTGAATCCTAAGTGCTTAGATCTTAGAGAAATTGACTTTGTCTGTTAATTCTCAACTAATTAATGAAATATTATAAAAATTCCATCTTATCACAATCTATGATTTGAAAAGATATTCTTAAAGATTGTAAATTTATTGTTTAATTGTAACCTCAATTGGCATAATGTTTTATGGGTTCATACTATGGTTTTCTTTGCTTTCACTTGCCATGAAAAGAAAAATTAAAAAGATAATCAAATCTATAATATGAAACAAGATATCAAACATAAGCAATAAACATATTTTTAACATTTGAAATGGTTGGGTCAACATATACCATGTCATGTAAAGAGCTCGTTAATATTCAAACATTACCAAACAAAGTATCTTTGGCTTGTACTTTATTTGTTGAAGCCTATGATTCTTCCTATATGTGGCAGTCTGGCATAATGATTGAATTCAAAAAACTAGTCTTTATTTACCTTGCATCAAGCCTCAAATACAAAATCATACAAATATTGAATGAAGACAATGTTATAACTAAACATTCAATTTGGATATCAAGCATTTACCAGAATGAACATGTTGCATTTAGAGATAAGGAGTTGAGTAATTTCAACGGCAATCACATAGATTGACTCAACATTCAAAGGTAGTATCTCCATTTGAAGCATATGCCTATAACCAAGAAATTTGGCAAGGACCAAGAAGCATAGGAGATTCGATCCATGATAGTCGACTTTAGAGAATAAAAGACTAGTAGAAGGGTGCCTCATTTTGTGAAAGAGAAGGATAAATTGTAGAGACAAAGAGTTCGGGAACATAGCACATCAACTTTCAATTGTTGAAGGAGCAAAAATTGTCGCAATTATGAAATCTACTCAAATACACCACAACATAGAAAAAAAAGAAGGTTGGGAATGCTTGAAATATAACTCGGGTGAATGAAATATAATTCAAATTTGCTAAGTGTTTTAATCGGTTAAAAGCAAGAAAGAATAAAATTGGAAATAAAGTTGGAAGATTATAATTCAAATATTATTATATCTTGAATATTATTATAATTTGAATATTATTATTATTTGAATATTATTATAATTTTATATTAATATATACATGTAAATATATTAATGAGGTGACATAATTTTATTAAATTATTATAATATAATGGTGTCATTTCATTTTTATATCTATATCTACGTATATACATATATTTATAATAATAGGGTCAAAGATCATTTAATATCCTTTGAAGTATGTTTTATGTTTTAACTAAATTATTTTTTGTTTCTCAAGTTATTTTTTTAAATAGTTCAAGTGGTTTCATCGATTGTATCCTGATGTTCAAGTTGCTAGGTCCTCAACCCATTTTCCCAGTGATGGCGATGCTCCTGTGCCTAATTCTTTTCTGACAATGCTTCCACACCTTTTACATGCTTCCTGCAAGGAAATACTCTGAAATTAAATCATATTATCATGAAAATTTATAAATAATCATAATAGCTAACTTCCTTTTCAATTCCATGAATTCGTGATAAATAATCAGCTAGCATATTATCTTCACATGAAATTATAATGACTAACCATCTTACCATTTCACAGGATTATAGAAAATTTAATGATCAATTGACTTCATGTGAACCTCAATGGCTATATTTTAAATTAGGTTAAAAGTTGGGATGTAAAAAATTGCATTATTGGTAATGTTATCTAGTTACTAGACACTGATGACTATTGGGCGGTCATTTTGCACGAGGTCAACAACAAGAATCCATTGCACAATTCCTCTCTCAAAAAGCTAATCTTTTGGGATCAACTCCAAGGTTCAATATTTGTCTTGCGACATACCAAAATCTACTCAGTTGAAGATAAATGTGATTGTTCATGAGGAGGCTTTTGTTCATTCTATTATGGTCTTGAAATGAAGTAAATCTATTTGCTGTCTCAAAATAATACACAATGTATTTTTTGGTTTTTCAATGGATGCAATTTTAAGAGTACAACTAAAATGAGTTCCTATTCTAACAAGGGGTTAGCAAAGAAAATAATGAAACTAAAAGAAAATAACATGGAATTGAAATAATGTGAAATTGAAAATCCTAAATGGACATAAGCTACAGAAAACAACACAGTATGAGTTAAACTTTCAAAGAAATCAGTATGAAACCAATGAAAATAGGAGCATCACTTCTTAGAATCCACTGATGCAATCGTTGGTGAGAAACTTTAACAATCATATGATATTTCACTCTTCATCAAATCGTGAGCCCACAAAAAGTGCGCTTATGCCAGACAAAGAGTTATGTAGGCACAATTTGATGATCTCTTCTCAAGATCGATACATCAGCATAATTCATAAATTTGTAGCAAACACCAAAACTAAAAGATCGCATAACCAAAAACAATGCAATAAACCTTTGGCTCAATCACAATTCCATGAACAAAATTCACAAAACATTGACACATTCAGGCAAGAATCACTACACTCCAAATATGAGTACCAAAAGCATAATTTTATTGCATAATAATGGTCGCATTTGTTACATATTACAATGGGGTATTTATAAGAAATCATCTCCTCAATTTGTGTTGAGAGTGAGAGATATCTTCATGCAATAAAATTCTTTTAAAACATTAAAACAAACTAAATATATACATACTAACAATTAATCTGGTGCTTAGAGGGACTCCATCCATATTTTATTCATTAATTGGATGCATGAGCCCTTTACATGTCAAAAGTAGAGAAAATATGAGAGACAATGTAGGAAGAAGCCTTCAATCGAAGTAGGAGCATTTGGAGGTGCCAAAAATAGAAGTTGGTCCTTTACTAGGTGTGTGTCAAAGTTAAACTACCATCAGAATGTGTTTCTGATGCATGGCAAGCACTATTTTTGGAACAAGAAATTAACTATCAGTGCACCTTTGAATTGTGGAGCTGGGGACTTGACTACCTATAGACTTGTGCACTCGTGGAGTTGCAGACCTCGAGAGGGTCAAAAATCTCAAAATTTTACTAAGTGTCAAAATTGAAATTTTGGCATCTGGGTTTTTTTCTTCTTCATCCCAAAGCTATGTTTGGATGTTTTCTCTTGAATTTCTCTATCATCTTAGTAATCTTAGTCACATTTGAAAGATCTAAAGCCTCGTATTTATCTTTTACCTTCTGTCTATAATTGTTTACCTTAATCCGGGTGCCAGCAAAATCCCTGAGCTTGGTATCCAATTCCAACAAGGCTTCTTATGTCTTGAAGGCTTGTCAAATATCCTCATCATCAGCAACCTCCAAAAAAATCTTTCTAAAACTCTCCACTACTATCTCTATAGGTAACAACTTTTCTCATTCCTCATCTTCAAAAATGTAAAAGCATGCATCACACTAGTGTCTCTCTACTTCCAAAATTTGCTCTTAGGCTTGGTCCTCGAGCCGATGAATCTCCTCATGTAATGTCTCCATTACTTTATTTCTATCTACCATTTTCTCTATCCAATCATCAATCATGTCTAATTCTTCTCTGGTATATACATCAATCAAAACCTGGTATCTTTGGCCTTTTATGGCTTGTAAAGTTTTCAATTCCTTACTCTAGGCACATATCTCATCCATGATGCTAAAGTCCTACTTCAAAATTGTTGTGATCTTATTCATATTCTCTTGTGTAGCATGCAGTAACTTCAAATTTTGTGTCATAGCTGTAACACCTTTCTCCTCAAAAATTTCTTGCCACTCCTGACAAGCCTTCAAAAATGGGTCAAGTTGCACACCTCCCCCTTCTCTAAGTAAGGTATTCAAAGTTTGTTCGAGGTGCTTAGGATCAAGAGGACCAATGACTTCAACTATATATCCCTTTAGGATCTCAACCTGCCTTCAAGGTGCTTGGAGTTCAATCTCCTCTTGTTCCATGTACTTGAGGACCTCTTTGACTCCCATAGTCATCATTTGTTAGGTTGAATCCCATGTAGGCCTTCCCAACATAACATCCTTTAACTCATATTCTTCGAGGCTAAGGCCTTTTGCATTTGTGTCTTTAGGAGGGAGAGCCACTTATGCAAATAAATCCTAGTTCCTTACACTAGTGACAAATGCCAATGGCATTGCCTTGTGTGATGAAGGCTTAGGTTTATTTAGGATCTCTGCAATATCACAAATATCTTCCTTTGAAGCATTAAATTGAGGCCTAATATTCCTCATTATCTCCTTTCGGATCCATCTAGGGATGCATCTTGTTGAGGATCCAGCTTTTGATGATGAAGGGGTGTGTTCTGCTACTTCCTTCCCTTTGTCACTTTTACTGGGAGTTGTATCCTATTGTGAGGGCTCCCCTTGTATAGCCTTAGTCTCATTAGACCCTGTAGCCTGAACCTCAATTTCTTGGGAAATTGGTTGAGAATATTCCACCATTTGTCCTTTTGACACTTCACCGATCACCATTTGTTTCAGTCTCTCCTCTAATAATGACTCCTTATGAAGTTGTTCTTCCTCTGAACTCTAAGGTGGCAGAGTCATCGAGCCCTATTCTAACACTATAACTCATGGTGGAGAGGGAGGAGTAAGATCAAGACCCCTTGTATCTAGCAGCATTTGCGTCCAAACTTCTTATTGAGGTTCACCTATAGGGGTGTCCCTGATCTTATCCCCAATCAATTTTGTACCTACGAGCATGAAATCAAAATCTAACATTGAGAAAACATTTCTCTCTTCACTTTTCTCATCCACTCACTATTGTACTTAATCTTTCAAATAAGAGAGCTCTAAAGGTTCTACTTGAGTGGATGGTGGGGTACTTGTGGCACTCTTTCTCCTTTGCAACTCTATGGCTCTAGCTAGCCGAGTTCTTCCCTGTAGGAGCACTTGTTCCTCTTCCTCTTCTAATTCTTCTTCTTCTTCCTCTTCATCTCCTTCTAGAATGATTTTAGGAATAGATGGATTAGGCATTAATCTTCTACTAATCCTTTTCCTTTTCTTCATCTGAATCTTAATCCTTTTCTTATGTTTCTTGGAGGTAGAAGGAGAAGCTGGCTAATCTTGTGCAAGAGAATGGAGACTTGCAAAATATCTCCCTCTTCTGTTTGGCTAGGTACAATGGGAGGAAATTGTGGTTCATCCTGGACCTAGGTAGCTCCAATATCTTCAGACCCTTGTGGACTCTATTCTTGTTGTTGGGGAAGTACTTGTTCTTTATGAATCCTCTAAGAAGAGGTCCTCTTTCTTTTATTCTTTCCTTTCCTTTCACGAGGGTGATAATATCCAACCGGGTGATCAAGCTAGTATACTATTTCTGGCTTGATAAGAGATTGGGCCATGAAGGTAGGAATTGTCACTTTCTTCCCTCTACCTCTTTCTAGACGAGCATGTGCATGGAAGATTATAGTATCAAGAATTGGATCAAGTGAGAAAGGTTTCTTAATCCAATCCTGTCATTCTGATGACATGCCTCTCTCGATGATTAATATCATCAGCCTCCTCCCTGTCAACCTCAAGATTCATAATGGGTCTTTCACCAATTTTGACTACATTGAACAAGGTGTCCAGTAACTCCTTAGAATCTCGTTGCTTTATCTCCTCTAGGATGTTCAACTGAGAGTCTTTTCTACTAAATACAAACTCATCCTACAATAGTCCCTTATGCAAACATCATAGTCATTTGTGGCATTCATCTAGTGATCTTCAACAACATCCTCATGATGGAAGTCCTTTCCTACCAGACTCTCCACTCTCCCAACATTATCAAAATTGGGTCGAGGAGAGTTGTATTCTTCAAGGGGATAGTTCTCCCATTCCCATTTGAAGGACATAATATCATATTTCCTCTTCACTTGATATGGTCCAATGACCAATGCCCATACCTAGCAAGGTCTTCATTTTCTTTTTATCTTTTCATAGGCTAACTCAATTTGTCAAGATATCTCCAACAACACTAGTTTTTCACTTGGGTATCTCAAGAGCTTTCCAGGATTGATAGAGGCACTAGCTACCCACAAATATGTGAACGTCTTGGACTGGATGAAGTAGGCTCCAAGAGCTATAACTTGTGCCTTGGCTTCATCAGATAACCTTCTCCCATAATCTCCCTCAATGAATCAAATGATCACAAAGATGAACACATCATTCATGATTCTATATTCCTTGCTTTGTGCTGAGAGTTTTATCTTCACCTGTTGAGGGTAGACTATATATGGCCAAGCATTGGCATCTTGCATATTGCCTCTCCTATACAAACCAAGATAGTTTGTCACCCTTGCTACAAGAAGGTACACCATGTAGGAAGTCATGTAAAACCTCTTCTTATCCTTCACCACCATCAACTATTCACACAAGTTTTCACTTAGTGTGGTGGCCCAATCCAGTGGTATCTTTGCATATATGATGGTCTCAATGTAGTTGACCATAAAAGTGTTGAGGTGGCCTACTACAGGTAAGCCCATGACTTTTCTCAGGAGAATGATGGAATAACCAATATCTTCCTTCATGTATCCTCAAGTCATATCCACTTTTCATGTTATCTTTCCCCTTAGAGGCTTCTCAATAAGGTATGCAAATTGTATCATATCAATTGCTTCCTATTGGTGCTCCCTATACCATCTCTCAACTGCTTCATACGAGAGTCTAATGAATTAGTCTATTCTTGGGAGATGGAAGACCCTCTTAATTTTATTAGGTCAAAGATCCAACACCACCTCTCTAGTGACACTCTTGACTATTCTTTCATTAGAAACAAAATGTTGAGACAGGGCCATGATTAGTTCAGTTGATTGTACTGACACGACATGTGACACGATGTTCACCAACTCAAAATGGATCAATGCAGATACCAAAGCTAATCTCTCTTTTGGCTTGTTGTAAATTCTTAGGAAATCTCCTAGATTCATGTGCCCTAAGTCAGTATCTCAGATTTCTTTGTGGTCATCGTGGAATCTTGACTTCAAGGGTACACCCTTGAACTTGAACACAATTGGTTTGGGTGCCATTTTGGATGTGGACACCATTTCATCACCTACACATTATGAGAGAACAAAAAAAACATTAGTTAATTAATAGATAAAAACTAAATGCAAAAGAAAAAGTTTAAGTAAAGTCTAAATAAGCATTTAAAAAAATGTCCCTTTGGTTTATTTCATCTCTTTTATTATTTCCCTTTTTTAATTTATTATTATTATTATTTTAATTTTAAAATTTTATATTTTATATTTGTTTTTTGAACTTTTTTTTTTAAAAAATAAATAAATAAATGAGTGAGTGGTGCGTGGTGCCAAGGGGCAGCTCATAGTCAAGGTGCACGGTGCTGAGTCACGCAGTGTTGAGGTAGGTGGGCAAGGTGCACGATGAAGAGGCATGCAGAATTGAGGTGCACAGCGCTAAGGCACATGGTGCCAAGGCGTGCAGCGCCGAGGCACGTGTAGCGCCAAGCACGTGACCAATGAACTATAGTGCATGACTCACGGTCCATGGCCTATGATAGGGTTTGAAGGGTGCTTCGGTGCTAAGGTGAGGAGGGGCACGGATTACCTTGTGTGGGTACTACAGAAAAAAAATGCCAAGCAAAAATGAATAAAGTGGGCAGAGGGAGAAGGGGTTTTATAACCCCCTTCGCATGCTCACGGTCTTGTGCAGGTGCACACTTGCACTCGCATGCAAGAGATTTAGATTTTGTGTTTTAAAAAAAAAAAAATTTTGTGTTTTTTCAAGTTTTCTATTTATTTTTTGACTCTAAAGCTCTTAACTCTAACAATTTTTTTGCAATTCTCGAACTACGAGTCTATGAGTTGTTAAAAAAAAGGGGGTAGGGGGTCCCCATTCCTAGTGAGGAATGGGGTGTGTGTTGTGAATACCACAACAATGACCTTGCCAAAAATTCATGTCTTTAGCATCAACTACATTGCAACTTTCTAAGGTTGTGAGATTTGTGACTTGAAAATCTTGATGTTGGTTTTCAACTTAGGGGAAATGGTGACTAAAGTTTGAATGGAGGAAATCTATTGGAAAATGTCGATTGTCCCATGTTTGACATATTTCAACCAAGTACATTCAAGAAGTGTGTGTGATCCCTGAGTGGATCTATGGTAGTGTGTGCAAAGATCTAAATCTACAAAAGAAAACCT
This sequence comes from Cupressus sempervirens, assembly GCA_028749045.1. Taxonomy (NCBI): domain Eukaryota; kingdom Viridiplantae; phylum Streptophyta; class Pinopsida; order Cupressales; family Cupressaceae; genus Cupressus; species Cupressus sempervirens. The sequence continues at coordinate 262,708,772 of CM053793.1, forward strand.
TGGCAAGAATCTAATGTATGGTAGTGTAGGTAAGTGAAATGTAGGAGAGATAAGGAGATGGAATAGTCACTTGATATTCAAAGGATGATGCAAAGACATAAATCTAGGGGATTAACAACTAGGAGAAATTAAAGAAGGATTTCTAAAGCAAGGGCTTTGGGGATATGAATGAAGGTAAAATTCGGCTAAGAAAATGAGGAGATAATCAAGATAAGGAAAGTGATAGAAGACTCAAGACCAAAAAAATGGACAGATAAATGAAGGGTGTGTTAGAGGCCAAGGGAGATGTCTAAACCACATTTGCAGAAGAATCAATAGAGGACTTTGAACTTGCAAAACCATATGTATATGGAAAGTGAAGAGAGTGAAGAACCTTCAAAATGTGTGAGATAGGAAGACCCTACCTAGGTATTCATTAGGAAACACACTCATGAAGTACTTAGACTTGGGTCCTGATAGCTAGTAGAGCTCAAATTTGAATTTAAAGTTGAAAACAGCTTTTGGGGGCATATTTTTAGGCTTCAACCAATAACCCTCCAAACTTCCAAAATAGGGTGAGGAAAGAAAATAAGGTTTGATCACACATGTGTTGCATAACAATGACAAAGTTTTGGCCACAAAATGGGTTAAATGACACCTAAAACATGACTATAGGAGTAAACAAAAAATTGAATCTAAAACCTGTGTGGTTTTCACACCATTGCCCATAGAAAATGGAAACCCCCTCTTTTTTCTTTAGTAAGTAGGAGTTAGATGGTTTCAATTGGCAACATTTTCAAGTTTCCAAGTCCAAGGGTGAGTTTTGAGCAATTTTGGCTTGTTGCGAAGTAATAATTGTTAGGAGTTTGTGTGAGGGTTTTGATTTACTTTTGAGGTATTGATGCAATGCTAAGACAATAAAGAGAAGGAAAGATGGTCATTTTCACAAGGAAAACTATCACAGTCATGTGTGGTGTAAATCCTCTGACTAGAGGATTCCCACCATGGAAATCCTCTCTCCTCAAGAGTTCCACCCTTCTCCTCATAAACTCAAAATTGATGCAAAATCATGCTAACACATAGCAACTTAGAATAAGTGAAAGAATTATCATAAGGCTGCAAAATGACAAGTTTTGGGAGTCTAAGTGGAAAAATTATATTTGGTTGAAATCCTCTAACTAGAACATTCCCACCATGGAAATCCTCTCTTGAGAGGATTGTTGCTATTACATCCCAATTTTTTACTTAATTTAAAATGTTCATATAGTCATTGAGGTTTCACATGAAGTCAGTTGACAGTTAAATTTTTTTATAATCATGTGAAATGGTAAGATGGTTAATCATTATAATTTCATATGAAGATGATATGCTAGTTAATTGTTATGACAATATTTTAAAGCTATTGTGCATGGTTATTTATCATGAATTCATGGGAATTGAAAAGGTAGTTAGCTATTACAATCATTTATGACTAATAACTTTTTATGGTAATATAATTTAACTATGGAGAATTTCCTTGTAGGGAGCATGTCAAAGGGGTGGAAGCATTGTCAAAAAAGAATTGGGCACAGAGGCATCACCACCACTGGGCAAATGAGTACAAATCTTGAATCACCATATTTGAGAACCCAATGACTTGTATAATAAGATGCAATCATTGGACACACATGTGCTATTGGATAATCTTTAAAACATTTTAACTTAATCAAAGTACATACCTTTAATGGTTTATGATTGACATTCTCATCACTTCAATATAATACATATATATGTAAGTGCACATAGATATAAAAATAAGGTGACACCATAGTATTAATTTATACAAGCTTATATCTATTAAAATATGTATATCTAAATATGTGTACACCTAGAGAAGATATGGAGATAAATAATCTTCCAAGTGATACACGTCTTTAGATATGCATACCTTAGTAGGTACAACCTTGGATAAATATTAAATATGATGCCATCATATAACAATATATATGTGCAAATATATATATTTATATAACTTTATAAATTATCCTTTTGAATAAGTAAACCTTCAAGTTATTTTCCATTTTATTTACTTTCTTATAAGAGGCAAGAATATACACTTGGCATTTTTATCGGTGACTCAAGAAGATGATTCTTCTTTTTGTAATTGTGCAAGAGTCATGGCTTCTTGGAAGCTTTTATTATTTTTGAATGCCTTATTTTATATATAGGTCGGGAGAACCAATAGTTGGTGTTCTTGTTGTAATATCTTATTGGAAATAATGCTTCTGAGAGGGGGGGTTGAATCAGAAGTACTAGCCTTTGACCTATTTTTAAATCCTTAATAATATATATCTTTGAAATGGACATGCATGCGTATAAACATTAAGCAATCATGAGAAACAAATATGCATCACCACATAACACTTGAGATTTTGGTAACCCAAAAACCCTCCAGGAATAAGAAGGTAAAATTGGGGTGGGGATGATACCCAAAAATCACTGCAGTAATAATGTTTGACCACTTATGATGGTCTACCATGTTAAAGGCCTGCCCTGTTAAAGGCTTTACACTATATCAATAGTGACCTGGTTAAAGGATTTGCAAACACTTTACATGAAGTGTTACTCGGTCAAAGGATTTAATCACCTATTTAAAGGATCTACAAGATAGTTGTTAAGCTAACCTATCATCATAAGATTTCCTTTCTAATACAATGGCTAAAGAGTATTAGGTATGATAAACCTGATAGCTTACAATCCTTGATTGTTGAATACAGGCACTTGATCTACTTTCTTCTAACCTTGATCCTTTGAGATTTAATACTCGTTTGTGTCACTTGCTTTGTTCTTGATTAACTGGATATTTAACTGTTGATCTCTTCCTCTAAGTCTTTTTACTCTTCACTCTGAACTCCACTTGTGATTTCATTTTCTCCTTCATCCATCTATATGATTAAATGATATTTCATCTTCCTTATAAAGACATTCAAAGACTTAGGGTTAGACATGGATTTATGATCCATATTGAATCTTTGATTCCAGCTCATTCCTTACACTTTTATCATTGGTTTGCATGCCTTCTCCATTTTCCTTATTGGTTGCATGTAGATTGCATAGAAAATATAAATGATTTGATCTTATCACTTAAATCCTTCGAGATTCATCATATGTCGGCCATGAAAATGGTTTACGTCTGAGTTTGTGAAGTTACAAACTCATATGCTAATTCTAAGTTACTCGACACTTTCTGATTCCTGATGCTCGGCACCTTCTATAACTCAGCTCCTATATATGCTCAGCATCCTTTATGAATTGGCACTTGAATATTGCTCGGCACTTGGATCATGCTCGGCACTTGTAGCCACTCGGCATCTGAAGTTTGCTCGGCACCTGATAGTTTTCCTAACTCAGAAAAAGCTATGGCTTGGCATGCATAGTGTACTCAGCTTTAATGTAGAAAGTGGTTAAGTGTGTTGGCACTCAAGTGTCAAAACTATTTTTAGATGAAAAATCTCCCCCTTTGACATGAGTGTCAAAAACACTTAACCAAGCATTATTTATGTGATCTTATGAGTATGGTCATTGATCTGTTTGGTATATATACAGAGGTTTTAAAGAATTTATCAAAATATTATAACTTACAATATATACCTCAAAATTATTATAACTCCCCCTGAGTTGATCATTTTGATGTCTTGTGCCATTATGCCTAATGTTCTCTTTAATATATCTTCACAATATTCACAAAATTATCTCCAATATTATCACCCCCTTTAGAACATTAACTCCCCCTTAGAATATTATCTCCCCCTTTTTGATACTAATGTCAAAGGGTCCTAAATAGTAATGCCATGCTTGGCCAAAAATGTCTTGTTTACCTCAAGGAGTATTTGGAGAGCTGTATCCCAGTTATTTAAGGCAATATCCAATGACTTTTGTTGGATTGCAAGCTCTACTGCTAGATCAACAAGTCTGTCATATGTAGAAATATTTGGATCCTTCTTTAGGACTATTTCTTCATTTATTTGCTCCTTGCGTAATACTTCTAAGTGAGGGGTGATTGAGGCTTGGATTTGCATAAGCTTTTCTTTGATAGTGGCCTCTTCTGCTGATAATGCAACTAATTTCCTTTGAGTGTGAAGTGTTTGAGAAAATTACTTTTCACTCTGTGAAAGATCTAAGGGTAGTTGCATGCTAGAGAGCTTTAATTTACTCTCAAGGTTCAAAATTTTCAAATTTATTTCTTGTGTGAACCTGGAAAAATCACACAATTTGCTATAAAGGGAAAATATGTTCCCTAATACACTCTTTACATTTTCCAGTTTCGTAGCTAGGTCAACTTGTCCCAAAAATTATGTTATTAGCTATTTTATGGTTGACTTTGCCTACAAACTTGTTTTTTGACCATTCCATTAGTTTTACAGTAGTATCATGGTCTTCATTATTCACTTGGTCAACTATATCAGATAGTTGCTCAAGTATTGGCCTGTTTGCATCTGGAGGTTGAAGACTAAAAGCATCCATGAATGTATCGTTTATCTCATTCATTTCCTGCTTGTATTTGTAGTCTTTCCTCATTGCCTCTTGCCTCCTTCTCTTATCCAATGCACTCTGTATTTCATTCATCTTTTCTTCATTTAGATTGCTTGAATCATAATAGGGTATTTTAATTTCTTCATCAAGCTCAGGAATACCATAATGAATGGTCCTGGCTACCCTAGTAGAACTTGAACTTGGTGTACTAACATGTAAGGTCATCATTTCAGTACTTAGCATATGATTGGGTTTGGTGGGAGTTCCTGTTCTTGGTAATTCAACCAAAGTTTGTATTGCAGACTCCTCTTTATCTTATGTTTCTTCTTTGTCCTCTTCTTCTTGCTTGACTTCTTCTTGTGTTACTACTATTGGAGGTGTACTTGCTATCTGAACTGTTATCCCTATGACTACCTCTGTTGTTGCACTTGGCTCCTGATTAGCTTGAATGGCTATCCTTCATGGTGATGGAGGTGGTAGAAATGTAAGCCCAGTAGTTTGAATGATTTGAGGTGGTTCTTGTGGTAACACCTTGGCTTCTTTGAGTTTATCTACTAACTTTTGAAGATTATCCACACTGACCAATATAGGATTCTTACACAATTGCACTTGTAGAGTTGTTTGGTCAAGGGTCTTTGTAAGATCCACTGCAGTTAATGGATTCATGTTTTGACATGTGGTGTCAACAACATCCTTAATCTTTATGATTTTTGTAGGTGTGGTTATGGAGTGAGATGGGCTAGGAGGTAAAAGTTGTGTGGCTTGCACACTTTGTTGTTCATCAGTTCCTTTGTCTTCATATTTTCCTTCCTCCTCTCTTTCTCTCTTGTTTTCCTCTTCTTCAACCTTTTTCTCTTCTTGTATCTTCTCTTGTCTCCTCTTCCTTCTTTCCTTAGGTTTAGCAGTAGCTTCTTCTTTGTATTCCTCTTCAAGGACATCTTCAGTTGTCTTGTACAAGTTTTTCCAAACTCTTGTAGTTCTCTATACAACTTCTTCAATTTTGTTTCGTAGGATGGAGAATGCCCTATATTTAGGTGTAAACCTTTTACTATGCCATTTGACTTCTTGAGTTACCTGTTCCTTTGTTAAATTAAGCAGTAGGTTTGCTAGGGTTGATTCCCTCATCTCTTTCTCCATCATTAGACAGAAATGCCATTTGTCTTCTATAGTTTTAGACAATTCCTTTAGCAATTATCCATCTAGTTCAAGAGGTGTATACTTAAACTGTGTCATTAATGCATAGACTGATTCTTCTATGCTATTTTGTTCCTCTCTATTGAACTTATTGAAATCAATCTTTTTCATTTCACTTAAGTCTCCATTCCTAATCTTCTTACATAATATATCGATTGAAGATTAAGGAGGATGACTTACCCTTTCAGTCCGATCTTCTTCATTAGTATTAGGTTGGGCCACGTATCTTTTCCTTTTCTTTGGCTCTTCCTGTGCCTTTTTTACTGTGTTCTTCTTCTTTGTGGCTTCCTCTTTGGCCTTTTGGGTAGAGGCCCTTGTTGTGGCTCTAGTGGTTGGCTTCTTGGGCATTTGTATGGTAGCTTTCTTTGGTGAAGGCTGAGAAGCAAGAAGTTTCTTTGTCTTCCTTTTGATGACTCTGCCTTTGATGGGTGCTTCCTTGGTTTCTGCTTCCTCAACACTCTCATCTTTCTATTCACCTTGACTTTGAGGCAATTCAAGTGGCTCTTGTTCTGGCTCACCTTCTTCTTCTCCTTCACTAATCTCTTCTGCTTCGCTTGCTACATTTGATTCTCCAACACTAAATTTCTTCTTTATCTTCTTTACTAGCTTGTCCTTTTTCTTTACTGCTATGGCTATCTTGAGTTTTGTAACAACTCTTGATTTGACAGTGTCATATGTTCCAAATTCCTTTGCAGATTTGTCCATTTCCTCGGCAAGTAATGTTGTGATGGCTGCAAAAGCTTGGTCAACCTCAAGCTCATATCCCAATGGTCTAAGCCATCTTATTCTTGGAAGAACTACTTGAATGTAAGTATAATCAATATCAATCAGAAAACATATGTCATTTGCATGCTTTTCTACCAGTGAAACTGGTATCCTCATTCTTTTCTTCATTGCATTCTTGAAATCATTAAAATAGATAGATATTTGATTATCAAAGCTATCTCCCATTTCTGCAATGAAATCATTAATTTTATCAAAAATGGTATTATTCTGACTATAGTTGATTTTTCCAAATGAAGGGAATTCCTTCATTACATAGAAGAACATACAAACCAACACTGAACCAAATTACACTGTGCTCCCTTGGACTTTCTAATAGCTCCAAGATTTTCATTTATCTGTTGCAACAAGAGCTCTGCAAGGTCATATGTGTGGTCTTTCTTTACAAGCTTATGTGCCACATCCACTGCTATGTAGGGTACACTATTTAACCTACTAGATTGATAAAACTTATGTGATATGATCCTTACAACAAAGTCTAGAAGGGGATCAGTAATGGTATCTAGGTCATGCCTCTATTGTTCCATTTTGCACTTGTGTTCTTCTCAATTGTTTCCTTCTTTTCACTTGTCAATGTCTTTGGCCGATCTAGGGCTGGAAAACCTGTAACCCTATGAACCATTTTCTTGGTAATCTTGACTAGTCCTTGTTCTAACTAGAATGATCCATTATGGATTCTGCTGAGTATTATGTGTATTCATTCGTTTTTTAATATGATTGGAAAAACTAGGGCTTTGGTCAAACCCTTCTTTTCTATAACAAAAAACTCATCTTTCAAGATTCCATTTTCACAAAGTTTGTCATAGGCATTAAAGATTTCCAAATCTCCTGAACCATAACAACTTTTTTAGGGATGGCAGATAGGGCACTAGCGGGATCATTTTTGTATGCAACCTCTGGTATAGGTCTAAACTCAAGTTGTTCAACCTCATTGTTGACAAGTTGAATTTCATGGCTCATTTTCCCTTGGGTCATTTTTGAACTAGATGCCATTTATATCTAAACTAGGGTTTAATGATTAAAGAAAACTTCCCAAACTGTAAAACTCGGCACCTGAAGGAAATACCTAGATAAGTTCTTAGATCACTTGGGTAGATGCTGAATTGCTACAAAACACTAGTTGAAAGCTTGAAAATCACTCAGTCATGCTCAATGTAATCACTCTTCGTTTGAATGACTCGAGAATGAGTCAATTTTTGCTTTTAAGTGACAAAAGAAACTTTGCATTTAATGCATTTTAGTACCTGCACCTGTCACTCGGCTTCCAAATATTTTTCAACTCGACATCCACTTGGCAGCTATACTTACTCGGCATCTACTTATTTTTTTAATAACTCAGCATCAAAAGTAGTTTCACTCGGCATCCAAAGACAACTCTGCATCAACATTCAAGTTTAGTCTTAGCATCTTATCTCATGCAAATTTATACTTTGCAGTGCTTCTTCATGGTTTAGGGTTGATGTGTGATACTTCCTTATGTATCAACCCTATAGGCTTATCTTGTGATTAGTTAGATGAGAAATGATCACTTGACCTCTTGGGTGAAGTGACCCTTTCATAGGATGTACTTGATCCATCCTTTTTCTACCATGTCTTCTTCATGTTTTTTCTTATGTGTTCCACATCAATCTTTTCTTTGCCCTTATTTACTTTAGTCTTGGGTGCCTTGGATCTTGTAGGACAGTTTTTGCTGACATGTCCAATTTTCAAGAAACTGAAGCAAGTAGTCTGGTTCAACCATCTTTTATAATTCCCCTTGAAATGTGTTTTTATGCAATTTGGGGGTATATGTCCATACTCTTGACAATAGTGACAATTGTACTTGGTGTTATAATCCCAATGGTAGTGACCTTCATTCTCTTTTGCCGGTTGATTTGATCTCCACATAGGCTTTGATCTACATTCAAATGCTCTATGTCCATATTTCTTGCAATTATGACAATGTCTATTAAATCTTTGTGTCCTGGTGACTTTGGCCCTACAATCTTGTGTCATATGTCCTTGCATGTTGCACTTGTGATAGTAACTCTTGCTTTTGGATGTGTTAGGCTGATTGATTCTTCTACTCCTGCGAACATTAGCAGTATGCCCCTTTTTATTACAGTAATGACAAATGGGTTTAGAATCCTTGCCTTTTTCACTTCTTTGCTCAATAATCTTTGATGATTCACCAACTTCAGTGTTGTTGTATCCAATTCTTGATGTATCATGGACTGATCTTGGCGATTTCAGCAACTATTCAAAGTACTTTATGGCTTCGCTTGACTTGTTGAGATTCTTTGCTACCTCTTTTTCTATGTTCAATTAATTCTACAATTGATCATTTTGCATCCTCAAAGTAGAGATCTCAATATCTTTCATATTAAGTTCATGATGAAGGTTCATCATTTGAGCTAGTGTATCCATTTGCATGTTTTAGATCCTTGTTAATTCAGTACATTTTTCTTCCAATCTGTTTGCAAGATTCCTTTTGTCATCTTCCATCATGACTTTGTCCTCAACTACTCTTTTCTTTTGTTCAGTGATTTCACATAACATTATGGCCTATGATTCATGTTCCATCTTGAGAGATCTTATCTCATTTTCTTGAGCTTTGTTTTTCTCCATCAGTTCTACTATTGTTGCATCAAACTCTTTAGTCTCTCCATTGGCAAACACTTGTGTGGTATCAATCTCCTTGTAGTGTATATCATTTTCAGCTATGGCTATCTCCTTTCTTCTTTTCAAAGATTTTCTTAATTCCACTCTAGCTTCCTCTACCTTTTGTAGAGAAAGATGCACATCTATCACTGGGTTCTCAATGATCTTTCCAAGTTTGAAAACTTCCATCTTTAGATCTTTTCCTCCAAGCTCTTAGGCTCTTTTTTGAGAGAAAGTAGCTCTGATACCAATTTTTGTAATATCTTATTGGAAAGAATGCTTTTGAGAGGGGGGGGGGGGGGGGGGGGGGGGGGGGTGAATCAGAAGTACTATCCTTTGACCTATTTTTAAATCCTTAATAATATATATCTTTGAAATGGACATGCATGCATATAAACATTAAGCAATCATGAGAAACAAATATGCATCACCACATAACACTTGAGATTTTGGTAACCTAGAAACCCTCTAGGAATAAGAAGGTAAAACTGGGGTGGGGATGATACCCACAAAATCACTGCAATAATAATGTTTGACCACTTTTGATAGTCTACCCTGTTAAAGGCTTTACACTATATCAATAGTGACTTGGTTAAAGGATTTGTAAACACTTTACATGAAGTGTTACCTGGTCAAAGGATTTAATCACCTATTTAAAGGATCTACAAGATAGTTGTTAAGCTAACCTATCATCATAGGATTTCCTTTCTAATACAATGGCTAAAGAGTATTAGGTATGATAAACCTGATAGCTTACAATCCTTGATTGTTGAATACAGGCACTTGATCTGCTTTCTTCTAACCTTGATCCTCTGAGATCTGATACTCGTTTGTGTCACTTGCTTTGTTCTTGATTAACTAGATATTTAACTGTTGGTCTCTTCCTCTAAGTCTTTTTACTCTTCACTCTGAACTCCACTTGTGATTTCATTTTCTCCTTCATCCATCTATATGATTAAATGATATTTCGTCTTCCTTATAAAGACATTCAAAGAGTTAGGGTTAGACATGGATTTATGATCCATATTGAATCTCTGATTCGAGCTCATTCCTTACACTTTTATCATTGGTTACATGCCTTCTCCATTTTCCTTATTGGTTGCATGTAGATTGCATAGAAAATATAAATGATTTGATCTTATCACTTAAATCCTTCGAGATTCATCATATGTCAGCCATGAAAATGATTTATGTCTGAGTTTTTGAAGTTACAAACTCATATGTTGATTCTAAGTTACTCGGCACTTATTGATTTCTGATGCTCAACACCTTATGTAACTCAGCTCCTGTATATGCTCGGCATCCTTTATGACTCGGAACTTGAATATTGCTTGGCACTTGGATCATGCTTGACACCTATAGTCACTTGACATCTGAAGGTTGCTTAGCACCTGATAGTTTTCTTGACTCGGCATAAGCTGTGGCTTGGCATGCACAGTGTACTTGGCTTTAATGTAGAAAGTGGTTAAGTGTGTTGGCACTCAAGTGTCAAAACCATTTTTAGACTAATAGTTTTTCCTTTTATACCTCTCTCTCTTATGTTTTCTTTTATCACTATTTGTTTTGAATGATTGAGGAAAAATTGTAGTTATTGTTTACTTTGAGCTTTGCACTTTGAATTACTCACATCAAGAGGAGTCGATTGCATAGAGCCAAGCCAAACTCAGATCTCCCTAATCAAGTTATGTGGTCAACCATTCCAAGTCATATTTTTTTATATAAATATTTTCAATCAAATTTACAACAGTAAGATATGTATCAATAAATTCCATGAATCATTGTTGAATTTTAAAATTGAATAGACATTCGATGAGTTCATTCTTTCCATGTTAAATCAAGATCAATTATATATATTATGCACAGATGTCTCTATTACATCAGATTCCAAACTCAAACTATTTCCTTGAGGTCTTTAAAGAGAAGTTATCAAGTCATAAAAACTATATTATGATTGTTCTAAAAATATATTATTCTTTAGACTAGCTGAGGTTCAGAAAGAGAGTTGGATTATTCTAAGATTTGACACCTAGGTCTCACCTGACTGGATGGCTAAGAAAGAAGGTGAAGAGGTGAGAGAAATTCCTACAAGAACAGGTAAAACAAAATTGAAATTGATTCAAAAAATTATTACTTTTAAAGAATCATTTAATAGCTCGTGCATGTCCAATTCATTCTCTATTGTCAAGTAGACTGGTGTAATTAAGTACTAAGATGCTTAGTGGCTCACAAGGTGCTCCATGTCTATTATGGGTACAGAGGGAATTTCTAGTTAGAGAAAGTATGGGGATAATTTTAAAGTCCATGGTTGGTAGGTTAAGCCACTGACAATGTTTCCCCTCTACACAAGATGTCAGGATGTGCATCCGACAAAGATAAGTTAAGCATCCAAACATTTACTGGTAACAAGTAATTTAATTTTATGATGTTTATTCAAGTAAGAAGATAAGATGGATTGATTTATATCATCATTTTAGTTATTTCCTTTATTGAAAGAAACTTTTCTTGTCAATATAATTGGTAACCAGTTAGATCGGTTAATCTTCCAACTGAAAATGAAATATAACTATATGAAAGAGATAAGTTTATCTAATGGATAGTTATTTCTATCTTCATTTTTTTGAATAATGAATATGAGCTCACCTTCTAATTGAATGTTATTGCCATAATTAGTAATAGAAAGGAAAAGAAAGATACAATAGTATTCACGCCCTAAATGATACAGTGGTATTTGATGCCCTAAATGATACAGTAGTATTAATGCCCTAAAAGATACACTGGTATTTTATGACCTAGATGATATATTGGTAATTGTCATTATAATAAAGTAGTATAGCTATTTGTTCCTTAAGATGTATTTTATGGACTAACCTGGGTTTTGCAAAAGCATCCTAGATCATTTTTTAGTTTTGAATTCTGCGATATGTAGATTTTAAATTCTTTGGTAAATTCATTGATGGTATCTTCAATTATTAGTTATGAGATTTCCATTTAAGTGATTGTAACCATTAATTGCATTCACATGAACATAACTGATATAACTGTCTTCCTATGAATATAAAGTAATAATTATATTTCTTTGATATGTTGGTTGTTAGTTAAGACCCAAAAAAAGTGGTTGTTACACCCACCACATTAATCCTCCCAAGCCCAAAATTTCACCACCCTCTAAGGCATTCAAATCTAGTCCAAGGCATGAACTCAACATCATGAGTAAAAATAGAGCAATAGATTTTTAGGGAAGGTTGAAATGTGATGAGTTTAAAGGCAGAGAGGTGCAAAATCATGTTTGGTGGGAATCCTCAGACTAGAGGATTCCAACCACATTAATCCTCTCAAACTAAAATTTTCCCTCTTTTTACTTTGTGTCGAAATTGACTCCAAGCTACCTGATTCTTCTTACCAATCATGCTTAATCAAATCACCATACAATGAAAGCTAAAATTTTCCTTTCAAAGAAATAGCTTACATCAATACTTGTATACAAACCTCATATTAGCCTTACTTGTTGGCATATCAAGTCATGAAACTAGATATTGCATTTAATCTTTCTTCCCGCTGTATATGAATAAGTGGCATAATGTGCTGGAAATAATTAAGGATTATAACCATAGACCTGTATTCACAAAAAAAGTCTACAATTGGTGACCAATAATACTCAGTCCAATCCATTAAAGACTACTGAGATACTAGTCATTAGCCAAGGACACAATGGCTTGTGGAGATTTCAATCAAAATCAACTTTGGTTTTGAACTTGAACAATGCATGCTTGCAACATAGATTTACATATGTAACTTAGCTACTTTAAACTCAAAGTCTTGAATTAATCTTGGTCAACAGTGTATAGAACCCCTAAGGCTAACAACCCTTTTAGATTCATCAGAGTAGCAATCAATCACTATGCATACTCACATTTTCAACCAAATTTGTTATATATGTGCTACCCTATCATGGTCCAGCAACCACCTAATTAAACAATTAATAGTAGAGATTAAATTGCATTATTGGTGATGTTTTCTAGTTCCTGAACACTGATGACCTTGCCAAAAACTCATGTCTTTAGCATCAACTACATTGTAACTTTCTAAGGTTGTGAGACCTGTGACTTGCAAGTCTTGATGTTACATCCCAAATTTTGACCTAATTTTAAATGTATTCATAGCCATTAGATTGAAAAAAAATTTCTTTCATAATCATGTGAAGTAGGTAGTTATTTATACCTATTATATTAATTGTTTAATGAAGATGGTTGTTATCCATTATTTATCATGTGATGTTAGCAGTTGCTTGATTTTGGAATTATGGTTAATAATTAAATTCTTTTAAATTTAATACGAAAATGATTATGGAACTTGTCATTATCATGGAAATTTTGCACAGTGATTGTAGGAGAAGATGAAGGGGGGAAGCATGGCTAAACGAGATCAACCAAATGGGATACTAGCTTAGACCAATCATCAGGATGACAAGTATCACCTTAAATTGCCTTGGTAAGAACTAGCGACTTGAACTTTAGGATACAATTGAAGGACCGGCATGAGCTATTAAGTCAATATTTTAAAACATAAAATAATTCAATTAAAATATAATACATACCTCAAAGGATTTTGATTGACCTTTCCATCACATAATTATAATAAATACCTATGTACATACACATAGATATAAGAATAAAATGACACCATAATACTATTATTTATTTTAAAATAGAATGATGTCACCCCATAATTATACCTACGTGCATGTAGATAGATATAAACCATAAAAAAAAATTTTATTTAAAACCTTCAAATCTTTTTCCATCTTTTTATTTCATTTTCTTATTAGAAACTAATTGTAACACTAGGCATATTTATTTGGTGTTCAAGAGCCATAGCATTTCTTTTATGTTATGACTTTTTGGAAGCCAAAGAGACACTATATCTTTTTATTTAAGAAGTCGAGAGAGGTAGAAGACTTATATATTTCAAGTAGCTAACTTATATATTTCAAGCACCCAATTTATATATTTCCAGGCACTCGACTTCTATTTCTCCAAGATAGCCTACCCAATTACATCACTTCAAAGAAAGGGAAGGAAGTTTGTATGGATGGAAAAATGTCAATTTTATTTTGAATGCTTAAGGAAAAGTTAACTACAACACCCATATTAAGAGTACCTGACCCACAAAAGAAATTTGTTGTTATAATTGATGCATCAAGAGGAGTAGGAGGTTTGCTAATGTAGGATGAGTAGATAATTGCATATGAATCTAGGAAATTAAAGAATTATGAACATAATTATGCCCCTCATGATTTGGAATTAGCAGCTATTGTTCATGCTCTTTAGATGTGGAGACATTACTTGATTGGAAAACCTTTTGATTTACGATTCGACCACCACGGCCTAAAATATATTTTTACTCAACCTAATCTTAATGCTAGACAATGGAGATGGCTAGAATTTTTAGTAGACTATGATTTGGACATAAGTTACATCAAGGGCAAGGAAAAAAAAGTGGTAGATGCCTTAAGGAGGAGGAGACACATTTTTGCAATGGCTACTATAAATTTTAGATTAAAGGATCAGATTTTACAGCATCTAGAGCATGATGAATTTTATGTAGAGATCAACCTAGCTCTCATTAGAGACCCACAAGATCCCAAATATTCAAAATTTAGGATAGAAGAGGATGGAATGTTAAGATATCATGACAGGATTTATATACCCAACAAAACTGAACTTCAGAGAATGATTCTAGAAGAATCTCATTCAGCTCCATATTCAGGACTCCCTAGAGTAACTAAAATGTAGTCAGATATAAAACCCCTATATTTTTGGAAAGGAATCAAAAGGGAGATAACAAAATTTTTGGTAGGATGCCTGGAATGCCAAAAAATAAAAGTAGAAAATTATTACCCAGCCAGTCTTTTGCACCCAAATGAGGTACCAAAATGGAAATGGAAAATAATCTCCATGGATTTTGTACAAGGATTACCTATGACATGGAATAGACACAACACCATTCTGGTAGTAGTAGATAGATTGACAAAAGTTTCTCACTTTATACTAGGAAATCTAATTGATGAAGCACCAAAAATTGCTCATAAATTCATAAAGAATTTTTTTAGATTGCATGGAGTTCCAGGGAAAATTATCTCAGATAGGGATGTTAGAATAACTTCTAGATTTTGGAAAATATTATTTTTAGTATTAGAGACTAAAATAAACATCATTTCAGCTTATCATCCCAAAACAGATGGTCAAATAGAAAGAATAAACCAGGTACTAGAAGATCTTTTAAGAGTCGGCAATACCAGTGGGAAATGTATTTACCCTTGGTAGAATTTTCTTATAAAAATTCCTACCAATCCACCATTAAAATGGCCCCCCTTTGAGGTTTTGCATGGCCACAAATGTAGAACTTCTGTGAGCTAGAATCGATTGGAAGATAAAATTAGGGGCCTAAAATTCTTAAGAAAATGGAAAATTAGATAATCCAAATTCATTAGAGATTGAAGGAAGCCAATGATAGACATAAAAGTTATGTAGATGCAAAAAGACCACGTAGGGAATTTTAAATGGGAGAAAAGGTGCTATTAAGACTAAAACCTTAGAAGAGTACTAACAAGTTTGGTAAGAATGTCAAGTTAGCCCCAAGGTATGTGAGACCTTTTGAAATATTGGAAGTTATGATCCCAGTAGCCTACAAAATTTCCTTACCACTAGCCCTTGTAAAGATGCATGACATCTTTCATGTGTCATAGCTTAAGAAATGCATTACTCATCATGATCATATAATTGATTGGAACCTATTATAGGTGTGAGAATCAGGGTGGTGGGAATAGAACCAACTCATAATACTTGAGGTGTGTAAGCTACACTTACGAAATAGAGAGGTGACTCAATGAAAGGTCTAGTGGGATCAATATGCAAATGATAATGCTACCTAGGAAGATTATCATGAAATCTTTCAAAAATACCCTCATCTTTTCTCTAGGGCTAGAGCCTGAACTTTTTACTTTCTTGAAATAATCTAAATAGATATTGTTTTAGTTTTGTTGTGATAAAAAAAATTTAAGGGGGAGGCTATGTTACATCCCAAATTTTGACCTAATTTTAAATTTTTTTATAGCCATTAGATTGAATGGATTTTTCTTTCACAATCATGTGAAGTAGGTAGTTATTTATACAATTGTATTAACTATTCAATGAAGATGGTTGTTATCCATTATTTGTCATGTTATGTTTAGCAGTTGCTTGATTTTGGAATTAGGGTTAGTAATTAAATTATTTTAAATGTTAATATGAAAATTATTATGGAACTTTTATTATCATGGAAATGTTGTATAGGTGATTGCAAAAGAAGATGAATGGGGGAAGCATTGCTAAACGAGATCAATAGAATGAGATACTAGCTTAGTCCAATCATCAAGATGACAGGTATGACCTTAAATTGCCTTGGTAAGGACCTAGAGGCTTGAAATTTAGGATACATTTGAAGGACCTGCATGAGCTATTAAGTAAACATTTTAAAGCATAAAATAATTCTATTAAAATATAATGCGTACCTTAAAGGATTTTGATTGACCTTTCCATCACATAATTATAATAAATACCTAAGTACATACACATAGATGTAAGAATAAAATGACACCATAATATTATTATTTATTTTATAATAGTATGATGTCACCCCATAATTATATCTATGTGCATGTAGATAGATATAAACCATAATTATTTTCAATTTATAACCTTCAAATCTTTTTCCATCTTTTTATTTCATTTTCTTACTTGAAATCAATTGTAACACTTGGCGTATTTATTTGGCATTCAAGGGCCAAGACATTTCTTTTATGTTACAGCTTCTTGGAAGCCAAAGAGACATATTATTTTTTTATTTAAGAAGTCAAGAAAGGTGAAAGACTTATATATTTCAAGCAGCTAACTTATATATTTTAAGCACCTAATTTATATATTTCCAGGCACTTGACTTCTATTTTCCAAGCATTTGACTTCCATCTACCACCCGATACCTCTACAAATACCATATGATATATCTCTGCATCTATTGTCAATCTATTTTTTCTACGTTGTAATAATCTTCTTGCTAAAAATATGATATATTTTGTACTAGTTTTTGTGCCTGAAGATCATTTCAAGGAAGTGTCAAATCAAAACATACAGCTAGACTCCTAACTTCTAGATTATATCAGGTTATGTGGTCAATCATGTTCCAAGATTTGCTAAAAAATTCTTCATCAAATTTTACTAAAATCTGATTACCATAACAATATACTGTAGTTATACTCATCATAAGTATTATAGGTTAGTTCCTCTTTAAGAAAGAGTTGTTTATGATGTAATGAAATCATGATTTAAATATACCATTTGGAAGTTAGAATCAATGACATTTATGCAAGTCTCAAAGAACATATTCTTTCAAGTCACAGATCATGAGGAGCTGGAAACATATAATTGTTAGAATTGCTTTAGAATAAGTGAGGGAGGGGGGGTGAATTGGTTATTCAAGGTCCAAATGTCTTATTCAAACCTTTCATTAAGTGTAGCGAACCCATTCAACCATTCATTCACCCAAGCTTTAACTTTTCTAATCAACAAGTTAATGTAAAGCAACATACAAGGATTAAGAGAGAGAGAGAGAGAGAGAGAGAGAGAGATAAGAAATCAACACATGACATAGTGATTTACGTGGAAACCTAATTTGGGAAAAACCACCAGTAACATGCTACTCAATTCTCACTCTTCTGAAGTGATGCCCTATGAAAGGCCTACCCTGGTAAAGGCTTACAACACACTATTAAATGTGACCTTGTTAGAGGATTTAACCACCCTGTTAGAAGTGGGCCTGGTTAAAGGACTTTAGAACATTCACTAGGAATGCAACCCTGTTAAAAGATTTACAAATGGCTGTTAGGCCAACCTAAGTCCATAGGATTTTTAGATCTAATAAAATTGCTAGAGAGTATTAGAAAATCTTCACCTAACTACAACATACAACTTATCTTGTAGATCTCAGATCACTTCTTAGCTCATACCCTTGCCTGGCCTTCAATCTCTGCAACTCTTGACAGCTTGCCCTCCTTTCAAACATAGTCTCCTATAGTTTCAATACTCAATGTACCAATGCAATCATCTCTTCATGACCACTCATAGAAGTACAGCCTCTGTGCTCTTCCTTCTCCTAGATGTCTCCTCCTTAACACCTTTCTAACCACTTCACAGATTTGGCTCTTTAGCAGCAATAGTATCAACGACTATTTCCTTCTTGGTCTATGACTTCTTAAATAGAAGTCTTGGAGTACCTTTTCCCGCTTGATTCTTCTATTTTTCAATTTCAATTTACATGGATTAGGTAGGATTCATTGCATCTAACCTATATTATGTTTCCTCTAGAAACTTCTTGAATAATCCTTTAGAATTCACCCAAAAATGATTTACATAGGATTCTATGCCACCAACTCATCATCCTTATCTTCCAAATTGTTCACAAAATTCAATGTAACCACTATGTTGGCTTAGATTTGGTGAATGTTCATCTTTTGAAATAATGTAGCAGCTCGGCACTATTGAAATACTAGTGCTTGGCACATACGATGTTACTTGGCATCAACTGTATTTTTCCTGATGCTCAGAACCTGAAGATCACTCAGCACCAACTAAATTTTTTTTGATGCTCAGCATCTAATCTTCACTTGACACACACTAGAAATTTATGTTACTCAGCTTCTACTGAGAATTTGCTTGGCTTCAACTAACTTGTTTGACACCCACTAATAATCTTAATTTAAGCTTTGTAGTCAACCTTGTTACAACTTATTCCTCCAATAATTCTAAGTGTGACCAACCTCTCTATCTTTGAGTATGTCATCAATACATTACTTAACCATTGTCTTAACTAATCCTTGCACTTCATTACAACATCATAACTCAACCTTTCCCTTAGGTGCTCTTATTACATCTTGTTGATCAAATCCTCTTCATCAATCAACTAAGTGATAGTACTTTGATCTTATAAGAAAATATCATCCATACAAATAATAGATTTGACATCAATGACAAAACAATGATTGAAAACATTCTTTTACAACAATCTTCCTTCTTTGCAATAATCTCCCTCTTTGATCTTCAACAATGAGTTTTTCAATTAGATTTCCAACAATCTCCCTCTTTGGCATTAATGGCAAACCAAAATGATCAACGATCAGACTAAACTATTCAACCACAAGCTTACTAGGTTAGAACAATAAGTCAAATGCCAAAAAGTAAATTATAACATCACATCTCCTACTATTTTGATTGCTTCATTTTAGCTTCTCCCTCTTTGTTGTTGTATCCTTGTTCTTTGTCTTTCTCCCTCAATATTGCTCAACTTATGTTTTTTCTAATCAACACCTTAGAACTTCTCCTTCTATCTTCTTTGATTAGTTTTAAACATCTTCTTCCTCTTTTTTGATTCTTTATCTTAAATAGTTGTTGATCAGTTGTATACTTCTCCCTCTTTGACAACAATGCCAAAGACATATTAGCATCTTTAATATGCAAGTATAGCTTTTAAAAAATTATTCAATGTCTCCCTCTGTCACCTTGCTTGTGATTGATTTTAAATTTCAGCACTTCTACTACTTTAGGCATGGATCCCAAAGTAAACACCCTTTGCATCAATGTATAAAATATTTAATATTCAACTTATTTGATGCATGGCATACTTGCTTTTTGGTTCAAGTAGCCTTAGCTAGGGTTATCACCCCTAAATTACCTCTAAGATACTGAAAAGCATCTTTTGGTAGTGCTTTTGTTAAGATATAAGGAATATGTTCCTTTGAGCTAAAATATTCCATCATCACTTGCTTGTCTTCCACTAGCTCTCTTACATAGTGATACTTGATTGCAATATGCTTAGTTTTAGTATGCATTACTGGATTCTTTGATATATTGATAGCACTTGTATTATCACAATAAATTATCATGGGCTCATTTACTTCTTCCTTCATACCTTGCAGCAAGTGTTTGATCCATACAATATTGGTGCAATTTATAGTAGCTGCCACATAGTCAACTTTAGCAGTAGACTGTGAGGTGTAGCTTTGCTTTTTGCTGGTCCAATTAATCAACAATTTTCCTAAGAAAAGTTCTCCTCCACTGGTTTTATTTCCATCATCAATGTTACCTCCCCAATCTGCATCAATGTAGGCTCTTAGCTCAAATTTTTCACTCCTCTTGTAGTACAAACCAAAGTCACCAGTTCCTTTTAGGTATCTCAATATTCTCTTTACTATCATTAAGTGATTTTCTCTTGGATTTGCAAAAAATTTGGCCACTATTCCAATAGTTAATGTAATGTTTGGTCTACTATGTACAACATATTGTAGCTTTCCAATCATTGACCTATACAATATCTAATTTACTTCAGCAAATTCATCATTCTTGGATAGTTGATGGCTTATTGCCATTGGTGTGCTAACTAATTTTGAGTCGTCTAACCCAAATGTTTTGAGTACTTCCTTGATGTATTTGGATTGGGTTACAAATATGTCATGCTTCAAATGATGTACTCCTAATCGAACAAAGAATTTGATTTCTCCAAACATTGACATCTCAAATTCATGCTTCATTTGATTAGCAAAATCTTTACATAAAACATCTTTTCCTCCAAATATTATATCATCAACAAAGATTTTTTATATCAAAATGTCTTTACCTTCTTTAGCTTTGATGTACAAGTTATTATTATCATCTTGTTGGAAATATTCAAGATATAACAGTTTACTGAGAGGGGAGGGGTGAATCAGTAAACATAAAATCTTAAATCAATTCATATTAACTAGTAAAATATTTAATCACCTAATCTGCAGTATGTAGACATTCATAACACATAAGCACAGAGATTTTGGTGACCCAGAAACCTTCCAAAATAGAAAGTAAAACTGGGGTGGGGATGAAACCCACAAATCTTCTTTACTGCAGTAGGAAGTTAGCCGGTTAAGGCATACAATGATCACTTCTGGTGATCTGCCCTGTTAGGAGCATAAAGGATTGTTATATCCACCTTGTTAAAGGATTTGAAACATACTTCATAAGTATGCACTCTGTTAGGAGATTTAGTACAAAGACTGTTAAGTCTACCCTGTTAAAGGATTTATAAAAACTGATTCACCTGTTAGAATGAAACAGTGGATCTGAATACAACTGATTGCTGATAAGATCCGCTATGCTCTGATTGTCCTTGATATGACAGATAAAACATTTCTGCTCCAATGCTGACTTTGCTGAAAACCTTCAAAATTCAGCTTACATGCTTTCGCACACATTCTTCACATTACATTTAGAATGATACAATACATTACATATATATACCATCCAAGTTAAAATTACATGCAATGGTCGGCTGAATAAAAGTAGACAAAATTTAACTGAGTCGGCCAAATAGCAAAACAAACTCAGTAGAACAAACTTCTTTGTTTACCGACTGAGCTCGGTTAACACTGAGTCCTATGTTAACCGACCGAAATCGGTTAACACTGCATCCGTCTTTACTCGGTTAATATTGAGTTCTTAATTAACCGACCAAACTCGGTTAATGCTGAGTTCTTAGTTAACCGACTGAACTCGGTTAATACTAAGTTCTATGTTAACCGACCGAACTCGGTTAACACTGAGTTCTTCTTTACTTGGTTAATACTGTGAGAAAAGTGTTGTCACTAATGGCAAATAACTTTATGCCAACACATCTATTCTCTCAAATCCTATCTTCACAAGATATTTGTGCAACCTCTCATACCATGCTCTAGGTGTTTGCTTTAATCCATAAAGTGCTTTGTGTAGCTTGCAGACCATGTTCTTGTTCTTCTCATCAACAAATCCCTCTGGTTGTTCTATGTAAACTTCCTCTTCTAGTATACCATTCAAAAAAGTAGACTTCACATCCATCTAGTAGACATTGAAACCTTTATATGCAACATATGCAAGTAATGTTCCTACTCCTTCCATTCTTACAACAGGGGCAAATGTCTCTCCATAATCCAGTCCTTCTTCTTGTGCATAGCCTTTGCAAACTAGTCTATCTTTTTTTGTTTGTTATCTCTCCATTCTCATCAAGTTTGTTTCTAAACACCCATTTGGTACCAATCATATTCTTATTAGCTGGTCTAGGAACTAGAGACCATGTTTTGTTCTTCTCAATTTGATATATCTCTTATTCCATAGCTTTATACTAGTCATCATCTTGTAGTGCATCTTTTATTGTTTTAGGTTCAACTTTTCTTAGTAGACATGATTCATTCCTAAGCCTATTCCTTGTCATTAGTCTGGTATCCTTGTCACCAATGATTTGATCTGTAGGGTGATGTCTTCTTACATACTTGGCTAATCTAAGTTTAGTCCTTCTTTCCATGTTTGATCCTTCAACTTCAAATTCATTTCATTCTTCTTCATCTAGCATTTCATCATTCCTTTCTTGCATACTATTTTCAGAATTAGAATGTGCATTTTCTATAAATTGTAGCTCAGTTTCTGAATGCAGCTCGGCATTCACAGGCTAAGACTTGGTAGATACTGAAGTTTTTTGCTGATTCTCATGTTGATTTGTAGCATTGTCTTCAACTATCATTCCTTCATAGAAGTACACAAAGGATCTATAATCCTCTATTTTCTTTGACTCATCAACCTGAACTTTTGCATGCTCATCAAAATTTACACTTGCACTCTCAACAACTTTGTTAGTGTTAGTATTCAAACACTTATATGTCTTACTTATAGTGGAGTATCCAAGGAATATGCCTTAATCACTTTTTGCATCAAACTTGCCATTTCTTGTATTTTTTAGAATATAGCATTTACAACCAAATACTTTGAAATGTTTAACATTAGGTGAATGACCATACCATAATTCAAAAAGTGTTGCATTTGTACCTTTATTGACTTGAACTCTATTTAGCATGTAGGCTGTAGTACTTACAGCTTCTCTCCAATACTTTAGTGCAACATTTTTCTCCATCATCAAGGTTCTAGCACAATCAATCACTAACCTATTCCTCCTTTCAGCAATACCATTCTATAGTGGAGTTCTTGGTGTTGATGTTTTCCTTTTAATACCTTTGTCATTGTAGAATGTTTCAAACTCTCTTGATGTGAACTCACCTCCTCTGTTTGACCTTAGGAATTTTAGGTTCTTTGCTATTTCCTTCTCAACTCTAGCCAAATACCACTTGAACATTTGGAATGCATCATATTTTTTTGTTAAGAACATAGCAGTCATCATCCTGGATTAATCATCTACAAATAGCATTATGTATTTGTCTCCTAGGTAGCTTTTCACTTCTATTGGGCCACATAAGTCTATATGGACTAACTCTAGTACTTCTTTGGAAGTGTATGTTTTCCTTTTGAAACTAGACTTAGTCATTTTCCCTAATATACATTGTTTGCACATTGTGTTTTCAAGTTTCTTCAACTTGGGCAACCCTCTAACTTTCTTCTTCTTGCTGATGCTAATCAGATTATCAAAGTTAACATGACATAGCCTGTTATGCCACAACCACACATCATCAAGTATAACAACAAGACATGTTGCATCTTCCATATTTAGGTGAAATAGATTACTCCTAGTTTGATCACCCTTTCATATCAAATTTCATCAGTGTCATAGATCTTGGCAGTTTTGTTTCCAAATTCAACTTTTCAACCTACATTGCCCAACTGTGAAACACTCAACAAGTTGTAGTTTAATCCTTCAACATAGTATGCATTATCACATTAAATTTTCTCTATAGGTTTGATAGAGCCTTTTTCTTTGATTTGACATGGGGCATCATTACCAAATCTAACACTATTTCCATCATATTGAGTAAAGGTAATGAACTTACTTTTATCTCCTGTCATGTGATGTGAGCATCCACTGTCTATGATCCACTTATCATTCATGTTCACATAGGTAACCAATGTTGTTGCTTCATCTTCATCTTTATCTGATTCATCCTTCATGGCTACATAGACTGCTTCATCATCATTTTCATCAAAATCTTCTTCAACAATGTAGCATCTCTTACCTTTCTCTTTGTTGTCATCTTCTCTTTTGTTCCTGAACTTGTTTCCTTCTTTGTAGTTATTCTTCTATGAACATCTTATAGCTATATGACCTACTTCATTTCAATTGAAACATATGATAGGGATCTTACCTATGAATATGCCTTTACCTCTATGGAATCTCCTAGCCAGTAGTGCTTCTAACTGTTCAACATCTTCCTCATTTGTACTGCTATTACTGAATACATGTTTTCCTTTTCTTTTTTTCTTTCTTGGTGTGTCCTCCTCAGTATCTTTTATTGTCATCTTGGCCTTGAAAGTAGATTCAAGGTTCTCAGGTTTGTAGTTTTCAAAATTGGATCTCTCAAATGCAGTAAGTCTTCCAACTATTCCTTCAACCGTTAGTGTGTTCACTTGTACACACCTCAACTCTTGGATGGATGAAACTCTAATAGCATATGTAGGAAGCAAAGTTCTTAATTATTTGTTAATGATTTTTTCTTCTTCCAATTGTCCACCTAGACTTCTTATTGCACTCACCACTTCTTTCATTCTTGCAGTGTACTAAGTAGCATTTTCACCTTCCTCCATCTTCATGTCATCAAAATTTCCTCTTAAGCTTTCTCTCTTTGCTCTCTGGACATTTTGATCTCCTCCATAGATTTTTAATAAGGTTTTCCACATCTTGAATGCAGTGTCATAGTCTTTGATGTCATCATATTCTGCATAGCTGAGTGCAGAAGCAATCTCCAACATTTCTTTGTTATGCTCCTTTTTATTCAAATCATCTACAGTAAGAGGTCCTATTGGAGTTACATGTTCTATTCCAATTGAGGTTTGTGCATAGTCACCTATTGATCCAAGGTGCAATTTCATCAAACTTTTCCACGCAGCAAAGTTATCTTTATTGAGCTTGGGAACTTCTCTCTTGGACATTTTGATCTTTCTACTTCTAGTACCTTGAAACCAAATCAGCAGATGGCTCTGATACCAATTGTTAGAATTTCTTTAGAATAACTGAGAGAAGCTGGGGGGGTTGAATCAATTATTCACTATCCAAATGTCCTATTCAAAATTTTCACTAAGTGTAGTGAACCCATTCAACCATTCATTCATCCAAGCTTTAACTTTTCTAATCAATAAGTTACTATAAATCAACATGCAAGCATTAATACATAAGAACTCAACACATGACATAGTGATTTACGTGGAAACCCAATTTAGGAAAAACCACCAGTAACATGCTACTCAATTCTCACTCTTCTGAAGTGATGCCCTATGAAAGGCCTACCCTGTTAAAGACTTACAACACACTATTGAATGTGGCCTTATTAGAGTATTTAACCACCCTATTAAAAGTGGGCCTAGTTAAAGGACTCTAGAACATTCACTAGGAATGTCACCCTATTAAAGGATTTACAAATGGTTTTTACGCCAACCTAAGTCCATAGGATGTTTAGATCTAATACAATTTCTAGAGATTATTAGAAAATCTTGACCTGACTAGGAATGTCACCCTATTAAAGGATTTACAAATGGTTTTTACGCCAACCTAAGTCCATAGGATGTTTAGATCTAATACAATTTCTAGAGATTATTAGAAAATCTTGACCTGACTACTACATACAACGTATCTTGTAGATCTCAAATCACTTCTCAGCTCATACCCTTGCCTAGCCTTCAATCTCTACAACTCTTGATAGCTTGCCCTCCTTTCAAGCATAGTTTTCTTTAGTCTCAATACTCAATGTACCAATGCAATCATCTATTCATGACCACTCATAGAAGTAGAGCCTCGGTGCTCTTCCTTCTCCTAGATGTCTCCTCCTTGACACCCTTCTAACCACTTCATAGATTTGGCTTTTTAGCAGCAAAAGTATCGGTAGCTCTTTGCTTCTTGGTCTATGACTTCTTAAATAGAAGTCTTGGAGTACCTTTTCCTGCTCGATTCTTCCATTCTTCAATTTTAATTTGCATGGATTAGGTAGGATTCATTTCATCTAACCCATATTATGTTTCCTCTAGAAACTTCTTGAATAATCCTTTAGAATTCACCCAAAAATGGTTTATATAGGATTCTGTGCCACCAACTCATCATCCTTATCTTCCAACTTGTTCACAAGATTCAATGTAACCACTATGTTGGCTTAGATTTGGAAAATGTTCATCTTTTGAAATAATGCAGTAGCTCAGCACTATTGAAATACTGGTGCTCGACACATACTGTGTTACTTGGAATCAACTATGTTTTTCTTGATGCTTGGTACCTGAAGATCACTCAGCACCAATTGAAATTTTTTTGATGCTTAGCACCTGATCTTCACTTAGCACATGAAGATAACTTAGCACACACTAGAAATTTCTATTACTCGGCTTCTACTAAGAATTTTCTTGACTTCAACTAACTTTCTCGGTACCCACTAATGATCTTAGTTTAAGCTTTGTAGTCAACCTTGTTACAACTTCTTCCTCCAATAATTCTAAGTGTGACCAACCTCTGTATCTTTGAGTATGTCATCAATACATTACTTAACCATTGTCTTAACTGATCCTTGCACTTCATTACAACATCATAACTCAACCTTTCCCTTAGGTGCTCTTGTTACATCTTTCTGATCAAATCTTCTTCATCAATCAACTAAGTGATAGTACTTGGATCTTATAAGAAAATATCATCCCTACAAATAGTAGATTTGACATCAATTAAAAAACAATGATTGAGAACATTCTTTTACAACAATCTTCCTTATTTGCAATAATCTCTCTCTTTGATCTTCAACAATGAGCTTTTCAATTAGATTTCCAACAATAATATTCGTGAATCAGTTGAGAATCAACGGGCACAACTGATTGCTCTAAATTTTTTAGCACCAAGGACTCACTAGCTATATAGCTATGGAAAAGGTGAAGAGGTGAGGTGAAATCTGTAATGACATGGAAATAAAGTCAGACATAATACAATAATCCTAAATTAATTCAATAGCTCATGCTTGTTCATAATATTGTTTCCTTGTTGTCAAGTCAAGTGGTGGTGATCGGGTCATTGAACCCATTAGAAAAACCTTGGCCAAGGTCATTTAAAGGCATGTTTTCTATCTATGATCACTTGATGTTAGTGGTATTAGTTATTTAGACATGTTCGCTCATAACTATGTGGACATTGTAAACACTGGAATGCTCAGATGGCTAGACTAAAAGTATCACAAGCCTGATCTTGTGGGAGGGAGGGCCTTTCTAATTCAATAGATTGTGTGGGGATAAGTATGGTCTGAGATTGGGAAGTTAAGCCTAAGTCAATGCTTCTTCTCTTACCAAAATTTGAGACTTGCACAACCAACTAAAAACTCACCGAAATATTACTTGTATGTTCTTCTTATTTTTATGTTAAGCATTTACTTTACTTGTATGTAGAAAAAGATAGTTAATCATATTGTAAATATAAGAGGATTAATTGAGAGGGGAGGGGTGAATTAGTTACTACAAAAATAAATCCCAAATCCCTTAGATGTTAGTACTAAAATGCAAACTAAAAATCGAATACTATTGATGCTTGGTAAACACATATAAAATGTTGTAACTCAGTAATAATTGATTATGCTCGCTAAATTATTAACATATAAACCTTTAGATTTTATTTTTGATTACCATTACTTTAACTTAGTTGCAAACACATAAAATAAAATAGCATGAACACATTTCAATTTAACGTGGAAATCCAATTTGGGAAAAACTACCAATTGCAACCAATTGTTGTTTTCACTCTTTTGAAGTGAGCCCTGTTAGGAGCCAACCCTATTAAATGTTACAAAACACACTTAGGTGTGACCATGTTATAAGATTTAATCACCTTGTTATGAGTGGCCTTTTTAGAGGTCTTTAGACAATTAAATAGAACTGCCACCTTGTTAGAGGATTTACAAATAGTTGTTAAGCCAACTTTGTTAAGAGATTTAGATCACTACTAAAATGGTTAGAGCGTAACAATGAGATGACCTAATTTGAATGGAATTGATTTGTTGGTTAAAAATCTCTATTTTGGCTTGTACTTGATCCCTTCTAATCAAATATATATTTGTTGCTCCACAAGGATATTCTTCTTATCCTTCAAATTTGCTTCCTCTTGTCATCATTAAATCTTCAATAATATCTTCACACGTGCACACTTTGAAATCACAACTTGACCTTATACTTATATGTTTCACTTTGTCAGGTCAACTCAAATACAACTTAGAATAATTAATATTCACTACCTTAGTCAGCCGGAATCAATAGATAAATCAATTAAGCTTAATATGCCAAAATAAGAAAATCTTTCATTAATTGACCCAGCTTAGTAGAAACTAATTTAGAATTGATTTCCTTTGTTAACCAACAGAAGCTCGGTTAATATTGCAAACTCGCTAAAATCTTTTGGAGACAAGAATTACCATATCCATAGATGAGACATTCTTGATTGAGCAAAAAAAGAGATTGCTATTATCAAAAGTGAATTAATAAAATTACAAAAAGATCAATCCTTATAAAAGGAGATCAAATCCCTAAGAGGAAAAAAGCTAGGTTGCATGAGAATAATTAATAAAAGAATTAATCATTATATGCCTAAATTTTAGCTTAAGTAAACTAGAGACAATAAGTGACTTAATAATTAAATCAAAATGATTTAATTAATAAGGCAATATCTTATTACTCTAACACCCCCCCTTAAGATAAACTTAAGGAGTAGCTAAAAACGCATAAACTACTGCTAAAAGAAAATTTGGGTCCTGGCAACAAGGCTTGATGAGGTACCCAAGCACAACCAAATCTCTATAAAGAGAAGAAATAGAGAAAACCACATGAGAAAAATCCTACTCCAAAAAGAGATGGAAAAAATGTTAAAAAGAACTAGTGAAGGATTGACGAAGCCTCCAAACTAGGGAGTGTTCCAAAAGATAGGAACAAAGATAATCATGTAGAAAACCACTGAAGCATGTAGAAGCTACAAGGCTCTATCAAAAGTAATTTTTGATTTGATGAACTTCCACTAAAATAGAACCTAACTAGGTACATAAGACTATAATCTGCATCGAATTAGGAGGCACACAAGGGCAAACAACTGAAGTCAAAGATATAGATGGGATGAAATACCAAAACCTAAAGAGTTGATCAATCAAACCAAGGAAGCATGAGAAATAACAAAAGAACCCCCCTAATGCAGACAAGGGTGAGGTGACAAGCAACTAGAAGAGTGGGCCAAAATAATTGCATGTCAAGGAACCACAATCAAGATGCATAAAACAATACATATGTGTGTACTAAGGTGATCAATCTTGGACATGTCATGAGGCTAATGTCATGGAAGGGACACTCACTGGAAAAAGGAAGATGACAAAAAAAGGCAAAAACATCAACCCCGCCATGGTACTTTATCAGAGTAGTGCATGTACAATAAGCACAAGATATGGTACATCTCAATAATACAATAATCTATATGAGTGTCCTCAGATGACACTACTCGAATCAAAAGGTAAAAAAAGGCAAACAAATGAAACAAAAATACACATGCAATATGGCACTGTATCTCAGTGCATTTGCATGAATTCATACAAATGATGTCTAAATAGACCAGAAGAGACATAAAACTAATACAGTAGATAGTACAAGTCATGACGAATCATCTGAAGCAAAGAAATCGATCCCTAGACTTGAAATAACCAAGTTATCCACCAAAATGCAAAAAAGAAAAAGACTGAACAAAATTTTCTTGGAGAAGAATCTAGAAAAACAACTAGCATCAATAAAAAGAGGTCTGAAAGACCTTTCCAATGATATAAAGAATTCCGAAATTGGAGATTGGATGCTCAAGATATGTCTCCCGAAGTGCAAAATAGAACTTCTAGCTTTGACTACATAAAAAGGAAACCAAATAGCATCAAAAGTCCAAATAACTAGCAGCATCATTATGGGCTCAGAAAGAGCTTTCTGACGATATAAGATTCATCAAAAAATACCTCCGTATGACAAAGATATGGCCAAAAAACCACAGACAACTTTTAAAGATGAAATAAATCATAAAAATGATAGTTTGAAAGCCATCAAATTTTGGCCCAAAAAGGATGAAATCAAAACCTGCGGAAAGCCTCCAATGTTAGTGCCTTTTTTATGTCCTTGCTATGTCAGTACTTTGCTAATGCAGGCATCCTTTTTTGGAAGATTTAAAAAGGCTTTTTTAAAAACAAAACAAAACTCTTTGAAGAATTTTTTCAAAAAAAAAGCATACACTTTTTTAAAAAAATTTATGAGCTTTTTTTTAATAAATCCTTTTGTTTTTTTGAGTTATTTTTTTAATAAAAACAAATAAATCATCTCCTTAGAAAGCGTGCCCAAATCTAGTAGCAAATTATTTGCCTCAAATTTCAACTGTGTCCAAATTATGGACAAATTTTATATTAAAATAAGGGTTTTTGGGTGCTACGAATACAATGGTGAGGTCCATTTGTTCTCAAAATGCAATAAAAAAATGACCTCTTAGATCCAATACAAAATAACTTTAAAAACTAAAACCCTCTAAGAAAAAAAAGCACAGATTTGAAAGCCAAGAAAAATATCCCATAAACTAAATAGAGGCATGAAGATCTGGAGCTTTGATACCATGTTGAAGTTGTGAAAACCAAATTCATAGATCACCAAGAATACCTGCATGAAAATAGCCTGTACTAAAGAGAATCTAGAAAAGAAAAAAGAAAAGCTTGGAAAATCTCAACATTATGAGAGCAAAATTGTATTCCAAGTTATGAAAACATAAAGTACAAAAGTTCAACCTTAAAGGTGAAAAAACTCTAAAGGAAAAGAAAACTAGGTTTGCACATTATAATTAATATAAAATATTAATTATATGCACCTAAGAGTAAGCTTAACTAGAGTAATAAACAACTTAATTAACTAAATCAAGATGATCTAATTAATAAGCATAACAAATAATTACTCTAATACAGTTAGCACTGGTTCCATCCAACTTTCCTTCATTAACCAAGTAAGCTCGGTTAACACTCACTTTCTGCATCATTTCCTTTGATGCCCGAGTGAACTTGGTAGACACTGCCTTCTGAACTAGACAAACACAGGAACACTCGGTAGATACAAAAAACTATATTCATTGCCTGAGTGAGCTCATCATATACTGAATAATAATGATTATGACATTTGTGTAACATCAAAGTTAATACAAAATTAATTAATTGTATCCAACAATCTCCCTCTTTGGCATTGATGGCAACACAACATGTCATAGCACAATGAAATTTTGGATTTATTCATTGAGAACTCCCTCTATCTTATGAGCTCTTCCTTTCACTAGATTCTTTCTCTGTCTACAACAAGTACTACCAAATTCATTAAGAACTTTCTCCCTCTTACAGAAAACTTCTTCTTTGGGAAACTTCTCCCTCTTTGGTTCCTTACTTTATTTAGGTTCCAAAAATTTCTCAAAGATATGACAATAAACTTCTCCTTCTTTGACAAAACATGCCAAAGACAATGATTCTATAAGTACCAATGTACCTTAAGTATTGATTCATTTGCAATATACCCTTTCCAATTCTACAACAACTAATTGATCTTCAATAGGTTTTGGTTGATGCATCACTAAACTTTATTTAGTGAACTTTAGATAGGGGAATGACCCATAGCTTACTTCTTAGATACGAAAATGCATCCTTAGGTAATGGCTTGGTGAATATGTCTACAATTTGTTCCTTTGTATTAACATATTCCAATTTAAATTCTTTTTCTTGTACGAACTCTCTTAAGACGTGATATTTTATAGCAATATGCTTTGTTTTAGTATGCATCACTAGATTCTTTGATATGTTGATTGCATTGGAGTTATCACAGTATATGACTATTGGATCCTTGATCTCTACCTTCATTCCTTCCAACAATTGTTTGAACCAAACAATGTTAGAACAATTAATTGTTGCTGCTACATATTCTGCCTTTGTTGTGGATTGTGATATAAAATCTTGCTTCTTGCTTGTCCAAGACACTAGTCTTTTACTAAGAAAGAATGCTCCACCACTAGTGTTTTTTCTATCATAGATACTTCCTGACCAATCAGCATCAGTAAATAATTTCGTGTCCAAATTGCCTCCAAGTTTTATACCATAAACCATAGTATTTAGTACCTTTCAGATATCTCATAATTCTCTTGATTCTCATCATGTGATTTTTCTTAGAATTTGTTGAGAGTCTCACCACCATTCCAACTACTAGAGCAATATCAAGCCTTGTGTGTACTACATACTAAAATTTTCCAATCATTGATCTGTACCTGGTCTGATCTACTTCTTTGGAATCATCATTTTTGGAGAGCTTTTGTCTAGTGGTTCCAACTAGTCTTGAATCTTTGATTCCAAATTTATTTAGTATCTCCTTGATATACTTATAATTGAGTGATGTAGATACCATTTTTGTTCTATTGTATTTGCAATCCAACAAAGAATTTTATCTCACCAAACATGGACATTTCAAATTCTTTACTCATTTCTTCTAAAAATGCTTTGCATAAGTCATCATTTCCTGTAAATAGAGTATCATCAAAAAATATTTCTACCAACACAATCTTCTTGTCTAGTCCTTCCTTGATATACAGACTACTATTATCATTTGTCCTTTGAAAACCAATCTGTACCAAGAAGTTATGAAGTCTTTCATACCAAGCTCTTGGAGCTTGTTTGAGACCATATAATGCTTTGTGTAACTTGCAAACCATATCCCTTTTGTTAGGATATACAAATCATTCTGGTTGTTCAATGTAGACTTCCTCATCAAGAATTTCATTCAAGAATGCAAATTTAACATCCATTTGATATACTTTAAATCCTCTACATACTACATATGCCAGTAAAGTTTTAACACCTTCTAGTCTTGCCACAGGAGCAAAAGTCTCACCATAGTCAATACCTTCTTGAGAATAGCCTTTTCACACCAATATTTCTTTGTTTCTTGAAACTTTTCCATCTTCATTTAGCTTATTTTTGAATACCCACTTCGTACCAATTACATTTTTATCCTTGGGTCTAGGAACAAGAGTCCAAGTTTTGTTCTTTTCTATCTATTTTATCTCTTCATTCATTGCTTCAATCCAACTTTCATTTTTCAGAGCATCCTTAATGCTTCTAGGTTCAAATTCAACAAGTAAACATGTACCTTTTAATTTCTCTTTTGTCAATATTCCATATAATTTGTCTCCAATGATTTGATTAGGTGCATGATGCCTTCTGACATATCTTGCTAACACAAGCTCCTTATTATTTGAATGAGTTCCATCATCTTCATTTTGAATTTTAGTTTGTAGCTTGGGTCCTTCTATCTATGACTCAGGTCCATTAGGCTCGGTTTGAACTAGCTCGATAACCTTTGATTGTGACTTAGGTCCTTTAGACTACAATTCGGGTTGCACCATCTGCAACTTGGAAACTCTTGTAGATTATGGGAACTCAATAGATGAAGCTTTTTTTCTTTTAGATAGATTTGGTAGGGTATCAGGTTCATAGTAAAAAAATATTCTATAATCTACTAGTTCCTTGTTGCTTTCTTCTTCACTCTTTTCTGCAAACTCATCAATTCTAACATTTGCACTTTCTATAATTTTGTGAGTGGACAAATTCAAATATTTGTATGCTTTACTTTTGTAGGAGTATCCTAGAAATATGCCTTCATCACCTTTTACATCAAATTTTCCTTTTCTAGATTCTTTCAAAATATAACATTTACTGCCAAACACTTTCAAGTAACTTACATTAGGTTTGTAGCCATACCATAGTTGATGAGGAGTTTTGTTTGATTCTTTCTTTAGTTGTACTCTGTTCAAGGTATGAACTATAGTGTTGATAGCTTCCTTCCAGTATTTAAGAGCAATCTTCTTTTCAATCATTAGGGTTCTTGCACAATCCATGATAGATTTGTTTCTTCTTTCAGCTATACCATTTTGTTATGGTGTACCAAGAGTTGATACTTGTCTTTTGATTCCTCTTTCAATGTAAAAATTATTGAATTCATTGGAGATGAACTCACCACCTCTATTTGATCTTAAGCATTTCAACCTCTTTCCAGTTTCCTTTTCTACTCTTGCCAGATACCACTTGAATTTTTGAAAGGCTTTTGATTTTTTTTTAGATACATTACTATAATCATTCTAGAATAGTCATCAACAAAAAGAATGAAAAGCTGTTCTTCACTATAGATTTCTATTCCAATAGGTCCAAATAAGTTTGTATGAACAATTTATAAGACTTTTTATGACTGGTAGTTTTTTCTTTTGAAACTAGTCTTTCCCATCTTACCAATTTGGCAATTCTTGCATAGATCCATATTAGGCTTCTTCAAACTAGGAATACCTCTTACTCTTTTATGTTTTCTTATCTTAACCAAATTATCAAAGTTTACATGACATAGACTTTTGTGCCATAACCAAATTTCTTCTACTTGAGCAAAAAAACATGAACAATTACTGAGATCAAGATAAAATAAATTACCTTTTGTTTGCTTGCCAGATCTAACTAGATTTCCCTTTCCATCCAGTAGTTTGGCTTGTCCATTCATGAATTCTACCTTGAATCCAATGTTATTCAACTATGCCACACTCAGTAGATTATGCTTTAGTCCTTCAATCCAATAAGCATTGTCACATACAAGTTCTTTAGTCAATAAAATACATCCTTTTCCTTTTATGTTACAAGGTTCATTGTTTCCAAATCTCACACTACCTCCATCATAATATTCCCTATGTTCAAATCTTGTTTTGACTCTAGTCATATGATGTGAACAACCACTATCAATAATCCATATATCATTTTTCCTAACATGAGAGATAAGTGCCATCTTATCTCCTTCATCATCAGATTCATCTTTCACAACAATATATACCATTTCATCTTCACTGTTATCAAAATCTTTAACTATAAAATAATATTTATTATCTTTTTTCTTGTAGTACTTGTAGTTCTCGGAATCCATCTTGCCTTTATGACTGGTAGTTTTTTCTTTTGAAACTAGTCTTTCCCATCTTACCAATTTGGCAATTCTTACATAGATCCATATTAGGCTTCTTCAAACTAGGAATACCTCTTACTCTTTTATGTTTTCTTATCTTAACCAAATTATCAAAGTTTACATGACATAGACTTTTGTGCCATAACCAAATTTCTTCTACTTGAGCAAAAAAAATGAACAATTACTGAGATCAAGATAAAATAAATTACCTTTTGTTTGCTTGCCAGATCTAACTAGATTTCCCTTTCCATCCAGTAGTTTGGCTTGTCCATTCATGAATTCTACCTTGAATCCAATGTTATTCAACTATGCCACACTCAGTAGATTATGCTTTAGTCCTTCAATCCAATAAGCATTGTCACATACAAGTTCTTTAGTCAATAAAATACATCCTTTTCCTTTTATGTTACAAGGTTCATTGTTTCCAAATCTCACACTACCTCCATCATAATATTCCCTATGTTCAAATCTTGTTTTGACTCTAGTCATATGATGTGAACAACCACTATCAATAATCCATATATCATTTTTCCTAACATGAGAGATAAGTGCCATCTTATCTCCTTCATCATCAGATTCATCTTTCACAACAATATATACCATTTCATCTTCACTGTTATCAAAATCTTTAACTATAAAATAATAATTATTATCTTTTTTCTTGTAGTACTTGTAGTTCTCAGAATCCATCTTGCCTTTATGCTTATTTCTTTTCTTTTCATCCTTGATTTCTTTGTTTGGACACCTAGCAGTAATATGACCAACTTCTTCACAAGAAAAGAAGAGCAGAGGAACTTTACCTTTGTACTTTCCTCTACCTTTGGAATGCTTCCTTGCAAGTAGGGCTTCAAAAACTTCAAGATCATTGTCTAAACTTTCTTCTAATGTTCCTTCTTCTTCACTTCCTGATTGACCAGATTTTGATTTCTTACCCTTTCTTTGAGTGAGAGTTTAGCTTTAAAGGCAAGTTCAATAACTTTTGAACTAGGAACATAGTTATCAAAGTTATCTAACTCAAAAGCTATCAATCTTCCAACTAGAGCATCCAAAGATATTTTATTTTTTCGATCACATCTCATTTCTTGAATAGTAGATACTCTAATTGCGTAAATAGGAAGAAGAGTTCTAAGTACCTTTCTTACATTTTTTTTCTCTTCAATGTCTCCTTCAGATGCTTTGATTACACTTACACTTGCTTTGATTCTTTCCACATATTTTGCAATGTTCTCATCTTCTCTCATTTCATTTGATCAAATTGACTTCTAAGACTTTTGCTTTGGCTCTTCTTACATTGTCATCTCCTCCATAGATATCTTTCAGTTTGGTCCACATTACATTAGCAGTTTTGCAATCCTTTACCACATCAAATTCAGCATAACTGAGAGTAGATGCAATATCAATCATCATGATATTATGATTCTTATTTTCAATAATATCTTCAACTGATAATGTTCTAATGGGATTCTTGTATTCAGCATCAATATATTTTCACCTTGAGTCACTGATGGTAGCTAGATGTAACCTAATGAGTCCTTGCTATGCTACAAAATTGTCTCTATTCAGCTTGGGGATTTCTCTCTTGTAAGACATCCTAATCTTTAGCTTAAGTCCTTGAAACCTTCTCTACAAGCACCAATAGCTCTAATACCAATTGTTGGACATATAAGAGGAGTAATTGAGAGGGGAGGGGTGAATTAGTTACTACAAAAATAAATCCCAAATACCTTAGATGTCAGTACTGAAATGCAAACTAAAAACTAATTATTGTTGATGCTCGGTAAACACACATAAAATGTTATAACTCAGTAATAACTGATTATGCTCAATAAATGATTAAGATATAAACTTTTAGATGTTATATGTGATTACCATTACTTTAACTTAGTTGCAAACACATAAAATAAAATATAATGAACACATTTGACACCAAAATTTAACATGGAAACTTAATTTGGGAAAAATCACCAATTACAACTAGTTACTATTTTCACTCTTCTAAAGTGAGCCCTATTAGGAGCCAACCTTGTTTAAGGTTACAAAACACACTATTAGGTGTGACCTTATTAAAGGATTTAATCACCCTGTTAGGAGTTGTCTTGTTAGAGGTCTTTAGACAATTCAATAGAACTGCCACCTTGTTAGAGGTTTTGAAAATAGCTATTAAGCCAACTTTGTTAGGAGATTTAGATAATTGCTACAATGGTTAGAGAGTAACAATGAGATGATCTAATTTGAATGCAACTTATTTTCTAATTATAGATCCCTATTCTGGATTGTACTTGATCCTTTCTGATTAAATATAGCTTTGCTGCTCCACAAGCATATTTTGCTTCCTCTTCTCATCATTAAATCTTCAATAACATCTTCACACTTGCACACTTTAAAATCACAACTTGACCTTATACTTATATCTTCCACTTTGTCAAGTAGGCTCAAATACAACTTATAATAATCAATATTGACCACCTTAGTCAGTTGGAATCAATAGATAAATTAATTAAGCTTAATATGCCAAAATAAGAAAATCCTTCATTAGTTGACCCAGCTCAGTAGAAACTAACTCTGAATTGATTTCCTTTGTTAACCAATAGAAGCTCAGTTAACACTGCAAACTCATGAAAATCTTTTGGAAACCAA
Organism: Cupressus sempervirens; assembly: GCA_028749045.1. Taxonomy (NCBI): domain Eukaryota; kingdom Viridiplantae; phylum Streptophyta; class Pinopsida; order Cupressales; family Cupressaceae; genus Cupressus; species Cupressus sempervirens. The sequence continues at coordinate 262,746,574 of CM053793.1, forward strand.
GTGAGCTCGGTTAGCATTGGTTCCATCCAACTTTCCCTCATTAACTGAGTGAGCTCGGTTAAAACTCACTTTCTGCATCATTTCCTTTGATGCCTGAGTGAACTTGGTAGACACTGCCTTCTGAACTAGGCAAACATAGGAACACTAAATAAACACAGAAAATTGTCTTCACTGCTTGAGTGAGCTCGGCATATACTAACTAATAATGATAATGACATTTTTGTAATATCAAAGACAATACACAGTTGATTAATTGTATCCAACAAATCATTAATCATTGATACAGTTATTTTAGTTAATCATTATTACAATTATTACAGTTGATCATTGATATAGTTATTTCAGTTAATCGTTATTATAGTTGATCATTGATATAGTTATTTTCATTAATCATTATTTTAGTTATTTCAATCGTTCATTGGTACAATTATTTTAGTTAATCATTATTATAGTTAATCATTGATATAGTTATTTTAGTTAATTGTTATTATAGTTGATCATCGATACAGTTATTTTCATTAATTGTTATTTTAGTTATTTCAGTTGATCATTGATATAGTTATTTTCAATTAATCATTATTATAGTTATTACAATTGATCATTGATATAGTTATCTTAGTTGAACATGGTTATTTTAGTTGATCTTTGGTAGTTAAAAGAAATTAATATACCATGAAAATGAATTTAGTTATTTGTTCAATAATTTGTTGGGAAAAACTCTTTATAGATCATCTTTTTTTTGTTATGAAAAATCATTTGTTACACTTGATGTTGGTTTTCAACTCAGGGAAAATGGTGACTAAAGTTTGAACGGAGGAAATCTATTGGGAAGACTTCCTTTGTCCCCTTTTTGACATATTTCAACCAAGTATAGTCAACAAATGTGTGATCCCTGAGTAAATCTATGGTAGCATTTGCAAAGATCTAAATCTACAAAAAAAAACCCTAGCAAGAATCTAATGCATGGTAGTGTAGGCAAGTGCAATGTAGGAGAGATAAGGAGATGGAATAGTCACTTGATATGCAAAGGATGGTGCAAAGACAAAAATCTAAGGGATTAACAAATAGGAAAAACGAAAGAAGGATTTCTAAAGCAAGGGTTTTGGGGATATCAATGAAGGGAAAATTCAGCTAAAAAACTGAGAAGATAATCAGGATAAGGAAAGTGATAGAAAGCTCAAGACTAACAAAATGGATGGATAAATGGTTAAGTTTGGCTATGAAGGGTGTGTGAAGGGCCAAGGTGGATGTCTAAACCACATTTGCAAAAGAATCAATAGAGGACTTAGAACTTGCAAAACCATATGTAGATGGAAAGTGAAGAGAGTGATGAACCTTCATAATGAGTGAGATAGGAAGATCCTACCTAGGAATTCATTAAAAAATACACTAATGAAGTGCTTAGACTTGGGTCCTGATAGCTAGTGGAGCTAAGATTTGAATTTAAACTTGAAAATAGCTTTTGGGGGAATATCTTTCGGGCTTTAACCAATAAGCCTCCAAACTTCCAGAACAAGCTGAGGACAAAAAAAAAGGTTTGATCACACATGTGTTGCATAACAATGACAAATTTTTGGCCACAAAATGGGTTAATGACACCTAAAACATGACTATAGGAGTAAACACAAAATTGAATCTACAACTTGTGTGGTTTTCACACCATTTCCCACAGCAAATGGAAACCCTCTCTTTTTTCTTTAGCAAGTAGGAGTTAGATGTTTTCAATTGGCAACATTTTCAAGTCTCCAAGTCCCAGGGTGAGTTTTGAGCAATTTTGTCTTGTTGGGTGTATAACCTAATCTAGTACTATGATTATTGAATACTAACTATTAATGAAAGCATATACAAAACTAAAGTAGTTAACACTTGTGATAAGACAAGGTTATCACCAAAAGGAAGGAAAACCAAGAATGGTAAGCTCCTTAGGCATAACCTATGATGACATAGAGATGTCTGTGATGGATAGAGGATGTATGTTCATGGTGTGCTCAAGCTTCCAATGGGTAGGTGTTTTTACCAAGTGTGTAGATGGGTGAGGGTTTCAACAATGGAGGTGTGGATGTATTTCAACATTATGATGGTGTAAAATAGTTATGATGTAGTGGTTAGTGAGGCATTATAAGTTTCCATAAAAGTGGATGATGGATTGTGAGGAGGAAGGGCTTTATTTATAGGCCAAGGGGTAGAGAGATGGAGGGTCAGGATGCAATGATGGAAGAATGGTGGGGGAGGGCTAGAATTCTTTAAAAGGGGAGCACATGGATTGTGCTTGTTTGGAGCCAATAGGGGAGTGACACTTGTCACAAGGAGGATGAGTGTGAGGGGATGGAATAATGGTTGGTCAAAGGGAGTAATGAGGGAGGATGAGTGTGTAAGAGGGATGTAAGAGACTTTAAGAGGGATGTAAGAGGTATTAATGGTATGTAAGAGCCATAAATGCTCTTGGATAGGGATGGAAGAGGATAAGGGAGATTTTTTTACTTTGACTTGGGTTAGCAAGTCTTAACTCTTCCTTAAAGTTATGCACATGTTTAGGAGGGGGTTTAGACTTGGTTTAGAAAGGGGTTTAGGGGCATGTGGCTTAGCTTTGATGGGATGGGTTAATTAGGAGGCTAAGTAAGGTTAGTAAGGGTGAATAGGTTGGATTAGGGGTAAAGGTTGGGTTTAGGGATGTTTTTGGGGGTTTGGATAATTTATTAAATGATTTATTTAATAAATGGGGAATGTGAGATTAAATTAAATAGATTTGAAGATTTATTTAATTTAATAGAGGAATAAGATTTTAATTGATAAATTGATTTTGGGTTATCATTTGAGTTTATCAATTAGACTATAGTTAATATAATTAATTAATTAACTAGGGGATGAAAAATAATTAATTAAATAATAAATATTTAATCATTAATTTCCTAGGAGATGATTAAATAAGATTACCTATTGGTGTAATCAGATTTAGGTGTATACATTTTGTCCCTCTTTGACATAGTGTTGGAACAACATTATTTCAAAGAAGTTTGAATATCGACGATGTGAAGAAGACATTTTAAAGCAACATGGTTGCCCTAGTTTCAAGTAGAAAGGGAGAGAATGGACTATGGGATGCCCTCTCAAGAAGGTGATGGGGAAAGAACACGAGGCTCGGCGACTTCTTGAAAAGTTGCACTAAGTCAAGGCAAGCAGGAGGACATAGAAGCATTAAAAAGGGGGTGAAAAGGATAATAAAACTAAAAATGAAATAAGGTTAGGGGAAAAGAGAGAAAGATAGGGCACCCAAGGGGGCCTATAAGAGGCTTGAGGGGGGCTAGAAAGGGTTATTTGCATTCATACGAACAATGAGATATTACTGCTTGGAGCTCTGATTTGGATGATACGATGGTTGTGTTTGGACGACTAGAGTATCAAGAAAATGTGGTATGATAAGTACGAGTGCAGAAAACAATAGAACAATTGGTAGGGTCAAAAAAAAAATCTTTAAGTTTTTATTCTATAGCATTTTTAGCATTCTCGTAACTTACAAAACACAATCTCACGAACACGAGACTAGCGAGATCGCGATCCTACAAAAATGGCTAGGGGGAAGGGTAAAAAGGGCTTAGAAAACACCTTTTGTGAGATAAAAAATTTGGTCATGCACAGTTTGTGGGATTGAGAATATGGTAGCGAGAGAGCGATCCCGCTAGAAAAAATGCACTTTACATGGCAGAAATGCGATTTTGCTGCAATAGGTAGGATCAATGAGGGAATAGGGTAGGGGTTGACTGGTAAGGGAATTCCAAGCATGATCTCACAATAAGCAAGTTTGGCAGGATCACTAGGGTTTAGATCACACGAGAATGTGGGTTAGGGTTTGCGGGGCAAAGTGTCAAAGAGTAATCCTACAATAACCTTGTCAATAGGATCACAAGTTTTGAGGGTGAATGTAGTGGTGAGAATGTGAGAAAATGGGGAAAAAGGGAAAATGGGTGTAGAAACAATAGAAAATGTGTAGAGGGATGTGGGGTAAAAGTGAGGCGATGTAAATATGAAATAGGAATATTGATATGTGATTGGTTTATGTGCAGTGGTCTTTGGACACTCTAGTGTCACGCGAGCAACCAGTAGTCATACAATGCACGAAAGAGTAGCTTACGATGGCAGACTAGGTGAGGATTGATGCCATTAGCCTAGGGTACCTGGTGAGATTACCCCATTCATATACTTATATGGTGATGGTGACAACCTTTTTCTAGTTGTCGCATAGCGAATATACACATTCCACCTACCAACATGAGAGATGACCATGCCACCAAAGGATGTGTATAGGAAATTTAGATTACTGGTGCAAGGGATGCCAGTTATGGTGATGAGAGAGATGACTAGAGAGGAAAAATTATTGGGGCTGGTGGAGCTGGGAGTAGCATATCAAGTCCAAAGGGGGTAGTTCCCATTGGATGAAAATTTGCATCAGGTAGCTGCGGAGAGGTGGATATATTTTTATGTATGGGGGCTAGTATCAGAGTACATTTCCCTAGATATAGGTGGGATAGGAGTTACCTTGGCATTGATACTGACCATTATGCTTATAGTGGATGTTGGAGTCCTTGCAGCTTGTGGGTTTTTTATGTCAGCAGATTTGTACCAGGATCTACACTAGATAGTGTATCAGGGGGTAGGAAGGTAGGGGAGGAGCATAGGGTTCTCGACATTGCTACAGGTGTGGGTGTGGGAGCATATTGTGACATTCAGGTCAATTGGATGGAGGGATAGGCAAGCAGAGGAGCCAATGGCATATAGTTGGGGGGAGCCACTAACATATCACCATACCAAGGATGTGGACTATTGGTGAGTCCAGATAGATGAGATTTGGACAGTAGTATGGAGACCATACATGGGTCTAGGGCCATGGGCAGAGGAGCGACAACATTTACCCTAGACTATATTACCATGTTTCATTTTTGGGTGATAGGAGTATATAGCTGAGTAGTATCGATCAGATAGGGCTTTGTGGCAATTTGAATGGGTGCAGGTGGCTCCAAGGGAGCCAAACTGGTATCAACAAGTCACACACAAGCTAGTGTCAATGTTTGGGCCAGTGCTCCAGAGAGAGGGTTTACTATAGGCCTCGCAGGAGTTAGCACCACAGTAGTGGGATTGGTTTGGCAGAGTGGTAGATGTGGGCTCCACATAGGAGTACCAAGATTGGTTTGAGTGGTTGAGGCTAGCAGGCCAAGCACAAGTGACGAGGGTCATAGTGGTGGTAGAAGAGATAGCCCGAGTAGCTAGACATAAGAGATATGTAGCCAGGGGACTGTGACAACGGGTGGAGGTGATGGCATAGGAGGAGGGGCCAATGAGGCAGAGGTGGAGGAGAGAGGCACATCTAGGGAGGGGAGAGGAGAGGCCAACGGTGGAGAGGAGACCGTAGGTGGAGGAGGAGTAGAGGTCATAGGGGCCAGTAGGGGGAGGGGATGATGAACTGGCTAGCCAATATGCGTCCCTGCAGTAGACTCCCAAGGCCCCCAGCTAGTTACTATGAGACACATAGCAGGAGAGAGATTAGCTCAGGGTAGAGTGAGATCAGTTGTGATGTGAGCATGATGTAGTGCAGGGACAAGTAGATAGAGCAGAGATAGAGGTGAGGACACTATAGGCTAAGGGCGGGCAGTTGGAGGGGAGATTGGAGGTGGTCACTTTGGAGAGACAGGCATTACAGGTATGGATAGACACCATCCAAGAGGAGAGGGATAGGTTGGTGGTGGAGGTAGCAACCTTGAGAGTGTATATGGTGATAGGTGGAGGGATGGATGAGTTGAGGAGGTTGCGGGGGAGGGAGGGTTGAGTAGTTGAGGGAGAGAGTTGATTTTTATCAGGGGAGATATCATGTAGCGGTTCCAGTGAATCAAATTGAGCATTACATATGACCAACACTATCAGGGATAGTTGGGACCCATATAGGCATGCAAGGAGGGGGAGAGAGTGGATGGAGCATTGGGGGCTCACAGAGGACAAGTGAATCTCAGTGCACAGGGAAAAGCCATAGGACAAGGTAGAGCTAGAAGCAAGACAGGAGGAGGAGTGGGAGGAGGGATGAGGTAGAGAGCTTAGGGACAGGAGGAGGATAGATGAGGCCACCACCTCCACCACCAATAGGGAAAGGGGCAAAGAGGGACACCTATGAGTCCCATGAGGAGGAGGCAAAAAACAAGGGAGAGTAGTGATATGTTTTTTTTGATATACTGATTTTTAGATCTATCATTGGATGTATTTTGTTGCGAGTACAAACCTAGTGTATTTTTTGTGGTTTTGTGTATGATATGGACACTAGATATCTGGACTATGATGGACTTTGGCATTTTTGCAGGGGGTGATTTATTCTTTATTCTTTGGGGTTGATATATATATATATATATATATATATATATATATATATATATATATATATATATATATATAATTATTTGGGGGATATGGATGTATGGATTTATGATGTAATGATTTTTTTTTACGATGTGGATGTTTTTATATGATTAGATGTAGATGAGAGACTAATGTTTTTTTATGCAGGATGTGATGTTTATGAGATACATGATGTGACTAATGGTTCGTGTTGCAGGATATGTCATTTATGATGTTTTTTTAGAGAGTGCTAACGTGTTTGTGATGTAGGATTTTGATGTTTTATGATGTGATGTGTATAGATAGTGTTGATATGTTTGCGATGCAAGATTTGATGTTTATGATGTGATTTGGTTGGATAGTATTGATATGTTTGTGATGCGGGATGTGATTTACTTTATGATGAGTTTTCTAAAAATTTGTACTTACGATGATGTTTATGATAATGAAGGAAAATAATGAATAGATGAACCTAAGAGATGGATGTAATGTGTTTTGACTTTTAAAAAATAAAATTGGAAATGAATGTTTAGAAAAGAATAATGATTAAAAAAAACATGACCCAAGAGATGAAATATGAATGTAGGATAAAAAATGGAAGAAAAGTGGATGCGAACTTATGATGATGGTTATGATTTAAAAAGATATATTAAACTATGATAAAAGATGATAAAAAGAACATAAACTACGATGATGACTTATGATAAAATGAATGCAAACTATGATAAAGTGAACGTGAGATTTATGATGATGAAAAGATAATAAAAATGAATGCCAATTGCGGTGATAAAATGAGATAAATGAGCTCAAAGCTATGATAAGAACATATGTTAAGTGAACTAAAGATTAGGATGATGAACCATGAGAAACATACCTAACATGTAATGAATGAATTTAATCTATGATGGTGAAATATGAGGAGATAAAATCAAACTTATGATAATAGACACGATAAATGAACACAATCTATGATGATGTAATATGGTAAATAAATTCAACATTATGATGGTGGATAGGACAAATAAACATAAGCTATGATGATAAAATATGATAAAGGAATTAAAAATTATGATGTAGGAATATAATAAACAAACTCAATCAAGGATGGTGAACATAGGATAAAGAATGCAATCGATGATGGTGAAACCATAGCCTAGAGATTTATGATTTGTAAGAGTGTGATAATGAAGATGAACTCAATGCGTGAGGATAAGGAAAGTGAATCGAGAGATTCTATGAGGGAAGGATTCAAAGGGGGAAAGAGCGGTGATGTAAAGAAAGAATGAAACTGATGCAAGTGATGAACAAAAATAGGGGATTTAGGGGAATGTAGGGAAGATGAGTGACTATGATATGGAACGTACGTCAGGTGATAGGGAGGCACATGTGGGGTTTAGGGGGATGGTGCAACATATCATTAAAGGTGCAGGGTGATGGGATTGGGTAGGAGTTTGGGATGATAGGGAAAGGGAATAGGAGATAAGAGCTTTTGAGGGAGTCGGGGTAGAGAAGGGAGATGTGATGTAGGAAGAGAAGGGGTAGGAGGAGGCTAGTGTGGATGTGTGTGAGGGTGGCAGGAACAAGAAATTTTTTGTATGGGAAAAAATGGTGAGAGTGAGGGGATATACTAGAAGCTTGAGGGTGGGGTACTTCATAAAGAAGTACCACCATGTAGTGTGAGCACTTTATTTGATATAGAAATATTAGGGACATGCCAAGGTTGCTAGGAATGTCAAGGCCTTTTCCCCAATATTACATAGGAGTGACTTGAAAAAGCGCACAAGGATTGCCCCAACATCACACATGAATCTTGAATAAATTAGCATGGAAACGATGCTGGGTGATCCACAAGAAAATGATAATTCTCAACTGCATCATGTGATCATGAATGAAAACATGTTTGGAATATGCAAGGGTGGTATCCAACTGACTCACAAGAAGAAAAAGACCTTGGTCAAAACCATACTTTAGAGTTGCCCTAGTCAAAGCACAACATGATATAGAAGATCATGGCAACCATGAGGAGGGAACAACTAGATCACTTGGAAATGGCCTATTGAATAAAATACACAAGAAACCCAAGATCAAAAGAAAGAATAAATCCATGATACAATAACCTTTTTCCAAAGAGATCGAGATAACTGGATACTAACAAGCCAAGGTTAGGTACAAGGAAGGATGCATCCTATAAGGACCTAGTGACAGTATGTTGGGGATAATGACAAAATTGTGGCAACAATGCCTTTCGACAGATAATGGACTAATGACATGGGGTTTCGCTATAAGACTCAAAAAATGTACAAGAAGGACTATACAATGCATAGATGATTCAAGAACCTTTGATAGAATACTATAAGACTCAAAAATGTACCTGCATGACTATATAATGGGTAGGTGACTCAGGAATTCATGATAGAATACAGTAGCGAGTGTGTGTATGACAGGGAAAAGCTCGAGCTATGAAGATAGCATTGATGCATCATGTTTGTTGTTACATGGGTATAATACACAAAGTTTTTTTTTGTTACAATGGTATGGTACATAGAATGTTGTTGTTACAAGGATATGATAATAGATAGGATACAAAGGATAAAATAAAGTTGATATAATACACGTGGTAGGGTACAAGGATAAAAAACATCTAATATTGACCATGTGGTAAGGTATAAGGATGGGATGCACCTAATATGGTACATGTGGTAAGGTATAAGGATGGGATAGATATGCTAATCATGGTAGAATATGTGATTTAGGTGGTCTTTCTAAGCTAATGGATGCTAAAAAAGAAATGCTCAAAGTGTGGTGGAGTGCGAGGATGGGACTCTTGGAACACCTTAAAAAATGGGAAGATGGGTGATGAGGTGTGAAGGGGCAATGGGGGAGATGTATGCCATTGATAGATAATAAAAGAAGGCTAAGCACACCTCGCGCCTAATTGTTAGGTTTTCACTAGGGTACCTATCTAAGGTGCTTAAATTGCCAAGTTTTCACCATTAAATGCTTATGTTTCTTTACTACTTTTTTTTTCATTGCTTCTCTATTCCATTTTCCTGTATTTGAGGGAGTAGGATACACTGAGGATTTTAGGCATAGAATTTCTTGAGGTGAATGATGTTGGTGAGATCATTCATGACTTCACCTTCAAGTGTGGATAATTGATATGCCCCTAAACCTAAAGAGCTTGTGACCACATAAGAACCAAGCCATGTGGGCTCGAACTTGCCTTTCTTTTCTTGGTCTACTTGGACTTTCATATTTTCTTTTAGGAACATGTCTCCTTGAAATTGGTGCAGATGGACCTTCCTGTTGAAGTTGCACTTGAGGCGATTCTGGTAGACCATGAAGTGGTCATAAGAATGTTGCCCTTTCTCATCAAGTAAATCTAACTAGGTAAGTCTAGCCACTCAGTAATCCTCATATGATATCTAGCCCCACAAAGAAATGTTCAAGGATGGGAGTTCAACCTCAATAGGTAATACTGCTTCAACACCATAGACCGGGGAGTATGGGGTTGTGTTTGCTGATGTATGGAATGAGGTGTGGTAGGCCCATAGGGTGGGGTTGATTTGTAAATGTCAATCATGGTCAAAATCAGTGACAACTTTCTTAAAGATTTTGAGTAAGGTTGTATTAGTTGCCTCTGCCTGACTGTTACCTTGTGGGAAGTATGGGCTAGAAAAATGGTGGTGGATATGAAGGAAAGTGCATAATTCCTCCATATTGAGATTTTTAAAATTACCTTCGTGGTTAGTAAAAATGGTAGTTGAGATGTTGAAGTGACATATGATATGATAGAGGATAAATTTTCATACTTGAACTCATGTGGTAGTAATAAGAGGGACCACCTCTACCCACTTAGTGAAATAATCGATGGCACTGATTATCCACTTGTGCCCTTCTGAAGAAAGAGATGCTATAGCACCAACAAGTTCAAACCCCCAACATGCAAAGGGCCACAGCGGCACAATAGGTTGCAGATCTTGAGTTGGGGCTTGGATTAAATTAACATGTTGTTGATAGGGTAGACACCTTTTTACAAAGTCACATGCATCATGCTCTAGAGTAGACCAATAATATCTAGCCCAAAGGATTTGCTTAACTAGAACTATTCTGCTCGTGTGAGCACCACAAAGTCTAGTGTGTACCTCTTTAGAGTCATTACAACCTCATTTTGGTCTAAACATCAAGAGAGAGTATCATGATAACCCTGATGATATAGGGTTTGAGCTATGATAGTATAATGAGATGCTCTATGAATGAGGTTTTGGCATTGGTTTTTTGTGAGATGGGGAGATATGATACCATTTTGTAGACAAGCATGAATTTTGTGGTACCATGGGGATTGGGGACCACCCAAGATGCATACCCATGTTGATTCATCGTTCTCGTATGCAGGCTCATGCAGCTGTTCAACTAAGAATTCATATTGCATAGCCTCTCGAGGGATCTCCAAAAGCGAACCAATAGTGGCCATGGCATCTGCTACCTTGTTTTACAATCTAGGGATCTGTATGAACTGAATCTGAGTTTAATGTTCCTTCAAGTGGTCTACTAACTCCTTGTAAGGTTGCAACTTGTCATCTTTGGTTTGATATTCATTGAAAACTTTCTTGATAATAAGTTGTGAATCTCCGAGGACCTATAGCTTTGTGATGTTCCACTCAACCACTATTTTGAGTACTAAAATAAGGGCCTCATACTCTAAGATGTTGGTACATGGAACAATAGTTTAAAAGATTTAGGAATGTAATCTCCCTAAGGTGTAACCAAGAGTATGCCAGCTCTGAGCCATGGGATGTGTAAGATCCATCAAAGAATAACTTCCAAGATGGTATTTCTTCTATTAAGCAAAAGTGTTCATCTAGGAATTCCATAATGAGAAGGTGATCTGCAACCAAAGGTGCATCTACCAAGTGATCTCCTATAGCCTGGCCTTTGATAGCCTTTTGGTCAACATATTGGATGTTGAATAAGCATGACCCATTTAGCCAAACACCCTATGAATACTGTGTGTGATAGCACATACTTCAATGGATCGATTTCATATACTAGTTGCACAGTGTGGCTTAGCATATAATGATGCAACTTCTGAGTGGAAACTAGCAAAACTAAGCAAGCCTTTTCCATTGATGTGTAATTGAGCTCACATCCAACTAGAGTATGACTGATGTAGTAAATAGCTCTTTCCTTTCTTGCATCATCAAGTTGCGCTAGAAGAGCACGTAGTGTTGTTGGGGTAGTTGTGATGTATAATATGAGTGGGTATCCTGCGACCAGAGGAACCAATGTATTTGGGTTAGCCAAGTACTACTTGATTAGTTCAAAGTTGTGTTGTAAAATGGGGTCCCACCTAAAATTCTAACCCTTTTTGAGTAAATGTGTGAATGGTTGGCACTTATCAGTGAGCTGAGAGATGAATCGTCTGACTGATTATAGTTTCCCCTGAAGAGAGTGAAGCTACTTGAGTGTCTTAGGAGGAGCCATATCCATGATGGACTTGACCTTTTTAGGATCAATCTCAATACCATGTCATGATATAATGAGTCCTAGGTGCTTTCTCGAGGTAATGCCAAAGACACATTTCTTAGGGTTGAGCATGAGACGATATTTAGCCAACTGATCAAACACTTCCTTAAGATGAGATAAGTGATCAAGGGCATTAAGAGATTTGACTAGAATATCATCTACATAATCCTCAAGAGTTTTATGGATTAGGTCATGGAAGATGAATGTCATGGCACACTGATATGTTTCCCCAGCATTCTTTAACCCGAATGGTATCATGTTGTAACAAAATGTCCCCCAAGGGGTGGTAAATGTTGTCTTATGTTGGTCTACCTTTGCTATCTAAATCTGATTATATCCTGAGAAACCATCCTGAGTGATAAGAGCTCATGGCCAGTGGTGAGATCAACAATCACGTCTATGTTTGGTAATGGGAAATTATCCTTCGAGCAAGACTTGCTGAGATCCCTGAAGTTCGTGCAAATCCTAATGTCACCAGAAGGCTTTGTGACAAGTACCATGTTGGAGATCCATTTTGAATAGTCGATTATGAAAATGATCTTTTCCTCAAAAAAAAATTCTAAATCCACTTTAACTAGTAAGGCAACTTTGGGGTGCATCTTACGAAGCTTTTTCTTGACAGGTTTAGCCTTCGGATCCACATCCAAATGGTGTACCACTAGCTTAGGGTCCATAACCAACATGTCTTAATAGGACCATGCAAAGAGACCAAAATTTTCATGGAGGACCTCGATGAAGAGCTCTACATGTTTAGGTGGTAGAGATACTGCAATGTATGTGATCTGTGGTACGTCAGTCAGACTGATATTGACTAGTCTAATTTCTTCTATTAAGACTGATGAAATGGTAGGCCTATGATGTTGTGGAGGAAGGATGAAATCTCCATCTTTGGGTGCCTCCAAGAGATTTTCACCATCGAATGTGTCCTTTATTTTCTTTTCATTTTTTGGGTCATCAAATGGTGCTCGAAGGGAGTTTTCACTAGAAGATGGCTTTGCTTTGCTTGTTTGCTTTTTTGTTTCATTTTTTAGTTTAATTTTGTGACTAGAGATTTCCTCCTCCTCGAAGTAACCTGTTGGATCCAATTTGTAGACATATATTGATGGCGATAGCGGTTGTTTATGTGGTTTTTTTGCCCCAGTAAATTGAAGGAGTGTGTTCTCTGTAGAGAATTCGTCAACATGGACAACACTTGGTTGGTCCCAATCAATGAGTTCAGGGTGAGCGAGTGGTAGGTCTATATGATTTAGGGATAATTGGTAGAGCACAGAAGCTCCTAGGATAATTTCATCAAGGAATATATCATCATAGGATTTCTTTTCTACATCCTCTGGAATGTCTTCGACCTCAACGAGACTATTATGGACATTTGTGAAGGCATGGCCTTCTTTTGTGGTGCCCCTAGTGACGGGAAGTTTGTAGCCTAAGCCTTTCTTTTTATGTTCTGTGTATGCTTCCACAAGCTACTTAATGCCTAACTCCAAACATCCTAGGCCACCTCCTTGATAATCTCATTGCTCATTAGCAAGGCGATGTGACCATGGGTATTTTGTTTGAGGTGATTGAGAAGTTCTTTACTTTCAGAGGTGGCTCTTTGTATAACCATGTACTAATGTCTAGAACATTTTCCTCTCCATTGAGGATACCTTTGGTAATAAATGTGGTAGGTCCCAGTTGCCTAAGTTGAGGGGCTGTAGCTAAGTTTGGTCTCTGATATGGTAGGTGCCTTTGAGTATGTGGATCAAGTGGTAAAGCACCAACAACAAAAGCATTTGTGAGACTATACTCTCCACAACCTTGGTATTTGATATTAATCGTGGAAAGGGTGGAAGCTAAAATGCTATTTGAATCGTAGTAGGTGCCAAAGGAACTAGCCACGATGTGGCCAAATTCGATTCTAGGACAATGGTTGGTGTATGAAGCTTCGACCGCATTGCAATAAGCAAAGGTTTTAGGATCTGCATGGATGGTTGCCTTAGTGCCATTATGTGGAAACTTGATGCACTGATGATATGTGGATGGAACGGCTTTCATAGAATGAATCCATGGTTAGCTAGGGAGGATGTTGTATAGAAGGTTAAGATCAACTACGTGACAAATTGTTTCTTGAGTGGCTAGGCCAACCCTAATAGGTAGCAAGATGGTTCCTTCAGTGGTGCGCTCCAAGTTGTCATATGCTTTGATGGTGATGACCTCATTAAGTATATCTGCCTCAGTGTATCCTGCTTGTTTAATGAACTTTAAAGTACATATATTTAAAGTCAATCCATTATCTATCATGACCCTTTTGACTGCAAAGTCAAAAACCATAACAACTGTGCAAAGTGGAAGTATATGGTCGGGTTCAACTGTTGGGCTATTAGAGGTTTTGAAGGAAAAAGCACATGATGCAAAAAGATGGTCGACCAAGTTGCTGAACTCGATGGCATTTATGTCAATGGGGACGTGTAACTCATGGAGAGTATTGTCGAGGATCTCTTGATAAAGTGGGCTTGTTCATAAGAGATCTAGAATAGAAATCTGGGCTGGCGTATTTCCAAGGTGTTCCAAGATATTATATTGTGGTCCTAATGGGGGTGATCCTAATGAAGGTGGTCTTGATGGAGGTGGTCTTGATGGTGTAAATATAGATGGGCCAGCTATATTCAGTCGATCTCGTCGAGTAGTAACTGCACATTGGGCATCTGGGCATTTGATGTTTATAACATTAATAGAAGGCTCAACTTGTGATATGCATCCAATAAAGTTTCCATTGTCTAAGTATGCTAAGGTGTAGTTCTGAGACTTATCTCACTTATCTTCTTGTTTGTTTTGAACATTGTTCGGTTTGTTATTGATAGGAGTGTTTGTCAGTGCTTTACCTTTGTTTGTGTTGTGAGGAGGAAAACCATTTTGGTATATCAATAATCCTGCATTTGGTGAGGTGGGTGTCCACACTATGATCTCCTTCTAATCAATAAGGTCTTGGACATAGTCCTTGAATTGCATGCATTTGAGGGTGGTATGTCCTTTGACATGATGGAATTTTCAAAACTCATTATCCTTATACCAGGATGCCCTAGACTAATTTGGTTTCAAGGGTTGTGCTTGTGGATGTCAAATAAGATTATCCTTGGCTAGTTTTTCAAAGATTCCATCAAGGGGCTTCCCCCAATGGAGTGTATACACGAGGTTGTCTTTGAACACACGGTTTAGTTCCAGTCAAAAGTGTGATAGCATTAGTCTAATTGTGATGGCTAGGTATTTGGACATTGTGTTGATTGTTCTACACAGGTAGTTGTTGCTAGTAAGGTTATTGTTGACAAAATGTGGTAGGAATGTTAGCTACTGCTCTAATGACATGAACATGTCAAGTGTTGGTGATGCCATCAGTAACTATGTTCTTATTTTTATTCCAATAGTGTGATTTGTCATTGCTTGGACCTCGGTCCTGAGTGTTTTCCTTGTAAATTTTGATGGCACCATCCTTGATGAGCCCTTGCTCAAGTCCCATCCCTTTTTCCTTAATGTCTCTATATGTTTGTAAATAGTTCATAACCATGTGATGGGAAAGACTAGGATGTACATTGTTAATGAACATTTTGACAAGGTGAGGTTCGAGAATAGTCCATGAGATCCAAGTTGTGAGGGTTTGCCAAAATTTTAAGTATTTAGCAAGGCTTTCTCCTCCCTTTTGCTTGGTATGAACTAGGTCAACTACAGATAGTTCAGTCTCAACTAGATGAGCATATTGAGCCACAAAGGCCTCAAAAAGATTAGCAAAGGTCTTAATGGTACCCTGGGGTATACGACAGAACCATTCGAGGGCAAGGCCCCCTAAAATTTTTAGAAAAAGTCACATGAGGAACACATCGTTATAGGCCACTTCTTGGTAGTGCATATAGAATTCCTTAACATGTGTAACTATGTCACTTTTCCCTCTAAATTTATCAAACTTGGGGATCTCAAAATGTCTAGGAAAAGGTGTCATCGTGATGGTTTTGTCAAACAGATATGGGCAATCATTTTTTAATTTGAAAGTTTTTGAGTCCATCCCATCCTTGAGGGCTTTGAGAGCATTTTTCATCTCTTCCCATTCAGAGTTTACAGGCGAGAAAATGAGTGCCCTCGGTCTAGGTGCCCCTGGTGTAGGATATATAGTAGATGTTGAAGGCTGATATGGGAAACCTTGACTGCCATATGGTGGTGCTTGAAAGAGAGATTGCACTACTGTTGGGATGGATGTTATGGGTTGTTGGAATGTAGTTTGGGCATATTGTTGCATCTTCTAGGTAGATTGTTGTTGGGGAACATAAGTATGAGGTTGTTGCGCTGCTAGATAATTCTGTGGGAATGCCTAGGCATATTGCTCATGTGATTATTGTGGTTGAAAAGATGGTAGTGTAGATAAGACCTAGGCCATGCGTTGGGAGTGTATAACTTGCCCAATATATGTTGGTTGTGCCCCTGCTTGAGAAAGTGACTAATTATTAATAGGGGCTAGGTAGTTGATGTGAGGAAGAGTGTTCACAACCGAGTATTGCGATGGAGGGGTGGTTTGGCTATTGCCTAAGGGTGGCATAGAAAAATAGTTGGTAGTGGGTGGTAATGAATAAACTTGAGGAGGAAGAGATGAATGTGATTGAGATATGGGCATAGATGCAATGTTGAAGGGGATACTAGTGGTAGGCCCTCATGTTGTACTAAAACTCCAAGGTCCTAAAGGAAATGAGGCCAAAGTACTTTGGCTAGTGACAAATGGATTGATAGCAATATTGAGTGGGATGGAAGATGAAGTATTTGACCTTAATGGAGGAATTCCTGCAGTGTATTGGGATGTAGGTTGGATGTTTATGGTACTAGTAAATGGACTAGATGTGTTTTGAGATGGAGGGGAAAATGCAGTGTTACTAAGTGGAAAAGGGCATATATTGTGAGGTAGGGATAGGGATGGTGGAAGCAAATGTAGATGATACATTTATGATTGGTTCGGATGTGGTGTGAACTAAGGGTTGGGTGAGGATGGTTTGAGTGTTCTATGGAATGGGAGCAATGACCTAGGTTGAGGGGATATTTGGATTTGTTGGTTCTGCTTGTGTTGGTTGGTACCCACTGTTTGGTATAAAGAAAGGATCATGAGGAATAGATGACCTGACAAATGGTGATTTCCATCCAAATAGAGGATGTGTAGGATCTGTAATGTTGGGAGGCAGTAGTCATCCAAAATCGAAGGCACCAACATTGTCCCTTAAGAAGTTTTCCATGATGGTCTCCCTATTTCTATCTATGATGGCATTAGTAATGGTTGCATGTCCAGGTTGGTTCATGAAAGCATCAATATCTATTGAAGAACCTATTTCTTCAGAAATTTTTGGTGGTGGATCCGGTGGTGTCATGGAAACTATGGGATATGGCTGAGCCCTAGCTATGTTACTACTAAGACTAGGATCCATGTCCTTCTCTTTCCGTTTATTCTTACCAAAATGTCTGGTAGGTGGCATGAAATGCTGACTTTCCTAAGGATGGAATGCAAAAGGATGATGATAAGAGTATGGGAAAAGATGATTTATCTAGGGGTGACTAGAGTGGACGGATTTCCTAATATGTAGAGGAGGATGTGTGAGAATGTTTTTAGTGATATCTAGGAAGCCTAAATGATATGGTACTAAGTGAAGGAGATAGTGTTTCCCTTAAGTGTGAGCTTGAGAATGTGGCGGTGATATCAAACCCTAAGGTGGCCTTGTGACCTTTTGGGAAGACAAATGGGATCAAGTGTGTAGCCTAACCTTTTTCTCAAGGTGATGTAGGACACAAGTTACAGTTTATCCTAAGCAATGCTTAGTTTAAGGACAACTATGATAGTGGGATGGATGGAGACTTCTTTAAGGAAAAAAATCCTAATGAGGTGATGCTAAAATGTTTCTAAGTGTGGAGAAAATTATGGAGGATACTAGGACTTAATGATGCTTAATTTGGAGGATTCCTGAAAACCTAGGTTTGATGACAAAAGGGGAAGGAGATGATTATATCAAATGCTTTAAATGGGATGGTGGATATATGTGAAAGACTAAGCCTATGAGGAGATAAGTGTACAAGTGTGTGTGGAAAAAGAAGGATCTAATCAAAGTAAGTAACACTAGAGTTATCAATAAGGCTATGGTTGACACCTCGTCGGAGAGTTTGTTAGGATTAAACCTCAGATAGAAATAACAATTACATAAAAATATAAACAATATCAAAAAATAATAGATCACACAAAAAAGAACACAAGACACCAAGATTTAACGTGGTTCACTCAAACCTTGGGTTACATCCACCAAACAGCAAGTCCAATATTATTACGATCCAGTGATTACAACCTAATTACAATATGTAATCCGTTAAAGCTCAATACTGCTGCAAAAACCAATTTTTGTATCACCCTTATGGAACAATCCCTAACCCTAAGCCTTTTTATACAAGTATTTTTTCCACTTTAGGGTTAAAGTTAGTTACAACATGTCGGCCATACATTGGCAAATAATAGACCAAAATTTTGTGCCATTGGCGAATAGTAGCCTAAAGAGCCCCCAAAGAATTTATGAAGTATATACAACACTTACCGAATCAGTCACCATAAACTAAACAGTGTTCGGTTTTGAATTTTGTAATCCAATTCAGTTTGTAGTGCAATGCTCACATCGTCTGTCTCAACTTGGTCTAGTTTAGCAATCCTTGGGTTGGGGGCATACTTCTTATGTTTTGTTGCTATTTCCTTGTAAACTAGTATTTGTGGAAGTTTAGTCTTTTTAAATTTGCTCTTGTTGCCCTGACATGAGATAACTCTTAGGAGATTTTCTCACAACTATGGGATTTTATAGGCAATGACTACACTAAGTATACCTTTTAACCTTGGGTTGAAAACATAGAACACTTGAGGAGTAACTAATTTTCAAGAGAATAGTGGGTTTATGTAAAGCGGTTTGGGTGTTTTCTTTAGGATGTAAGTAGTAAAGTGGGGCAAGCTAAGCTTAGGTTTGTTGCGAATAAACTAGCTAATAATCCTTTTGAACAAAGGTAAGGATTACCTGTTTTGATGACAAATGTTTTTTTTGCAAGGAAAGTTTTTGGTCAAGCAAGATAGATAAATAGGGTATTTTGAAAAAGACAAATTTGGACCAAGGAGAAGAAATTTTGGTTGCAACTAGATTTGGTTAATAGTTGTATTTGAGATAACAAGGATAGTTTTGAACAAGGTAGAGTTGAACCAATGAAACTAAAGTTGTTGTGAATGGACTTGCTAACAACTGCTTTTGGGATAACAAGGATAGGACCCTTTTTTGACATGATGGATTATGAGCAAATAGTTTCTCAAAGGACAAAGCAACTTTGAGAAAGAAAAAAAAATGATCTCTTTAGCAAAAGGATTCGATAGTAACCATAGACATTGTGTAAGTTTTTACAAATGTTTTTCATAGGTCTTTTGCACAAGTAAGAAATTTCAAACACACTCTTTATCCCTAAGGTCAAATTTTGGTTGCAATATCTTATTCAATGGCCCACAACTTGATGTCTCCTAATTCTAGTGCAATATGTTCCTCTAATCGAAGAGGTGAGTTAATATAAGAGCCAATCGACAATTGATGCATGTCAAAGAATCTTCAAGGCATGGAAAATAGAAGTCCTCCTTCTACGGGAACAATGACCCTTGGAGATGAAACCCAAGTAGCCTTATGCCTCTACCAGGGGAGCACAATGGTGAGTAATCTTGGGGGTTGTTGTTTCCCTTGCACCGCAAATAACATACTAAGGATAAAATGGTAGCTACTAAGTTGGTTCGTAATTAGGTCTATGGAGTCTCTGCAAACAGTTGTTATATATGTGACCCACTTAAGGATCTATTCCAGACATGTTGAAATCATGGGAAAGTTTTCCCACCTCAGACCCCTAGAAAACACGCTGCCCAAACTTGGGTGATAGAGAGAGAAAGTTTACCTTTCCCCTCATTTATATATCGGCCAGATTATTTATTGGTTTTAGCTTCTCACCAAAGGGGACGCACTTCCCAGAGGTGGATGAACTCGCTAGAAGCACTCCTCGGTTGTTGCAGATGATCTTGCTAACAACTTCCAGTACATGCATCGTGTATTTAAATGGTTCTACTTTGCAAGAAATAGAGAAGTCAAAGATGTGCTAAAAGACATAATCTCAAAACACACAAGGCACATGGTTCATTTCTATTTTGGACGCTTTAGTGTATCTTAACAGACTAGCTTTTGAAGACACACATGATCTTAGCATTCAATTTGTTCATTTCCAACTTCATAGCAATGGTCAACAAAATAAATCGTGTCAACAAAAAGAAATCAATCGAGAAAGCTTTTAAAATGAGAGAATAAGAATGAGTTTAACTTTAAACATTCAAGATTTGATGGATTTATTTTAAGTCCCAAAATGGAAGTATTTTCAAATAATGTTCTTTTGCACCTTAAATAAAGTGTTTATTGCATTCGTTCAGTTTTTAATACTTGACATTCAAGAGTGGATTTTTTTGATTAGACTATCCAAACATTCCAATGAAAAAACATTCTAAGATTTAAACATGCATTCCATGAAAGAGTGAAAATTTGTTCAGTTTTAAGCATCTAAACACGGGTTTTCTAGCAAGCATTTAAGAAAACCTGCAAAAAACCTGTTAGCATTTTGCCCCAACAGATACCTGCAATGAAAAAAATCAAAGGTTTGCCACCGGTTGGTCAATCCAGCGAACCCGCAGGTTTAAACAATGATCCTGCAGTGCGGGAACGCAATAAAAAGGTGGCGGGATTGAAGTGTAGAGAATTGGTGAAACTGCAAAAAAATGGACCGCAGGAAGAAAGTAACAAAGTGATCCCGCAAAATGGAGACCTTGCAGGTCTATGGGGATGTGTTCCCACTGATAGATTTATCTACAGGTTTGACAGAGGTGAGAAAAAGTGGGGTATAATGGTTGACTAAATAGCTCAAGCATTTCCGCACGTTTTTTACAACAATCCCACTTATAAAAACTGGCGTTCCCACAGAAATAGGGTCAACGGGAATGATGGGGATGTTTTTAATGGCGCGTGGTGGTGGGGTTTGGGGCAGAGAGTGATTCTGCCTTTGTGAGTTCGCATTTCCGTGAGTTTAGGATCGCGATCTCGCAGCTACAGGATCGTGATTTCATGGTTGCGGGATCACAAACAAAGGGTGCTAAAATGTTGGTTAAATTGGAATTTGATTTTATGGCCAGGAGCGCTATTCTTGGTAAGGGACATTGGTGCCTACAAAAATGCCAAAAGACCACCTGCGTACATAAACAAACACAAAACCTTAGTTGGTTAGTTCAAGCATTAACAAACAAAAGTGTGATTATAGTAATCTGAATGCGAGGTCGTGCCAAAATGTATCACCTAATCTAGTAGTGTGATTATTGAATACTAACTATTAATGAAAGCATATACAAAACTAAAGCAGTTAGCAATTATGATAGGACGAGGTTATCACCAAAAGGAAGGCAAACCAAGAATGGTAAGCTTCTTGGGCGCAACCTATGATGACATAGATATGTCCCTGGTGGATAGGGAGTGTATGTTCATAGTGTGCTCAAGCTTCCAATGGGTAGGTGTTTTTACCAAGTGTGTAGATGTGTGAGGGTTTCAACAATAGAGGTGTGGATGTATTTTAGCATTATGATAGTGCAAAATGGTTATGATGTAGTGGTTAGTGAGGCATTATAAGTTTGCATAAAAGTGGATGGTGGATTGTGAGAGGGAAGGGTTTTATTTATAGGCCAAGGGGTAGAGAGATGGAGGGTTAGGATCTAAGGATGGAAGAATGGTGAGGTAGGGCTAGGATGCTTTAAAAGGGGAGCACATGTATTGTGTTTGTTTGGAGCCAATAGGGGAGTGACACTTGTCACAAGAAGGATGAGTGTGAGGGGATGGGATAATGGTTGGTCAAAGGGAGTTATGAGGGAGGATGAGTGTGTAAGAGGGATGTAAGAGGTATTAATAGTATGTGAGAGCCATAAATGCTCTTGGATAGGGATGGAAGAGGATAAGGGAGATTTTTTTATTTTGGCTTGGGTTAGCAAGTCTTAACCCTTGCTTAAAGTTGTACACATGTTTAAGAGGGTGATTATACTTGGTTTAGAAAGGGAGTTAGGGGGCAAGTGGCTTAGCTTTGATGGGATGGGTTAATTAGGTGGTTAAGTGAGGTTAGTATGGGTGAATGGGTTGGATTAGGGGTAAAGGTTGGGTTTAAAGATTTTTTTGGAGGGTTTGGATAATTTATTGAATGATTTATTTAATAAATTGAGGATGTGAGATTAAATTAAATAGATTGGAAGATTTATTTAATTTAATAGAGGAATAGGATTTTAATTGATAAATTGATTTTGGGTTATCATTTGATTTTATCAATTGGACTATAGTTGATTAAATTAATTAATTAACTAGGGGATGAAAATTAATTAATTAAATAATAAATATTTAATCATTAATGTTCTAGGAGATGACTATATAAGATTACCTAGTGATGTAATCAGATTTAGGTGTCGACACTAGAAAGTAATAATTGTTAGGGGTTTGTGTGAGGATTTTGATGTCTTTTTGAGGTATTTTCATAGCCTAAGTCCTAATGCAAGGGTAGAGTTTTATTCTAAGTGAGAAAGGTTCACATGCTTGGGAGATTGGAGAAGGATTGCGAGCAAATATGGAAAGTGGTGGAAATCCTCTGATCAAAGGATATCTCCTGTGGAAATCCTTTAACTCCAGCATTTCCACTAGCTATAATTTCTCCCCAAAATCTCAATATTTCTCCTTGGGATGAAGCGATGTGGTACAAACTTAGTTGTGAGGGTTTCTTTCCAAGGTAGTGAATTGATTGATGCAATGTTAAAACAATAAAGAGAAAGAAAGATGGTCATTTTCGCAAGGAAAACTATCGTAGTCGTGTGTGGTGTAAATCCTCTAACCAGAGGATTCCCACTGTGGAAATCCTCTCTTTTCAAGAGTTCCACCCTTCTCCTCATAAACTCAAAATTGATGCAAAATCATTCTAACACATGCACAATAACTTAAAATAAGTGAAAGAATTAGCATAAGGGTGCAAAATGACAAGTTTTGGGAGTCTGGCTAAATCATATTTGGTGGAAAACCTCTGACCAGAAGATTCCCACCACATTAATCCTCCCAAGCCCAATATTCCACCACCCTCTAAGGCATTCAAATCCAGTCTAAGGCATGAACTTAACATCATGAGTAAAAATAGAGCAAGAGATTGTCAAGGAAGGTCGAAATGGGATGAGTTTAAAGGCAGAGAGGTGCAAAATCATGTTTGGCGGGAATCCTCAAACTAGAGGATTCCCACCACATTAATCCTCTCAAACTAAAATTTACCCTTGTTTTACTTTTTGCCGAAATTGACTCCAAGCAAGTGTTAGAGGCAAAGGATGTTGTGTTGAAGCGAAACTGATGAGAAACAATGAAGTTTTGGAAGGACGGAAGGAAATGAAGAGATAAGTAAATTTGGTGGAAATCCTTTGAATAGAGAATTCCCACCGTGGAAATCCTTTGAGCTTAGGATTTCCACCAATGGAATCCTCCAATGTCAAGAATTCTACTACCCCATTTAATAATTTTAAACAAGAGTTGAAGATGAGGGATGCCAATTAGGGAGATATTTAATGATAACGAGAGAAAAGTTTGAAATACTTGTAGAAAAAGGAAAAATAATATTTGGTGGAAATCCTCTGACCAAAGAATTCCTACTGTGGAAATCCCCTCTCCTGAGGATTCCAACCACAATAATCCTCCCATCTTGGAAATTCCCCCTTTCCCGTTAACTTTATTTGCCGCATGTAAAATGAAAAACAAATCAAATTGGTAGATTGGAGAGTTGTAGAAGAAAGGAATTTTAACACTAAGTGATTGGAATTGGGATGAATTTTTATTGTGCTCGGTGGAAATCCTTTGGAAATCCTCTAACCAAAGGATTCCCACCATGGAAATCTTCATGCCTTAAGATTTCCACCCAAGAACTTTCTCTTCCAAGCCTCTAGAAATACCCAAGACATTGATCATTTCAAGAAGATAGAAAGGCTAGTCTTGAATAAGACAAATCCATTTTGTACATTATTAATGTGAATTTATTTTCAATTTCTTTCACGAACTTAAAGAAGCTTTCTTTTTTGTTTTGCAAGGCGAAAGATGGAGATGATGTCAAGGTTGAGCTTGAGACTTCAAGAGGAGAACCAGCTAGATGCTACAAGAAAGATAGCTCAAGCTTGAGGACTCAAGTGAGAAGAAAAGGTTCACGTTCAAGTTATCAACCTACAAATCAGATTGAAATCAAGAGGAAATTCAGGAAAGCACGAAAGATCCAACTACATAAGGACATATTCAAGGAGAATCAAGAAAGATCCAGTTCACGGATTCGCAAAGGTGCAAGTGATTCAAGTCAAATCCATGAGGAAATTTCAAAGGATGGAGAAAATTTCAAATGTTTAGAGATACTTTCTAACAATTGAGCAAGAAATATTTGCAATTTTAACAAACACCTTCTAGAAGCCAAGACTACCAGTACATGATAAGGATGATGAGACCGCAATTATTTGTCTCCTCCAACTAAAAAATTTCAATTTCAAGCACAATTAATCATAACATGCCAAGTGTCCTATTTTCTCATTGGTTGGAAAAATCAATGTAATTTCTTATTGGCCCATAAATTGGTGCCTTCATGTAATTGTTTGTAAATTTGGCAACCCTAATAAGGGTTTGTGGGAAGAAATCTTGGCCCTTGATCTTGAATCGATCTTGGCCCTTCATTGTAATGGAACTACTGTAAAAGGCCAAGGCCTTCTCATTTGTAATTCATTAGCTTAGAGATTGGAGGAAGTAGAGAGCTAGGAGATTAGAGTAGGCTAGTTAAGGGATAGACTTGATGAAGTTGTTGCTATAATGTTTGTCAAAGTAATTGATAATTCATTATTGGTTCTTCATGGTGGATTACTTAATATTGCTTTGTAGTATTGCATAGTTTCTTCAATATTTCACTTGGAGTAGATTCATTTTCATGTTGAAGTACTTTAGTTCAATGGAGGTTGTTGTGGATGTTTATTTGCTTAACAAAAACAAATTTGGGCCACTAGCCTCTTGCTGATGGTAGAAGTGCCTTGTGTGGTAAGCCGATGGCTGAATGATTTACATTCATTTGATGGGATTGGAGAGGAGATATTGATTTGAAAACCATTCGAGTGCTCCTAAGAAGCTTGCACTAGGTGGGTGGAGCCATTGGTGAGACTACATCTAGAGTCCAAATTCTCCATGATTCCTTGCATTCACAGTCAGGAGTAGAAGTTAGCCAATTTAAGTTTGGGTAGAAGTGGAAAGATTTGAAGATCAAAACTATATTTTCTTTGCACATTTTGGGGCAAAATCTTAAGAAGTACAAGAGTTGATATCCATTGAATGAATAGTGTAAGTCACTTTGTGATAACCAGCAAATCACAACATAAAACTGAGTGAAGTCCACGATTAAGAAGGAACCTTGAAGTCATTTCATGATCTTACTTTGCAAGCTTTGGGGCATGAGAGATGACCTTTTATGAAGAGAGGATTGAGTAATTGGTGTCTCTCCTTGAAACACCTAGTATTTGATTATGCAAGTTGTAATGGAACAAACTCACATCAAGACAACTAAGAAAAGTACGATATGTAACGCAAAGTATACAATTTTTACCTAACACTTAATGAAGCAAATGAATCAGTATATAGCAGAAGCTAATACTATATCTTTTCATGCAATAGTTTAAAGTTACAATATCATGCCTTTTCAAAAAGGAACAATAAACTTTGGAGATATTTCAATATAAACCTTTTGGCAACTCCATTTGGAGAGGAAAATAGAGAAAAACACTACCAGAAAAGGACCGGCTCTCTTTCTAGAGTGATCTTATACAAAATAATGGACAAGTGGATTACTGCCCAACAGGATCACTCTAGTGTATGTGGCAAGGTCATTGAACTTGTTTGACACAAAAATCTGGGATCAAACTTCCAATTGGGGTATATCAGCACCCCTTAGAGTGCAGCTGCTCTGTCCAAAGACGGCTTTTACATATGCAGCATCTGGGAAAGTATTACAATGCCACACTTAATGTACAAATTGGAACAGGTATAAGTTGTTTCCTCAAACCAAAAAATCTGTCCATAAAGGAAGCAGAGTTTAGTTGTCAACTAACTGACATCCTTTTCATTAGTTGGTAAAATAACTTTGTCAATGAACTCCACACCCTCCTCCCCATTGGAAGCATAAATTTCATCTTGTGATAAATGAAGACCTCCGACAATACTTATCTCTGTAGACTTGTCAGCAGAACCCTTGGTCATTAGTTTCCCTTGAGACCCCATATTCTCATCCTCTGATTGTCGAATACCCACCATTACAGTCCCATGTAAAGGTAAATCTGCCAGCTTATTTTTGTTTAAGGGTATCAGTTCTCTTGTGCTTTCTCCAGTATCTGCATCTGATGAATATGTTGTATCATTTCTGGCCTCACTTAGTCCAGCTGAAATTCCTCTGTCCATGTTGTTTTCCATAACATTCATACAATCATTATTAACAATTTTAATACGCCCAGAATCCAAATTACTGTCTGCATCCCCACATTCAGAGGCAGTCACTGTGTCATCTTCATCAAGCCCCCCAACTGGGCTATCAATGTGGCTACATTCATCAATACCAACATCATGTGCATCTTGATAACATTCAACATCACAGTCTCTATTAACAAGGGAAACATTCTCTCGCTTTACAATATTAAATATAATCCCATTGGGACTTCTTTCAGGTTGTAGCAAGTCACCTTCAGCAACTGCAATTCTAGATGTTGAGCCAGATATTCTACTACCCCAGCTCCTCGTTTCATAACATGAACAAAATCGATCATCAGTATCACTATCATTCAAAACAGAGTGACTGCCTGTAGGGTCTGAATACCTGTCCCAGTTCTGTCTATGTTGACTATTACAGTTGTTACAAGGTACATCCTGGCTTGATAACTGGGTGAGGTAAGAATTGATTTGTGATCCTAGCACTTTCTGGTTCTCAGAAGAATCATTAGCCTCAACCTCCTCCCTGTTCAACTGTTTGTTGAGCTCTGGATCAACATCAAAACTCTGAATAAACTTAGTTGCAGATGCTGTCCTCATCAAAGGACCTCCAATTCTTGTCCAGGAGGTGTTAATGTCAATATTTTCACTTTCACTGTCACTTCCATCATAAGTGTTACGAGAAAACCTCAAAGGGCGCCCAGATGGTCCCCCCCATGGCCCTCCAGGATGAGCTGCAGCTTCCACAAGACCATCTTCATCAAGTGAGCCCCACGAGCTCTCACGTGCCATGCAATTCCAAGAAGGAATTCTTTTTGCTGCATTGAACCTCATAGAGTTTCCCATTACTTGTGAGGCAGCTCTTTCTGCATTTTTTTTAACCCTGCGCATATGGTTCAGAAAAGAAACACACTCATCCAATACAAGTTCAATTCCACAATTGGCCTTGATTACAGAGAGTTTTTCCCAAGTGCATCGTCTCCCTTGATTGATAGCTTTTTGAAGCTCTACTTGAGATGGATTTTGTATGATTTTGGCAAACTGAAAGAAAAAGAAAAGTTGTGCCAACTCCATATTAGTAGAGACAAATGTCATCATGTCAAGATACTACAAAAGCCATACATGATATACATAAAGATACTACAAAAGCCACACATGATATACCTGTGCAATAGTAGCAGGCATAACAACTGTCACATCACCCTCCCAATCCTGCGAGAAAAGTTTTGCTATGCCACCCAAAGGAAAACCAAGCTCAAGAAACTGATTACATCTATGCTTAACCTCCATCTCAGCTAAATGGGCCAGCTGAAAAAAACAGAAACAATAAATATCTCAATTATTACTACATCAATTATAAATTTATAGAAATTTATAGAAAAGAATACAACTAAACCGAAAAACAGATGACAATGTTTCCAAGATAAAAATATATTAGACATTCTTTTTATCTTCTCAGAACGGTACCCAGAGTCATCAGAAAGCCATTATAGCCCCCTATTATTTGCCATTCATGTTATACAAAATGGAAACATATGCATAAATAGAATTCATCTTGCCAAATTCGCCTGGTTTAATGTCAAAGTCCATGTTGTAGACAACTGGATGGTGTTAAGTTCAAAACTTCTATAATACCCCAAAACACCAAAACAAAAAACATCCATATCATTAGTTTCTTACTCCATAACCCTGCTCCTCATGACACAAATATAGCACAGGATTAATATGTTGCCATCCTCAGGGCATGTCTCATTATTCATAGCAGAATAAGTAACTTTGAATAGAGACCAGTGCAACCACATTAGCACAGGATAAATATGTTGCCACCCTCAGGGCATGTCTCATTATTCATAGCAGAATAAGTAACTTTGAATAGAGACCAGTGCAACCACAAGGAAGTGATTACAAAATAATGGAAGCTATACTCCATATTATTATATAACAGGAGCTGTAGCATGAGGACCATGACATATATGTGCAATAATCAGATAAAAAGAAACTCCTTGGGGGTGTGAACTAGTACAGAACAATATTAATCCCAACCTAACATGCGCTAAGAGGTGCCAATCACCATCTATCTAGAACATATACTTAGGAAATTGTGAGTGCTAGGCTGTAAGGTCCATACAAATGCATAATCAATGTCAGCTTAGTAGCTTGATCATATTTACCCCACAATTGACACGTTCCCTAGAACTTTGGAAAGACGAAAAAAAATATTTTAAAAAACCAAAGGGTGTCTTGAAGAATGCACTACAAGCAAAAAAAAGAGCCAATCCAAGCCAGTATCACTTAGCAAGTGCTACAATCAAGGAAGACCTGCTTTGCTTAGTAGTCAAACTTGAAGAATAACATAACCTCATAAATCAAGGTGCAACAAAAAAATATCAATTATAGGCACAAAAACAAA
Source organism: Cupressus sempervirens (assembly GCA_028749045.1). Taxonomy (NCBI): domain Eukaryota; kingdom Viridiplantae; phylum Streptophyta; class Pinopsida; order Cupressales; family Cupressaceae; genus Cupressus; species Cupressus sempervirens. The sequence goes on from CM053793.1 coordinate 262,775,476, forward strand.
GTACAACAGTGCAAATGGTACAACTAAATCTAACTTCAAAAGTTTTGGTTTCTAAACATGCATAATACTGTTGTGCATTCTGCTGACCCTGAATGCTTGTCAGAAAAGTTAAAAACCAAGCACTGCAAAAATATTGGTACACCAATAAATAGAAAACTAAAACCAAATGTGTCTTGAAACCAAAGCTGTAAATACGTTTTCTGTACAACTTTTAAAAAAATATTTAAGGATGTAGTAACCTGCAAATGCCTAAGTTTAATAAGGTAACAAATACATCTTCAATAGTTTTTGAAGAGAAAATTTGATTTTAGTCATTAACCAGGTAACTATAATTTTGTGGAAAAAATAATAAGTTTAAAACTGCTATATAATCCATCCTAGCAAAGCTTATTTGCTTCTCAGTTCCATTCTTAGCTGTATTACATGATTTTGAAGAAGAAAGGGAACAAAACTTAAAAATTACCAATAATACTTTATTGCCTACCCTGATATGAAATGGATACGAGTCTATGACTATTTTTTAGCTGTGTGTTTAAACTTTAAATGTATGCACAACAACATTCAAAATACACATACAGTATTTATATGTCACCTTCCATCTTTATGGAAGGATTCCAGAATGAGAAAAAGACTGTAAATATTGCAAGCAATTATATGGATAAGATTCAAATGTCAGCTTATAAATGGTGCACATACTTGCGAGCTGCTGCTCTTTACATGAAGTAATAATTGGTTGTGTGCTACATGTACGAGATGACTGGTGGGCATAAAGAGAAAATGTAGATATATGACAGCTAAGTAGCCATTCCGAATTGGCACAATATGTTTTGTATTAGTTAACACCCTCTGTTTGTTAGATGGTCTATAAAAATGTTTGAGGTAGGAATGGTGAATGTGATCACTACTTTAAGCTCTTCACACCTTAGATACTTTCCTCATTGGTGAAGCTTTTGGAGCATGTACTGCCTTATACATCATCCTTATCTTCCAATTCTAAATAGTGAGAGTTTAGCACAAACCAACCACGTATACATATGTTAAATTCCTTAGAGCTGCTTTCCTGGGCATCTGTATTAAAATTAAGTATTTTGTGAGATTTGACTCATGCACTTAAAGCTATCTCACGATGACCCCCATAAACCACTAGAATTCTCATTTCCTCATGTATATGAGACATAACTACGAGGCAGGGGTATCCACTTAGCACATATGCACCTCTAAGCATTTGGTGGTAAAGGAAAAACATTCAGAGGAAATGCCCTTGAAAACTGCAATCGCCACTTGAAATTCTAATTAAAATGCCTGTGAAAGCCTTCCACAACATTAAGGAAGGTCTGATTACAAATGAGATGCAGACATTGGAAACCTTTGTTAGTGTTTTGTAGCTGCATGGGAGATCATTCTCACCTTTGTGATCAGCTAAGGTTTCTCAGAGTATTTTCACTTGCTGGACTGAAGCCATCCTTTCTTGGTTCAATCAACTGTGTTGATTATTTTCTGCTTCCACTATTTCTTATCAGACTGCGAAGGATCTTTCTAATCATCGGTTACATCTATTTGAAGAGTCACAACTTCTGGTGATAGCCTACGAACAGTATTAAGTCTTCTTCATCTACAGTTGACAATTGAAATGTCTTGAAGTAACTTGCAAAGAGTTGGTCGGTGGAAGTTATTCCACCTATTGTAATGACAGTCAAATTGCTATATTCTCTATTTTTTATGTCAATATTCAGAATGGAAAGTTTTATGTTTGCATAGCACTTGGAATTTGATGAGTTTCTTGTTTGTATCTACTGGAAATCTTAGAGACACTGCTGTGAACCTGGAGTGTTATTTTGTGACTGTTCAAGTCGTCTTAAACTTTAGACAATTAATTCTCGCCGCCTAGCAGTTGGCAGAGTTTTCTGATTACATCGTATATTTTATTCTTCACGGCATGTAGTTTTTGGGGATTCCGTCTTTGGAGTTCTGATATGGCACCATGTTTTATGCTTGTGCCCCGTGTCTATTCAATGGAACATCTTAATTTATTAATGAGTTGGCCCATTTCTGTATCTGCAGTTGATTCTTGCCACCATATTTACTTGTGCCACAACAATTAATATATGCGTAACCATCAACTGTTCATGTTCATGCTGCTTGGAGTGCAAACGAATGGGAGTTTTCGTTGTCTTTTGGTTATCCTATAATTTATGTGTATTCCTCGGTGAAGCATGAGTTTTTTTGGTTATTTTTGTAGAAGCCATTTTCTGGTTATTGATTATAATTCTTCTGAAAAGATAGTATCATCTAAGCTGTTGGGAAGACTGTGCAACTTCTGAAATTTTACTGAGACTTTTTTTGTTGATATTACCTCAGTGATTATATGTGTATTATTCTGTTGTGTATGATATATATAGTGTGTGAAGAAAGGCATTCTGTTTTTCAGTACTTTCTGTGAATAATTGTTAAGTGTTTACGATCTCAGTGAAGGATTCATTCCACAATAAAGCATGTGAGCTTTGTTTTGACTTCCATTGATTCTTCAATAAAAAAGATCTTTTGGTGTGGCTGGGTTTTTCCCTGGAGTAGAAGAATTTTCCCAGGGTATCTCTGGTGTTATGTGTTTTATGATTATCTGTCCTTTGCTATTTGCAATCCCTGTTCAAAACCTAACAACCTTGATGGATGGATATGCAAAAGCATTCTTTGGAACAAGATATCTACATCGGCATTGGGATTAATTCACTTCTCTTGTGCCAAAATTGAATGTAAATAGACAAATACTATGTCAAAATTCCATTACCTTCCAGCATTCAGTGATGATCTACACAGGGATCATGTTGCCTATCATATAGCCATGCCAAAGATTTTTTATGCTTTTCTCAAATGAAAAGTTTAAATATATCTAAAAGTTATTTGATCTCAGTTATGCAGACATATATCATGTCAAAATACATAAACTTAGAGGTATTTGCTAAGTGAGTGTTTATAATAAGCTGAATTAGGCAGTCACTGTAGCTCCAAATTCAATGAACTCATTGCAATTTCTAGCTTTGGTACAGGCAAAGACCAGGAATCCAACTGTGCTGGCAGCGTATTTCTGTGGAGTCCAAAGTTGTCATCACAGTGCATGTAAAATCCACTCAATGATGTGATCTGGCAAGGTTTTCCTTCTATCCAAAAGGCCATTTAATTGATAGCTAGTGAGATCTATGAGTTATATTTAACAAGGTTTCTATCTTGTCCAAACTTTTAAGCAATCCTTGGAGAATACTACAAGCCCAGATCAATGTTTATGTGTGGCTATGCTATCTCCGCTGATAGTGTAAGCACCATGATTTTGTTTATGCAGAGATGGATTCCTTGACGACCCTCCTTTGAAATACATATTGTACTTAATGTAATATTAAATTGCTTTGATTCATTACATAGATACCACTCAGCCTGGCACTTAATGATAACCTCTCCTAGATACAATATTATAATTATAGTTTTGGATTAAGGCAAAAACAGGTTTTAGAGGGGAACCCAAAAAACCCCTTACAAAACATTACAATAAATGTTCAATGAAGATAACCAAAACAAAACACTGTTGGCACAGACACAACCAGCAGACCCAACCAACACCCAAAGCCGACACCCGAAGCACACAGAGACAAAACAGGACACAGAACCAGAGATAACCAGAAACCTAAGCCAGCTCCTTAAGAGCTTTAGCTGCTTGCTTCTCAATGACAGTAACTTCCACCACAAAATCTTTCAGAATCTAAATGGCCTTGGAAGAAACAGGACTAGTCTTCCTCAAGCTCGCTCCCATCTGTTTGCCAGGTCCCCTCCATAGCAGCAGCATTAGCCTTCTTCTTCAAACCTCTCTTTCTGGCAACCTAGTTCTCATCTTTCTTCTCCAAGCTGCCAGACACCTTCTTAAGATCTACAGATTAAATTTAACAAGGTTTTATCTTGTCCAAACTTCCAAGGGATCCTTAGAGAATACTACAAGCCCTGATTGCCGTTTATGTGTGACTGCTATCTCAGTTGATAAGTGTAAGCACCATGATTTTGTTTATGCAGAGATGTATTCCTTGACCACCCCCCCCCCCCCCTTGAGATATATATTGTACTTAATATTTCACTGCTTCATTTCATTACATAGATACCACTTAGCCTGGCACATACTGATATCCTCTCCTAGATGCAATATTATAATTATAGTTTAGGTAAATACTAAAAACAGGTTTTAGAGGGGAACCCGAAACCCCTTACAAAACATTATAATCTAAGTTACCAATTCGGGTTCAGGGACGAATTCGGGTTTGAGTTTGGGGGTTCAGGCCAAAAAATAACTCCTATTTGAGTTTGTAGGTGGCTTCGTGAGAGTGTGTATGTGTGTGTGTGTGTGTGTGTGTGTGTGCTCGTGTGCGCGCACGCATTATATATACAAAAGAATTAGAGAATGTGCATAATTGCAAAACTAAGTCATTCCATTGTATGACCCAACATAGCATGCAAACTATTTTCTAGAACCTGAGAAGCAACCTAGCATCCTTGAGACGCCAACCATAAGGATGTCACAAATATAGGACAACCCATCACTGATTTTAAATCAGAAGTATTAAATTTTATAGCATTGGAAGTTTACAAGAAAACTGCTAAAAACTGAACACTTCAAATCTCAGAATTTTACAAATATGTGGTCCCTCAGAAATCAGAATAATGACTACTGTTGCTGTCTGTCTATTGTCACTTCACATAGAATCGCCATAAACTTGCGGCAGCAAACTGATAATGTTCATAAATTAATCTGACATACTCAGAATGCTGCTACATTCATTTCTTACTTCTGTTATAAGTACCTCGGACTGAAAAACAAAAACAAAAGTGGAGATTTTGCTCAGTTTTACTCTTCAGCGCGGATCCAGACCAACCCACAGTCCCAAATCCAGACCCTGCCCAGACTCGCTGTGAACCCAAGCAGCCGGGTCTGAACTCGGTAACAGAGATTATAATAGATGTTCAATGACGATTACCAAAAAAAAACACTGCTGGCACGGACACAACCAGCAGATCCAACCAATGCCCTAAACCAGACCCAGAAGCACACATAGACAAAACATGACATAAAACCAGAGACAACCAGAAACCTATGCCAGCTCCTAAAGAGCTTTAGCTGCTTGCTTCTCGATGACTGTAACTTCCTCCACAGAAACATTCAGAGTCTGAATGGCCTTGAAGGAAACAGGGGTAGTCTTCCTCATGTTCGCTCACGTGCATTTGCTAGGTCCCTCCATAGCAGCAGCTTCAGCCTTCTCCAAACCACTCTAACTGGCTTCTTGGTTCTCATCTTTCTACTCCAAGCTTCCCGACACCTTCTTGAGCTTATGAGTGACCACATTCATCTTCTCCTCACTGCTACGAACAGTGTCCTTCAAATTGTCTTCGTAAGATTTAATCTTCTCCAGGATCTGACCAACCTTGTCTTCTAAACTCTTTCTAGCCTGAATCTCATTTTCAAGTTGGGTCTACAGACTTACCACCTTAGCATTGAGGTTATGAATTTCGATGCAGATCCAGTTGTCCAGTGCAAGAGAGTGGTCGGCCTTAATTGTAGCCTTATGGAGGAACTCCAGAGGAACCCGCTGGTTATCCCCTGAAATCTCCATACTCTGCTAGAATCCTTTTTCCTCCCGACCTCGAGCTCTTTATGAGCAGGGAAAATATTAGGGTTGGAAGGACCCGCAGTTGAACCAGAGCTAGGGTAGCCTGCAATATTGGTAATAGGACTCTCATCAATCCCACATTGTTGAACTTCGTCATCAATATTTTTCTTCTGATTATCAGTAGCATTCTTGTTATTATTCTCCTGGTTTCCCACCATCTCCTGATCCTCCATAGGCAAAGGTTTGTCCTCTATCTACATTGGTGCTTTATCTTCATCCTTCTCAGAGTTTGATGCAAGGGCATTTTTCTCCTTTCTGGAATCTACAGAGGAAATATCTTCATCCTCAGTTTCCACACTTTTGGCTTCCATCAAGCAGCGACAGTCACATTCTTCTCAGACTTATGAAGGCTACGAGGAGACTCTCATCATCAATGCCCTTCTCCTTATCAAATTGCTTATGAAGACTAAGAGGAGACCTCTTAATATCTTTATCCCAAGGGCTCTTCCTAACTGCCTCAACAGGTCCCTCCCCCTCGGCTTTCCTCTTGCATTTTGGGTCCTTAATCACAAGGTTGGGAGTCCTCGATTTGCAGTAGTCAGAGATAAGGAGAATAAGGCCTTTGTATAAAACAGGCTTGTTAGATTTCTTTCTGTATTTAACATAGTTACACCACCCTAGGGGACAGGGGGGGCGGCAGAACAGGAGGACAAGTTTCCGGGACAGGGGGACAAAGGGGCCTTAATTTGGGGACGGCGGGGAGACTGTGGGGGGGTACAGGAGGGTGTGTGTGTGTGTGTGAGTGCACGCGCGCGCGTGTATATGGTACTTTAAATGCTAGTCATGAAAAGATGTATTGAAATATAAGATATAAAGATGTACAAGAGTGAATACTTGAACATTGGATTGAATTGGAACATCGAACATTGAACATAAATAGTCAACTCAGCAAATAGTCAACATCAGGATGTCCCCCATCCTCAATGGAGGTGGCAGAATATGGTTTTAGTGTGGAGCTCAATGTTCACTTTATTTCTGAGATTACTGGTCTTCGTTGCATTGGGAGGGAATTCTCCCCAAGTCCCTGGTGTGTCCAAGTCTCCAAGACGTGGGGCAAAAGGGGGTGGACACGTCCCCATGTATAGATTGTATTTAACCAAACTTTTATGCATAGATTTGAGCAGAAAGAAGGGGAAGGACACCCTATCTTTATGAAGGAAATGGTTAAGCAGAGCAATATGATAATTGTGGACTCTAGAATATCTCCCATCAAGAGTGAAGTAAGCCATGATGCAAGTGAGGACTGATTTCCAAATGGATTTAATCTGTTCTATATTGTAGTAATCCCCAACCTTCACAGAAAATTCCTCCTCCTCACTAGTTTTACGAAATTTACACACTAGAGTATTAGAACCTTCCTCTCTTTAAAGAATTCCCTCCCAATGCAAGGAAGACCAGTAATCTCAGAAATAAAGTCAACATTGAGCTCCACACTAAAACCATACATTTTTACAGTATCACCATTCCAGCCATTAAAAAATTCAGAAGTTAACTCCCTATTGAAACCGTGAAGGTGTTCCAGGTAAGTGGTAACTTCACTTTTTTCAAACCATACATTTTTACAGTATCACCATTCCAGCCATTAAAAAATTCAGAAGTTACCTCCCTATTGAAACCGTGAAGGTGTTCCAGGTAAGTGGTAACTTTACTTTTTTCAAGTTGCATCCACACCTCCTCCTTATCTTTCCACTGTTTGCATGAATCCGGCTCATGTCTCTTTGGTTTCCCTCCCATGGTGATATGAGCAATGTGCAGACCCAGATAGCTTTTCCAATTCCACCAAAGAACAAGAATTTAAAATAAAAACCAGCAAGAGTGTGTGGCATTAATAAAAAACACTTTTCTGTACTTGCCCTAATTAATAATGATGCTTTCCCTAACATAAATATCATTTCCATCTTTACAAAAAAACTTTCCAATAGCTATGTGTCAAGTCAGTTTTTATTATCTCCGTACTTTGCTATCTTTATTAATACTGCCTTGCCAAGTCATGATGATTTTACTCATCATAGCTAGGTTGACAAATACAGTCAACCACTTTGTTAGTTTCATGAAATGCATGGGAAATAAACATCTTGTTGAAGGTGGAAAGAATGGCCTCCACCTCCTTAATGATAGGTTCAATAGTCCACGAGGCTTTATTCTTGCCATGTAAGCATCTAACTATATTATTTGAGTCGTCTTTGACCCAAGATTGCAGCAATCAAGACATTTTGCAAGTTTAATGACATGGAGAGCTTCAGTTGCCTCAACCATGTGGCTAGTTTGCATCCCCAACAGGACAGCCACAGCATCAATACAATTTCCATTCATGTCTCCAATCACCCCTCTGTTGTGATGTGGAGCCTAATCAGACTAAGGTTAATTTTTCCCACTTTATTCAGTGCAATTTCCTTCCAAATTATTTCTACCAGGGTTTGGGGGCAACGCCCGCAAGACGGGGTCAAGGGGCAGTGCCCCTTGCAAGGTTGCTCCCGAAAGCTTAACCGACTTTATTATTGTATGAGGAATCAGCTGCTATTTTTCTATTGAACGACTTAATCTAGCCCTAATTTTTTAAGCGGCAAAAAACTTGTATAAAAATGGCTTAGAGTTAGAGATTTCCTAATGCATGATGAGATTGTAGCTTCTTGCGGCAGTATTGAGTTGTAAGGGATTACAGATTGTAATCAAGTTGTAATCACTGGATAATAAGAATATTGGACTTGTTGTTTGGTGGATGTATCATTGTTTGTTGGACATAGCCCTAGGATTGGTTGAGCCAATTTATCTTTGTGTCTTGTGTTCTCTTATGTGTAGTTTATTATTTTTTGATATTGGTTATATTTGCATGTAACTGTTAATTCTGTCTCTTTAATCCAAACACCCTCCACAACCAACTTGACCTGAATTACCTTTAGCAGTACCATCAAAGTTAGCCTTTAACCATCCGTCAGGCAGAGCGGCCCAAATCATATCCTCTGTCTTTCTTATTCTTCCCCTTGAAATTTAGATTAAATAATGAATTGGGATCATAAACATCTTCTTTGAGATCAACTTCTTTTTTAATTGCAAAGTAATTCTCTTTGATGGACCTTACAGTCTTTCTGCCAATCACCCACAATAAGGCCTCTCTTTCCCTAGAAACCCTGTTGTTGTGTTCCTTCCAAATATTCCAACAGATATGGGGAGCAACCAATGACCATGCCTTCTTTGGGTCCGTATTGGGTGTCTAACATTTCCAGGAAACACCCAAGACAGGTCCATCCACTAAGTATTTGTCCCCACACTTCCAAGGCAAAAGGACACTGGAAGAAAGGGAATACACCAACTCCAAGTCATTCTTACAAAGAAAACATCAATTAATAATACAAAAACCACTCTTGCGCAGGTTATCAATGGTGAGGATTTTATTTTGTATAACCAATAAAAAATCTCGATTTTAGGGATGAGACCTTTATACCAGCAGGAGACCCAAGGGGGATTATTCCCATCCAAAGCAAAGAAGGATGCCAATCCAGAAGAGACAGTGAAATTCCCACTGGAGCTAAAAGCCCAGATCAAAGAATCATAGTGATCATTTCTTATATTGTAATGCTAGAATTGAGAGTAATCTGGATATTTGGAAGACTAGGATCAAAAACATTTGAACTAGCCCAAGATCCATTGTTCCAGTAATCAGCAACCCTTTCACCATAAGCTGATTTACATCTCTAAATAATATCCCTGTCATAAGGATTAGCTTCCAGTGGCTCTTCCTGCAACCAGCAATCTTCTCAAAACCTGATTTTACTGCCATTCCCTAGTTTCCACCTATTCCCTTTCTCAGCAATTGCCTTCACTTCCTAGACTGAATTCCAAATGAAAGAACCATTTGTAATCACTGGAGAATTGAAAAACCCTCTATACATGGAGAATTAAAAAAGGTACTTTTTCTCTTCCAAATAAGATTCCACTCCCTCTCCTCCCCATACATCCTCCAGATTTGTTTGGCTAGAAGGGCCTTATTAAGCAGCCTAATAGGCTTGATCTCAAGTCCCCCTTGTTTTTAAGGTTTGCAAAGCTGATCCCAGACAATCAATGGCAATCTCCTCTTTTCTTCCACTCCAGACCAGATTAATCTTTTCTGAATTCTTTCCATTATATCAACAAATTTGGCCGGTATTTCAAATAAGCTAAGAGCACAGATTGGAAGATTTTGAAGGCTTTTTAAGGAGCACTTTGCCAGCCTTGCTTAAAAGGTTTCCTTTCCAACCTACCATTTTCTTATTGAATTTATTAATCAGATTATTCCAGAAAGAATCTGGGGGTTTTAGACCCAGGGGCAAACTGAAATAGGATCAGGGAAGAACAGACAGAAAACAGCCAAGAATTTTTGAGATTTTCTACTGGCCTTGCTCCAGAGTATTGACAAAATAAAGTGAGCATTTATCCGAATTGATAAGTTGTCCACTTGCACTTGTATAAGTATTTAAAGCATATTTAATGTTTCTCGCCTCTTTGATAGTAGCCACCCCCATGAGAATGGTATCATCCACAAATTGTTCATGGAAACAAGTTTGAGGATGAGATGAAGGCATCAGACCTTGAATAATCCCAGATTCATTGAGTTTAATAAAAAATCTACCAAGACACTCTGCCATGACAGCAAAAAGAATGGGAGAGATAGGATCCTCCTGCATGAGGCCTCGTGACAATTCGAAGAAGTTGGATGAAGCGCCGTTACCCATCAATTTTATAATTATAGTTGCTTGTTGGTATTTATTTTGCACATACAGTTCCTCAATAATTTATAAATTATACACAAATGTTAACATTGATCAACATTGACCTGAAAATGATTCATTTTATGCAAATCAAAAGAAAAACTGAACAAGACAGATAAGCAAACCTTTGAACAAAAATAAAACACTTTTAGGAAGATTTATTTGTTAGTTATTTGCGGTTCTAATTTCTGGGAAAAATTTAAGGATTGGCCAATTGGGGGAAAAACAACATATAAAATTTCTTTATATGAACATACCTTGGCTGCAAAATCTCCTCCATATGCTCTAATGAGCTCCTTGAGTCTCAACAGTGGTGCAATATGAGGATTGGCCTGACTAACAATAAAGTGGTTGACATTGAACAGCTCCTTGAGCTGCATCATGGGAAGATCACTCTCAAGGCTTCCATCTCTCCACTTTCGCATCCCAATGCCCGATGATGACTCGTCAGGACCAACCTGAAAGGGGGTATGGTATGGCACAAGCTCACCATTCCTATCCTTGGCCATCAGCTGCTGAGCCTGAAACAGCCCCGGGAAAGCACAAGAAGCAGTTACTGCACTCCATATCACAACATGTGGGGAAGTAAGGTAATTAAGGCACCTAGGAGGTTCGTGCTTCCTGGGAGAACACACAGAAATCCCCAATACCCTACCAGTCCTATCATAGGCTTCCTGAAAGGTCATATTAGATGTCAAGGTCCTCAAAATCCTCTGCAACTGCCTGGTCTCATGCACAGCACCCAAGGTAAGTATCCTTCTAACAATGGCAAATATGCCACCTAACTGATCAAAGAATCTGAGAGACGGCAATGAGTCCTCAAAAAAGCTCTGCAATTCTGGCCATGTCCGGGTGGCAACAACAGAGCACATGATCGATCCTACACTTGCACCCGCCACAACCCTTGGCAGAAGCCTGTTATCTATTAGGGTTTTCACAACACCAACATGAAAGGCCCCAAGAGAAGCACCCCCACTGAGCAATAATGCTGTCCGGCCAAAGGCATGCCTTGTTTCATGCATAAATGCAAGCTTTTCTTCCAGCACTAATTCCTCTGAGTCCCAATCACACACCATCCTCAACTGCATTGAGACCTCATCTATATATTCTTTAATCAGCTTTGGTACCTGCAACAAGAAAAAGGAGAAAATTTAGTGGCCGGTACTTGCAAACCAACTTATAGAAAATTCAAATAATGTTATCAAAATTTCTCAGAAACAAATGTGGGAAGATTGTTCTATAGTTAAATCTAAAAGTCAAAAACTATTGAAAATTCAAATGATAATATATTCATCTTAATTTTGGCAATGCAAATATCTTTGTTAATTCAGCCATTTTTTTGCCCAAATACTTAAATTCTCAAGCAAACCAGGAGAATATGTGAAAAAATAATATAAATCAATAGAATTCTTTAAAATTGTCTCAAAAGTTTGTACAATTGTTAACCGAATTCTAGAAAACAATTTTTCTTAAACATTTGCCAAAATTTTGTAAAGAACCAAAAACATATTCACCTCAATTTGTAGAGCTAACTAAGGACAATATAAAGTTCATCCTTAAGCCAGAATTTAAAAGATTCCAAACAATTTATCTTAATGTTGGGAAATGAAAGCTTTTGTTTTACTCAGAGAAGATATCGCTTACTCGTTTACAACAAATATAATTTTGTATGAATGAGTAAGCTTTTGAATGAGTAAGCGGCCTACAAAAACATCCGATCTCTCTATGATGTCATCTTGAAGGCAGACAACATGCATAGCTTATTTGAAGGGGATAAGATAAAGCAGACTGCTGGTTTTTTGGTTTAGATACATACCAAAATATTAGAAATGGAAAGGAATTCGGAAGTTATCTAGTGCAGTTGCTCTTTGGTCCCTAGACTGCTCTGGTCTCGTGGACGTCATTAAAAACCATTCATTCATTCATTCATTCTCTGAGTTACCTGGAATTTTGGTATTCGATGAACAAAAACTTTAGCAACTAGTTAATAAGCACCACACATACAATAAATCTTTGCCATGACTCTGGCAAGAATTCCCTTCACTGCGCCACAAACACCATTAAGAGGCGCTTGTGTGATTTGTGCTCGCTTTGCCACTTCTGATTATTATCATAAAATTGAGAAGTCACAGAAGATATGACTACTAGAGTAAAAAGGTAATCAAATCATCAGTTGAGTACTAAATAAGCTATGCAGTTAAAAATCTTACAGAAATAAATTCTACATCGTATTCGCAGTTAAAAATCTTACAGAAATAAATTCTATATCGTATTCGCAGTTAAAAATCTTACAGAAATAAATTCTATATCGTATTCAACTGAGGGAGTTCCATTTACAAAAGAAATGCTTAGAATTCAATATTATTAAAACGAGGGTCACTAGCTGAAACGGGCCTTGTGCAAATCAGGTATAGAAAAGTTCATTTTTGCATATATTTTGGAAAAATTATAGCGTTTGCACAAAATATGTTCAAAATTAATCTTGTGGGGATTAGCGAAGAAATTATAAATAACGAATTGTTCAGGCGTTAAGTACGGAGTAATTTTAAGGCAGTTCATGAGAAACAAAATTTCCTCTAAATCTTCACCGAATTTTTGAAAAATTTAAAAGATCTATAAATTTTCAAGAGGCTAAACATTTAAAATGTAAACCAATTTGGATTAAGTCAAACATTTCCAACCTGCAATCTGGCCTTATGAAGTTGCGGATTACACATATTTCCGAGATTTCGGACCAGATCAGCTCTGAGGCAAAATATTATATCCCGCAGGCCTCCTTCCTGCCGCCGCTGCACAAGCTCCCGGAACTTATTCCTCACCAGCTCCTCATCATAAAAATCAGCCTCATTTTTCTTCGAATAGCTCTCTTTCTCCAGCATCTTAGCAGCATGTGACCACTCGTCATAAGTAAGCGCATTTCGCATCAGATTTCTCCAAAACTTGCGCCGATATGCGGATCTGGCCTTGGCTTTCACATCCGTATGCCGCTTCAAAAAAATTGCAACGCATAATACTAAGGGCAACCAAACCTGGGGGTTTCTGGGATTCAACCAAGATAAAACCGGGGCCAAAACCTTTCTAAACTTACGATAATAATACGCTACAAGGATCAAAGCCCCTTGGCAAATTTTTCCAAAAGATCTGCAAAACAGAATTCTGAGAGCAATTGTTCTACCCACCAGGGTATTTGGCCCGATTATAAATGAATCCACTTTGGCCTCGCTACTGATCTCCATTGTTCCTTGATGCCTATTTTCTCACAGGTGCAGAAGCGCATGGACATATCTACATTGGGTATGTGTGGGCATATATACATTGTGTATACATCCCAACTTCTGGAATTTTTGGCAATTCCTACTAATTATGTTGCGGGCTGTGTTTATTTGTTCTGATAATGACATGATAGCACGTGTTTTTGCGTGTTTGTGTCTATCCACGATTTGAGGTGAAAAGCGTCCAAAATAATTCAAAGTTCGGGTTTTTCATCTTTTCCACCCCGCATTTGTCACCTGCAACTTCTCTCACGCCACGCCAGCTTTGAATTTTGTTGGTTTTCAGTGATATCTTTGGTATTGTGGGTCCAATTTTTATCCATTACCATGCCTCTCCGCCGAAATCGGCTCTCGCTTTGGGGGCAATCCGGTTATTTTTTTCGGAGGGTATAGCAGCTGAAATTTTAGCTCAAAGGATAATTTAGGGTTGATGAATCGTATACTCAATATTTAGACGCTGTTAAAAGTATTGAAATGTTTTCTTCTTTCTAAGTCTCTGATATTAATTATAAAAGGAATCTATGGTTCCTTTCATTTTAATGATGTTTTCTTTATTCTCTAATTATACCTTGGTGTGCAATGAGTGGGTCCAAGATACGTAAAAAGGAGCATAAAGTAAGTTTTATCATTTATTCCAGTGGTCATTAGCTATCTAAAATATATTTATGATGTTTCATTTTAGTGGAGTTTCATTCAAACTCGGTATTAAAAAATAGAGATCTATTTGGATGAAACATTTTTGGAAGAGCTAGTAAGGTTCTTTACGTTCATGACAAGAATTTAGAGTGCTAAAGCTCTTGAGCATTCATATCACTTGGGAAAACATGCTTTTATATAGATCATAATAATGAATTTATCGCAAATTTGTGGAAATAAAATTCAAGATCAGCACAAAACCAGTCAAGATTGTAGACTTTAAGACTAAATTATGATCTTAGTGTGAATTTTTTATTTTATTTTCAAAATAAGTAATTAGAATCATCAAATAGGAAATAATTTTTTTCTTCAAAAATTAGACAAATTCCATCAAATGGCACTAACATCAAAAGAGCTAAACAAAATTTGGGAAACCAAGATGCGTGGAATCTCTTATTCCTTCAACTGCTAAGTGTTTTACCATTCTATTTTACTTTATTGTTTTATCAATTTAAGAGTGAGATTCAAGCTATATTTATGAGTAAAGAATAGACACAACATATTATTGTTGGTAATTTGGCTAGGATAAATAGTATGAGGTTTGTCATTTATGGCAACATATACTTAGTGTGAAGTGAGAGAAGTATGGAGATATAGCTTTGTCAATTAGACTTAGAAAATTGTCTAAGTATCACACAGTTTATCTGACAATATAGTTAGAATTTTGATTGGCGTAGTTCATAGAGGCAATATTGGCATGTGTGCTCTTAGCTATAGCAAGTACAGTATGTTAGGATACCACAACTATGTGTGCGAGGCACTACGGACAGTTCGAATGGAGTTATTGCAGTCTTTCCAGCTGTAGTAATGTGTTGACTAAACATGACATAATTAAGGAATCAAATATTTTATAGGGCCCGTTTGTTTGCTGGAATTAACCTGGAATAGGGAAACGGGAATAGGAAAATTGGAATAAATCTATTCCAATTTTGGCCCAAAATGAGAATAAATCGAATTCCAAGTATTTTTTGGAATTAGATTTATTCTTGCATTGGACCAAAATTGGAATAGATTTATTCCAATTTTCCTATTCCCGTTTCCCTATTCCAAGTTAATTCCAGCAAACAAACGGGCCCTTAAGGAAGTATATTGTTTAACAAAATAATTACTTGACTAATTAAGGACAACATCATAGATGTTAACCCTAGGTGGGTAAAGTGAAGTTTTATATATTAAGACATGTGTGAAGACATGAAGGCCAACGGTGCATAATATTATGAAAGATTATGGTCTAAAGGATAGATTTTGAAATTTGAAGTTGTGTGTAGTAATGTGGTGTAATTTTTTATAAGTATGTGATTATTTTGTGATGTGAACTTTGATGGTAAAGCAATAAAAGGGGGAGTATGTGAAGTTGATATAGCGAGCTACAAAGGTTATATCAGATATTGAAGTTATTGGCAATTGTAAAGAGGTTTTTGTATCTACTTTTTGTATATTGAATATCATTTGATATTGCATGTTTGGGCAATGGGCTCAACTTGTAAACATTCTATAATTGCAATAAAACTCCTAACAGGGTTGAGGCTTCTAACAGGGCCTAATCCTCTAACAAGGACTGAGACACTATACAAATGTAATAGACTCGTAACAAGGTCAATCTATTTCACAAGATACTTTTGATTAGTGGATCATTTTGTGAGTACCATCCCTACAGAGGTTTTCCCTTGGTCAGGGTTTCCCTAGTTAACAAAATATAGTGTGATGTGTTGCATTACTTTATGGTTGTGTTTATTGTTCATCTTAATCAGTTTATTCATTTATGCAAATTATAAGATTGTTAATGATATCCATAATTGAACAAAAGTTTGAGAAATACTTATTAACCCCCTTCGCCCAACCCCTCCCCCCTTCTCTCAATTTTTCTTATTTCTAAGAATTGCATATCATTTTTTTTAAATATCAATGATACCTCAAAGCATGACATTCAATGTTCTTAAGAACAATAAACAGTTCTTTGTCATATATAAATTATTCCATTGTATTGATAAGACATGTCTAAGCACAAATTATTTTGTTTAAAGAACCTACTCACATGATCAAGTTAACTTAGGTTCTATAATCCATCTTGCAAGAAATGTTTTTGTTGGCTACAAAATGATATCTTTTGACTTTTGTTTTTAAGTTAGTTAGGCCATCTAATCATTGAAACTTCAATTGTTTACTCGTTTTATTCGGTTGTTTGTTTGTTTTATATGTTGAATGGGGTGAAAAGGAAATAATGGTGCTTGAGATATTATGAGTGGGCTCGCTCATCGTCGGATTGTCTCATCTCAACGGCTCCCGTGGCAGAGTGTGTCGAATTACAATGACAAGCCAAATCAGATGGCTTACGTGGAGACTCCTTTCACGTCCAACTTGGGTTTTATTTCTTCCTCATCTTGAGTCCTTGCCACGTCTCACGAGGAACTTGGATAAGTCTCAAACCTTAGATGTTATTATAAGAGATATTGTTGATAGGTGACCACTGAACTTATATCTACAAATTATTGTAATTTTAAACTAAATAAAATAATTTTATAAAACTTTAAAAGTTGCTTTACGTGTATTTTATTCAACTTTGCAATATTCAAACACGACTTAAGTTAATTATCTCCACTAACTAAAAGATAAATATGTTTGTTTTATTCAAAGGTAAATATATTTGTGTTTGTTGTCACTTATAGTTGTTGTTGTTTTACAGGTGTGTGCTGAAATTTATTCAACCACAATATGTCTAAGTTGGATTGATAGAGTGGGCTCTATGATGAGAAGGAGGATCAAGACAAAATAAAATTGACTTTAACATCAATGTTAAATATATTTTACCCATTTCTCTACCCCTTCATATCCCCCTTTATCTTCATCTCTTCTTTTACTTCTTATAAACTAAATCTCATAATGGTAAGATCACTTGTTTTATATTGACTGATACTTTAATTTGTAAAGATTTGAATTTTAATTTCTGGGGAAGATTGTGTGAGAGTTTTTTTCTCCATCAACGTTTCGGATCATACTGTATGATCCATCATCAGGATGCCACTGAGTCACTGAGAGCAAAAAATGGAGTGCAGATCTAGGAGAGGGAATAAAAAGAGGATGGAGAGGAGGGAAGGGGCACGGAGACCGAGGAGGCACGGAGGACGGAGGAGGCACTTCTCTCCCTCTCCGTCCTCCGTGCCTCCTCGGTCTCCGTGCCCCTTCCCTCCTCTCCATCCTCTTTTTATTCCCTCTCCTAGATCTGCACTCCATTTTTTGCTCTCAGTGACTCAGTGGCATCTTGATGATGGATCATACAGTATGATCCGAAACGTTGATGGAAAAAAACTCTCACACAATCTTCCCCAGAAATTAAAATTCAATACTCATGGATTGTGGAAATCTGTTTGCTTTGATTGTAAAGATTTGTAAAGATTTTGATCAAATCAAAGCCTATTTTTAAAGAGAGGTAATAAGTAAAAATCTTGAGGAGGTAAGGTATGTACAATCAATTCAAACTATGTCAAACATGACATATTTTCCAACACATCTTTGTTATCGGTGACTTCTCTCACACCACATTGGGTTTTAATTTTCCTTGTTTTTAGTGAAATCTTTGGTTTTGTGGGTCGAATTTTTTATCTACAAATCCTCTATGTCAAAATCAGGGCTCAATCTAGGGAAATTTTTTCAAATTGGAGATGAAATTTTATAGTCAAAAAGGGTATTTAAGGTTGATGAATTGTGCAATTAATCTATAAATATTGTTGAAAGCATTGCAATATTTTAACTTTTTGAGTATTTTATATTAAGATATGTGTTATAAGGGAATGCATGGATCTATTAAAGAGCTTTGATTGTTCTCCACGCAAATTAGTACCATTGTAAAAATCCAACTTGGTATAACTCAATGTCTTTTCATTGGTTGATGTCAATTATTAAAATCATGTAAAAATCTCTCTTGATATACAAAATTAGGTTTTGTATGATGGTGCTATTTTATGTGGAAAGCAATTATGTACCTATAAGAGATGCTTCTATAGTGATTGATACTATTTTCTAGAGAGGTTTCAATTAGACTATAAGTTTTCTCTAAAGAGGTCATAAAGTTCAAATCTTCAAGGAGGTAAGGTATGTACATCTTGTTTGTGGTATAATTAAGTGTCTGCTCCATGGAATATGGGGTAGTATCATATATTTTAAGTTGTCTCAATATATATTCCATGATGTCATGAATTGTACTCCATTTCTATTTCATTACATTTTGGAAAGGGTGGAAGATTAACAAAGGGGCACTAGTTATGACCTTTATAGTGAAAGGATACAAGGGAGGACTAATAAAGTTTACTCTCATTACCATCCACAAACCAATACAAGGAGATTAAGTCTTTTATTAAATGGAGCATCTTTTTTATTTGAGGGATTCATGATTTGAGCTCTCATTTAATAGTTTTTCAATTGATAATAAATTTGTTTAAAATGGTGCATTTTGATGAGATGTGGATCTTGAAGTATGTAACAATTAAGTCTCAATCTAAGGTAATTATTGTATATTATGAAAAGGGAAGCAGTGCAAATAGCTAAATTGTTTCTCCTTTTCAAGATTGCACATTTGGAAGGAAGATTTCCCACTAGGTTCAAGAGGAGAGTCAAACACTAAGTAGGTTTGTGATCCTTTGTTAAATATGTACTGATAAAAATGGAAATGGAAGAAAATGAAAATATAATGCAAATGATAATTTATGAAAATTATTTGGAAATAATAGAATAATAAAGAGCTTAAATGTATAGAGTCATAAATCAGAATACAAATATGAGTTATAGTTAAAATCTAAGAACAAAAAGCAAGATACAAAATGGATTTGGTGATTTGTACTTGATGTTTTTGACTAAATGTTCTAGAGAACTTCTAATGGTTTTCATTTTGAAATTTGTCTGATGGCGTTGTAACTTTTTTCTGCACATAGAAAAATAAATGGAAAAGATTGTCTAAATGGGGTTTTCCTTGGTCAAGCCCGTTTTTAGGGATCAAACTTGAAATAAAATGAAATTGCATAAAGGAAATCATATAAATGGGTGAATATTTGATTCACCTAGCATAGAATGAAGATACTCAAAAGCATTTAAAATCAAGGAGTTGACCTTAGACTATAATGTAGAATAAATTATTCCCTCACAAATGTGTACATTAATGAATGTCACTCTTAGATCTTCAATGTAGATATGCTCAATAATCACTTGCAATGGAGAAAGAATATAAATGGAAGGAACAATATTCTTGCTTGATTGATGACTCGTCTACTTGGCCATAATGAGAGAGAAATTTTCTTCAATTGGAGAAGATCTTATTTGACTTGAATGATCTCAAAGAATTAGAGGCTTGGTGACACTTCGTCTTGGGTGCTTGCTTGCAAATTTTGAATCCAAATTCTCAATTGCTCATGATTTCTTGAAAGTTTGATTGTAAATGCTTGCACTTGATAGTGAATACTTGAGGATAGTAATTAGTATAAAAATGAGGGGAGATGGTGTTTTTTAATATTTTATTCATCATTTCATGATTCAAAAATAATCTAAGGCAACTGTGACATCAAATTTTCTGCTAATACCCCAACATAGGAAATTTGGGCCACAATTCTTGGGGACAAAATAAAATTCACATTTTTAACCCCTAAGAATGAGCCAAAATTTGGCTAGGGTGTTGGAATAGGTGAAAAGATGTGAGAGGAAGGATAACAAGTTTTTAGGAACAAGCACAATGGGAATACAAACCTCAAAATCACCAAAATGGGTCTAATAAGTCCTAATAAAGTATCCAATAATGAGTGCTAACTTTTTTAGGATGTTGCATCTAGCCCCCACTTTAGCAGGAGTATGAAATAAACACATACTCATGGTGAAGTAGATCATCTCACAAGAATAATTTTATCAAGGTCAAGGAGACAAAGAAACATAAATCCCTTAACTTAAGTCCTCGTCAAAACCAAACCAAAACAAATGTGTGTGTGTGTGTGTGTGTGTGTGTGTGTGTGTGTGTGAGAGAGAGAGAGAGAGAGAGAGCAACCTAGTCAGGTATTGCCTTAATACGAATTATGCAAATAGAAAGTATTTATAGTATACCAAGTTGTCTTATGCTAGTCAACCCATCAAAGAGGATTACTCCTTAAGAAAAGAATTGTCTCCATTAAGGTATCGAAAGGGAAATCACGTCTAGAGAAAGCATTATCCCTAAAGTGATCAAAGAAAGGAAGATTAAAGTTCTTAAGGAAATCATTGTCTCTATTGAGGGATCTAGAAAAGGAGGATCAATCCTTAAGGAAAGCATTTGTCTCAATTATGAGATCTAATAAAAATATGATGACAAGGAAAGCATTATCCCGTCAACTACCTAAATGAGAGGTTGCTTTGAATTTTTGTCTATGTGTATGTAAAATGTGAAACAAGGAACAAGTTTATGCCCCCATGTTAAATAAATTCTAAATGCTTTAACAAGAGAAATAGATTTAATGGAGCATACATGCACCTACAAGAGACATTTACACGATGAGATACCTCCAAGAAATAATAAATCAAATGAAATGAACACATGATAAGAGAACACAAAGGGATCTTCTATTTGAGAGATTAGTATGGATACCAAGATGATATTTTCATGATCTCCTAAAGGTAGTAGAACTAGAAGAAGAGAATATAGGAGTCACAAAGATTCTTCTTCTTGGGTTGGCATTGTAGAGACCAAAAAGAACAAGAGACGCAAGCGTCATAGTTCCCGCTAAATGCATAATGGTTGCAGTGTTGTGGATTGAAAAAATAAAAAGTAGAAATAAGATGGAAAAAATAAAATTTAGAGAAGTAAGAAAAAAACTAATAGATGTGCATTGATACAAAGCACTCTAGTGATACAAAGCACTATTGTTTGTCTGGACTGAATGTTGATGCTTCTTGTATGGGAGAGTATATGTGATGGACAGAGTCATCTAGGACTCTTGATAGATGTTGTTTTGAACAATGTCTTTAGACACTTGAGCAGGTCAGAGACAATTGTTACAGTGATAGATGGTTGTTGAAACCTTTGACATTGATGTCAATGGGAGAGAGATTACAACATGAAAAATATTTTGATAGATAGATAACATTGAGGTATATCAATGGGGGAGAATGATTGATGAAGATGATTTAAAAGGAAAGGATAACAGTCTTTAACAATTGGTATTCTTGGAACTAGATGTTTTTCATATATGTTGTCATCAATGCCAAAGGGGGAGATTGTTAGAAGCATGAATGTTGATGATATTCCTATGGGGGGGTATTGTAGGAACATTATTAGATCATTACCATGATGATATGTTACATTCATGATTATGTTTGTCATTGATGTCAGACACTCCCTTCGACCTTCAGTGAGTCCCTCTAGCCTCAGATACTCCCTTCGCCTTGAGAATCTTTCTTCGCCTCAGGACATTCCCTTCACCTCGAGACACTACCTTTGCCTTGGGAATATTTCTTTGCCTTGGGACACTACCTTCAGCTTGGGAATCTTTTTTCACCTCGAGACATTCCCTTTACCTTGGGACATCCCCTTCGCCTTGGGACACTACCTTCGCCTCGAGAATCTTTCTTTTCCTCGAGACATTCCCTTTGCCTTAAGAATATTTCTTTCACCATACAGTGTGAACATTGCCTCTGTCGTATGGTGGTCTTGCTATACGGTGAGACACATCCACCAACGATGGACTCTCACTTCGTCACTTCTTAACAACCATAATGATTAGATTAATTGACTTAAAAAATAATAATGATTCAAAATTTTAAGTGAACTATAAATATCACATTAACTTTTATTTATTTTTTAATAAATTATATCATAAACTATACTTTCAATTATATTTTCTTAGATTCTTCACATATACTAAATTATATATTGATATATACTTAATGCTACTAACTCAAACCACAACAATGAAATGGAAAGAAAAGGATTGCACAATGTCTTTTGATAACAAGGCAAGACCATCTAAATCCAACATACCGAATGCAATTCTAATTATATTTTAATGAGTTTTTCTTGCATGAAAAATCACATCAATTATGGGTGGTTATTGTAGCAATTTTTTAATACAATTAAACAATTACAAAATAATTAAATTATTAAACCAAACTCAAGCATTTGCTTCCAAATCTATTTTTAACAAAAGGTAGCGACTCTAGTTCCATACGGTCTCTTGTTTTCTTGTTCTTGACTTTTAGTTTAGTTTTTATGATTTCTTTTGTTCTTTTATGATTATTTTATATTTATATTTATTTTGATCTTAAAATTGACTTATGTTTGGTTCTTTTATTTTTAATGTTGTAGATTTTGAACATCATTCTTTTATTTTGTTTCTTATATTTCTTTCTTTTAGTTTTTTTTTCTAAATGTGTGTGTGTGCGCGCGAACGCATGTGCATGTGCGTGTGCATGTGAATATTTATGTGTGTGTGTGTGAATATTTCATTTCTTTTTTTTGTCTTTAAATTTATTTTAAGTCTTCATATCAAATTTTTATCTTTAAAAAAAAATTCCATACTTCTATCTCTCTTTTTATAACTTTTTTTTTACACTTAAATATTTATAACAACACTAAAAACAATCTACCATCTATATAATACACAAGAATAAATTAGTCATATTGTCAAAAGGACACCCATGAAGCATTATTTAATAAAGGTACAAGTAGGAATTATGCATCTTCAATATAGTGAGATAATAAGAACACCCATATAATGAATCAATGATAACAAAATGTAATTAAAGAACATTTGTACAAAATGTAATTTAAGAACATGTGTACAAAATGCCATTTAAGAACATGTGTACAAAATGTAATTTAAGAACATGTGTTATTTTGGGGACATGTTAAACAACTCACTAGTTTTGTTTGTGCATCCATATCTTGCATACAAATAAAATATCTAATATTTTTTTTAAAGCTATACTTCAATTGATGTTGATACATTGTTCTAAGTTTTCATATTTGCATAGAAGGGTATATGCTAGTAAAGGTTTTATTTTAGCTGACCACGATATATATATATATATATATATATATATATATAGAAAAAGTCTTTATTTTAAATCGCCTGTGAAAAATAATGTGGACCGGAGAAATATTTAGTGTTTCAAATGTTAAGGGAAATTACAATAAAGAAATTGTGGTTGCTACCAAAGCAAGAGCTCTATGCTAATGTTACAAACTGGAGGATTCTGTATTTTGTAAACAAATGTGAAGTGATTTTTAGAGAAGAAAAAGTTATGTGACAGTAGTCAAAGTAGAAATTTGTCGTGTTTCTTGGATGGTGGCCATTTTTGGAATTTCAAGCTAAGAGCAACCACTAATGGTGGCCAATGCTTCAAATACCATCATTGCATTGCCTGTGGTGGAGCAACCACATACGAAGGAGACTTATTGTCTAGATCTTTTAGGGGAGTTGTTTGGAGGAATGAAAGAGGCTTGTGGAGAATGGGAATCTCTTGATTATATGATTATATTTGGTTTTGGTTTTCTTGGGATTTAGAATATAACAAAGTATGCTTTTGTACTTTGATAAACTACTCTGAATCATCTACAAATATTTAAAAGTTTAGAATAGAAATAGTATAATAATTTTATTTTAATTTGATTGAAAGTTTGGTATTTTATTAAAATAATGATTAATTATTTATTATATTAGATTACAAATTTAATAATTTTAATAAATAATATGTTAATAGATCTTTGGTTTGTTGGTGAAGTTCAAATATTTTAAATTATTTCATTGGAAATCAATTTTTTGTTAGTGTTTACCGATCAAAATAAAAAATAAAAAATTGTTAGTGTAAGAGTCCAATATCATAAGGGGCAAAGGTTGGATTCATGTCTTGAATGAATTTGAAGAAGTATATATCCCTTAATTCTTAGCCCTTAGCTAAAATGATTTGAATCTAATAGTGCTCCCATATCAATAGCATAAACAATCTACTGAATTATACACAATCATTCATTAGAAAACAAAAAAAAATCTTAGATAATCTAAAGACAATATAAAATTTTGAATATTTATACATAAATTTATTTATAAGAATCCAATCTTATATCTCCATAATTTATAAAGACATCAAGAAAATGTTCCACAATTAATACATCACATTTATATATAAATTTAAAAAGATGTACATTTACTCTCATAATCCA
This sequence comes from Cupressus sempervirens, assembly GCA_028749045.1. Lineage (NCBI taxonomy): Eukaryota > Viridiplantae > Streptophyta > Pinopsida > Cupressales > Cupressaceae > Cupressus > Cupressus sempervirens. Next base: position 262,800,056 of record CM053793.1, read on the forward strand.
AAACATTTAATATAAAACATATTTATCTAGATTAATTTTAAAACTTCTCAAATTCTAGACCTTACATTACTCCCAATAATTGTACACAACTCAAAAGTTGGTGGATCTCTTGAAACAGAGCTTTCTTAGAATCCCATGACATTGAAATAAAGGCTCATGGGTGTTTTGGCCACTTTCAATAATAGTATGCATTTCCACACGTGATTTTCAATTGGGTGAAAATAAATAAATGTATAATTGAATGAGATTTGGACAATTTTAATTTTCCATAGCATGAATATTGCACAAGCAAATTATTTGAGTTGTTGAAAGGTACACTAAGTTTGCACTACTTGATTTATTATCACATTTTATTTGTCCTTTATAGTTGTGGACACCTTTGTCTAGTCTTTATTGTTACTGATAGAACTATTTACACACACTTTGGTGTACCACAAGGGATATGTTTGTTAATGAGTTAAGTTTAAACATGCACATGGATCTCATGGTGATAACGAAGTGACTTAATGTTTGTGAGATTTTTAATTTTATATTTATATTTAGTGTTTTCATTTGAAGGTGGCTTAAAAATTAGGAAGTAGTGAAACAATAGATTAAAATGTCACTTGTATAAAAGCAAATATGAATATTTATATTATATTTGGTGTTTGTATTTGAAGGTGGCCTAAAAATTAGGAAGTAATTAAACAATAAATTAAAATGCCACTTGTATAAAGGCAAATATTTATAGTTATATTATATTTAGTATTTGCACTTAAAGGTGACCTAAAAATTAGGAAGCAGTAAAACAATAAGTCAGTCGTATAAAGACAAATATGATTTTTTTTATAAGGTAAATATGAGTGTTTGGATTTGAAGGTGGCCTACAAAATAGGAAGTAGTGAAACAATAAATTAAAATGCCATTTGTATAAAGGCAAATATGAATATTTATATTATATTCAACATTTGCATTTGAAGGTGGCCTAAAAATTAGGAAGTAGTTAAACAATAAATTAAAATGTCACTTGTATAAAGACAAATATTAACAATAATATTATATTTAGTGTTTGCACTTAAAGGTAGCCTAACAATTAGGAAGTAGTTAAATAATAAGTCAGTCGTATAAAGGCAAATATGATTTTTTTTTAATCAAGGCAAATATGGGAAAAAAGAATGTTCCTTGGTAATACGTTTTAGCTTGCCATTTAGATTTTCCTATAAGGATTATCAACTTGATAAGAGAAAATTATCAAAAAAATAAGTTTGTATAAGATGATTGTATATTTGTTAGTTTCTCTGGAAGGAGATTAATAGTACACTAAATTTTAAATTATTATTTGGAAATTGTGCAATGTTTTCTTAACCTATAGTCCCAAAAAATTCCATATACATTTTAATTTCTAAGTTTTTGGTTTCATTTTTTAATTGGTTACTAACAATTTTCCCTGTAGTCTTGACTTTTTCTTTATACAAATATTTTTCAAATTATTGATAGAAATGTGGCCTGGGATTTCAATTTTTATACAGTGTACATGTTAGTTTGTAGCTAGGTGGCATTGTGCATAATGATTTATGTCTCTCGTCTTCATAGCCCACCAATCTACTAGCTTGAAGGTCCTAATATTTCTCTACATTTTTGTTTGTTGTTCCCCTATATAATAGATAGGAGAGTAAGCATCAAACATTATTATTGTGGTCTGTATTTCTTTGAGGCATTTCCATGCTCTAATTTTTACATTATAGATTTATAAACCCTAAAACTTCTTTTGTTTTTCTAGAATGTTGGATATGAGCTCTGTTAGTTTCTTTAGGATTCCAGAATGTTGGATACAAGCTCTATTAGTTTCTTCAGGCTATCAATTTGTAGTGGCCTAATTATCTCAAGCTACAAGTGCACTATTTGACTAATATGTTGAATATGTTTGCTTTCAATATTTGCTTCAATCTTTTTTTCCTCATTTCACTTTATAGCAATAGTTTGTTTTATAATTTGGGAAGCGTGGTGGAAACTAGACGTTGAGATTTTCTATTAGTATGTTATGGTTTATTCAAGCTCATACTGTTGTCCATTTTACCTTTGTGTTGTTTTTAAGTTCTCACCTCTAGACAAGAGACTTAAGTTTTCACTAATAATTTTGGTTTTTTTTTTTTTTTTTGGAGAAACATACAATCTCTAGTAACTTAAGATATTCAACAATATTCCTATTAAATGAAATTTCCCACACATAATTATTATTTTTCTATTGATTGTTTTGATTTTTTCTAGTGGTATTTTTTATTTGTACTACAAAAAAATCATGATAATTTCTGGTAGCAAAATATGGCATTCTATATTTCATATATGTGCATGTTTCCTTGCTTCCATAGTTTGCATGCATGGGTTCATTGTAGATAGTGCTCTACATGAAAATGGAAAGAGTAGGTGTATAGGTGGCATTCTAAGAAAATAATACATGCCTGTCTATATATTTACATCTTGAATATGTTGATTGCCTTGTTAGTGGGTTATGTTGTCTGTGTAAGTTTTATTTTCCATCCTTTACTCCATATGCATTATTATTATAATTTGGCAAAAGAAGGTAAAGTAAGACTTCTTGATAGAACACTTGTAGAGGATTTCTTATTTTGTATACTTTACACACAAGTTGTTTGCTTGATCTTGTGTGAAGCACATTTTCTACAAAAAAGCATCTACATGTTTTTGATAAGATAAACAGGTTTTAAGGGATCATGAAACCCATAAGTTTTACAAAAAACAAGGCTGATAATAAGCAAAAGAAGCTCAGCCAAAAAGAGGTCCAACAGCTGAAAAAAGCCCGAAGGCGCAACCCAAAACAAAGGCCCACAGAAAGGCCAGAAAACAAACTAACTAAAACAGACTACAGAAAGCCTGTCCAAAAGCCAAAAGCCAGAAAGACGAAAATACAAAAGACAAGAAAACTAGTCTTCAGTAATTTTCTCCATTTCTTGCATAGTTTGAGTTGCCTCGACTATCTTTTGTTGCTCCTTTGCCATTTGATCCTGGACCTTCTCCATGCCCTGATCCATACTGGTGAATGTACTGATTGTGGCCTTGTCATCATCTGGCCTGGCCTTATCCCTGTTCTGTCCTCCCTCCTCCACTAGGAAGCCCCTGTCCTTAAGTTTACCAGCAAGGGATTGGATGTTGTCATTCATCGAACTCAGGAGAGAAATCATCTGACTTGCCAGGTTGTGGTTTTAGTTTTCAAGATTTCTAAATCTCCTTTCATTTAAGCTTTCTCTGTTATCCTGGTCCTCCTGGCTGTCAATACCTGTCTTATTTAATTTTGTTTCTCTTATTTAGAGTATTTAGAATCTATTGATAATAGATTGAGGGAGATTGTTAAAGAAGATGATTGTTGAGAATAGACTGATACAAGTATCATCAATATGCTTCAATCATTGTTTTATCATTGATGTCAAACTTGCTATTTTCTAGTAAGACAACTACTTATATGATTTAAGTACTATCACTTATTTGATTAATGAAGAGGATTTGATCAAAAGATGTAATAATAGCACCTAGAGGAAAGGTTGAGTTATGATATGTAAAGGAGTACAATAATCAGTTAAGATAGTGATAACATGATGTATTGATAACCTACTTAAGGTTACAAAGGTTGGTTACACTAAGCAAGTATAGAAGAACAATTTTAACAAAGTTTGTCTGCCAAGCTCGACTGAGTTGAAAGTAGGTGTTGAGAAAAGTTAGTGCAAGCCGAGCAAAAAATCAATAGGAGCTGAGTAAAAGTTTATTCTAGTGTATGTTAAACAAAATAGTGGATGCTGAGTAAAGTTTAGTTGATGTCAAGCACTAGTAAACTTTAGTTTGTGCTGAGTGATTCCACAAAGGATGCCAAGCAATGCAGTATGTGTTGAGCATCAGATGCAAGTTAATGCCAAGTGACTGCATGATTTGAAAGATCATGAATTCGATGGATTAGAGCTAGTAAGTTTGTTTTCTTGGATCATGTGAACCAGGTAGAAGATAAGATTGACGAGCTAGTGGCATAGAACTCAAGGTAAATCATTTTGAGGTGAATTCAAAGAGAACTGAAGGAGAAGTTTCTAGAAGAGATATGAAATATGGGGTAGATTCATTATATCCTACCTAATCTGTCCTAACCCTAATTTGGACAATGGAGAATGAATGACAAAAGATCTTAATTTCCTATTTATAGGAATGACTGGTAAGAAGCAAAGAAGTCATTGGTGAGAACCTAAGGAAGACAAGAAGTCAAGGACTTTGCTTCATCAAGTGATCTAAGAGAAGAGTTTGCATTGGCATGTTAAGCAAGAAGGCTTAAGGGTCTGAATGCTTGAAGGGTGAACAAGCTATTAGAGCTGAAATGTATGAAGGCCAAGCAGAATGGAGGACTGAAATAGAGATTTGTAATCTAAAAATGAAGTTGTAAGTTGTTATCAGATCAAGTCTTATTGTTAATTTCTAATAATTGTATCAGTTTAGGGTAAATCCTTTGGATTAAGGTTGACCTAATAGTCATTTGTAAATCTTTTAACCAGGTGACATTCCAAGTGAATGGTCTAACGTCCTCTAACAAGGCTCACTCCTAATAGGGTGATTGAAATCCTTTAACAAGGTCACATTTAACAGTGTGTATTGTAACATTTAAGAGGGTTGGCCTTTCACAGGGCATCACTTTAGAAGAGTGAAAAAGGGTAGCATGTTATTGGTGGTTTTTCCCAAATTAGATCTCCACATAAATTATTGTGTAGAATGTGTTATTGAATCTCTTATGTTTCATGTTTACATTTCTGCAAATTGATTTGACAATAACCTACAAGTTTTAAGTGATTGCATAATCTCATGGATGCATGCATGATAATGAATGTTTTATGGATTCACTAAGCTATGAAAAGTTTTATTTATGCATCTAGATTTTGGATAATTCATTCACCCCCCCCCCCCCCCCCCCCCTTCAGTTATTTTGAAGTATTCCAACAATTGATATCAGAGCCATCTGCTTAAGAGGACTAGTTTGAAGGTATTAGAAGCACAAAGATCAAAATGTCAAAAAGAGAAGTACCCAAGCTCAACAAAGAGAACTTTCCTGCATGACAAATTTTGATGAAGCTACACCTTGGAGGACTTGGAGATCATGCATAATCTACCATTGCTACTAAGCATGTTGATCCTATTGGTGCTCCAACTATTGAGGATATGAAAAAGAAGAAAGAATGTAACTAGGCAATGCTTGAGATTGGTTCTACCCTAAGCTATTTCAAATTTGATAATATCAAAGGTCTTGACAGTGCAAAGAAAATGTGGGATGCCTTAACCACTATCTATGGAGGAGACACTAATTTAAAGAGCCAAAGTTGAAAATCTCAAAGGTAAGTTTGATGATATGAGAATGCAAGAAGGTGAGAATATTTCTCAATATGCCTCAAGGATAAAAGATGTTAATGAAATAAGAGGAGTTACTGGCAAAATAGATGATGATATTGTACTAAGAAAAGTTTTAAGAACACTATTGCCTATATATGCTATTAGAGTTTCTGCAATTCAAGAACTGAGATGTATACTAGGAAATAATCTCTCACTTGAAGATCTAGTAGGTAGACTCACTGCTTTTGAGCTATCTAACTTTGATAATTACAAACCCAAGAATATTAAATCTGCTTTCAAAGCTAAGGTGTCATTCAAGGAACCTAATGAGAAGAAGAAGAAAAAAAAGATAAAGTATGTGTCCAGTGATAGTGATACAGATGAGGAGGATATAAAACAACTTGAAGCACTACTGGTAAGAAGATTCCACAAAGGTAAAGGCAAGTTCAAAGGTAAATTACCGATCATTTGTTTCAATTGCAATGATTGTTGGAAATATAGAAGGAGTAACTGAGAGGGGGGGTGAATCAGTTACCACTAAAATAAATCCTAGATCCCTTAGATGTCAACAATAAAATTTAGACTAAGAAAATTGATTGCTTCTGTTACTCGGTAAACACATAGAAAATGTTGTAACTTGGTAAATTTAGTCTGTAAATTACTTTTAGCAAATCTTAAAACATTAACAACAATTAATCTTGCAAGCATAAGAGAAATAACATGAACACATGAGACACCAGGATTTAACGTGGAAACTCAATTTGGGAAAACCCACCAATGTAACTAGTTACTATTTTTCACTCTTCTAAAGTGAGCCCTGTTAGGAGCCAACCCTATTAAAGGTTACAAAATACATTGTTAGGTGTGACCCTATTAAAGGATTTAATCACCCTTCTAGGAGTGGCCTTGCAAGAGGTCTTAAAACAATTCAATGGAATTGCCACCTTGTTAGAGGATTTACAACTGGCTGTTAAACCAACTTTGTTAAGAGATTATAGATCGCTGCTACAATGGTTAGAGAGTAACAATGAAATGACGTAATTGTGATGCAACTGAATTGCTGAATCCAGATCTCTTTTTTGCTTAAACTTGGTCCTTCCTGATCGAATATTACTTTTATACTCCACAAGGATACCTGCTTATCCTTCAAGTTCACTCCCTCTCTTTTCTTTTCAATTCAATCAACACACTTGCACACACACTAGAGATCCTAACTTGACCTTTTATTTATACCTTCCAGATTGTCAAGTCAGCCCAAATTCAAATTACAATAACTAATATTTATCATCATAATCGGCTAGAATCAATATATAAAGTAATTAAACTTCATTTGCCAAAACAAGAAAAATCCTTCATAAGCTAACCATGCTCAATAGAAACTAACTTTGAAACAATTCTCTATGTTAACCAACGAAGGCTTAGTTAACATTGCGAACTTGCAAAAATCCTTTGGCAATCAAGTGAACTCGATGAATACTAACTCTGTCCAACTTTCCCTTCATTAATCGAGTGAACTTGGTTAACACTCTTTTCTTCCTCAAGAATATTTCTTTGCAAGTAAAGCTTCAACAACTTCAAGATCACTATCAGAAATTTTCTCTATTTCCTCTTCACTTTCTGACTAAATGTCCTTTATTTTCTTGCCTTTTTCTTTGAGTGAAAGTTTAGCTTCAAATGCAAACTCAACATTTTTGGAAGTTGGAACATAATTGTCAAAATTCTAGCTCAAAAGTTGTCAATCTTCCTACTAAGGCATCCAAACTTAACTTGTGATTTGGATCACATCTCTTTTCTTGAATAGCAGATACTCTAATTGCATAGATAGGAAGCAATGTTCTGAGAACTTTACTTACAATAGTTTCTTCCTTGATTTCTCCTCCATAAGCTCTGATTGTACTGACACTAGCTTTGATTCTTTCCACATATTTGGCAACATTTTCATCTTCTCTCATTCTCATCTGATCAAACTATCCTCTAAGGCTTTCTACTTTGGCTCTCCTTACATTTTCATCACCACCATAGATGGTTGGAAAATCTCAAGACTATGCTAGGTTATTGAGAGGGGAGGGGTAAATCAGTAAACTCTAAAACTTTATCAAATTCAACACTTTATAGCAATATACCAATTATCATTTATTGATCTAATTACATGCATGAGAAATTGAAAACATAAAACATTCATAACACTTGAACACAATAATTTAGTGACCCAAAAACCTTCCAAATAGAAAGTAAAACTAGGGTGGGAATGATACCCACAAAACTTCAATATTGTAGCATAAAGTTGGCCTGTTAAGGCTTACAATGATCACTTATGATGATTTGTCATATTAGGAGCAATTAGGACTGCTAGGTCCACCTTGTTGAAGGATTTACAAACACACAATAAAGTATGCACTCTGTTAAGAGATTTAAGAAAGACTGTTAAGTCTACCTTGTTAAAGGATTTAGACTAATTCACCTATTAGAATGAAACAATAGATCTCTGACTTACAACTGATTTGTTGATAGAGATTCTTTGAAGTATTGATCACCTTTTGTGATGGATATGTCTTTGTTGCTCCTTTTCTGATATAGCCTTCAATATATACTTTTTTTGTTGCTTGATTACATTCACATTCTTACATCTTCATTTTCTTGCATACTACATTAGATATGATACAATACATTACATATATATCCAAATCCAATTTACAAAATTACAAAGTCAACCAATATACAAGTTAACACCAATATTACAAAGTCAGCCCATATAAAGACACTCGGGTTTTAAAGTGTAATGGGCACCCCTGGATGTCCCAAAAAAACTAAACCAAATTGCTGAAAAGAATTATGTCAAACAGTTTGCATTCAACTTCTTAAAGCCCCTTATAACTCCGGAAATCAAACGTTTATTTGTTTGTTGTGTTTCATGCATGGAATTGGTATCATACAACATAAACAAGAAAGGAACTACAATAATATGCAAAGTGGAAATGAACGGCTGCTAATAAAATGTTATTTTCAGAATTCATAAAACCAAATACATGGCAGATTTATCAACTCACTAATTACTTCAGCAATATTGTCATAATACTCCAGCCCATGCTTACAAACTTGCTGCTACAATACTTTGTCCTTCAATCAGTCCACTACCTTCGTAATACCATTCCCTCAAAGCGGCATAAGCGTCGGACAAGTAGTGAAGAAGATATAAGCAAAATACCAAATCTGCCTGTAGCCGGAAATGCAACTAAACTGCCTGATAATGAAGCCAAAAACAAAGAATTCCAAAGGCCAAACCCCAAGGGAATGACATCTAGAATGTTACAAGAGAGGATAGACGTCCTCAAGTGCCAAGAACTGAGCTGCAACTCACATACCAATTTCTTCTCATATTCAACCTGCCTAATGAAGCCACAGATGCTTCCTTTTATTCTATTCCCACGGGTCCGCTCAACTCATATGGGCAATGTGGGATAAAAGATGTGTAATATAAAACATATATTAAAATACCCCTTATGTCTCCCTTGGGTACACATCACCATAAAATAAATATTAAAGTAACACTTTAATATTTTACAATTAAATTAGACGTTACTTTAATAAAACTTCAGGCATTAAAATGTATTAGCAATCAAACTCCGAATAATGCGAGTGATAGCTCATCGGAAAGCTCTCACCGAGGAGTATCGAATCCAATCACCAAAATTGACCTGCACTGTGTCCTGCCGACTTACTAAAAATAGTAAGTATGCCTGAAACTGAGTAAATCAACTTCATTTTGGCCCAAACTGGAAATGACTAGGCCAAAACACTCCAAGATCCCATTAAACCCTTCGTTAGCCCTCGGGACCATGTAGAACAAGGCTAACGCACACACACTTGGTCAACTGCTAAAATGGGGACATTACAGTCCGCCCCCCTTGAAATTGCTTGTCCTCAAGCAATCTCAGTCCAGCCTGCTGAATAACCTGCTCACTCTCCCATGTAGAATCTTCTTCCGGCAGGTCTTTCCATCTGACCAAATACTCCTTCACTATCCTGCTTCTAAGCTTCCTCTCTCTGGTATCCAGAATAGCCTCAGGTACTAACACAAGCTTCCCCTCCTCATCCAAGGGGGGTAAATTTGCAGAAGGCACTACACTCTGACCAATGGCTTTCTTAAGCCTAGACACATGAAACACATTGTGCACTCGATTGCCTTCTGGAAGCTCAAGCTCATAGGCGACTTTGCCCACTTTGCGAATCACTCTGTATGGACCATAAAATCTAGGTTTCAACTTTTCAGCTCCGCTCTTCTTGAGCGATGACTGTCTATATGGTTGTAGCCTCAAGTAAACCATATCCCCTACCTCGAAGCTGCGCTCTATTCGGTGCTGATCAGCATACAATTTCTGTTGATTCTGGGCCTGTTGTATATTCTCTTTGAGCACTTTCAGGATGTCCTGACTATCCTGCAATAAGTTTTTGGCTTTGGGCACTCTACTATCCCCCAAAACTAAATCCATGAAGCTAGGTGCTTCATAACCATAGAGTGCCATGAAAGGAGTCATCTTGATGGACATATGATAAGTGGTGTTATAACAATACTCTCCCATATGCAACCATCTGATCCAAGCCTTTTGTTGTGTAGTTACATAGTTCCTCAAATATCCTTCCGCCCATTTATTCACAATCTCTGTTTGCCCATCTGTTTGCGGATGATAACTAGTGCTAGGTGTAAGATCTGTACCACACAACCTAAACAACTCTTGCCAAAAACCACTCATAAACTTACTATCCCGGTCGCTGACAATGAATCTGGGCAACCCATGTAACCTGAATATCTCTTTAAAGAAAAGCTCTGCCACCTGTGCTGCTGTGTAAGTGGACGGAATAGCAATGAAGTGAGCAAACTTTGTCAAGCGGTCCACCACCACATAGATGCAATCCTTTCCCTGTACTCGTGGTAAACCAGTGATGAAGTCCATCGAAATACTTTCCCATTTCCTATCAGGAATGGGCAAGGGCTGTAATAAACCTGCAGGAAATGTGTGTTCTCCCTTATTCTGTTGACAAACCACACACTCCCTGACATACCTTTGAACATCATCCTTGAGCCCTTTCCATGAAAATCGCTCTCGGATCTGCCTGTAGGTCTTGAAGACCCCCGAATGTCCAGCTGTGGGTGCATCATGAAATGCCTTCAGTATTGCCTCTCTCAAATGTGATGATGGAATCAAATAAACCCTGTCCTGAACTCTGATCAATCCATCTATCACCTCATAGCGATCATCCTGTATGGTACCTGAAATCAATCCAGAAGCCCAAGCATCTCCGACATACTCTGCTATAATCCGATCTCTCCAATCTCCTGAAATCTCTGCCAGAGCACATAAGTGAGGTCTCCGAGATAAGGCATCAGCCACCACATTTTTCTTACCTTTGACAAACTCTATGTCAAAGTCATAAGCCTGCAATTTAGTCACCCATTTTTGTTGCCGGTCATTAAGATCACGCTGGCTCATGAAGTATTTAATACTGTTGTGATCAGTCTTGATCACAAAACGTCCACCTACCAAATATGATCGAAATTTGGCCAATGCATGCATTATGGCCAACATCTCCCGATCATAGACAGAATAACTTTTCTCAACTCCTCGGAGCTTCCTACTCTCGAATGCAATGGGTTGCTTCTCCTGCATCAATACGACTCCAATCCCATCACCAGATGCATCACAATGAAGCTCAAAAGGCTTCGTGAAATCCGGTAGAGCTAGAACTGGACATGAAGACATTACCTGCTTGAAATGCTCAAAACACCTCTGTGCTGCCCCTGTCCACATGAAGGCTCCTTTCCTGGTAAGATCTGTCAAGGGTGTAGCAATCTGTGAGAATCCCTTAACAAACCTCCTATAAAAACCACATAAACCAAAGAATCCCTTAAGCTGTGTAAGGTTTGTGGGAGTAGGCCATTCTACAATAGCTCTAATCTTTTTCGGGATCAACCCGAACGCCATCTGCACTAATGATATGCCCCAGGTAAAGGAGCTCAGTCATGCCAAACTCACATTTAGATTCCTTGGCATACAATGACTCTCTCTCCAGAATAGATAACACCTCCTCTAGATGATGTAAGTGCTCCTCCCAGGTCTTACTGAAGACCAAGATGTCATCAAAGAAGATCAAGACAAATCTCCTCAGCTGCTTCCTGAATACCTGGTTCATACAACTTTGAAATGTAGCAGGTGCATTGGTTAGACCAAATGGCATAACCATGAACTCAAAGTGGCCATAGTGACATCGGAAGGCTGTTTTCTCAATGTCCTTTGCTCTCATCCTGATCTGATGGTATCCAGATCGCAAATCAATTTTGGTGAAGAAGCATGCCCCATGCAACTCATCAATCAGCTCATCAATCCTAGGAATGGGATACCTGTTTTTAATTGTTTTCTTATTCAGTGCCCTGTAATCGATGCACATGCACATCGTCCCATCCTTCTTCTTTACCAATACTACTGCTGAAGCAAAAGGGCTCTTACTGGGCCTGATATGCCCCATCTCCAACAAATCCTTAATCGCCTTCTCTATCTCATCCTTGTGTTTCTTAGGATGACGATAGGGAGTAATCGTAACTGGTTTGGCTCCCTCCTCGAGCTCAATAACATGTTCCATCCCTCTGTCAGGAGGAACCCCATGAGGAATATCGCTAAATACTTTAGCATGTCTATCGAGTATCTTCTGGACATCTAGTGGATGACTCTTTTCTTGTGGCTCTGGTGAAGTTGGCATAATGTGGCACTCTGCCACCCACTCTATGTCATCATGATGAAAAAGTCTCTGCATTCTCCTCAAGGACACTATTCTGCAACCTCCATCTGAAAGCCCTCTAAGTACCACAGTTCTCCCCTCATGCTGGAATCTCATCTCCAATTTCGCTAGATTGAGTGTGAACTCAACTAGTGAAGCCATCCATGTCATGCCGAGGATGACATCATAATCTCCCATGTCCACAACATAGAACTCATCCTCCAACTCGTAGCCATCTCCAAACCTGATGCGAAGATTAGATATATTTTGAGTGCATAATAACTTATCACCGTTAGCCACCATGACTCTAAACCCATCATGCTCCTCTGTTTGTAACCCTCTCCTGGCTACCAACTGTGCATCTATGAAGTTATGTGTAGCCCTAGTGTCAATAAGAGATATCACTTTCTGCCCCTGGATAGTACCCCTGACCTTAAATGTGATTGCCTTTTGGGCCCTTGTCAAGCGTGCCAACGATCTATCATCCTTAGGAATGTTGCTCTCCTCTATAGTGTTACCCTCATCTGAATCGGAGTGCTGATCCTCCCCTTCTGACTCTGACTCTTCTGCTGAAAAATACTCCATTTGATTTGCCTTAGCCTTGAGAGAACATTTATGAGACAAGTCCCAAGGCTCTCTACAATGGAAGCATAGCTTCTTCTTTCGAAGTTCATTCAAGGTTTCATTGTCTAGTCCTTTTGATCCTTCTTTGGGTTTGCTATACTCTTTCTGAAATGATTTTTTGTCTTTGTCCTTGCAGTAGGAAGAATCTGTTGAATGGTTTTTTCCTTTGTATACCGAAGGGGCTAAATCTCGTTCCTTTTTAGTTGCTTCAGCTAACGTGAGTGGATCATGTCCCTTCACCCAACCTCGTAATGGATCAGCAAGACCATCACAAAATAACACCACCAATCTCCTAGGAGAGATATCAGTAACAAGTACAGACAAGCGCTGAAACTCGGCAATGTAAGCATCCACAGAACCTGACTGTTTTAACTGTGCTAGCTCCTTGAAATGTAACTCGGGATCCTTAGTGTCAAATCTCCCAATCAATGTTTCAGTGAATTCCTCATAGGATGTAATCTGATTATGCCCCAAAGTCACCATGCCATGATGCCACCATTCATGTGCAATGCCATCCAAGTGCATAGCCGCATACTTGATAGCCTCCTCCTCAGGCATAGGATTTAGCTGCAAGTATGTATCTACCTTCTGCACCCAAGCTCGTGCAGTCATCTTCCCTGAAGCATCATAATAAGGTAAAGAAAGTTTTCCAACTTTCTTCCTCAGCTTAAAGTTTTGATTCCTCCCTCCTGCTTTAGGCATGTGTCTCATCCTCAAGTCCATATAATCTCTAAGAGAAATATCCGCCTGAAACTCTGGTCCACTAGCCTCCCAGTCCCTCCTGAACTGATCCTGTAACTTGGTAATCTGCGGTTCGTTTACTGGATGAACCGGATCTCTGGGTGGAAAAGTGGGTAGAAGAGGTCTCGAGCTCGCAGTCCATGCTGGGCGTGCAACGTGTCTAAAGTTATCAGCCTCATTCCCATTATTGCCGTGTCCATTATTACCATTAATGTTATTCTCAGGACCATTGTTGTTGCCTTGGCCTTCATGGTTATTGTTTCCCCCGTTGTTATTGTTTCCCTCGTTGTTATTGTTTCTGTTGTTGGCATCACCTGGATTAATATTGACACCCATCTGTCTAGCCATGAGCTGCAACATCATGTCCATTCGCCTATTCTGCTCCTGCTGCATACGCTGCCCCTGCTCTAATGTATCCAGTAACTGTCGGAACAGTACCTCCTCCTAATCTGGACCAGCATTTCTGCCTCCGCCTAATCCTGTATTCCTGTCATCTCGATCACCCATATTATTGTCCTGATCACAGAATATCTCCTCTGTGTCTGTATGGTTGAATTCAATGTCCCCCTGCACGGATGTACTAGACTGTTTGCTTTGCAAGTCTGAAATCCTATTTTGTCTTGCTCTGGTATCGCAAAAATTATAAGACCCTTGTCGCATGCTCAAACATAAATGCTTAGCCTGTGTTTTTTACTTACTTTTTCCCTCTATCCGGCTGTTCCAAATTCCCTATAAGACCTCCACAGGATGGCAGGACTTATAGCTCTGATACCACTGTAATGGGCACCCCTGGATGTCCCAAAAAAACTAAACCAAATTGCTGAAAAGAATTATGTCAAACAGTTTGCATTCAACTTCTTAAAACCCCTTATAACTCCGGAAATCAAACGTTTATTTGTTTGTTGTGTTTCATGCATGGAATTGGTATCATACAACATAAACAAGAAAGGAACTACAATAATATGCAAAGTGGAAATGAACGGCTGCTAATAAAATGTTATTTTCAGAATTCATAAAACCAAATACATGGCAGATTTATCAACTCACTAATTACTTCAGCAATATTGTCATAATACTCCAGCCCATGCTTACGAACTTGCTGCTACAATACTTTGTCCTTCAATCAGTCCACTACCTTCGTAATACCATTCCCTCAAAGCGGCATAAGCGTCAGACAAGTAGTGAAGAAGATATAAGCAAAATACCAAATCTGCCTGTAGCCGGAAATGCAACTAAACTGCCTGATAATGAAGCCAAAAACAAAGAATTCCAAAGGCCAAACCCCAAGGGAATGACATCTAGAATGTTACAAGAGAGGATAGACGTCCTCAAATGCCAAGAACTGAGCTGCAACTCACATACCAATTTCTTCTCATATTCAACCTGCCTAATGAAGCCACAGATGCTTCCTTTTATTCTATTCCCACGGGTCCGCTCAACTCATATGGGCAATGTGGGATAAAAGATGTGTAATATAAAACATATATTAAAATACCCCTTATGTCTCCCTTGGGTACACATCACCATAAAATAAATATTAAAGTAACACTTTAATATTTTACAATTAAATTAGACGTTACTTTAATAAAACTTTAGGCATTAAAATGTATTAGCAATCGAACTCCGAATAATGCGAGTGATAGCTCATCGGAAAGCTCTCACCGAGGAGTATCGAATCCAATCACCAAAATTGACCTGCACTGTGTCCTGCCGACTTACTAAAAATAGTAAGTATGCCTGAAACTGAGTAAATCAACTTCGTTTTGGCCCAAACTGGAAATGACTAGGCCAAAACACTCCAAGATCCCATTAAACCCTTCGTTAGCCCTCGGGACCATGTAGAACAAGGCTAACGCACACACACTTGGTCAACTGCTAAAATGGGGACATTACAGTCCGCCCCCCTTGAAATTGCTTGTCCTCAAGAAATCTCAGTCCAGCCTGCTGAATAACCTGCTCACTCTCCCATGTAGAATCTTCCTCCGGCAGGTCTTTCCATCTGACCAAATACTCCTTCACTATCCTGCTTCTAAGCTTCCTCTCTCTGGTATCCAGAATAGCCTCAGGTACTAACACAAGCTTCCCCTCCTCGTCCAAGGGGGGTAAATTTGCAGAAGGCACTACACTCTGACCAATGGCTTTCTTAAGCCTAGACACATGAAACACATTGTGCACTCGATTGCCTTCTGGAAGCTCAAGCTCATAGGCGACTTTGCCCACTTTGCGAATCACTCTGTATGGACCATAAAATCTAGGTTTCAACTTTTCAGCTCCGCTCTTCTTGAGCGATGACTGTCTATATGGTTGTAGCCTCAAGTAAACCATATCCCCTACCTCGAAGCTGCACTCTATTCGGTGCTGATCAGCATACAATTTCTGTTGATTCTGGGCCTGTTGTATATTCTCTTTGAGCACTTTCAAAAAACTAAATAAGTGTGTCACTTATAAAAAACTTGACTGATATGTCAACAATCTCCCACTTTGGTGTTAGTGACAAAAACACTTATTAATCAAAACTTATATACATCACCATGTGATACTGGCTCGATAGAATATACTATTTTGAGATTTTTCAAAATTTGTCTTTGTAAGTATATACAGTATACTATACAACATATCTACAAAATTCTCCTTTGCTATATACATTTTCTCCTTTGCATGATTCTCCCCGATATAATATACATAGTGTCTCGCTATACATAGTCTCTCCCCCTTTTTGACAATAATGCTAAAGATTTATTCAAAACTTATTTACATTGAGACACCAAAATGAGATATAAACTCAGAATGTACCTTAAGAATGAGTGTTAGAGTTTTATCCCAATTCTCTTGCAAAATCTTTCATGTATGGAGAGCAATTTGCACTTCTACAAAGAGTTCTATCATGTGATCTGCAATAAAGAAGTTGTTAGCATGGATCAAGGTTTTTGAGTAAACAGTGTGTTTCTACATTGTATCCATGATAGGAAGGATCATATTCTAAATATCTATCAATGTAGACTCGATCCTTGCTTTTTCTCTCAACAACTCTGCCTACATGTCTGACAGAAATCTGATCTTCATATGATTTGTAGAGCTTGAACTAGAGTCAAGTTGTAATCGTTGTGAACTGGCTTTTAGATCCTCATCAATCTTTGTTAGTTTGCTCTTTATTTCCTTTTTGAACTTGGTAACATCACACAACTTCACAAAAAGTGATGCCACATTAGTGCAAGAGGTTTCAAGATTGGTCAAAATTGAGGAAAGCTCAACTTGTTGAATGAGAATTTGTTGAGCAATGTGCTCAAGCACTTTATTATCAAATTTCTTTTTTGCTTTCTCAATTAACTTATCTTGACCACTAGAGTCCTCATTAAACATTTGGATTGCCTCTATTAATTGCAACAAAATAGGTTGAGAAGAATCTATCTCAATACCTATAGCTTCAGACAAAATGTTCTTGGCATCATCTATAATTTTATATTCCCTGTCTCTTTCTTCTCTCAATTTCTTTTGCTTTGCCTTCTTTTGGAGGAGTTCACTAGCTATATTCATTTGATCCGCAGTGAGATTATCAAAGTCCCATCTTGGCTTTATTTTCTCTAATAATTCATTTGAGATTTGGGAGGCTATTTGATCTGGCAAATACTTCCATTTTCCCATTTTGGTTAACACCAATTCTTTAACCTGTTTCTTCTCTACCTCTAACCTGGTTTCATACTTCAAGGATTTGAAGTTGGTTATACCTGTACCTTCTTCCATTTTTTTCAATTTTTCTTGGAAGGTGGGAGGAGGTTTGCTAAAGACAATATCACTACCTTTCTTCCTAGAACTCCTTGTGAAGACTGTAGTGGATGGCTTTAGTGGCTTAGTGATGATCACCTTGCCTTTCTTCTTCAAGGGTTCTTCTTCCTTTTCAGACTCATCCTCTACCTCTTCATCTATATCTTCTCCTTTTCCCTCTGTTAACATTAGAGGTGTGCTTGATTTTAGTTTTGCTATCCTCCTCTTGCCTTTGTTAACCGCTTGTGGGAGCTTTATCTCCAGCTCTATCCTTGCCTTTGCCTCATTATATGTTCCAAAGTGTGGTGCCTTGGATCATCAGGTTCATTAATTAGAGCTTCAATAATATCCTTTGCCTCATCAATGTTTACCTCATAAGGAAGAGGTTTTACCCATACAATTCTAGGTTTTACTGCCTAAATGTAGACTTTGTCACTGTCAACCATGAAACAAACATCATCTTTGTAATCTTCTACCAGTTTCTTAGGTATTTTGAATTTGTTATTCATTTTCTCTTTGAAAACTTCAAAGTAGTTGTCCATAATGCTAACAATTTTTTTCTCCCATTTCTACAATATATTCATTTATTTGATACAATATAGACACATCTTTCCTCCATACTACGATGCCTTTGGAAGGGAGAATTTCTGAACATAGAAAACAAACAAGTCAATAGAGAGCCAAATTTGTAGGGGTTGTTCTTGGAAGTCTGAATACTTTCCATGTTCTTGTTGAATTGTTTCAACAATAGATCTGCCAAGTCATAAGGCAAATTGTTCTTCACAACTTTGTAGGCTAATTCCATAGCTTCGCATGATACACTATTGAGGTGGCTTGAACTATATATCTTGTGAACTATCACATGTATCCTGAATTTTAGTTCTGCATTAGTTACATTGCTGATTTTCATGCCTCTACCGTCTCACTCGACTATGGTTTTCTTTTCTAGCTTAGCCCGACCTAGGGTTTTGGTGGCTTTGGCTTTAGTGAGCATGGGAAGGCTGGTGATGTGATGGATCATTTTCTTTGTGATAACAACTGGTTGCTCAAACCATATCTGACCATTATGCACCCGGCTTAGAATGTATCTAATCCATTTGATTTGAAAACCTTAGGGCATGTGAGGAATGTGGGTCAAACCTTTATCTTCCAAATGTTTGTGCTCGAGTTTGAGAACACCATTAATACACAATTCACCTAGAGCATCATCCATTTCTAGGGTTCCAATTTCCTAAATAGAACATTTGAAATGAGTTCAAATATCGTTAATAAAGAGTACCTTAGTTGGGATTTGTGATTGAGCTCTGCTTGGGTCAAGGGTTTTTGCAATCGTGGGCACAAGTTTGAAGTCTGGCGCCTTCCATTCAACTCCTCGAACCAACATCTCAGACCCTTTCTTTGCTTTGCTACTGCTACTACTTGATGCTATGATTACTCGATAAATTATCAAAATCCTTCAAAACCTTGTTGTAAATTCACTTGAAGTCGCTTGATCGCACTGGAATTTGCTTCTTCACAATAGAACTTAGGTTTCATGGTGAAAAATGAATTCAATTTCATGCTTTTTGTTAAAACTTTGCCATTAATGCTTAGTATGAAGGTAGTTGGGTTGACATCATGCTTGACATTATGCTTAACAGGTTGTCATCCACTATTCAATTGATTACTTGGTGAAGGTTTTGTGACTCAGTAACCATGTTTGTCTTGTTACTACTGACCTTGCTCGGTAGTCTATGACCTAACCTTACTCGATAGAGAAGGTAACTCGGTGATAACTAATATTGTTCTTCCTTAGTGATCCTTTTGTATCTTGAATACTAATTTGGATCTTTGTCATCTTTTAATTGGAATTGTTTGAATGTGATCTTGATAACACAATTCCAGTTCTCCTTTCAAGACCTAGTTGAAAAATGGTGGAGTCAGCCACTTCTTGAGTGACATGACCATCATTACTTGAACTAGCTTCCTCGATAGATTTAGGAATTCATTGTTGCCTCATCTACTTTTGAATATTATCTGCTTTTTCTTTCTTTTCATCTTTAACTCTACTTGTATTCATGTAATTCTTGGCTAGATGATCGAGTTCGGTACAAGTAAAACATCTTATAGTGGTATATCTCTTCTTTGTGTGATGTTTAACACAGTTCATGCCAATGTGTCCATATTCTGCACAGTAATGACATCTACACCAAGTGTTGTAGTCCCAATCGAATATTGCTTTCACAATTTGCTATGTTGGATTGAATGACTTAGTTATGCAATCTGATGCCTTGTGACCTTGTTTCTTTCATTTGTGACACTTGCCCTCAAATTTTGGTTTCTCTTTACATTCATTAGCCCTATGACCATGCTGAGTGCAATTGTAGCTTTTTCCATTAAATTTTGTTTTACCGTTACTCCAACATTTGTTTGATGTATGACCTATCTTACCACAGTGATTGCAAGTACGTCTTTGATTCCTTTGAGCACCTTATTCTAAGGATTCAACTTCTTCTTTGTATCCAATTCTTGCTTTACCCTTTTGTCTATGGAGATTCTGCTCATTCAGTTGATTTAATTGATTCATGTTTGCTTGGAATTTCATCATTCTCTCATTGATTTTCTTTTCAGTGTTTAGGTCATTTTTCAATCTTTCACTGATTTTCTTTTCAGATCTAGGCTCATTTCTTATTCTTTCATTGATTTGTCTTTCCAAATTTAGATCATTTCTTAATCTTTCATTGATTTGTCTTTGGCTCATGATTTCCTCATGATTTCCTCATCTGCATGCTGAAGGGATTGGTTCTAGATCTCATTGTTTCTTCCATCCATTTCTTCTTTCATTATGTTCCTTTGTTTCAAGATTTCACATAGCCTTACTGACTGAATTTCTTGTTCTCTTTTGAGCTTTCTTACTTCTCTTTGTAGGGAACCATTCTTTTCTAGGTGTTCTTTGATTGCATCATTTGCTTCATTTGAATTGCTTGAGGGGAAAAAGTCTCCAATTCTTTCTTCAATGTACAGATGATCATTCATCTAATTTGCAAGTTCCTTCTTTTCATGGATTGGGAAAGTTGCTCCTTAGCTTTCTTGAGTTGTGCAATGGCCATTTCTAGATCCAACTTTTCATTGTCAATTGCCTTATCAAGTCTGAATATATCCATATCCTTGATCTTTGCTCAAGTTGTTAAACTTTCTCCTAAGAACCACAAAGCTCTAATACCAATTGTTGGAAATATTCAAGACTATGGTAGGTTACTAAGAGGGGATAGGTGAATCAGTAACTTCTAAAACTTTATCAAATTCAACACTTTATAGCAATATACCAATTATCATTTATTGATCTAATTACATGCATGATAAACTAAAAACATAAAACATTATGTTAGTACACGATATGGTCACAATTTCAAAGCTTCAAGTTTAGAGTTGTTGAACCACTTTGAATTGAAGTTCAAAGTAGTTTGAAGTAGTTCAATGGTTCAGTTGATCTGTCCTGCAGGTTCGATAGAAACAAAATTCAGACTCTTGGTTCAAAATTGTAGATTTGTTAATTCAGAAAGGTTTAGAACTCTGTCTTAATTCACATTTCAGGCTCAGACTTCAAAGCAGTTCAATGGTTTAAAAATGCAATGTTCAGCCTTTTTCAATATTTTCTTGATTTCTTCAATCATGATGGAAGATCCTTTCGAGGAAAACAATAGAATTATAATGGATTATGGGAATTGGACATTGAGAAACCAAAGTATTTAGAAGGCCAAACCAATCTCAAGTGACATACAATGAGCTTACATTAGAATTCATCCATCTTAAAATGGAACAAACATATACAAGCAGAAGAAATCCTGGATTCTCTGATGACAAAAAAAAATTATATTTCAAGGGTCATATCTCAGAATTCTACCATTGGATTGAGCTCAAATTTGGATATGTGTTTGAAATCCTAGTTCGCTAAATCTTCATCAAAGAGTTTTTTCATATTGAATATGGATCAAAAGTTACGGGTTCTTGAGTGCACCACTATCGGATCAGCAATAACAGTCATAAAATGCAGATGACAGAAAATAGTCATATTGCGGGGGTCATATCTCACAATATAACCATTGGATTGACCTAAATCTTGGATATGTGTTGTGAATTCTAGTTTTATAAATTCTCTACAAAGAATTTTGTAATATTCACTATGGATCAAAATTTAAGGGTTCTTGTTTGCACCTCTATCGGCTTAGCAACAGTAGTTACAGAATCTAGACAATCAAATTGGGTCTCAATGCGTGGGGCATAAGTTCCAATAAAACTGTTGGATTTGGCTCAATTTTAGATATGTTTCTAAGAAGAAAGTTATGCATGATATGACCAAAGAGTTTTTGAAAATCATTTCTAGTTAATGAGTTATGACTGATTGAGTGGGACACTATCAAAACTGTCAATGACAGTTACAAAATCATAATAGAACCTCATCACTAGCAAATGCCACTTGTCAGCATGAGTATACCATAGGGGCCATGAATTTACAAAGATAAAAGACTATTTTTATAATGATATAAACACCAAAAAAAAGGGGAAAACAAAAAGTTTTTTCAAGATTCAGTTAGGAAACTGAAAAGCCATGGGAAAGAACAGATTAAATAAGCTAGCAACAGAGTGAGCAAGGGGTTCCAATTCTTCCTTCTTCTAGACTGCAGACTTTGGGCTCCAGGCAGGGAAGGGATTTTGTAAAATATTTTCATTTTATTGAGAGACAGTGAGAGATAGAGCATGGGCAGATTTTCGTTCTTTTCAGAACTGTGTGTCTGAGATCAAGATTAAATTTTGGTGTTTGATGTAATATTGTGAAGAAAGTTTTTGTTTTTTTTTAATAATGACCAGATTGTAATGCGTGAAGGAGGCTTTGTAATCTTTTACAGTCAGGGAAGGGATGCTGAAGGTTAAACATATTATACTTTGGTGATAATGTATTTTTCCTTCCACTGAATTTGGACTTTGAGTCAATTCCAGTTTTCTCTGAAATTGCAGTCTATTGTCATTGTTTCTTTATTACCTTGATATCCCAAATATTCTACAAGGTTCTGATTTTAATTCTCTCAGGGAGATAAATGAAACTGTTTCATCTTTATCACATAATGCAATGACCAGCAAATGAACTTTGCGTCATCTGTTGTTCTTTGCTTTCTTTTCATGCTGTAGTATAGATTTTCGCATCTACGTTGTACTTATGGGTAGATGTTTGATATCCTTTTATGCTTTTTGGTAAAAGTATTCACATTTGATTCATTGAATATTTCACACGGGGAGCTGTACCCGATAAAATTCAAAGGAAGGTTATTAATCTAATAATAACCTATCCAACTGTTGGTGCTAGTTTGTCCTTTCATTTGGGCATTCAGGGTCATATTTTCATGAATTTTCTCGAAGGACAATCTGTTCACTAACACATTCATAACACTTGAACACAATATGTTGGTGACCCAGAAACCTTTCAAATAGAAAGTAAAACTGGGGTGGGGATGATACCCACAAAACTTCAATACTGCGACATAAAATTGGCATGTTAAGGCTTACAATGATCACTTCTGATGATCTGCCCTGCTAGGAGCAATTAGGACTACTAGGTCCACCTTGTTGAAGGATTTACAAACACACAATAAAGTATGCACTTTGTTAAGAGATTTAAGAAAGACTATTAAGTCTACCTTGTTAAAGGATTTAGATTGATTCACTTGTTAGAATGAAACAATAGATCTTTGACTTACAACTGATTAGCTGATAGAGATTCTTTGAAGTACTGATCACCTTTTGTGATGGACATGTCTCTACTACTTCTTTTCTGATATGGCCTTCAATATATACTTTATCTGCTACTTGATTAAATTTGCGTTCTTACATGTTCATTGCCTTACATACTACATTAGATATGATACAATACATTACATATATATAGACCAATTCAATTTACAAAATTACAAAGTCAGCCAATATACAAGTTAACACCAATATTGCAAAGTCAACCCATATGAAGACACTCGGGTTTTGAAGACTGACTTGGTGAAGTTCTGATACTCGACATCCATTGTCATTACTCAAAATCATCATGCACTTAGTAGAAGTAGAAGTTTGGTCCATACTAATCACCTCAAAGTAGTCTCAAACTTGGTCTGCACTAGTGACTTTGTAGATACTATGTCACTTGTCATAAGTTGAATCACTTGGTAAACACTAATCATCATACAACTCAATTAACACTAGCTTCGCATCACATGAACTGCTAGCTTGGTATAAACTACAAAGCTCGATAACCACTGGAGTGCTCGGGTTGAACTGCTAGACTTCACACTGCTTGATTCTGCTTGTTTTGAACTGTTGCACTTCACACTAACTGAATTCTCTTGGTAACCATTGGAATGCTTGGTGGCCACTTAGAATTAGTCCAGAAGACTTGATAGCAACTGTAGAGCTCAATGGCTATTGAATTACATGGCAAATACTATAGATTGTTCAATGATCTTGGTAGCCATACAAAATCTAAATAAGTGTATATCACAAATAACAAACTTGACCGATATGTCAACATGTAGCATTATTGTCAAGAAGATTCCACAAAGGTAAAAGAAAGTTCAAAGGCAAATTACCTATCATCTATTTCAATTGCAATGAGGTTGCTCATATTGCTGCTAGATGTCTAGAGAAGAAGAACTACAGAGTTGATGACAAGTACAAAAGTAGAAGAGATGAAGACATCAAGGATTATAAAGACAAAGGTAAAAAGTCATGCTACATTGCTAAAGAGGAAACAAAAGATGAATTTGATGAACATGATGGTGAAGTGGTGTATGTTGCAATGAAGGATGAATCTGATGAAGAAGATGGGAGTGCACTTGTGACTTGTGTGAACAAGAATGACAGATGGATCATTGATAGTGGGTGTTCACATCACATGAATGGAGACAAAAGTAAGTTCATTACCTTGAATTGTTATGATGGAAATAGTGTAAGATTTGGTAATGATGCACTATGTTTGATAAAAGGAAAAGGTTCTATCAAACTCATAGATAAAATTTTATGTGACAATGCTTACTATGTTGAAGCACTTAACTATAATCTCTTGAGTGTGTCACAAATAAATAATTCGGGATGCAAGGTTGAGTTTGAAAACAAGATTGCTAAGATATATGACACAAATGGAAAACTAGTTGGAAAAGGTGTTTAGACTAGGAGTAATTATTCTATCTTGACATAGAGGATGCTACTTGTCTAGTTGTAAAATTTGATGATGTATGGCTATGGCACAAGAGGTTATGTCATATTAATTTTGATAACTTGGTTAGTATTAGTAACATGAGAAAAGTTAAAGGTTTTCCTAAGTTGAAGAAGTTGATAATAATGTGCAAACAATGTCAGTTAGGCAAAATGACAAAGTAAAGTTTTAAGAGTAAAGCTCATATCTCTAAAGAAATACTAGAGATTGTTCATACTGACTTGTGTGGACCAATTGATATGCAAAGCTACAAAGGATATAAGTACATTATGTTATTTGTTGATGATTATTCTAGAATGATGATAGGTATGTTTCTAAAGCCAAAATTTGATGCTTTCCAAATGTTTAAGTGGTACTTAGCAAGAGTTGAGAAGGAAATAGGTAAAAGTTTGAAATATTTGAGATCTGACAGAGGAGGAGAATTTACATTACATAAGTACAAGATGTTTTGTAATGATAGAGAAATCATATCTATAATGGACTATGCTAGAGCACTTATGATGGAGAAAAATGTTGCTTTGAAATACTAGAGAGAAGTTGTAAGTACAGTTGTCTATACCTTGAACTATGTACAAGTAGAGAAAGGTACGCATTCAACACCTCTTGAATCGTAGTATGGATACTCACCAAATGTAAAATATTTTAAAGTATTTGGAAGAAAATGCTATATTCTCACAGACTTTAGGAATGGTAAACTAGATGCAAAAAGTGAAGAAGGTATATTCTTAGGATATTCCACAAGAAGTAAAGCTTATAAGTGTTTAAATACTAACACTAACAAAGTTGTGCAAAGTGAAAATTTGAATTTTGATGAACATACAGAAGTATATGAGGCTAAACCTATGAGAGAACCAAAAGCATACAAATTATTTGTATACTTTTATGAGGGAATGCCTGTTGAAGAAGATGTTGCAAATCAAGCTACAAACCAACAACAAGTTTTAGTGACTGCCGAGTCACATATTATGAAAGCTGAGTTGCATTTAAGAACTGAGATATACTCAGATGTCGAGTTACATAATGAAGTCAAAGCACATTTTGATTCTAAGATTAGTAAAGATGCTGAGCTACCTGACAAAGATGTACACAATGACTCTAAAGTTGAAAAACAAAATGAAGAAACTAGAGCTGAACCAAGGTTATCCAAATATGTCAAGAGACATCATCTTGCTACACAAATTATTGGAGATAAAGATGTTAGACCAATGACAAGAAATAGATTGAGAAATGATACATGTTTATTGAGCATGAAGGAACCTAAATTAGTAAGAGATGCCTTAGAAGATGTAGACTAGTGTAAGGCCATGGAAGAAGAAATTAAATAAATTGAGAAAAATAAAACATGGAATCTAGTTCCTAGACCGTAAGACAAAAATGTGATTGGTACCAAGTGGATATTCAGAAACAAGCTAGATAAAAATGGAGAAGTCACAAGGAATAAGGCAAGATTAGTTTGCAAAGGATATGCACAAGAATATGTAATTGACTATGGAGAGACATTTGCTCCTGTTGCTACATTGGAAGGAGTTAGAACTCTACTTGCTTATTCTACATTCAAAGGTTTCAACGTTTATCAAATGGATGTTAAATTTGCATTTTTGAATGGCATATTAGAGGAAGAAGTTTACATAGAACAACCAGAATGATTTGTTGATGTTGATAATAAGAACATGGTATGTAGGTTACACAAAGCTCTATACAGATTGAAACAAGCACCAAGAACATGGTATAAAAGACTTCATAATTATTTTGTGAAGATTGGATTTGAAAGGATTGATGATAACATCAATTTGTACATGAAGATAGAGAAAGGCAAAGGTATTTTGTTATCTAAATTTTTTGTTGAGGATATCATATTTAGTGGTCGAGATGCTTTATGTAAGGCTTTTGCAAATGAAATGAAGCAAGAATTTAAGATGTCTATGTTCAGAGAGATCAATTTCTTTGTGGATTTGCAAGTATATCAAATGAAATATGGTATATACATCACTCAATCAAAATATGTCAAAGAAATATTGAAAACTTTTTGATTGGAGGATTCCAAACTAGTAAGTACAAGACACAAATTATCAAAGAATGATGATTTAGCTGAGGTGAATCAAACATTGTACATGTCTATGATTAGCAAATTACAATATCTAGTACATAGTAGACCTGTCATTACATTATTTGTAGGGATAGTTGCAAGATTCTCTACTAAACCCAGGGATAATCATTTGGTGACTATTAAAAGAATAATGAGATATCTGAAAGGAACAAAGAAGTATGGTCTATACTATAAGAAAAATTATAAATTTGAATTAAGAGCTTATACTGGTTTTGATTGGGATGGAAACATTGATGATAGAAAGAGCAGTAGTGGAGGAGCAAGGGGCTGGTTACATGGGCTAGCAAGAAGTAAAACTACACCTCACAATCTATTGCTAAACCTGAATATGTTGTTGCTGTTGTTGTAAATTGTACAAATATTGTATGGATCAAATAGCTACTCAAAGGTATAAGGAAGAGATCATAGAACTAGTGACACTGTATTGTGATAATATAAGTGCTATAAACATATCAAAGAATCCTATGATGCACACAAAAACTAAGCACATTGCAATCAAGTATCATTACTTGAGAGAATTAGTTCAAGATAAAGAGGTGAAGATGGAATATGTTAACACAAAAGAGCAGATTGCTAATATCTTCAACACAAAAGAGAAAATTGCTGATATCTTCATAAAAGCATTATCTAAGGATGCTTATGAGTATCTAAGAGGTAAACTAGGGGTGATACCCCTATCAAAGGCTATCTAAGTAACAAAAGGAGTGCCTTGCATCAAACAAGCTGATTTTCATATATTATAAATTGATGTAGAGGATCTCACTTTAGGAGCTAGCTAAAGTAATCAAAGAACTGACACTATAAATCAGTCACAAGCAAGGTAACAAGGGAAGAAACTAAAGAATCTTATATCTACATGTTAAGATGACAAGTCTTTGGCATTGTTGTCAAAGAGGGAGATAGTTATTGATCAAGGGGGAAATACAAGAAAGAAGGAGATAGTTATTGATCAGGAGATATACAAGAGATTGGTGATTTAACAAGAAGGGAGAAATCCTAACATCTACCTAGTAAGAGGGAGATATAAGAAGAAATTTAGAAGGAGTTATAAGGATGACACAAAGGAGTTTTGTAACCTATTCAGAAGATGAAAGTTGCTGATAGAGGGAGAGATTTCAATACAAGAAATTATTTTCTTTTTGGTATTTTATTGGTCTTACTATTTTAACCTAGTTAGTTTTGTTGATCAGTTTGGTTTGCCATCAATGCTAAAGAGGGAGATTTTTGAGAATATATTGAGGGAGATTGCTGAAGAAGAAGATTGTTGAGAACATATTGATACAAGTATGATCAATATGCTTCAATCATTATTTTTTCACAGATGTCAAACTTGCTATTTGCTGGTAAGATAATTGCTTACATGATTTAAGTACTATCACTTATTTGATTGATGAAGAGGATTTGATCAAAATATGTAACAATAGCACCTAGAGGAAAGGTTGAGTTATGATATGTAAAGGAGTACAAGAATCAGTTAAGACAATTATAACATGATGTATTGATAATCTACTTAAGGTTACAAAGGTTGGTTACACTAAACAAGTATAGAAGAACAATTTTAACAAAGTTTTTCTATCGAGCTTGATCGATTGGAAAGTAGGTGCTGAGAAAAGTCAGTCCAAGCCAAGTAAAAAATCAATTGGAGCTAAGTAAAAGTCTATTCTAGTGTATGTCAAGCAAAATAGTGGATGACGAGTAAAGTTTAGTTGATGCCAAGCACTAGTAAACTTTTTTCATGTTGAGCGATTCAACAAAGGATGTCGAGAAACATAGTGTGTGCCGAGCATCAGATGCAAGTTAATACTAAGTGACTGCATTATTTGAAAGATCATGAATTTGATGGATTTGAGCTGACATGTTTGTTTTCTTGGATTGTGTGAACTAGGTGGAAGATAAGATTGATGAGCCAGTGGCATAGAACTCAAGGTAAACCATTTTGAGGTAAATTCATAGAGAATTGAAGGACAAGTTTCTAGAAGAGATATGAAATATGGGGTATATTCATTATATCCTACCTAATCTATCCTAACCCTAATTTGGACGATGGAGAATGAATGACAAAAAATCTTAATTTCCTATTTATAGGAATAGCTGGTAAGAAGCAAAGAAGTCATGGGCAAGAATTTAAGGAAGACAAGAAGTCAAGGGCTTTGCTTCATCAAGTGACCTAAAAGAAGAGTCTACATTGGCACGTTAAGCAAGAAGGCTTAAGGGTATGAATGCTTGAAGGGTGAACAAGCTATTAGAGCTAAAAGGTATGAAGGCCAAGCAGAATGGAGGACTGAAATAGAGATTTGTAATTTGCAAATGAAGTTGTAAGTTGTTATCAGATCAAGTCTTACTATTAATTTCTAATAATTGTATTAGTTTAGGGTAAATCCTTTGGATTAAGGTTGACCTAATAGTCATTTGTAGATCCTTTACCCTGGTGACATTCCAAGTGAATGTTCTAAAGTTCTCTAACAAGGTTCACTCCTAATAGGGTGATTGAAATCCTTTAATAGGGTCACATTTAATAGTGTCTATTGTAACATTTAATAGGGTTGGCCTTTCATAGGGCATCACTTTAGAAGAGTGAAAAAGAAAAGCACATTATTGGTGGTTTTTCCCAAATTGGGTTCCATGTAAATCATTGTGTCAAATTTGTTGCTAAATTTGTTATGTTTCATGTTTACATTTCTGCAAATTGATTTGACAACAACCTACAAGTTTTAAGTGATTGCATAATCTCATGAATGCATGCATGATGATAAATGTTTTATGGATTCACTAAGCTATGAAAAGTTTATTTATACATCTGGACCTTGGGTAATTGATTCAACTCCCCCCCCATGCTCCTCTCAATTATTCTAAAGTATTCCAACAAGAATCACCATTCTATTTTTCATGTTTTAGTTGCATGGTGACATATAAATTTGTGGTTTTCCCTTTTTACTAGCTCTAGCTACGACAATATGACTTTTGTTTCTCTTGCTTAGGGTATTCCAATAACCATAGTTAATGATAGTTTTTCAACTCAAAAAGTGTCTTCAATACTTTGTACTTGTGTGTTTCTACCTAAAATTGGTGAATATAATAGAAGGGATTTGCCAGTGTGATGAATCTCTAATTTATAAAATTAAGGCCTCCATTTGAGTGCTATGCTCTCACCCATCTATAATATGATAATGTTAGAAAATCATATATCATGGCTTGATGAATATTATTACTTCCATATTTTGTTGATTCATGCCAATTCAAAAGCCTATGTTTTCACAAATATTTTGCTAATATACATGGTTGGATGTCATTGATCCTATATACAATTTTAGAACTTTCACTTGGAAATTTAAGAAAGAGTGACAACAACAATGGGGATAAGGCTCAAAAGGATGCAAACCATTAGATACATTAGTAATGAATCCTATGGGGGTTTACATCAGACAACAACAACATGTGTGACATTAGGTAATGTTAATTCTGGGCTTGCAATGATAATACAAATATGACACATTAATACACCAACTTTCTTGAGATGTGATAAGTATTAAACAACCTAGAGATAAAATATGCAATTTGTAGTGATACATGGTAGAGTATATATCTGACATAGACAAGGAAAAAAATATCAAGCAAAATGATCAAGGTTATATACAAATAACATATATTGTATAAGAAAGTTTGCAACTCCACAAATAGAAGGAGATGTAATAATAACATAAACAAAATGTTGTTGTCAATAGCCAGTGATATGGCACCCCAAGTCACATATGAAGTGTATATGATAAAATGAAGTAAATTATGAGTTTGATTTAATTATATGAAGTAGCCACTACATTAATCAATTAGAGATATTTGATGGTGGGGATATTCTCAATGTGATAAGTGGTAGGACAAGTTATTGTTTATAGCAAAATGATTGATCAACGTCTTTGGAGAGTACAATAAACATTTGATAGAAAGTGCAGTCAACATCCTATTCCAGCTTTACATTATTGAACATCATTGACTTCCAACTTCCTTTCAGAAACTTCAGGCCAATTATATTTTGGGATTTTACATTCAATATTTTTTACATTATTGTGAGCTCCCTTGATATCACTATCTACAATCTATTAGAGTACAAAAGCATTTTATTATTAATCAAATAATATTGATTTAATTATTAAGTCACTTATTATCTCTAGTTTACTTAAGCTAAACTATAGGCATACAATAATTACTTATTTTATTAATTATTATCATGCAACCTAGGTTTTACCTATTAGGGTTTTGATCTCCTTTTATAAGGATTAATCTCTTTGTATTTTTATTCATTCACTTTTGATAATAGAAATTTCTCTTTTTGTTCATCAAGAATGTCTCATCTATGGATCTAGGAATTCTAGTCTCCATAGCTTTTTCTTCTCTCTTTTTGTGACAAGTGTTTGCATGCAGGTCATTGTCGGGAGTTGTGGGGCTAATCTTGTTAGAAATAATAGTCCACCAAGATAACTGGGTGTGGGGGGGGGGGGGTGCTGAATCAGTTATCCAATTAAAACATTTATCAACCTTAATCAATCTTAACCATCCAATCAAAGTAAACAACAACCATAACAAGATGTACATACACAATTACACCAGATTTGTTAACTAGGGAATCCCTTGATCAGAGGGAAAACCCCAGTAGGAATGATGCCCACAAAGATATATATATATATTCCTTGTTAGAGGATGGACCCTATTAGGAGTCTATAAACACTTTTAGTACATAAGAGTCCCTGTTAGGAGGTTTTGAATCCCTATTAGGAAATTCCAACCCTATTAGGAGATTCCAACCTTGTTAGGAGTTGTGCCAACCCTATTAGGAGTTGTAGAAGGCAAAAGGACCCCACTGTCCAAACAACTTCTGGGGCAAGACCACTAAACTCACTATCCAACTGATCTTTCAACTATTTCTTGTAGAATAATTGTTTGTATTGTGCTTTAACCTATTTCCTCTATCTTGTCAGCCAAACCAATCATTGTTAGACCTTGTAGACTAGGTCACGAATCTCAGATCCAAATATCAAACCTCAGATCTCAGAATAAAACCTCAGCAATGAAGTTTTCTCCAACTTCGCTTTACTCTTCTTATCTTTGCATTTAGCTCTTCGTGCTTCTTGCAATCTTTCATACATCCATACATAACAAAGGAAAATGTCCTTCCTTTATACCAAATCCATAAAATAATTCCTCGAGTCAGCTATTACACCTTCTCAATTAATTGTTATAGGACCTCATTAAGAACATGTTACACTTAACAATAACATTAATCTATTACCTTACCATACATGTAATATTATGAAAAGTGAGCTTAGCCATGTCATCATCAAAATGTCTTCTACACGCCTTTAACCTTGCTCTCAGAATAACAATTCTACTAAAAGATATAACAAGTTTACCAAAACATGCTTCTGCAAACTCTATCTCAGAACAATCTTCATCAAGACTTGCATAACTTCTTCCAGACTTATTATCTTATGATTTTGAGGTTAGATACATATACTAGACAATAGTAGCATTTCCCTTTAACCTCACTTAGTAAAAATTCACAACGATCTATTTGTACGAACTTGATCTTTACCATTGTTCTTTTGTCAAATACCACTAAAAATTGCTATGTTGACATCAATGACAAACAAAATCATGAATGTAAAATATCATCATGATAATGATCTAATCATGTTTCTAAAATACCCCCCAATAGAAGTATCATTAACATTCATGCTTCCAACTGATCTTTCATCAACTTCAACATGGTATCAGAGCACCAAATCTTCATGCCCCTGTTCTATTTATGAGAAGTTTAGCTTGGCTTTCATATTTGTGTTTTCTCTTTTAAAGGGTTTCATTTTTCAGAGTTTTTTGTGGTGGATTTTTTTTTTTTGGGGGGGGTGGGGGGGGGTTGGTTGACCATTTTTTGAAGCACTTTGAGCCTAAAAAGACATCACTATTGAGCTCAGAGTGCCCAAAAACCCTTATTTAATATAAAATTTGTCCAATTTGGACACAATTGGAATTTGAGGCTAAATAATATTGCTTCCAAATTGAGCACTTTTCCCAAGGTGGTGATTTTCTAATTTTTGGCTTTTTTTGAGGTGGAAATTTTCTAAATTTTGGCATTCTTTTCGAGGTATTTTGGCAAGGATCTTGAGGTGGGTTTTTTTTCCACTACTTTTTTGACCTACATGTGATTTTTTGGCCATAACTTGCTCATTCAAACTCCATTTTTTGATCTGAAAGAAGTGTCAGAAAGATGATTTTAAGCCTATCATGATGGTGTCGTTTATTTGGATTTTTGATGCTATTTAGTGGCCTATTTTGTATGTCAAAGTTAGAAGTTCTATTTTGCATTCTAAGAGACATTTTTTGAGACATTGTATTTTCCAGATTGTGCGTTGGGCACATCCCATTCATTTTTTTTCTTTTCTACATTTTGATGGATATCTTGGTTATTTTAGGTATGAGGATTGATTTTGTTATTTCAGATGATTTCTCATGGGTTATACTATCTATTGTATCAGCCTTATGTCTATTTTGATATTTGTTGACATCCTTTTGTAGTATTTTTGCAAACACACTAAGATAAAGTGCCACTTTATTGCATTTCGAGATCTTGGATATCTTTGTGTTTTATTGTACTCACACTACATTATAAAGTGCCTTGGGGATTTCATATTGGCCATATTCACCATCTTCCTCTATCAACTAAGTGTTCTTTCCATGAAATTAGTCTCATGATGTGTTGATGACACATGCCATTATAGGTGTTTGTACTACTTTTGCACTCTTGATGTTCCTGGATCTTCTTTCTTTAGATGATATTACATTCATTTTTAGTGTGCATGCCTTACCTCTTAGCATTATAGAGGGAGTTATGTTGGTTCTAATTTTTTCTTGGTTCAATGGAGTGAGCTATGTATTCATTATTTGATCCTATGTACTAGGCGATTGCAGTGGCCGGATACTTATGCATTTTAGTGAGATGGATCATTTACAATATAGACATTCTTTCATTTCTATTTTTTGAGGCCATGAAGATACCTTCCATCTTCAATTGATCAACTCCTTAGACTTAGTCTTCTCTACCTGGTCATGTTCAATACAATGGAGGTTCTTTATATCAACAATTTGGTAGTGTTTGTAGCTTCATGCTTTAGTGGTGTTCTTCATGGTCATCTTTTGTTCCTATCTTCTGGAGCAATTTATTTCCATCTCTTTTTGGAGTAGGGTTTTTTCCATGTGGTTTTATCTATTTCTCCTCTTTTTAGAGATTTGGTTGTGCTTGGGTACCTCATTAGGCTTTGTTGCAAGACCCAAATTTTCTTTCAGTAGTAGCTTCTAGGATTTTAGCTACTCTCTAAGTTTATCTTAAGGGGGGGTGTTAGAGTAATAAAGTATTTTTTTATTAATTAAATCATATTGATTTAATTATTAAGTCACTTATTATCTCTAGTTTACTTAAGCAAAAATTTAGGCATATAATAATTAATTATTTTATTAATTACTATCATGCAATCTAGGTTTTACTTGTTAGGGTTTTGATCTCCTTTTATAAGGATTGATTTCTTTGTATTTTTATTCATTCACTTTTGATAATAGCAATTTCTATTTTCACAGATCAAGAATGTCTCATCTATGGATCTAGGAATTTCAACCTCCATAGCTTTTGCTTCTCTCTTTTTGTGACAGGTGTTTGCATGTAGGTGATTCTTGGGAGCTGTGGGGTTGATCTTTCATCAACTTCAACACAATATTTTTTCCCATATGCAATAAAAAATGAAATCATACAATAGTCATTTAGGAAGTTATTAAATAGTGATTGGTAGGAAATTTGTTTGCGGACATGACTATATATAAATAAAGAAACATAACACATCATTGGAGGAGCATTATAAGAGAAATTCATATTTCTATAGAGAATCCACTGAGTTATAAAGCATGATTTGCAACATAAATTGATATATTATAGTTTAATGACAAATACAAATTTCTTTTTTCATATTCATTAAAGGAAAAAAGAATAAATAAACCATATTTTGATTTATCCTTTATGATCAATAAGGCAATTATTAAATTATTTCAAACAAAGTTTATGCATTAGATTTTTCATCACATTCTTTGTAAGTTCATGGTTAGTGTGATATATATGTATTTCATCATCTCTATCTAATTGGGTTCCCCACTAAAGAAGTTAGAATCCTTTTGGAATAGCATTGAATTGCATATATGATTTATCTTCTACATATCATAGGAGTAATTGATGATATTTTAAATATATATTGTCTCATAAAGTTGTACACAAGAATATTAATTATGGTAGACTCTATTGCCTAAATAAATATTAAAAGCATTGAACTACAATCATTGGATTATAGTCAAAGTCACCGGTTATTTTCGGTATCTCCTTCTTGAAAGAATCAACTCAATTATTGATAAAATATTATATAAGAAGTCAATAATTTTAAGTATTTATATAACTTATATTTTAATCTAGCTTTAAGGACTTTGACAACTTAAGAACTCACAAGATTTAAATTCTCTATAGGAAAGCTTTGAACCAAGTCATAAGAGTTAAATGAAGTTTTATTCACCTAGGTTTAACGAATCCAAAAGTTTAGGGGAATTGAGGTTATTCCCATTCAGTGGCCAAAGCTGATTAAGTAATCCTATTTGAGACTTGACAAAGCTTTTGGATTTCCAATGTGTAGTTTTGAGAACCAACACATTATATCGGTACAATACTTCTCTCTATGTCAACATATTAAGAAAAAAAGAAATGGTGAAATTGATAGTATGATTTTATTAATTTTTAACTTGATACTATTGGAAATCATATTATGATTGTCATACTCATCAAGAGTTTTTTTTCCATTGCATAATATTTAATGTATATATAATTTTGATATTTGTAAAAGTGATATTGTGATTACGTTATATATTTGTTGATCTCTAAGCCATGTTGCATATTAGTGTCAAACACCTAGTCATTTCTTAGGAAGTGTTGGTTGGTCATCATTGTGATCAAGCCATACAATGAAGGTCAAGTGATTTATAGTAGACTTGT
Organism: Cupressus sempervirens; assembly: GCA_028749045.1. Taxonomy (NCBI): domain Eukaryota; kingdom Viridiplantae; phylum Streptophyta; class Pinopsida; order Cupressales; family Cupressaceae; genus Cupressus; species Cupressus sempervirens. Next base: position 262,835,714 of record CM053793.1, read on the forward strand.
TCACATTCCAGTTTGATCCAAGCAGGTCTTCAATTGCTGAGTACTCTAGTATGAAATGAGTGACAACATGAGCTGAGTAAGATAGAAGTTAGTAGATGCTGAGCTAAAGTGAGATAGTTCATGTCGAGACACAGAATATGTGTTGAACATTTAGAAGCTGAGGGACATCATGAATATCAATTGTGACTGAGCGTTAGGGTATAAAAGTGTTGAGTGAACCAGTTTTGATATATTTATTTGGAATGACACAAAAAAAAAGGTAAACTATTTTGGTTGACTTCTATACATGTTTAGATGGTCAAGGCATAATTGAAGGACTTAATTACATGATTTGTTAGAGATCATTGATCCCTATGCTAAGTGACCAGTCAATCAAAAAAATGGAAGGACTAGGCACCAAAATGGATGAATCTTGATCAGTGATCTTGATCTAGAAGATTCATCAATTGGTTATTTAAGGATGGTCTAAAACCTAAATCATGTAATGATGCAAACAAAGATGTAGAGATAGCAAAGGAGGCTATGTTTGTTAGAAGAAAGGAGACCATATAGAGTAGCCAAGCAGACCACTAAAGGATAGAACATAGTATATATGATAAGGAGATCAAGCTAGAATTAAAAGTGGAGATCCATAATCTATCATTAGAGTGCTAAAGGATCAGGTACTGATACATTATTGAAAGTGAATCATGGTAAATCTCTTGACAAAGTGGTCTTAATAGGCCTATTCAAATCTCCTAATAAAGTGTTTACTTAGTTGTGAGTTTTAAATCCTTTAACCAAGGCTCCTAACAGGCCAAACCCCTCATAGGGTAGATCACTAGAAGTGGTCAAACATTGTAGCCTTAACAAGCACACTTTGTTGATACAGTAGTGAAAATTTGTCAATGTCATCCCCACCCCAGTTTTACCTTCACCTTGGAGGTTTTATGGGTAACCAAATCTTGTGTGTTATGTGTTTACATTTACTTTCATGTTTATGGATGTGATGTACACTTATATCTATTTTACTAATATAGTTTATGGTTATATAATTCATGATCTAAAATATGAGATGGATTATAGGTGTATACATTTGATTTTTTATTTGTTTCAAGAAGTGAAAAGTATTTGAAGATCTTGATTCACCCCCCTCTTAGTATCTTACTTTCCTATTAAGACTTCCAACAATTGGTATTAGAGCTTTGTTCTCATAGAAGAAGTGTAACAACTTTAAAATTAAGATCTTGGAGATGGAGGATTATAAGTTGCGAAAGATCATTGAGAACTAGAAGCTTGACAACCAGATCATACTACAATAGCTTGAAGCAATAAGAGAGGAGTTGAAGAAATCCTTAAAGAAAAGAAAGGACTTGGCTATCCAATAGGATGCCACTCTATATGAAGAAGATGTTGAAATGTTCAAATAGGAAGAATACTTCTGAGAGGGTGTGTGGGGGGGGGGGGGGGGGGGGTGAATTAGAAGTAACTAATTTTTATCCTTTTAAACCCTCATTAACACATAACTAAAAGTAAAGTACATGCATGTAAACATATAAGAAAATATGAAATGAAAGCATGCATCAACACATGACATAAGAGATTTGGTAACCCAAAAATCCTCCAGGAATAAGAAGGTAAAACTAGGGCGGGGATGACACCCACAAAAATTATTGCAGCAATATGTCCAACCACTTCTGATGGTTTTCCCTGTTAAAGGCATGCCCTGTTAAAGGTTTTACACCGTGTCAATAATGATCGAGTAAGAGGATTTACAAACACTTACATGAAGTGTCACCCTATTAAAGGATTTACAATAGGTTGTTAAACCCACCTAATACATAGGATTTTCTTCAACTTCTCCAAAGGTTTTCCCACCTAGCTGTTAAGCTAACCTATCAACATAGGATTTTCATCATCTAATACAATGGTAAGAGAGTATTAGAACATTTGACTTGATAGAGTGCAATCTTCAATTGCTAGGTTCAGGCACTAGATCTGCTCTTCCAGTTACGATCCTTGCTTGATTTGATCTCTGTATGTGTCCCCTGTTCTATTCTGATCAACTAAATATGTAATTGTTGCTCCTTTCACTAAGTCTTTCCTTCTTCACACTGAAATTTGGCTATAATCTCCCCATACACTATTCTCATTTTACTTTTGATGGAGTTTTCAACCTCCTTTTAAAGAATGTGAAGACTTAGGGTTAGGTATGGATCTACGATCCATATTGAATCTCAAATTCCCACTCATTCCTTGCATTTTTCTTATTGGTTGCATGCCTTCTCTCCATTTTTTTGATTGGCTGCATGTAGATCACATAGGGAATGTAAATGATTCATCCTTATCCTTTTCCTCTTTCCAAATCTCTCTATGTTAGCTCCAAAAATGGTTTGCATCTGAGTTTGTAAGAGCACAAACTGATATGCTAATTTTGTGTTACTTAGCACATATTGTATTATTGATGCTTAGCACATGTTACATTTCTAGATTGCTCGACACCTATTACACTCTGTGTTACTTGGTACATGAATATTCTTGAATCACTTGGTACATACTACGCTATGTCTTGCTCGGCATGAACTATGACTTGGCACCTATATACTTCTCGACATCTATTACTTACTCGACACCTGAAGTCACTCGGCACCTATTAAGATTCTAACTCAGTAGCTACTATTACTCACTCAGGATACATAGTTTACTCGACATTTATGGTGGAATTGGTTAAGTGTGTTGACACTCGAATGTCAAGACCATTCTAAAATCAACAATCTCCCCCTTTGACATGAGTGTCAAAAACACTTAACTATGCATTAATGAACTGATCTGATTGAGTACAATCTTTATTCTTGCTCAGCATACATGCAAAATTTTAAAAAATTGTTCAAAAATTGTGTGAGCAACAATATACCTTATGACTCCCCCTAAGTTGATTATGCCTAGTCCATTCTTGAAACTTGAAATTTTGGGCTGATGTGCCTGATTCTCTTTGTCCTTTGTCTTGTTCTTGTTCCCTACACCTATATACTGTATCTGATCTATATGAATTCCATGTTTTAGATCTATTTTCCACATGCTTGTCAAAATTTTGCATCTCCCCCTCACTTTATCTCATTTCTTGTCCCTTTTTGGCTACCTACAAATTTTCCACTTTATCCTCAAAATGAATGAAAGAATGTAATCAAAATTGTCAAAATTTGGTATTCTCCATATATCTTCATATATCTCCCCATATATACATATCTCCCCCTAACGTATATATCTCCCCCTTTTTTTGACACTGATGTCAAAGGGTTCTAAGGAGTAATACCATACTTAGCCAAAAATGTGCTATTTACCTCTAGGAGTATCTTCAGAGCTGCATCCCAATTCTCTAATGCAATCTCTAGTGACTTGTGTTGGATGGCAATCTCTGCAACAAGGTGTACGAGTCCATCTAGGGTAGAAAGATTTGGATCTTTCTTTAGGATTATTGCTGCATATGCTTGCTCCTTGTGGAGGACCTCTAAGTGTGGGGTTATGGAGGACTGGATTTGCATCAATTTTTCCTTTATGTTTTCCTCCTCTACTGTTAATATAGCTAATTCCCTTTGTGTGTGAAGCATCTATGAAAAATGCTTCTCACTCTGAGCTAGATTTGTTGGAAGTTACATGCTAGAAATCTTGAGATTTCTTTCCAAGCTCATTATTCTTTGGCTAGTCTCTTGTGTGAAGTTAGAAAAATCACACAGTTTGTTGTACAAAGAGAAAGTGTTCCCAAGTACAATTTTCACTCTTTCTAGTTTCTTAGCCAATTCAACTTGTGCTAATGCTATATCATTTGATATTTTCTCATTTACTTTGCCCTAGAATTTTCTTTCTAACCATTCCATTAATTTTTCATTTGTATCATGATCTGTATTAGTTGCTTGGTCAACTATATCTGATAGTTGTTCTATTATAGGCCTTGTTTCATTTGGTGACTGCAAACTGAAGGCATTCATGAAGATGTCCTTTATTTTGTTCAATGCTTGCCTTTACTTGTATTCTCTTCTTAATACTTCTTGTCTCTTTCTCCTATCCAGTGCACCTTGTATTTCATTTATCTTTTCTATGGTGACGGTGCTAGATTCATAGGATGGAATGATGATCTCTTCATCAAGTTTAGGATCTCCATAGTGAACTATCCTGGCTACCTTTCTAGAGCTCAAGCTTGGTGTTTGAACTTGCATTGGTATCATATTAGTTCTCAACTTCTGAAGAGTCTAAGTGGGAGTACCAGATTTTGGTAATTCAACCAATGTCTGTATTGCAGCTTGCTCCTCATCTTTTGTTTCCTCCTTCTTTTCTTCTAATTTCCCTTTATCACTGACAATTGCTAGGGGTGAACCTATTGACTATTCTTGATTTCTTGTATCTTCCCCTATTGCTGAACTCGGCATCTGAAGTGCATCACTTACTATTTTTGGTGGAGACAGTGGTGGAAGTATTAGGAGTTTAGTAGCAATGTATGTAAAAGGTTGTTTCTTTGGCTTCACCTTTCCTTTTTGAGGTGTTGCTACTGCTCTTTGTAGTTCATCTACACTCACCAATATAGGGCTTGTACATAATTGTGCATGTAGAGTGGATTGGTGAAGGATCTTTGAGAGATCCTCTGTAGTTAAAGGATTGATGTTTTGACATGAAGTATCAATAACATCCTTTATTTTTATGATCTCTGTAGGTGTGATAGTGGCATGAGGAGGGCTAGGTGGTGGCATTTGTGTGTCTTGCACACTTTTTTCTTCCTATTCATCTAATGCATTTTCCACTCCTTTAGCTGTATTTTCTTCTTCTTCCTCCTTATTTACTTCCTCTTCTACTCTTCCTTCCTCACCTATCTTCTCCTCTTCACTTTTCTTCTCTTCCTCACTTCTCTTCTCCTCTTCACTTTTCTTCTCTTCCTCACTTCTCTTCTCCTCTTTCTTTCATATTTCTTTTTCTTCTCTTCTCTTTGTGCTGGCCTCTTCCTTATATTCATCGTCAAATACATCATCAATTGACTTGTATATTGACTTCCACAATTTTGTGGATTTATTTACAACATACTCTATCTTATTTTGGAGGATGCAAAATGCTCTATTTTTAGGAGAAAATTTTCTATTATGCCTTTAATTCACCTTAGCTATTTGACCTTTAGTTAGGTCTGGCAGTATCCTAGCTAGGGTTGATTCTCTTATCTCCTTTTCCATTTGCAAACAAAAATGCCACTTATCTATAATTATCTTGTACAACTCCTTGGGCATTTCACTATCTAACTCTAGAGGGGTGTGTTTGTATTTAGCCATCATTGCATACACTGATTCCTCTATTTTATTTTGGTCTTCTTTATTGATCTTATTAAAGTCTATAGTCTTTAAACCATTCAAGTTTTCTTTTCTAATATTTACACATAACTTGTCAATGGCAAACTTTGAGGGATGAGTTACCACTCTAAACTGGCTGTTGTAATATTACTCTGTTCTTTCTTCATTTGAGTCTGGCTGGGCAACATATTTCCTTCTCTTCCTTGGTTCTTCACCAGTTTGCTTTGTGGCTTTCTTCTTCTCTTTGGCTTCATCTTTTGCCTTTTGAGTTGTAGCCCTTGTAGTAGGCTTCTTTGTTTTGACTTCAATGGGCTTTGTCCCTTTTTTTTCCTTGGGTTGGGATGCAAGCTGAGTTTTGTCTTTCCTTTTGGTGGCTTTGACTTTAGTGGGTGCTTCCTCAGCTTCTTCTTCGTCAGCACCTTCTTCTTTGTCCTCTTCTAGGCCCTGTGTCAATTCTTCTGGCTCTTGCTCTTGCTCACCGTCTTCCTCACTGTCACCTTCTACTTCTTCTACTTCTTCTTCACCTACTACACCTTCAATGCTTGCCCCAAATGTCTTCTTTATCTTTCTTACCATTTTGTCCTTCTTCTTCACTGTAGAGGCTATCTTCAAATCTATTACCACCCTGGATTTGACCATATCATAAGTTTCAAAATAAGGATCATCCTTATCAATCTCTTCTATAAGTAAAGTAGTGATTGCAACTGAAGCTTGGTCTACATCAAGCTCATATCCAAGTGGCCTAAGCCATCTTACTCTAGGTATCACAACTTGGATGTAGGTGTAATCTATGTCAACCAAGAAACAAATGTTATTTACATGCTACTCAACTAGTGATACTGGTATCCTCATCCTTTGTTTCATGGACTTCTGGAAGTCCTTAAAGTAACTTGTCATCTGAGCATTAAAATTGTCTCCCATTAATAAACTCATTGACTTGTGTAACAATTGTCTTGTTTGGATCCCATTTTACCTTTCCAACTGATGGAAATTCTTTCATGACATAGAAAAATATGCAAACCAATAATGATCCAAATTTTCACTGAGCTCCTTTAGATTTCCTTATGGCTCCCAAATTTTCATTAATTTGTTGCAGCATGAGCTCTGCTAGATCATAAGTGTGGTCCTTCTTCACAAGTTTGTATGCAACATCTACTGCTATACATGGCACACTATTCAATCTACTTGATTGATAAAATTTATCAGATATGACTCTGATAGTGAAATCAAGTAGGGGTTCAGTGATGGTATTAATGGTCATTCCCCTGTTATTCCATTTGGCACCAGTGTTTTTCTCTATGGCCTCCTTTTTGTTGCTTCTCAAGGTCTTAGGCCAATCTAGGGTTGGGAATCCAGTGACCCTATGAACAATTTTCTTTGTGATCTTTATTGGCCCTATTTCTAACCAAAATGATCCATCATGAATTTGGCTAAACACTATACAAATCCATTCAGTCTTAAATACAATGGGGAAAACTAGGGCTTTAGTTAAACCCTTCTTCTCAACTATTTTAAACTCATCCTTCAATATATACTTGTCACACAACTTATCAAAGGCATTGAAAATTTCTATGTCATCTTTGGCTCCAATCTTACAGTTATAACATTTCCTGACATCTTGGACCATTACTACTTTGTCTAAAATGATTGACAAAGCACTAGCTAGGTCATTTTTATAGGCAACTTCAGGTATTGGCCTAAATTCGGGCTGTTTAACTTCATTGCTAACAAGTTGTAACTCAAGACCATTTTTCCCTTTATGGTTTTAGACCCAAATGCCATCTTGACCAAACTAGGGTTTAATATTTAAATAAACTTTCAAATACTGTGTAGCTTGGCACTTGATGAAATACCTTTAAATCGAAGAATTCGAGTTGAATTGCTATTGAGACTAGTACAAATTGTTGCTAAATTGCTGTTTGGTCACCTCTTCGCTCTTCTCATTTTTGCTTTGTGTTCAAATGGCTTGAAAATGAGTGATTTCCAACTTTATTAGGCTCAAAACCTAGCATTTATTGCATAGTGCTTACAGTTGTATACTTGGCACTTGAAGGATTTAGTATAGCTTAGCTCCCATTGTAATTCATTTACTCGGCTTCCACATATCTCATTCGGCATCAACTAGATTTTCTAGCTCGACATAAACTAGAGTTTCACTTGGCATCCAAAGGTAGCTTGGCATCTTCTACAAAATTTTCAATTTTTATTTTTGACATCTTTTCTCATGCAGATTCCTTCTTGGCATCACTTTGTTGTTCTTTTGGAACTAATGTATCATTTGACTTATTATATTAGTCCCATACATTTTCCTTTGCTTAGTTGGATGAAGTGTGATCATTTGATCTCTTGGGTGAAGTGATCTCTCCATTAGATTTACTTGATCCATCTTTTCTTTGCCATGTCTTTTTTATTCTATCCTGATGTGTTCCACTTCAACTTTTTCTTTACCCTTGTTGACTTCTGACTTGGGTGCCTTGGCCTTTGTTGGACAATTTCTGCTGACATGTCCTGTCTTCAAGCAACTAAAACATGTGGTTTGGCTTAACCACTTGCTATAATTTCCCTTGAAATGTGTTCTTATGTAGTTTTGAGGAACATGACCTTATTCTTGATAGTAGTGACAAATTTTCTTGGTATTGTAATTCCAATTGTAGTGGTGTGCATAGTTTTTTCTCCTTATTGGCTGATTAGGTGTCCACATAGGCTTTGATCTACACTCAAAAGCTCTATGTCCATACTTTTTTTAGTTGTAGCAGTGACCATCAAATCTTGGTGTCCTCATGGTCTTGGTTTTGCAATCTTGTGTTGATTGCCCTTGCATGTTACACTTGTGACAATATCTTTTATTTTTGGATGTCCTGCTGATTGGTCTTTCTACTCCTGCAAACATTAGCAGTGTGCCCCTTTTTATTATAGAAGTGACAAGTAGGTTTAGTATTCTTACCTTTGTTGATTCTTTCTTCTACAGTCTTGGATGATTCTCCTTGTTTAGTGCTGGTGTAGCCAAGTCCCGAAGTGTCATTACTAGCCCTTGGTGATTTCAATAATTGTTCAAGGTATATGATAGCCTCATTGGGTTTGTTGTAGCTTTCTACTATCTCCTTTTCTCTCTTCAATTAATTCTACAATTATTCATTCTCCATCTTCAAGGTGGAGATCTCAATGTCCTTCATGTTTAGCTCATGATGAGCATTCATCATCTAGCTTAAGGTGTCTAGTTGCATGTTTGAGATCTTTTCAAACTCAATTGTCTTATCTTCCAATCTATTGGTGAGATTTCTCTTGTCATCTTCTATCATGGTGTTGTCCTCAATAGCTCTTTTCTTTTATTCGGTCACTTCACAAAGCATTATGGCTTGTGATTCTTGTTCAAGCTTGAGTAATCTAATTTCTTTAGCTTCTGCTCTATTTTTCTCCATCAATTCTGCTATTGCCGCATCAAACTCCTTGGAATATCCATTAGGAAACACTTGTGTGGTGTCAATCTCCTTGTAGTGTATGTCATTTTCAGCTATGGCTATCTCCTTTCTTCTTTTCAAGGATTTTCTTAGTTCCTCTCTGGCTTCCTCTACCTTGTGTAGAGTGAGATGCACATCAATCACTTGATTGTCAATAATCTTCTCAAGTTTGAAGACTTCCATCTTTTGATATTTTTCTCCAAGCTGTTAGGCTTTTCCTTGTGAGAACCTCACTTTGATACCAATTGTTGGAATGTTCAAATAGGAAGAATACTTCTGGGTGGGGGGGGGGGGGTTGAATCAGAAGTAATTAATTTTTATCCTTTTAAACCCTCATTAACACATAACTAAAAGTAAAGTACATGTGTGTAAACATATAAGAAAACATGAAATGAAAGCATGCATCAACACATGACACAAGAGATTTGGTAATGCAGAAACCCTCCAGGAATAAGAAGGTAAAATTGGGGTGGGGATGACACTCACAAAAATTACTGCGGCAATATGTTCAACCACTTTTGATGGTTTGCCCTGTTAAAGGCTTTACACTGTGTCAATAGTGACCTGGTAAGAGGATTTACAAACACTTACATGAAGTGTCACCCTGTTAAAGGATTTACAATAAGCTATTAAACCCACCTAATACATAGGATTTTCATCACCTTCTCCAAAAGTATTCCCACCTAGTTGTTAAGCTAACCTATCAACATAGGAATTTCATCATCTAATACAATGGTAAGAGAGTAATTAGAACATTTGAACTGATAGAGTGCAATCTTCAATTGCTGGGTTTAGGCACTAGATTTTCTCTTCCAGTTCTGATCCTTGCTTGATTTGATCTCTATATGTGCCCCTTGTTCTATTCTGATCAACTAGATATGTAATTTCTACTCCTTTCACTAAGTCTTTCCTTCTTCACACTGAAATTTTACTATAATCCCCCCATACACTGTTCTCATTTTACTTTTGATGGAGTTTTTTACCTCCTTTTAAAGAATGTGAAGACTTAGGGTTAGGTATGGATCCACGATCCATATTGAATCTCAAATTCTCACTCATTCCTTGCATTTTTCTTATTGGTTGCATGCCTTCTTCATCTTTTTAATTGGCTTCATGCAGATCACATAGGGAATGCAAATGATTCATCCTTATCCTTTTCCTCTTTCGAAATCTCTCTATGTTAGCTCCAAAAATGGTTTGCATATGAGTTTGTAAGAGCAAAAACTTATATGTTGATTCTGTGTTACTCAACACATATTGTATTATTGATGCTCAACACATGTTACATTTCTAGATTGCTTGGCACCTATTACACTCTGCATTACTCAGCACATACTATGCTATGTCTTGCTTGGCATGAACTGTGACTCGACACCTACATACTACTCGACATCTATTACTTTCTCAGCACCTAACGTCACTCGGCACCTGTTAAGATTCTGACTCGACAGCTACTATTACTCATTCAGCATACATAGTGTACTTGGCATATATGGTGGAATTGGTTAAGTGTGTTGACACTTGAATGTCAAGACCATTCTAAAACCAATAGAAGACACTGAAGGACTACTTGATTATGGAAATTATAGTGAAAGTGATGTAGTAATAGTAGACCTATTGGAGAGAAACAACACATTAAGTGAAGAAGTAAGAGCACTAAAGAGAGAACATAAAATATAGTTAGTAAGATTGTGTAAAGTGACTGAGTAGAAAAAGAAAGTTGCAGAAGATAAAGATCATATATCTACAAGATTTGATGATAAGAGTAGTGAAGTGCAAAGGCTTACCCAAAATCAATTTGATATGATCAACATGGTGCTCCGTGCAATTTAAGAGTTTAGTAGAAAAGATGTGGAGATTGCTAATTTGAAATTAGAGAATGAGCATTTGAAGAATGAACTAAAACATGAAAAGGAACCCATTTTAAGATTGAACAAACCTAAAGAAGCTATGAGATATTATGAAGAGATAATGAGATCACAAAGAATACCTAATGACACTTCTAGTCTAGGTTATATCAGACACCTATTTGAGGAAGGATAATCATTAAGGAGTGAAGAGAAAAGTAATACAAAGCCAAAAAATAAACCTACATGCTATCATTGTGGCAAGATGGGACACACATAAAAAAATTGTAGAAGCAAGATTGGTAAGAAAAATCCCTAACCAAAATTCAATGGATGTTGTTCTAATTTTAAGGACACTGAGAACATGATTGTGGATCAAAGGCTAGCAATACGCCTATTGCACCTAGATTTGAAGGTTATTGCTACAATTTTTAGAAATATGGACATATAACTCAAGAATGTAGATCCAAGGAAAAATATAACAGGACATCTAAGAAGCAAGGGCATGCACCTAAGCAAGGTAACTCATATAAATAAGATTACAACATATGGTATAACTATCATTATTATGGTGGGTATGGTCATGTTGCAATAAATTTTATAAAAACACATTTTAGAGACAAGTCTAAGAGTTGGATGAAGGAAAGCTTAGTTTTCTAAAGTTGTCACAAGATTGGGTATGTGAGAAAGAACTATAGGATCGTGCACAACCACCTAGTAATGAACACGACAAAAGAAAAGAGAAAGTTGATGTAGAGCATATAAGGGATGAAATTAATCAAACTTGGAGAAAGAAGGAAGGAGAAAGCAATACTGGATCTAGTGAAGCCAAGGTCACCCAATCCAATAGATTAGGTGACCACACTACTTCTAACTAAGAAAATAAGGTATGCAAGGAATTGTACACTTGGTTGATACATCTCATACTAGTTCCTGACATAAGATATGTTAAAAGTCCATCTCTGCATGAATTAAGATGCATTAGGAAAAACTTGAGGCAAGTATTGAGCAAAAGAGACCATATGCATGATAGATGTTAAGTATCAGTATTAGTGTCTATAGTGATCAAGTATTTCCATATGAACTGAGCTCCCATACAAACTAAGTTGATATGTAGAATGAGTCAAACATGGAAATGGTAATGGTGACCAAGTGGTGGTCTTGACCAAGCACTGAGAGAAATATATTGTGTAAACCAAATGTTATGTTAAGACCAAGGATAATTGTAATGCATCTACCATTGTATGAAGCATTTATTGAAAACCTATTTCAACATTTTGAGGTTATATATCAAAATTTGAAGATCATTTCTACTTACCAAGAAATTTCAAACTTACAAAGTGATTTGTGCAGAAGATTGTGTGATTAAACAACGTTCCATTGAAAAATTGCAGCATGAAGTAAGTAAGGCTTGTGAATTGAGTTCAATTGTTTTGCAAAGTTGTTGAATTTGTTTTAAAACCCTAGTTAAAAAATGGCATTGTCTTCATCTGATACTAGTAAGGAAATGTTGAAGGATAGTAATTCTCAAATTGTAAGGAATGATCAATGCCCCCCAACAAAATTTAGGGCATATACCCAAATATCATAATGACTGGAGATGCATCAGGCACTTTGTCATCGATTACTCCTAGAGTCATTATGGTGCATGACATTCATTCATGTTACATGTGCAAGATAAGGGAGATTGGATACTTTGAACTCTGAAATGCTTATGATAAACTATGTGAAAATAGAGCATTGAAAGATGAAAATAAGGTTGTTTCCAAGAAAGGGCTTACTCATGCCCTAGCCTTTCTAAAAGTTTTTAAAGTTGAATGGATCAAAATTGTTTTAAGAAGTGTACATAACATGAAATTGTGGCTAGAGAGTAGGCTAGTGAAAATCAATAAGGAGAAAATTCATCAAGTTGAAAAGGTATCCTACCCTAGATCGAGTAAAAACCTTGCATTGCACATTAAGAAATGCTATTGAAGAAAAAACAAAGGCCAAGTAGAACAACCAAGGAATGTTGATTGATGGTATAACAAATCCTATCATGGAATTAATTATATGAGTAATTTCATATAAATTCTACCAGTCAAGCCAAATGAATAGTGTGTCATTCATTGTAGTGGATTGGGGTACAAGATTGTGAAGAAAGATCATAGCTATGACCTTTCCGAACTACAGCTAATACAACTAGCTAAAAATCTTGGAGCAATTAGGAAAGAAAAGAATACATCATGTAAGTTTGGATCACTCTTGATATTCATATTTTTCTATGTGGAAAATTCATTTCAAACTATAGGCACTTTTGCGTGGAATAAAACTAGACCAGTGATTGAGCAAATTAATGATTTCATTGAATGATTGGGAGAAAATTTTGAGACTATTTTGGATGGGTAGTTTGAGAAGTTTAAGGGAAAAATGAAGAATAGATTGAGGATTCCAAAGTCAGTTGTTGACCACTATTATGATGACATTTGTTTCATGGTGGACATTGACTATACTAACACACAAGCTGCATTACCAAGGGTTGCACAGCTAAGGCCTATGCAATATAAGGTAAATGTAGATGAGATAATTGTAGTTATGATAAATTCTCTATCTAAAGAGATTAACAAGAATGTTGATCCATTCAACACATATTAGACAACATAGATAAAAGTACTGATGCAAACACAAGTGCCCAAGATGGATAGAAAGAGAAAGAAAATGATTTTTGATCTTGAGGGAAAACTTGGCAAATGACCCCTGTAGATTATTGAAGGCAAAGGAGAAGGTGAAAAATTTGAAGAAGAAGAAGAAGAATCAAAGGGAAAAGAATCAATGGTTTTTGAGCCTAAGGCAACAAAATAGAAGAAGGTAGTAATAGTAAATCCTAAAGTAAAGAGGGAATTGAAGAAGAATGTTACACCTCCCACCTCTAAACCTCAAAGAGGAATGACCTAAAATGGATCCAAAGAAACATTACTTGTAGCTATTAAATCAAAGAAATGAAATACAAAAATAATCAAGCTAGCAAAGGGAAAGTTCCCACCTAAAAGGAAATAAGTAATGAAAGGGACATAGAGGAGAAAGAAGAAGCTGAGGAGGAAGTTAGTCATTATGCCCAATGATGAAGAGGATGAAGTAGAGAAAATTGAATTTGATGATTTGAGAAAGCTCATAATTGTTCATAGATGACCTCCTATGGATATTGATCAGGTATGTGAAAATATTAGAAATTCAATAGGAATTTCAGGTTTCAAGCATATTAACTATGATTCTTTAGACAAAGTCAATAAAGAGAATATTCAATAAGAAATATTGGACATTATAAAATAATTCAAGTGCATGCCTATAGAGTTAGTCAAGGGAGTTCCAAAATAATTATATAATAAATTGGATGAGAAATGGAAGTGGGCATTTTCTACAAAAAGACAAATCAGAGAAGCTATATTAGCTCAGACCATGCCAGATTTAGGGAAGACACATATATCTATAACCCTAAGGGATTTTACAAAGAATTTTATGCCCAAGACAAGGGCCTATAAAATTTTAAAAAATAAGATAGAAGAAGTAGTGCAAGAGAGCACATTAGTGTGGAAAAAGGCATTTGGGATTTTGGCTCCTAGAACAACAAAAGAGAAAGAGGAAGAAGAAGAAACAATCGAATTAGATAATAAAGAAGATTTTGATGAACTTGACAACTTGGAAGAGGAAATTAGGAGGAAAGCAGAGGAAAGTGAATGACAAGATGTTGTTACTGTTGAGGATATTCCAAAAGATAATTGATAGAATGTTAATGTTTTGATAGATGAAGAGTTCAAAAGTGAAGCACCTACAAAGGTAACTTCTAACTCACCTCTCCCATGCATCCATCATGTTCTCCTTCAAATTAAAGATTATCCAAAGGAAGAGAATGTGTCAACTATGAGTACTATATTAGACAGTTCCACAATTCCTACTTTTATAGTTGAAATAAAGTCAAAGGAAGACACTCTAATGATTACTATTTAGACCCCTCCTGCCAAGGCCACAATTGTTATTGATGAAGAGAGAGGATAAGGATACATAGAGATACAAGAGGAACACTCTATTGTAATGACCTTAGGACCTCATGATGAGGGAACAAAGGAGGTTGAGAAAATAAGGTTCGAGGAGACAAATGAGCCTAAAGAGCAAGAGGCTATTCAAGTGTTAGTGCAATTACTAAGTGTAGATCTACCTACATAAGTAGGAGACAAAAAATGATGACACATCTTAATAGTAGGTAATTGTTACCCAATTAGAGATAATTTTAGTGAATGTTATTAGTAGCCACAAATAGGGTGAATAGAGACCGAGCATCAATATCTCAACATTGTAGCTAACATTGCCAAGTTGCAACACTCCTAAGAAGAAGTCATTAAAGAAAAAGGAAAAGTCACCCAAAAAACTTGTTACAATAGACGAGGTGATAGTAATCCCTAAATATGATCCTGAAAACATTAGGAAATGAAAATCTTCCAAGAGCTATTGAAGAGGAAGTCCAAGCAAGAAGAAATGAGAAGAGAAAATCAACAAAGGCAGATACTACATGAAATTATAGATATTTTGTCCATGCTTTGATATTCAAGATATTAAGGAGGATGTACCAATAAAAAATTAGTCAATTCATATTGTTGAAAAAATTAATAGTGATGATATAAGGGCCAATGAAAAATTGATGAAATGGTTTGAAAAGAAATTTGAGAGCAAAGTTTTGGAGAAAGTTTCAATAGAGATAGCAATAAAGTAGGTTGAAATTTCTACTCTTGTAAATAAATTAGGAGTTTTGTAAAATGTTTATTCTTTATATAAGAAGCTATCTGATGTAGAATTATTTAAATAAGATAATCAACAATTTATTAATAAACTCCAAGCAGAGTTGAAGTCTATAAAACATTCATTGAGGAAGGATGCAAGTTCCAGTTCACTTCATTTTAACATATTGACTTACACACATGGGAGGTTAACCAAACTAATGGCTAAAGATGGTCAGATAAGAGAAAATTCAATCTCTATTCAATCAATGCTCATACCTCATGTGGAATTCATGCAAAGAGAACTCTAGGATGTAAACACTTTAGTGCAGAGATATCCTCATCTCTACATTACAAAAAGTCTGATTGCTCTAGTTACCAAGCTAAAAATAAAAATTTATGTTTTAGAATCTGTTAGATCCAGCTACGATAATGCTCTATCCATGACCCTACAGATTCATAAACTATTTTTGGATAAGTATAATTTGAACCCAACATCCCAACATACATAAGTGCCAAAAATAAGGGGGAAATGTCATGGATTAGTGAAAGGGAAATGCTATGGATTAATAAAGAAAGAAATAGATTGAAGTTAGAACAAATGACTTAGATAACAACTAAATAGAGAAAGGTATGGCATATAAATTTTGATAGTATATTGTATATATGTTGTCATGTACATAGGTTGCATTTAGTAAAATTTTATTTGAAGACCGAGTCACAGTCAAAGGGGGAGTACTATTTTTGTAATTTTGAATGTAATGTTAAGTCATTAAAATGTGTCTTTGCTACTAATGTCAAAGGGGGAGATTGTTGATCTCTAATCCATGTTGCATATTAATGTCAAACACTTAGTCATTTCTTAGGTAGTGTTGGTTGGTCATTACTGTGATTGAGCCATACAATGAAGGGTGAGTGATGTATAGTAGACTTTCTCACATTCCAATTTGATTTGATCAGGTCTTTGGTTGCTGAGTATGACAAAATTCAGTGGATGCTAAGCTAAAGTGAGATAGTTCATGTTGAGCCACACAATATGTGCCGGGAATTCATAATCCAAGTGACAACATGAATATAAATTATGACCGACTATTAGGGTATACAAGAGCTGAGCAAACCCATTTTGATATATATGTTTGGAATGGTACAAAAAACAAGCTAAACTATTTTGGCTAACTTCTATACATGTTTAAATGATTAAGTAGTAATTTAAGGAGTTAATTACACATTTTGTCAAAGATCATTGATCCCTAGGCTAGGTGATCAACAATCAGAAAAATGTAAGGATTAAGCAAAAAAAGGGATGAATCTAGATCTTTGATCTTGATCTAGAAGATTTTTCAATTAGTTATTTAAGGAATATCTAAACCCTATATCATGTAATGATGCAAAGAGAAACATATAGATAGTGAAGGAGGTTATCTTTGTTAGAGGAAAAGAGACTAGATAGAGCAATCAAGTAGATCAATGATAGATAGAACATAGTATATCAAATAAAGATATCAAATTAAAATTCAAAAGAGGAGATCCATAATCTAGCACCAGAGTACTAACTGAAGGATCAAGTACTAATACATTCTAGGAAGTGGATTATGGTAAGTCTCTTAACATAATGGTCTTAAAAGACCTATTCAAATCTCCTAACAGAGTCCTTACTCATTTGTGAGTTTTAAATCCTTTAATCAAGGTAGTTTGGATAAGTCTTGTAAGATCCTAATAGGAAAGACCCCTCACATGGTAGATCACTAGAAGTGGTCAAAAATTGTAGCCATAACAGACAAACTTTACTACTACAATAACAAAGATATGTGGGTGTCATCCTCACCCCAGTTTACCTTCACCTTGGAGGGTTTTTGGGTAATCAAATCTCATGCGTTATGTGTTTCCATTTACTTTCATGTTTATAGATGTGATGCACACTTAGATCTATTTCAATAGTATAATTTATGGTTATATGATCCATGATCTAATATATGAGATGGATTAGATGTGAATATATTTGATTTGTTATTTGTTTCAAGAAGTGAAAAGTATTTGAAGATCCTGATTCACCCCCCCTAAGTATCTTACTTTTCCATTAATAATTTCAAAACTGTCAAGATTCTTTTACTAATCATGAACATCAAGAACATGAATGTAGATAAAATATCAGTAAGACACAAGATACATCTAGATTTGAAGGCTATTGTGACACATGTTAGAAGTATGGTCATAAGACACAAGATTGTAGATTTGAACCAAAGAACATTTGGACACCTAAAGGTTAAAGAAATTCACTTAAGAAAGGTAATACCATAAATTGGGATTACAATACTTGGGCCAAATCTCAATTTTGTGGAAATTATGGACGCATTACACCAAAATGTGCAAGGACATATCTTAGAGGAAGATCAAGAAATTGGAAGAATTTTTGACCAGTATGCTTTAATTATTAGAAGGTCGGTCATCTAAGTAGAGACTATATGAACTGATCACCAACACCAACACCTTATGTTGAAGAGAATAGTGGAAAAGAAAAGGTCAATATTGAAAAAGTTAACCCAAATGAATAAAATCTAGAAAAAGAATATTGGAGAAGGGAGTAGTTCAAATGGAGAAGTCATGATCACTCAATCCAATGGATCAGGTGATTCCCCCACCTCAAACTAAGCAAACAAGTATGTATGGAACTGCATTTTCAATTTATAGATCATACATTAGTTCCTCAAATTATTTGGATAAAGATCCAGATCAACATGATATTAGATGCATAAGGACAGTTATGAGATTTGAAGTTTGTAATATATTTTGATACTGAGTTGAAAGTCTGGTGATGGTTGAGTGTTAGTTTTGGAATCTTGAAGAGACCAAGCCAAATGTCAGTTATGACAAAGATATGGCATTGACCAAGAAAATGGAAGTTTGGAAGTGTGATAATTGAGTTTTTATATAGATGGATGAGACAACTATATCTCACACACAAAATGTATGGAGCATTGAAGAGGCCCTAAATTTGAATTTCTACAATATATCACAAATTTTGTAAATCATTCTATGCACCTTGCATTTGAGTTTTCATAGAGAGAAAAGAGATGAAGCATTTAATGAGCATTTGAATAAGATTGAGTTGGATTTTGGTGCATTCCTTTGGCTACAAAAGTGACTTGTGAGCATATTGTAGAGGCCGAGCTATGCAAAAGTTTTTGTTCAAACTATAAGTTGAAGAAATGACAAGTTGTTCATCCATAACCAAGAAGAAGATGGATTTATAGGTTAGTAACAATTAGTTAATTAGGAATGATGCATGTCCCCCACCTAAGTTTAGAGAATATCCTAAAATAAAGGTGAAGGGTGATTCTTTAGGTGCCTTGTCATCTATCCCACCTAGGGTGATCATGATTTATGATGTGAGATCATGCTATATGTGCAAGATAGAAGAAGTAGGAGATTTTGAATTGAGAGCCACATAAGAAAAGTTATGTGGGAATAGTCAATCGAAGGAAGAACATAAGATCATTGTCAAGAAACAATTGACTCACGCTCTAAATTTCCCAAGAAATTTCAAGACTGAATGGATCAAAGTCATTTTGAGTTGTGTACATGACATGAAGTTTTGGTTGGGGAATGGACAAATTAAGACTAAAAAGTAGATTATTCATCGAGTCATAGGCTAACTTGTTATGGATAGCTTTAATACCATTCAATTCCAAGGAAGAGATACAATCAAACACAACATATTGGCTAAGTGGAACAATAGAGGAATGAATATATTTACCATTGAAGATGTAGAAATTTAATTCACTATCAAAGTCATTGTCCACAAATTTACTACTCAAGCTAACCTAATAGTGTACCATGTGTTGTAGTGGAATTGGGATTGAAATATTCAAGAAGGGTCATATTTATGATGTAGCCAAGATCCAACTTACCTAGCTTGTAGAGAGCTTGAAAAGTACAAGAAAAGTGAAGAGAGTTTGGATCTCTGATAGTTTGTATTTTCTTTTTGTAAGGAAACTTGTAATAAAAACATTACCATTTCCACATAACCCATAATAGATCTAAAATAAATATGTAATTAAAATAATTAGAATCCACATGTAAGAGAATAGACAAAATACCCACAAAAATGTGACATAAGATATATCTTGGGAAACCCTCATTGAGGGAAAAAAAACAACCTCAAAAATTGTCCATCATCATATATTATTTAAAAAAACACCATTGCAATACAACCCTGGAGCCTTCAAAGCCATAGCCACCATTAAGAAATCCATGTGAAAAATCATGAATCCACACCTTCACAAATGCTCCCTTGGCTAACCTATCAAGCCTAGTCTTGCTCATCTTTCCTTTTTTCCTTTCACCCTTGTGTCTACAACTACTCTTATGGTTTCTTATATAGTACAAAATCCCACAAACCCAGAAAGTGGCATAACATAAACCATGTGCTAAAGCCATGTCCTACTTAACCCATTGACTCCACATTTAATATTGGACATTTAATTCCTTTTTCTTAATATTAAATAACTACATCAAATATTATCACAATGTTACAATAAAACTCATCAAGTATATCCCATGGGAATCTCTCCATGTTGCACACCCATCTAGGTGATCCTAGGTACAACATTACATAATAAATAAAATAATGTAACAATATTATGAAATGTGTGAAACACAGATAATCTCAAAAATCTCCTAGTCATTGTATACATTGCATAGGGTCAATCTGTAGCCACATAAATGAATTAGGATAAAATACCTCCTAGCAAATCCACCATCATGGATCAAAGTACATCAAGTGCTCCATTCCAATATCTGGAAAAAAATCAAAGTATCCATCATCTCGAACATGAATGATCCCACCTTCTATTATGCCACTGCCACCAAACATACATAGAAGCCATCCAAAGAGAAAGCCACCCAACCTGTCAACTAAGAATCATAGAATCTTGTACCAACTAGAATTACAAGAAAAAAACCTTATCCAAAGGTAATCACATGTAGCTATCAAAATATCCATAGCTAAAATAACACTCACAAAAAGTGCCAACCCATCCAATTATTCATACCTCCAAAGGTATACCAAGTAAATCTCACAACATCAACATATCCAATCTATACCTGCACTAACTAGCCTCAAGAGTAGTACATGCAACATATACACCAAGAATCTCCCACTACAAAAGATAATGTCAAATATATAAATAATCCACTCAAAAAATCTCAAGAAGTGGATCCACATAGTCTCAAGGACATCTACAACATATATAAACTAATAACCCACGAGAAAAACTCTCATAAAAAGTCTCCAACACTCTCCCAAGTTCTCTATGACCAAAAAGGGAAATAGATAAAGGAATAACCATGTCATCTCACACGTGACATACATGAATGCAAACTAGTGATCACGGTCTCCAACCAATCTCAAACCCAATATAAGTGAAACCAAACACCTGAGAAGATAATTGAGACCAAAGAGAAACTATGAAAATCATAACTTCTATCATGTCCTACACACCCCTCTAGATGTAAACTATGTAAGTGTAAAAACTTAGAGGAAGAACAACAATGCAGAATCAAGTTGGTCAAGAACGAAGCATCAACACTATGAATAGAGTTATATTAGATCAAGAAGGATCAGATCAGATAGGACAGAACAAGGATCTGGAATCAACAATTGAAGATTGTAATTCATTAGGTCAACACATTCTACTATACTTTCTAAACATTGTATTAGGAGAATGAAAATCATATGAAGATAGGTTGGCTTGGTAGCTCTTTTGTAGAACCTTTGACAAGGTGTTAAATCCTTTAATAGGGTGACATTCCAAGTGAGTGTTTGTAAATCCTTTAGATAGGTCACTTTTAATAGGGTGTAAAGCCTTTAACATGGCAAGCCTTTCATAGGGCAGACCATTGATGGTGGTCAAACTTTGTAACCTTAACCAGTTACATATTACTACAGTGACAAGTTGTAGGTGTCATCCCCACCCTAGTTTTACCTTCTCATTTTGGAGGGTTTCTGGGTGATCAAATCTTGTGTTATCTATTTTCATGCATGTCTTTACTTTCATGTTAATTAGATATGTTAGATGCATGTGATTGATCTTAATTAAAAGTTTTAGAGGTTAAAGTTAGTTACATATTATAGTTCCAACCATGGCCTCTGTTGGTCTTAGATTGGTTTTGACAATTGAGTGTCAACACACTTAAGAAAATTCTAAGGTTCATGCTAAGTATAATATAGATGTTGAGCTACAATATGTGCTGAGTTATAAATTCAATAGGTGTCAAGTTATTTAAGTGCTAAGCAAGTTTCAAGTGCCGATTGACAATTGATGCTGAGTAAAGTATATGTGTTGAGTAAGACAAAACTCCTATATGTGTCGAGCATCAACAATCAATAAGTGTCAAGTAACACAGAATCAACATAAGAGTTTGTGCTTTCACAAACTCAGATGAAAACTATTTTTGATTTGACTCAAGATGAATCTGAAAGGATCTAAAAGATAAGGTCAAATCTATTACATTTTCTATGTAATCAGCATGCAACCAATCAAAAAAATGGAGAAAGCATGCAACCAATCATGAAATATGGAAAGAATTGAGTAGGAAAGATGGATGAATCTTGATTATAGATTCATACCTAACCCTAAGTCTCCAAACCTTTAAAAGGAAGTCAAAATCCCATAATTCAAGAGTGTAAGAGGTCATGTGGGAATGCATGAGAGAATGCTAGCAAAGTTTTGAAGGAAGTAAAAAGGGGTGTAAAGAGTTAGAGGAAGAACAATAGTGCAGAATCAAGTTGGTCAAAAATAGAGCATTAGCACTACAAACAGAGTTATATTAGATCAAGAAGGATTAGATCAGATAGGACAGAAAAAGGATCTGGAATCAACAATTAAAGATTGCAAGTCATCAGGTGAACACATTCTACTATACTTTCTAACCATTGTATTAGGAGAATGAAAATCCTATGAAGATAGGTTGGCTTAATAGCTATTTTGTAGAATGTTTAAAAAGGTGTTAAATCCTTTAACAGGGTGACATTCCGAGTGAGTGTTTGTAAATCCTTTAGATAGATCACTTTTAATAGGGTGTAAAGCCTTTAATAGGGCAAGCCTTTCACAAGGTAGACCATTGATGGTGGTCGAACTTTGTAACCTTAAATAGTTACATATTGTTGTAGTGATAAGTTGTGGGTGTCATCCCCACCCCAATTTTACCTTCTCATTTTGGAGGGTTTCTAGGTGATCAAATCTTGTGTTATCTATTTTCATGCATGTCTTTACTTTCATGTTAATTAGATATGTTAGATGCATGTGATTGATCTCAGTTAAAATTTTTAGAGGTTAAAGTTAGTTACTTCTGATTCACCCCCTACCCCTCAGAAGTAAATCTTCCCACTTGTAAATTCCAACAATTGGTATCAGAGCTGAGTTCTCACAAGGAGAAACCTTACAACTTGCATAAAAAGATCTGGAAATGGAAGTCTATAGAATTGGGAAGATCATAGAGAACTAGGAAATTGAGATGCCAAGGAAGAACTAAGAAAATCCTTAAAGAGAAGAAGAGAGATTGACATAGCTAAGAATGATACACAGTACAAGGAGATTGACACCTCAAATGTGTTTGCAAATGGAGACTCCAAGGAGTTTGATGCAGCAATAGTAGATTTGATGGAGAAGAATAGAGCTCAAGCAGAAGAGATCAAAACTCTCAAGATTGAACAAGAATCTCAAGCCATGATGCTTTGTGAGATGATTGAACAGAAGAAAAGAGCCATTGAAGATAAGGCTATGATAGAAGAAGACAAGAGAAACCTTGACAATAGATTGGAGGAAAATCCAATTGAGCTTGCAAGAATTTCTAACATGCAGCTAGACACCCTAAGCCAGACGATGAATGCACATCATGAGCTGAATGTTAAGGACATTGAGATCTCCACACTGAAGATGCAAAATGAAAACTACAAAATGACCTGAAAAGAGAAAAGGAAATTGCAGAGAGCTTCAAAAAACCTAATGAAGCCATCAAATACTTTGAACAACTTCTAAAAACACCAAGAGCCAGCAATGACACTTTAAGATTAAGATACACTAGCACTGAAAAAGGAGAGTCATACAAAGGTAAGAATACTAAACCTACTTGTCATTTTTGTGGGAAAAAAGAACATACCTCTAATGTCTACAAGAGAAAGAATGCCCATCAACATGACAAACCTAAGAATATGGGTCATTTTCACAAGTGTAACGAGCAAGGACATTAGGCACATGACTACAAGACTAGAACTATTAGGACACCAAGATTTGAAGATCACTACTACAATTGCAAGAAGTATGAACATAGAGCTTTTGAGTGCAGATCAAAGCCTATGTGGACACCTAATCAACTAGCAAGGGGAAATAATTATGGACATCACTACAATTGGGACTACAACACTAGGAAAAGCTGTCACTACTGTCAAGAGTTTAGACACATCCCTGAGAATTGCGTAAGAACACATTTCAATGGAAACTCAAACAGATGGTTGAGCTAGACTACATGCTTCAGTTGTTTGAAGATTGGTGACATCAGTAGAGATTTTCCAACAAGGTCAAAGGCACCCAACTCAGAGTTCAACAAAGAAAAAGTGAAGGTAGATGTTGAACACATCAAAGGAGAGATGAATAAAAAATGGAAGAAGAAAGATGGAGGTAGCACATCCAATGAAGGGATCACTTCACCCAAAAGGTCAAGTGGTCACACTTCATCTAACTAAGAAAAATAAGGTATGTGGGACTAATATTTAATTTTTTATCATACATTAGTTCCAAGACAAGTAAGTATTGAAAAGGAGAGATCAACTTAAATAAAGATGCAAAGTTAAAATTTCAAGTTTTCACAAGTGTTGTCAAGTAAGAAAAGTTGCCTTTAGATGCCAAGTAAAATCATAGTACATGTTGAGTTGTCTGCTAAAGTTAGTAGAAGCTGAGTGGTTAGTTGCAACTGAGTTAGTAGAGGATGCCAATTAAAAGGAAATTCTAGTTGAAGCTAAGTGAGGGAAACTCTAATATATGCCAAGTGTTTGAAAACCAATGGAAGCCAAGTAAAGCAGATTTGCTTAAGGAGTTGAGTGGATAGCTGTAAATGCACTAAGCATTAAATGCTATGAAACAAGGGTATATGTTCATATTTTGAAACATTTTTTCACCATCATGAACAAAGAGCTAAAGATGAGAAGAGCGCAGAATGATTTCTAAGAAGAGTTTGAAGCATTTGAGTAGATTTCAACAGAGATTCAACATAGTTTAATTGATTTTAAGGTATTTATACTAGTGCCGAGCTACGCAGTTTCAAAATTTCTTCATGTTTAAACCCTAGATTGCACAAATGGCATCCAGCTCTAGAAAGCCTTATGATAAAGAGCCGTTTGAAGTTCAGTTAGTTTCAAAGTTAAATAGCCCAATTTTTGACCTATCCCTGAAGTTACCTACAAGAATGACCCTACCAAAGCCTTATCCATAATTCTTCCTAAGGTTGTAATGGTCCAAGATGTTAGGAGATGCTATAACTGCAAAATAGGGGTTATAGGAGACATGGAAATTAGGGAGGCATATGATAGATTGTGTGAAAATGGAGTCTTGAAGGAAGAGTTTCAAATCATTGAGAAGAAGGGCTTAACTCATGCCCTAGAGCTCCCTACTATCTTTAAGACTAAATGGATTAGAATTATACTCAGTAGGATTCATGATGGCAATTTGTGGTTAGAAGATGGGCTAGTTAAGATATCAAAAATGATTGTTTACAAGGTGACCGGGTATCCAACCCTAGATTGGCCCAAAACACTGAGGAGTGACTCCAAAGAAGCTATTGAAAAGAATACTGGAGCCACGTGGAACAAGAGAGGCATGGCCATAGATACCATTAAGGATCCTCTTGTTGATTTTGCTATCAGATTCATTTCCCACAAATTCTACCAATCTAACAGACTTAACAGTGTTTCCTGTATTGCAGTGGCTGTTGGTTATAAGCTTGTTAAAAAGGATCATACCTATGATCTAGTAGAACTACAACTACAATAGATTAATGAAAATTTGGGAGCTATAAGAAGAACAAAGGGAGCTCAATGTAAATTTGGAGCAATTTTGTTATGTATATTCTTCTATGTATAGAATGAATTCCCATCTTTTGGAAAGGTTAGCTAGAAGACAAATAGGTCCATGGTAGCCCAGGTGAATGAATACATTGAACAAATGGGGGAAAATTTTGAGACACTCATGACTAGCTACTTTGAAGATTTGAAGAATTCAATGAAACAGAGACTTAGGATTCCTATCTCACTTGTGGAGCAGCATACAAATGACATTTGTTTTCTTGTTGATATTGACTAGACTTATATTCAAGTAGCCATACCAAGGGTAAGGTGGCTTAGAACACTTAGGTATGAGATAAATATTGATGAAGCATCTGCAACAATAAAAACTCTACTTGCAGATGAGGTAGATAAGAGTGCTCCACATTTTGGCACATATGATGTTGTCAGATCCAAAGTGGATATGGAACTAAAGACCACTTCTACACTCAAGAAAAAGGCAAATTAGTCAAAAACCTCAAGGCTAAATTTGGTGAAGGCACAATAGAAGCAGAGGAAGAAGAAGATGATGAAGAGGAAGGTGAAGATGAAGAGAAATAGGGGCAAGGGCCACTAACACTAACCCAAGGCATGGGTGAGGATGCTGAAGAACAAGAAGGTGCTAAGGAAGAAGAGGAAGCACCTAAGACAGAGGCTAAAAAGAGGAAAGCACAAAAGCAACCTGCAACATAGCCTAAAGGCAAGAAGAAAACAACTAAGCTAAGCCCAACAAAGCCTACCACAAGGGTAGATACAAGGGCTACAACTAAGGTGGCCAAGGAACAAGAAAAGAAGAAAGCCACAGAGCAGGGAGGGCCAACAGAGAAAAAGAGGAGAAAATATATGGCACCTCCAAAGTAAGATGAGGAGAGAACCGAGTTTGATGATAATAGCTAGTTCAGAGTGGTAAGTCACACCACTAAATCAAATTTGGGGAATATATGTGACAATATAAGAGACAATTCAGATTTGTCAGGACTTGAAGGCATTGATTTTAAAAAGTTGACAAGAGAGGAGCAAAACATAGTGGAAGAATTAGTATACACTATGATGGCCAAGTTGAAGAACACTCCACTTGAACTGGATAATACTATGCGTAAGGAACTATACTCCATTGTAGAGAATAAATGGCATTATTGCCTAAATAAGGAGAAAGAAATAAGAGAGTCAAAATTGGCTCATGTGATGCCTAAACTAACAAAAGGTCAAATAAGCAAGGCAAGTAAGAAACATGGGAGAAAATTTGCACCCAAATATAGAGCATTCATCATTTTGCAAAATAAAATTGAAGATGTTGTGAAGAAGTCCACTCTCATGTGGAAACTAATTTATGGTTGCTAGATAATTAAGGAAGGACAAGAAGATCCCTTTGAGGGAAGGAATGATGAAGATGAGGAAGAAGAAAATGACAAGGAAGACGAAGGAGAGAAAGAAAAGATAGATGTTATAGTGGAGAAGAAAACACAAAAGGGTGATATGGAAAAAACTAAGGAGCAACAACAAGAACAGAGTGTGCAAGACACACAGATGCCACCACTTAATCCTCCACATGCAACACCCACACCTACACAGACAATAATTGTGAAGGATGTTCTCGACACTTTTGGTCAGAGTATCAATCCATTGACTATAGAGGATCTTAGAAAGATCCTTCACCAAACTACTTTGCAAGCACAATTGTGTACTAATCCAGTCATGGTGAGTGTAGAGGAACTAAAGAAGGTAGTAGCTAAAATAACAAAGGGGAAGGTGAATCCACAAGAACCACCTTCACAAACTCCAACAGCTACAAGTGGACAACCACAAGAGCAAGCAACACAAGATGCATCTACTAAGGTTGATTCCATAGTCACAGTGATTTCAACTATCGAGGAAAAAGCAAAGGAGAAAACATGACAGAAGGTTATCTCTATTCCTATAGCACAAAGTCAAGGTGCACCTCCTTAGATAACTATAATTGATCAAGGCACAATGTAAGAGGAGAAGACCCCTAAGGAGAAAGAGAAAGAGGCAATACAAACATTGGTTAATTTTACTACTACAGGGACTCCCACTAGAGCAACACAACAACTGAGCACTAATGTAGTACCTCTGCAAATATTAGCACCAAGCTCGAGCTCTACCAAAGTAGCAAGGGTACTTCACTATGGAGACCGTACACTTGATGAGGAGATAGTCATACCAAGCTATGACTATAAAACAATGAACATAGAATAGATCAATGAAGTACAAGAGGCATTGGAGAAGAAGAAAAAGAAAGAGATACTCAAGAATGAGTATAGGCAAAGGTAAGCATTGATAGAAATTAAGGATATCTTTCTTGATGCATTCAGTTTGCAAGTACCTGATGAGACAAAGCCCATAATGGAGCAATTATCCAACATCGTGGACCAGGTACAGAATGAAGACCTAGACACCAATGCCAAATTGCTTGAATGGTCTAAAAGGAAATTCTAGATGAAGGTAAATGAGAAAATATTTGGTGAGATAACACTTTCTCAGGTGGAGATAGCTAAAAAGGTTGAAAAGGTGAAAGTAGTACTTGAGAATATATTCTCACTGTACTCCAAACTATGTGATTCCTCATATTTCACACAAGAGACTAGCTAGAGGATATTGAGCTTGGAGAGGAACCTCAAAGTATCTAACATGCAACTACCAAAGGATCTAGCTCAAAGTGAGAAGCATTTTTCTACAACACTTCACATACAAAAGGAATTAGTTGTACTCACAGTAGATGAGGCTAACACTAAGGCCAATTTAATACAAATTTAGTCAGCCAGAACCCCTCATATGGAAGTTTTGCACAAAGAAATGGCCTATGTAGAAAATAACTTGAAGAAATATCCTAATCTTTCTACATTGGAAGGCCTAGTACACCTTGCAATAGAGATAGCCATCCAACTTAAAGCACTGGAAATAACATTAAACAATTGGGATGCTACTCTAAAGATCATTATTGAGGTAAACAAATCCTTTTTGGCTAAGTATTCAATTCATTCATAAGAACCCTTTGACATAAGTGTCAAAAAGGGGGAGATTTAATAAATTGGGGAAGATAATACATTATGGAGATAATAAATGAGACCCAAAGGGGGAGATACCCAAAGGGGGAGATAAGCCAAAAGGATACAACAACTGCAAGGGAAGATGTGTGAAAAGGGGAGTAAAAACAAAGTAGACAAAAATAGAGTAGACAAGGGAAGGAATGAAAATACAAAGATAAAGAGTATTAGAATAATCAGCATGAGACAAATTCAGTAGGAGTTCTGGATACAGAAATGGCACATCAGCGCAGGGGGAGTTACAAGTTTTTAAGGTATATAGTCTTCTGCAAAATTTTGAACAAGTTTTTTGAAATTTTGTACATATGCTAAACAAGATGTATATTGTACTCATAGAGATCAAATTCATAATGCTTAGTTAAGTGTTTTTGACACTCATGTCAAAGGGGGATATTGTTGGTCTCAGATTGGTTTTGACAATTGAGTGTCAACACACTTTAGAAAATTCTAAGGTTGATGTTGAGTATAATATAGATGCCAAGCTATAGTATGTACCGCATAAAAATTCAATAGGTGACGAGTTATTCAAGTGCCGAGAAAGTTTCAAGTGCTGAGTGATAATTGATGCCGAGTAAAGTATATGTGCCAAGCAAGACAAAAATCCTATATGTGCTGAGCATTAGCAATTAGTAAGTGCCAAGTAACACATAATCAACATAAGAGTTTGTGCTTTCACAAACTTAGATGTAAACTATTTTTGAGAAGACTCAAGATGAATCTCAAAGGATCTAAATGATAAGATTGAATCTATTACATTTCCTATGTAATCAACATGCAACCAATCAAAAAAATGGAGAAAGCATGCAACCAATCAAGAAATATGGAAAAAATAATGTGGGAAAGATGGATGAATCTTGATCTTAGATTCATACCTAACCCTAAGTCTTGAAACCTTTAAAAAGAGGTTGAAACCCCATAATTAAAGAGTGTAAGAGGTCATGTGGGAATGCATGAGAGAATGCTAGCAAAGTTTTGAAGGAAGTGAAAAGGGGTGTAAAGACTTAGAGGAAGAACAATAATGTAGAATCAAGTTGGTCAATAATAGAGCATCAACACTACAAATAGAGTTATATTAGATCAAGAAGGATCATATTAGATAGGATAGAACAAGGATCTAGAATCAACAATTGAAGATTTTAAGTCATTAGGTCAACACATTCTACTATACTTTCTAACCATTGTATTAGGAGAATGAAAATCCTATGAAGATAGGTTGGCTTAACAACTATTTTGTAGAACCTTTAACAAGGTGTTAAATCCTTTAACAGGGTGACATTCCAAGTGAATGTTTGTAAATCCTTTAGATAGGTCACTTTTAATAGGGTGTAAAGCCTTTAACAAGGTAGTCCTTTCATAGGGTAGACCATTAATGGTGGTCAAACTTTGTAACCTTAACCAGTTACATATTGGTGCAGTGATAAGTTGTCAGTGTCATCCCCACCCCAGTTTTACCTTCTCATTTTGGAGGGTTTTTGGGTGATCAAATCTTGTGTTATCTATTTTCATGCGTGTCTTTACTTTCATGTCAATTAGAAATGCTAGATGCATGTGATTGATCTCAGTTAAATTTTTTAGAGGTTAAAGTTAGTTCCTTCTGATTCACCCCCCTGCCCCTCAGAACCAAATCTTCCCACTTGTAAATTCCAAAAATTGGTATTAGAGTTGAGTTATCACAAGGAAAAACCTTACAACTTGGAGAAAAAGATCTGGAAATGGAAGTCTAAAAAATTAGGAAGATCATAGAGAACCAAAAAATTGAGATACATCTCATTCTACATTCTCTCGAAGAATCCAGGGAAGAACTGAGAAAACCCTTAAAGAGAAGAAGAAAATCCTTAAAGTTAGTTACTTCTGATTCACCCCCTTGTCTTAGAAGTAAATCTTTCCACTTGTAAATTCCAATAGGCCTCAACAACATAAACATGACAACATGATCTAAACCATCTGAAAAAAAAAATGCTCCATATGAACATACCATAACATGTGGAAACTCTAAACATGTATTAAATGTATATCATGACATAATAATGAAGCCATCCTAACTCCATGGATAACATTGTTAGGATTAACCACATACATAAATAACAATTACATGCAAATATAAACAATAAAAAATAAAATAAAAATCACATAGAAGAGAACACGAGACATAAGTATTTAATGTGTTTCACCCAATCCCTAGGCTACGCCCACCAATAGCAAGTCCATTATTATTATTATCTAGTAATTACAATATGCAATCCTTTACAACTTATTACCACCGTAAGAAGTTATAATATCATCATACATTATGAAATCCCTAACCCTAACCCATTTTATACAAGATTTTTGGTGCTTATAAAATTAGGGCTATAATTAGTCGTACAATAGAAAAAATAATAGCGAATACCTTTTACACTACTAAAATTATTTTTGGCTTCGAGGGTGGTGCCCCCCAAAACCCCCATAGGGGTGCTTCCCTCAACCCCACCATGTACTGCAATAGGGAGAACACCTGGGGCGATGCCCCTTGGTCTATAGTAATAATGGGGGGCGGGGGGGTTATCTACACTGAATAAAGGGGAAAAAATTAACCTTGGAGTTTGGTTAGGCTCCAAAACACGAAAAACATGTTAAATGAAATCATAAACCACACCTCTACCAAGAATCCCATGAGTCCTCAAGAGGCAACCATCTCCACTCACCATGAATAACCAAATGCAACATGCAAATTTCAAAGATGCTTTTGTAAAAATAAGATCTAAGACAAACCTTCAACATCTATAAACACTCAATAAATATATCAATGATAATAACTCCCACTCAACTATGGTGGTAATTCACCCATGACATCATAAATTCTATCTCCTACATGAAGATCCTTCAGGTCTAGACACACACACAAATAAAGTGTCAGTACCAAGTGAAATTACCAAGATCTCCAAACCAAGAAGATACAAACTAAATTAGGAACATTGTTGCCTCATCACTTTTACAAGCTCCCACTAACCGTGTATCCAAGATATCCATGACATTATGATGGAAAACCATACCAAGGCATCAAACCATCAAAGAACTCAAAGTGCACATAATGAGCTCCTCAAAATAAACCAATAAATCACAATCCTCAAACAAGAAGATAATATAGCACCATAACCAAATCAAGAATCTAAACCAATGAACATAAAAAAGTACCTATATATCCAATCATATCATGCCAAAATCCATGACACTATGATAACATCCATGAACTAAACATCTAAACTCTCAAAGTGTCCACCCTGTTAGCATAAAATAGTCAACCACAATCCTCCACCATGAATTTACCTAGTAACAACATCTCATACCTTCTATGTGAAGAAAAATCAACAAATCATATGACTAAGAACATAGGCAACCCAAATTCCAAGCCATAGATATGAATATGCATTAATAATGAATGATCAATAGGCAAAGAAAACCCATATCCAAGTCATAAGTTCAACCTATAATTATAGACTACTTACAAAATTTCATAACTTATAGACCCAATAGGTCATCATACATATCCAAATTAAAAACTAATAACCATAACATCAAGAGGCCAATCTAAAATATAAGTCAAGTATACAAGGACATTAAATCTCAAATCTCCAAAACATACAATGTCATAAACTCACAATGTTACCATAGTCAATATAATTCATAAACCATTCAAAGCAATATATCATCTAATAAATCATGCCAAACTTGAACCAAACTTGAGTTGATGTGTAGAGCTCTCCAAGAACTTTTTGTTGACTACTCAAAGTCCAAGATTCAACTTCGTATGCTCAAGTTATGCCCAAATCTATGCTCAAAATAAATAACATCTAGATTTTGGGCTCATAAAACCTAAAAAAATATCCAAATCACATAATCAAACCTACACCAATTTTTGTGCTCTTAGTTAGCTTTCCAATGAGTGTAAAAAGTCCAAAATCCAATATCCTGAGTGAAAGTTACGACCATTTTACCAAAACAACCTTTTTACCATTTTCAATATGATTTTTTTGGGAAAAAAATTCCAATGAGATTAAATTTGATGACTATCATAGGCTAAAACTAAAATCCTTTTGTGTTTTCTATCAACATTGCCATGTAGAAGTTGATGAAATCCAACTTCATAGCTCACCAAGATCACCTGCATGCAAATAACCTATCGAAGGGAAACCAAAGAAGGAAGAGGTGGAGCCTAGAAAAACTAAACAGACTAAGAGAGAAGATATTGTAAACAAAGAAATATGTATTTCTATGTGAATGAGATGAATTTACAATGAGAGAGACTGAATATAAAGGCCTCAATCAAGCTTGTAGAATAAGCTAGAAAGTGCTAGAAGATAAGGTTGACAACTAAGCATACATCCAAAAAAGGTGGGATATATTCGATCAAGGTGAGGAGATAAGTATGACTTAGATAGGAAAAAACTCCCACGTTGTCAACAAATCATCAACTACAACTATTAAATAAATGCATTAACCAAAGTAAACTTAAGTAAAAGCATAAATAATAATAATTTACTCTAACACCCCCACTTAAGTGCAACTTAGGGGAATGCACTTAAGCTCACAACAGCTAAGATGAAATGCATAATGGGTCCCAATAATGAGGCCATGTTAGGTACCCATGTATAATGTAAAGAAATGTAACTTCTAAAAATGGGGAAAGAGAGAAAACCAAATGGGAAAAACCCTCCCACAAAAAGAGGTAAGAAAATCTAGTGGACTAAAAAAGCCTCCAACTAGAGGAATGTCCCAGAAAATAGGAACAAAAAGTGATCATGAAGAGCATCACTAAAGCATAAAGAAGTCGCAAACTCTATTATAAAGAAACTTTTGATCTGAAGAACCTCCATGGAAATAGAAGGCACGAACTGAGTGTGTCTATATGGTAGATGATCCATCTCACCAAAATGCATAGGTAACTAGCCACTGCAATCGCCTAGTATATAGGATTAACCACTAAATACATAGTTCACACTATCAAACCATTGAACCAAGGAAGCATTAGAACAACAAAATAACCCCCCCTTAATGTAGATGGGGTGAGATGATAGGCAACTAAGAAAGTGGGCCAAAATCCTCCTATAGAACGAACCAAGAACGATGAGAGAGTTGAAGAGGTACAAACACCTATAAAGGCATGGTCATTGACTCTGCATGGGGCAAAAAAGGAAGAGAGCACAAAAGTGGAAAACAACTATCCCCTCATGGTGCTTTATAAAATAGTGCTAGTACAACTGTCTCAAAACAACATTCATGAACCCAAAATGCAAGAGTGGGACTTTATCTCAGTGCGTTTGCATAAAGATGCTTACAAATGATAGCTACAATAATTAGAAAGAGAAAATAGCTAATACAAAAGATAGTACAACCCAAAACAAAAGATCCCATGCCATGAAAATGATCCTTAGACCTAGAACACCCATGATATCCACCATGAATCAAAAATGCCAAAAACATGATAGAAAGAGCATGGGGTAGAATCTAAAGGAAATGATAGCATTTTTGGAAAGTAGATAGAACAAAATTTCCAAACATATAATATTTTCAAAAAATAGAGATGGGATGTAAAAGATATGCTTGCTAGAGGAAAAAATAGAACTTCAGACTTTGACTGCAAAAATGGGCAATAAAACTACATCAAAACCTAAAAATACTTGCACCAATGTGTCCATCTTGGAACCAACTTTTTGATGCTTCTTTTGGATTGGAGAAATACTATCGTATGCTCAAGATATGGCCAAAAAATTGTAACTAGGTCAAAAAGGACCCTAGAGAGGTGCTGATGTAGTGCTAACATCAGAAAATCACGAGCTTAAAATTGATAGCCTTGGGGTTGTTGTAGCAAAAAAAGAGGCCATTTCGTATGCCACGTGGTAGTGCCATGTGGATGCCACATGGCAAGATGTTGATGTGTCTAGGTGATGTGGCAAGGGCCATGTGGCACTTGGAAAATGTGCCACATGTGTTGGAAAACACCATGTAAGCAAGAACCTCCAGTGGCTGTAGGGTTAGTGAAACTTGGTGGAGGTGGTGGTGGAGCCACAAAATTGGGTGGAGGGTTGGCGGAAGCGATGCCGAGGTGGTTGGTGGGAGGCACCAGGGTGGCTGCAGAGTAGTGGTCATAGGTAAGTTGCGTCATGGTGGCTCTATGGTGTTGCACTGATAGAGGAGGTCATGGAGTAGTGTCGGGGCATTGCTGTGGTTGTGCTTCTTTTTATTGTGCTAAAAATTTCCATACAGTCCGTACGACTAGTCCGGATAAAAAAATTTGCCTCCTAGAGTGACTTTCTCCAAAATTAGAAAATTTTATATGGATTCTAACTATAATGGGTCTTTTGAACTCAATGGTAGCATCCATTTAGGCCCAAAGTGCTCCAAAAAATGCTCTTCCCCTAGATTGAAGAAAAAAATCACAAAAAAACTAGGGTTTGTGTCTCTGAATCATGGCTTCAAAAATCCTTCAGCCAAGAAGCAATAAAGAGGCTTTGATACCATGTAGAAGTTGATGAAAGCCAACTTGATAGCTCACCAAGATCACTTGCCTGCAAATAACATGTCGAAGGGAAACCAAAGAAGGAAGAGGTGGAGCTTGGAAAAACTAAATGGATTGAGAGAGAAGATATTGCAAACAAAGGAAAATGTATTGCTATGTGAATGAGATGAATTTACCATGAGAGAGACCAAATATAAAGGCCTCGAGGAAGCCATTAAAACAAGTTGGAAAGTGCTAGAAGATAAGGTTGAAAACTAAGCATACATCCACAAAAGGTGGGATATCCTTGATCAAGGTGAGGAGATTAGTATAACTTAGATAGGAAGAAACTCCCGTGTTGTCAACAACTAATCAACTACAACTATTAAATAAATGCATTAACCTAAGTAAACTTAAGTAAAAGTGTAAATAATAATTATTTACTCTAAAATGCCAAACTAGGGCATATTATATATCAAAATTTATGGAAAAAAAAAACCAAATCCAATGGTGAGGTTTATTTTTGCATAGGAGGTGTTTTGCTCTAATACCACTTGTAAAAAAATTGCAATAAAAATATTACCATTTCCACATAACTCAGAATAGATTTGAAATAAATATGCAATTAAAGTACTTAGAATAGACATGCAAGAGAATATATAACATACCCCAAAAAATGTGACATAATATATATCCTAAGAAACCCTCATTGAGGGAAAATCTAGCCTCCAAAAGCATCCATCACCATGTATTATTCAACAAAAACACAATTGCAATACAACAATGGAGCCTTCAAATCCATAGCCAAAACAAATAAATCTATGTGATTAAGCATGAATCCACATATCCCATGCAATGCTTCCAACCATCACAAATGTTCCCTTGGCTAATCTATCAAGCTTTGTCTTTCTTAACTTTTCTTTTTTCCTTTTGCCCTTCCATCTACAACTACCCTTGTGGTTTCTTATATAGTAGCAAGTCCCCACGAAACCACCAAATGGTATAACATAAACCATTTGCTAAAACCATGTGCTACCTAATGTATTAACCCCACATTTAATAGTGGACATTTAATTATTTTTTTCTACTATTAAATATTACATCAAATATTATCACAATGTTACAATACAAATCATCAAGCATATCCCATGGGAATCTCTCCATTTTGCACATCCATCTAGGTTATCCTAGGTACAACATTACATGATAAAATAAACTAATAAAATATAACAATATTATGCAATGTACACAACACACATAATATCAACACTTGTATTTGCAACATATTTTTCCCACCATTGGTAATGTTGTCTGGGATAAGACAAGACCTATTACCCAATAGATTAATGAATACATTGGTCAAATTGTTGATAATTTTGAAACTATTATGGATGGCTACTTTTAAATTTAAGAATAAGATGAAGAATAGGTTTAGGATACCATAATCCCTAGTTGATCAATATTATGATGATATATGCTTCTTGGTAGACACTAATTATACCTAAGCACAAGAATTTTTATCTAGGGTTTCATGGTTGATAGCTCTACCTAATGAGGTTAACATTGATGAAGTCATTGTACCAATAACAACATTTTTGGCAAAAAAAGTTGAGAAGAATGGGAGCCATTTAGATGATATGAGATAGTAAAGGGAAAATTACTATTCAAACCAATGCACCTAATTTGAACAAGAAAATGAAATACATGATTGAGAACCTAGAGAGAGTTTTGGGAGGAGGAGTCAAACAAGATATGCCTTTGCAAATTAATAAAGGAAAATAAGAAGAGAAAACAAGCAACGATAGTGATGAAGAAGAAAATGTGGAAGGAAAAGGTAAGGAGATAGGGGTTATTGAGCCACAAGCTAAAAGACACAAGAATTTTTTTATTGTTGAGCCTAATATGAAGAAGAGCCTTAAGAAGGTGGTGACAAAGGCTACACCCACACCACCAAGGGTTACTAGAAAAAGAAAAAGGGAAAATTCTACTATAGTTTCTGAGCCTCATAAGAAAGGTATTGTAAAGATAATGAATCCCACTCAAGTCAAGATCTTATCAAAGAGAAAAGATAGCACTTAGGAAGCCAAGATGAGAAAACATGAAAAGAAACCAAGGAGAAAGCTCATTATATAGAAGGAAAATGAGGAAGATGAAGCAAAAAGGACTGAATAAGATGAATTAAGTCAATTCAAGATGACTACACAAAGAGCCCCAATCCATTGATGAGGTATGCAAGAATCTCAAGAGTACTGTAGGATTGTTTGGTTTTGAGTAAATTAAATATGATAAATTGAGTAAGGAAGATAAGATTGAAGTAGAAGATGCTATGATTGATATAATGGTGAATTTTAAACATACACCTATAGAGTTAGGAAAAATGATTCCTAAGGAGTTGTATGATAAGATTGATGGAAAGTGGAAATTTGTATT
Organism: Cupressus sempervirens; assembly: GCA_028749045.1. NCBI lineage: Eukaryota > Viridiplantae > Streptophyta > Pinopsida > Cupressales > Cupressaceae > Cupressus > Cupressus sempervirens. Next base: position 262,873,139 of record CM053793.1, read on the forward strand.
ATCCATGGAAAGGTAAATAAGAGAAGCCACATTGGCTCAGGTAATGTACGACTTGAACACAAATTAGATTTGTTTAGCTTTAAGAGGTTATACAAATAGGTTTGTCCCAAAGTAGAGAGCATTCATGATTCTAAAGAATAAGATAGAAAATGTAGTTGAGAAAAGAAAAATAGTATGGAAAAAGATTTATGGTCTGATGCTTGAGGATGATCAAAAGAATGAGGAAGAAAAGGATGAACATGCAAATGTTGAATAGGATAATCTCAAGATTTTGATGATGGGAAAGATAATCTTGTTGACAATTTCAACAACTTGGTACAACTAAGTGGATGACATATAGAGCTTGTGGTTAAATATGATGAACCCAAAACCAATCATATTAAGGATGTCATGACTGATCCAGGACAACAGAGTGGAAGTCCGATTCAGACCAAGTCTATGCAATTGCTAGCTCATGCAAAGTTGATGGACCCTAACCTACTGTTGGTGCAAGTAAAGGATTATCCAAATATTGAAACATAGGTGGCTACTCAATTGATTGGTCCCTTTCATATACTTTGTTACATTAATCCTAGTTGATAACCAAGGTAATGTAAAAGTTGGTGATGTCGATAAACAAAGTGTACCTATCAATATGGGGAGACCACACAAATGCCTACACAACAAAAATATACCACATAGGGTAATATTAGTATGAGTAAAGGAGAAAAGAAGAAAGATGAGAACCAAAATTTCAAAGTAGACAAGTCTATATAGGAAAAGACATATTTCCTTAGGACCTTAGATTGAGGAAGAAATGAGGTAGGGCAGAAAAGTTCAATTAGTGAACTCCAACTAGTTGTAGTCAAGGAGAAACAAGATGAATTTGTACAATAGATGGCTATAGTTGTGAGAACATAATAAAAGAAGTCAGGAGATGAACCCAAGAAAGAAGAAGTGGCTGCTAAGTCACATAAGCCGAGTCTAGAGCTTTCAACACAAATCCTACAACTAACTACATTGAGCTCTAACACACCATACTCCAAGGGCAAGAAGTTAAAGAAGAAGGTAAAACACTCAACTCAAGCCATAAGAGGTAAACCTGTCGCTCTAGATCATTGTTATTCTTGATTGGGATAAATCTTATTTGAGTGAGGAGTAGATTAAAATACTAATTGAATTATTCATAAGAAAGGCTAAGAAAGTTGAGTTAAGAAGAGAACATCAAAGGAGGCAAGTATTGTTTGATATCAAAGATATTTTTCTTGATACAATTATTGCTCATGATTTGGATGAGAAAGCTCCAATTATTGATAAGTTAGTAAAAATTGTGGAGAAAGTTAATGAGCTTGATATTGATATTCAAGTGAAATTGATGCAAAGGGAAGAGAACAAATATTACAATAGAGTGATAGAAAAGGTATCCAATGAGATTGAAATCAAGCAAGTTGAGCTTTCCACTCTTTTCATTGAGCTCGAATAATTAAACCCAAAAGCAAACACATTATTTGCAAAGTTGTGTGATGATATTCCCTCTTAGTACAAATCTATAAGAGACAAAATGGATAAGATAGATGCAGATTTATAGAAATATAGAAAATAGTTGAGCATGGATCCAAGCACACCCTCAGTTTATTATTCATAGATCAAGTTCTTACAAGGGAAGCAGTCAAAACTTTTATAGGAAGAGTGACACATCGGAAATAAGGTGAATGAAATTCAAGAAAGGTTTCTATCTCATATGGAAGTCATGCAAATGCACATACAGACTGGTAAAGATCTTGTGAAGGACCAACATTTATCCATTGTAGATAATATGGTGAATGTGGTGGCTAAGATTGAAATAGAAAAATAAGTACTGCATACTTTCAAGGCCAAATAGGATAGCATAATACCAATCATTATCATATTGCACCTGTATACACTAATATGTTAGCAAGAAATACTAATCTATTTAAAAACCAAAGCATTTAACTAACAAAATCAATATAAACTTCAAGAGATACAAAGTGAGGTCCTCAAATGAGAATATGAGCCATGGATAGGCTCTCTCAATGAGGATGATCACTTGATGTATGGATGGTGTCTATTTGTGGATTTGGGATGTATGCTCAAGCTTCAAATTGCTTCAATTGTGGAATTTATGTGGATTTTGGTGTGGATATGTGAAATTGGTATGAATTTGGCTTCTCAAAATGGCATGGTAACTTTAAGGTTATGGATTGTGATCCTTTGGCTTGGGAGAGGATCCAATTTATAGGAAAGAGGCTTAAGGGATGGAGGGCTAAGATGCAAGGATGGGGAAATGGTTAAGGAGGGCTTAGATTGAATGAGAGGAGAGCACATAGATTGTGCTTCTTTATAGCCAATCAGAGAGTGACACATGTCACAGGGAGAGTGGGTGGAGGAAAGGGCATGGATGAGTCAACAAGGGAGGCTCAAGGCTTTAAATGGCCCTCATAAGTGCTTGTAAGAGCATTTAAGGGCATTTAAGGGATAGTGGGCTTCCTTTATGACTAGGTGGGTGGGATATTTTTGAGAGGAGACTTTGGCTTGGTTTAGGAAATTTCTTAAGCTTGCTTAGGAATGTGCAAATGATTAGGGGATGGGTTAGGCTTGGGTTAGGATTAGATTAGAGATGGGCAAGTGGATGGCATTCATGAGGGTGGGTGAGTTAGTGACTAAGCTAGGTTAGTATGGGTGGATGGGGTGGATTAGGCTAATGGAGGGATTAGGGATAGGCTTAGGGGTTATTAGGTTTGAGGGATAGATTTATTAAATAGATTTATTTAATAAATAGGGATTTTTTTGGAATTAGATAGGAGAATAGGATTAATTGATAAATAGTGGGTTATTTGATTTATCAATTAGGACTATAGATGATTAATTAAATTAATTAGCTAGGGGATGGAAAATGATTAATTAAATAAGAATTTAATTAATGATGCCTTTAGAGATAGCTAAATAGGATTACCGAAGTGGTGTAATCAGATTTAGGTGTCTACATTTTGCCCCTCTTTGACATAATGTTAAGACAACACTATTTCAAAAAAGTTTGAATATGAACGACATGAGGAAGATGTTTTAGCAACAAAGTTGCCCCATTCTTAGATAAGAAGAGGAGAGACTAGACTATGAGATGCCCCCTCAAGAAGGTGGCAGAGAGAGAAGACGAGGCTCGACGACTTCTTGAAAAGCATAATAATTTGAGACGAGCAAAGACAAAGATTGGCAAAGAGAAGGGGCTAAATTAGCTCAAACTCTCAGAACAGGAGAATGATAAAGGGAGGTCAGATTCACAAAAGGAAGCAAGCTTAAGACGTTCCAGGATTGGGGGGAGGATGAAGGAGTGGAGCGCTATAAAAGGAAACCAGGAGGAGGGGATGGATGATGGGAAGATAAAGCTGATGCAATAGGGTTTCAAGGGTGGGAGAGATGGATGTTGGATATGGAGGGGGATAATGGAGATGAAGGGAATCCATTAAAGCATTTTGAGCGAGGGGATACTTCAAAGAGAAGTACCACCATGTAGTTGAGCACTAGATTTAATATAGGAATGTTGGGTAAGCACCAAGGTTACCAAGAACAACAAGGCCAGTTTACCAAATTTTTAGAGGACTGACAAACTGACTCAAAACAAACATGCAAGGATTGCCCCAGCATCGCACATGAATCCTAGAGGAAGCAACGTGGAATCAACAATGGGTAACCTACAAGCAAAAAAGGAAAACAAACAAAAGACCTCATCAAGACCTTACACGCAAATTGCCCCATTCACAGTATACCATGATATGGAAGATCATGGCGACCTTGAGGAGGGAACAAACAAGATTGCTTGAAAAAGATACTTCAAGACCCAAAGGGAAAATTCCAAATCAAAAGAAAGAGAAAATCTAAAAGAGAACTGTTTGCCAATGAGATGTATACGATGAGGTACTAACGGACCAAGATCAGACAAGAGGAAAGCAATATCCTACAAGGATCGATTGGAGAGCACCTAAGCTAATGGATCAGAATGAGTGATGCATCTGGCAAGCTAAACTAAGAAGGATAACACTTTGGTGACAGGAGATCTAGCTAAAGGATGCATTTGAATAGCTAACCAAGAGTGGTGCGATGTGTGCAAGATGCTGATCAAGGATGAACTGACATGAAAGCTAGGATAGATATAATGATACTAAGCGAAAGAGGATGTACAAGCTGACAGACCAAGATATGTTACAAGGGTACAAAGTTGTTTTGTTTTTTGTTGTGAGATGGGAATGTTTGTGAAGGGTGGGATGATTGAGAGGGGTAGTCAGGGCACCAAGGTGGGCTATAAGGGGCAAAGAGGGGGCCAGAAGGGGTCAGTTGCAATCAGATTGAGGAGGAGATATTGTTGGTTAGGAGCTTTGCAGCGGAGATTACGATGGCAGGTATTGGCCGACCAGAGCACCGAGTAGACATAGTGCGGTGAGTATGAGTATGAGGGATGCCCAATCGATCGGTAGGGTCTAAAACCTCTTCGTAATTTTTGGGTATGCATTTGTTAGATCATTCCTGCAAAAGTGAAAATGCGATCCCATAGGCACGGGTTCAGCGGGAACGCGAGCAAGATCAGCAGGATCACGATCTTGCAAAATAAGTGCCAGGTGGGAGGTGTGCGGGGAGCCAAATAGGTATTTGCGAGAAAGCGATCCCAGGGTGGAAAATTATGTGAGAATGGGGTAGATTTGGTGGGATCACATCCTCGCAAAGAGGAACACGATTCATGCAATGAGAATGCGTACTCACCCTTTAAGGGCTTTGCACAATAGGTAAGGGGGAAAAAATGGGCACAAGGTAGGAACGTGATCCTGCAGGACCAAGGATCGACGAGATCAACAGCTGTAGAGACCACGAGAATGCGCTAGCGGGATTAGGGTAAAAGGTCAAGGGTAATAGCAGAGTCAATAGCGCGATCCCGTCAAAAGATAGTTTCATGGGAAGGTGGGAGGTGAGGCTTCGCGAGAACGCGTTTCTACGGGAACATGGTTTTTGCAGAATAAAGGAAAAAAAGATAGGGTTGAGGAAAGGGAGGGTAGGAGGATAAACAAGGAGATAGAAACCTGACGTTTGGATTTGTTTTGGTGGTGTGTAGTGGTCCTTGGATGCATTAATGTCATGGGAGTGATGAGCAGCAGTGCTGCGCGTTGGAGAGACACTGACACCGATCGACTGGGTGCAGATCAAGGCGATCAGACTAGGTTACCTAGGGAGGTTGCCCCATACCCACACCTACATGATGATGGCCACAATACTATGTGAGAGATGACACAGTGAGACAACGATGTTCCACCTATCAACGGGGGAGATGATGGCAATGCTGGAGGATGTGTATCGCATATTTAAAATTCTAGTGCAGGGGATGCTAGTCATGGCAACCAGAGAGATGACAATAGAGGTAGCCGTTCAAAGACTGGTGGGGTTGAGAGTGGAGTATAAGATTTGACGGGGATAGTTCACACTAGACGAGCATTTGGATTGCATGACAGTGGAGAGGCGAATCTATTTCTATGTGCTAGGGCTGGTTTTAGGGTACATTGCCCTAGATATAGGTGGTACAGGGGTTACACTGGCATTGATTCTAGTAGTGATGTAGATTGTGGATGCGGGATGCCCAGCGACATGGGGTTTGCTGATGTTGGCTGAGCTATACCGGGACCTACATTAGATGGTATACCAAGGTGGTGGTCAATAGGGAAGGAGTATTGGGTTCCCTACACTATTACAGGTATGGGCGTGGGAGCATAGTGCAGTGCTCAGGCCATTGGGGTGCTGAGATAGGCAGGCAGAGGAGCTAGTGGCATATAGCTAGGCCGAGCCATTGGCATACCACCACACAGATTTAGTAGACTACTAGAGAGTGTGCATTGATGAGATAGTGATAGTGGTGTTCAGGCCATACATGGGCCTGGGACCATGAGAAAAAGAGGGAGAGAAGCTCCCATACACTATTTACCCATGTTTTGTGTTTGGGTGGTGGGAGTATGTGGCAGAGCAGTACAGGACAAACAAGACATTGCAAGAGTTTGGGTGGTAGCAGGTGGCATTAGGAGATCTACACTGGTATCAACGGCTCACACACAAGCCGATGTCGATGTACAGGCTAGCCTTGCATCAAGATGGATTGCTAAGGGCATGGCAAGAGCTAGAGCCACAATAGTGGGATTGGTTTAGTGAGGCAGCAGATGCGAGCTCCACACAGGAGTACCGGGATACTTTTGTGCAGCCGAGACCAGTGGGGAGAGCACAGGGCATGAGGGTAGCGGTGGTGGTAGGGGACCTAGCATGAGAAGCCCGACAAGGGTAGTATATGGCAAGGGGGTTGTGGTAGCGATTGCACAAGAGGAGGAGCCAGCCTGGCAAAGGAGGAGGGTGGGGGGGGGGAGGAGAGGAGAGCTCAGCTAGAGAGGAGAGCAAAGGAAAGGGAAGCCTAGCCAAAGAGAGGGGGAGAGGAGGCACAGGGGTGACAAAGGGAAGCAGGGGGAGATGTAGGGGGATCATCTGCTGGGGGAGGAGATGAAAAATTGGCAGCTCGGTACGCCTTGCTAGAGCAGGCACTAGCTGCTCTGTGATACACAACAAGAGAGAGATCAGCTCCGAGTAGAGTGGGACCAGTTTAGATAGGAGCGGGATACAGCCCAGGGGCAGGTAGATAAGGTAGGTGTGGAGGTGGGGAGGCTACAGATGGAGGTGGGCTGGGTGGAGGGGAGGTTGGATGCCATGACTGTGGAGTAGTAGGGGGTGTAGGCAAGACTTGATGCCCTTCAGCAGGAGTGAGATAGGTTGGTGGTGTAAGTGGCAACCTTATGGGCGTAGGTGGTAGTGGAAGGGGGTTTGGATGAGCTACAGAGACTGCAAGTAGAGATGGAGGACTTGAGGGAGAGGGCTAGATTCTATCAAGGGAGGTACCATGCCGTAGTGCTAGCATCACAGATTGAGCACTATAAGCGACCTATGCAGTCAAGGATAGCAGGTACCCATATAGGGATGCATGGAGGAGGGGAGAGTGGATGGTGCACTGGGGGGGAGAGTACAGGTGGGTCCCAACACATAGGGCATAGTCAGAGGGCAGGGCCAAGCTAGCGGCAGGGGAGGAGGGAGGAGGCAGAGAGCTCCAGGACATGGGGAGGACTAATGCGGCCACCACCTCCACCACCACCACCACTAGGGGCCGGGAGAGGGGCAGAGGAGGAGACTGATGATACAGGGACAATGGGTTGATCATCGATGAGCAGGTGACTTTTTGGGATACTGAGTACTTTGTATATATTGGCTTTTGTGAGGCACATGGAGATTTTGTGTAGGCTTAGACTCATTTGTATGATATGGACATTTGTACACTGATGGACTGTTATTCTTTCATTCTTTCATTGATATATAGATCTAATGATTCAGGTGAGATATGAGTTTATGGACTGGTGATGTTATGTATAGTGGTTGATATGTGTTGGATAGACAGTGATGTTTTGATGATATTTCTGACGATTGGTGATGTAGGATGTGATATGTGCTATGATTTTATGATTGTGATGACAGTTTTTGATGCAGGATGTGAATTTTGATGATATTGTATTTATGATAAAATATGATTTTGATGTGATTTGGCTATGATAGTGTAGATATGGTGTGATGTGATTTTTATCTATGATATCACAGATGTGATGTGATTTGATGTGATCTTTGATGACATGATTTTCCTTATGATATTGTAGATGTGATGATGATGAGATTTTCTGTATGATAGATGTCATGTAGTGTGATAGGTTTTTGATACGATCTTGATGATGTGATGTGGCTTATGATGGATGTGATGTGATCCCCAAGAATTGATTTCTTTGGAGAGTATTTGTATGATAATAAGTATAAATTATAAAATAAGTGACAAATGTAAAATGAATCACCAACTAAAGGATAAACAATGGATTTATGATATGGAAAATGAATATAATGTCATGACACTGAGGATATGTTAACACAAACTAAAGATGAATGAAAGATTTAAAACAAATGAATTGCAAAATAAAAGATGAAAATACAAAAAAGAAGTACAACTTAATGATGAACTACAATGCTAAAATTGAAACCTAATCTAATCATGAATGACTATAATGCTAAAATGAACCATAATCTAATGATGAATGACTATGCTAAAATGAATCATAATCTAATGATGAATGACTATGCTAAAATGAATCATAATCTAATGATGACTGACTATAACGCTAAAGCTTAAACTAAAAGAGAGAACACTAAATTTATGATATGCTAAAAAGAACACAAACTAAAAGATACACTTGAGATTTATGATAAGCGTGCAAGAATAACATAAAAAATTGAATGCAATGATATTCAAAGAATAAAGGGATACAAGATATGATAATACAACATATGAGATTCTAGGAGATGCAAGACAAACAATGATGGTGGAATAGGATAACCAATGCTTGACTTATGATAGTGTTCTATGATATGAAAAGTGATCATAGGAGATACTGACACTAAGGAGAATAATGTTGGAAAAGAGCGACCAACAAACTCATAGTTAGGAGGATAGCAGAGATTTTAGAGCTAGGATAGTAACTTATGATAGGGATCACATCATGATGAGAATGAATAAGAATTGATGTTCAAGGTTTGGAATCAAATGATTCTGAGGGTGGAAAAAGTGATAGTTCAAGGGAGAGGGGTGATGACAAGGAGGAGGATACCAGGAATTCTAAAAATAAAAGTGAGGCGTAGGGAAAGCTTGAGCATGGGGTACTTCATGAGGAAGTACCACTATGTAGTGTGAGCACTTTATTTGATATAGGATTGTTAGGGATCTGCCAAGGTTACTAAGAATGTCAAGGCCTTTTCCCCAAATTTTCATAGGACTGACTCAAACAGGCATGCAAGGATAAACCCAACATCACACACGAGTCTCGGAGAGATTAGTGTTGGAATGATGCTGGATGATCCACAAGCAAATGAGATTACCCAAGTGCATCATGTTTTATCGAAAGATGAAAACATGTTGGAAATATGCAAGGATAATATCAAACTAACTGTCAAGCAATAAAAGACTGTGATTGAAACCAACCTCTTTAGTTTCCCTAGTCAAAACACACCATGATATGAAATGATCATGGTGATCTTGAGGAGGAAACAATGAAAGATACGTGGAAACAATCAACCAAAAAAACAAGAAACAACAAAAGATTTCATAAAGTGAAAAAGTAACCTTTTGCCAAAGAGATCAACTGATGAGCTACTGACGGGTTGCATCAAGACCTGAATAGTATGTACGAGTATGACTAGTTAAGGATATGGGAACTCGTGAAACACAGTAGTAGGTATATGCATGACAGGGGAAAGCTCAGGATGAGGAGATAGTGTTGCTATAGTACATGGGTTTGTTTAGGTGGGATTATGTAAAGCATGATTTATGTACAAGGGTCCGAATATTGCTGTATTCACATAGGTATAGTACATGGGAGACAAGGGTTAGTGCAAGGGTATGAGACACATGTTATATGGGCTGTATATGCTATATATAGTAAAGTATAAGGATAAAAAGCACTTGATAGGGTACATCTAGTAGAGTACAATGGTAGGATACATTGAGTATGATACATGGGATGCTATAATATAGGAATGAGGTGGGATGTTGCATAGTGCAAAGTGCTAGAGGATGATGTTGCGAAGTATGGTGAATAACAATAAGGAACACCTTGAAAAAGAGAGGGGGGATGAGTGATTTATTATAGAGGGGTGATAAATGGGTGTTTGTCAATGATAGATAATGGAAGAGTTGTAGTACACCTGGCGCCTATTTGCTAGGTTTTCACCAGGGACCTATCCAAGGTGCTTGAATTGCCAAGTTTTCACCATTGGATGCTTTATTTTTATTTTATTTTTTTGTGCCTTTATTTGCAAATTCTGTCCTTAGGCATAGAATTTCTTGAGGTGAATAATGTTGGTAGGATCATTTAGGACTTCACCTTCAAGGGTAGATAGCTAATAGGCTCCTAAGCCAAAAGATGCCGTGACCATATAAGGACCAAGCCATGTGGGCTCGAACTTGCCCTTCTTTTCTCTATCACCTTGAACCTTCATATTCTCTTTAAGGACCATGTCACCTTTCTGAAAACTGTGCAGATGGACTTTCTTGTTGAAATTGTGCTTGAGGTGACTTTGATAGACCATGAGGTGGTCGTAGGCCTGTTGCCTTTTTTCATCAAGTAGATCAAGTTGAGTAAGTCAAGGCACTCTATATTCTTCATCAGATATCTATCCTTGGAGAGAAATCCAGAGTGATGGGAGTTCAACCTCAATAGGTAGGACTACCTCAGCACCATAGACCAAGGAGTATGGAGTTGTGCTAGTGGCTATACGGAATGAAGTACAGTATGCCCATAGGGCGAGATTAATTTGCAAATGCCAATCATGGCCAGAGTCATTGACAACTTTCTTGAGGATTCTAAGTAGGGTTTTATTAGTTGCCTCTGCCTGACCATTACCTTGTGGGAAATATAGGCTAGAAAAGTGATGATGGATGTGAAGGGAAGTGCATAATTCCTCCATATTTAGGTTTTAAAAATTACCTTTGTGGACTGTGAAAATGGTAGCTGGGATACCAAAGCGACATATGATATGATACAATATAAACTTGGACACCTGAACTCCCGTGGCAGTAACAAAGGGAACTGCTTCGACCCACTTAGTGAAATAATTAGTGGTAGTGATTATCCACTTGTTCCCTTCTGAAGAAAGTGGGGCAATAAGACCAACAAGATCAAATCCCTAGCAGGCAAAAGGCCATGATGGTGCAATGGGTTGCAAGTCCTATGCTGGAGCCCAGATTAAATTAGCATTTTGTTGACAAGGTAAACATCGTTTCACAAATTCACATGCATCTTGTTCTAGAGTAGGCCAATAATATCTAGTCTGAAGGATCTACTTTGCTAGCACCATCCCACTTGTGTGAGCACCACAAAGTCCAGCGTGTACCTCTTTGAGAGCTATTGTAGCATCATTTTGAGCTAAACATCGAGAGAGAGTATCATGATACCCACGACGATATAGGGTTTGGGCGATGATAGTGTAATAGGAAGCTTTGTGAATAAGGTTTTGGCATTGGGTTTGTGTGAGGTGAGGAGATATGATACAATTTAGTAGGTAAGCATGAATTTCATGGTACCATGGAGATTGGGGACCAACCAAGATACAGACCCGTGTTGATTCATCATTCTCATATGTGGGTTCATGCAACTGCTCAACCAAGAATTCATATTGCGTAGCTTCGTGTGGTATTTCCAAGAGAGAACCAATAGTAGATTAAATTAGCATGTTGTTGACAAGGTAAAAATTGTTTCACAAATTCACATGCATCTTGTTCTAGAGTAGGCCAATAATATCTAGTTCGAAGGATCTGCTTTGCTAGCACCATCCCGCTTGTGTGAGCACCACAAAGTCCAGTGTGTACCTCTTTGAGAGCTATTTTAGCCTCATTTTGATCTAAACATCAAGAGAGAGTATCATGATACCCACGACGATATAGGGTTTGGGTGATGATAGTGTAACAGGAAGCTTTGAGAATAAGGTTTTGGCATTGGGTTTGTGTGAGGTGAGGAGATATGATACCATTTAGTAGGTAAGCATGAATTTTGTGGTACCATGGAGATTGGGGACCAACAAAGATACAGACCCATGTTGATTCATCATTTTCATATGTGGGTTCATGCAATTGCTCAACCAAGAATTCATATTGCATAGCTTCGTGTGGTATTTCCAAGAGAGAACCAATAGTAGCCATAGCATCAGCTACCTTATTCTAGAGTCTAGGTATCTGTATGAACTGGATCTGAGTGAAATGCTCCTTTAATTGATCAACCAGATCTTTGTAAGGTAGTAACTTGTCATCCTTGATTTGATATTCATTCAAAGCTTGTTTGATGATAAGCTGAGAATCACCATAGACCTAAAGCTCTATGATATTCCATTCAATGGCAATTTTTAGTCCCACAACAAGGGCCTCATACTCTACAATGTTATTGGTACACCAAAATTGTAGCTTGAAAGATTTAGGAATATAATTTCCTTGAGGTGTAACCAAGAGTATGTCCACACCAGAGCCATGAGATGCATAGGAGCCATCAAAATATAGCTTCCAGAGTGATTGTTTTTCTATCAAACAGAGGTATTCGTCTGGAAATTCCATGATGAGTGCGTGATCTGCAACTAAGGGTGCATTAGCCAAGTGATCTGCAATAGCCTGGCCTTTGAGGGCCTTTCCGTCAACATATTGAATGTCAAACTCACTAAGAAGCATAACCCATTTTGCTAGGCATCTGGTGAGTACTGTACGAGAGAGCATATATTTCAATGGATTAATATTTGATATCAATTGTATAGTATGACTCAACATGTAGTAATGTAGCTTCTAGGTGGCAAACACCACTACTAAGCTTGCCTTCTCCATTGGCGTATAGTTGAGCTCATAGCCCACTAATGTTCGGCTGATCTAATAAATAGCTCATTCCTTTCCTACATCATCAAGTTGTGCTAGAAGAGCTCCTAATGCTGTGGGAGTGGCTGTGATGTACAATATGAGGGGGCACCCTACAAATGGAGGAAACAAAATAGGTGGATTAGCTAAGTATTTCTTGATGAGTTCAAAATTGCGATGGAAAGGTGAGTCCCATTTGAAATTTTGATCTTTCTTAAGCAAGCGAGTGAAAGGTTGACACTTATCAGCAAGATGAGAAATGAACTGCCAGACTAATTGGAGTTTTCCTTGTAAAGAACTAAGGTGCCTAAGTGTCTTAGGAGGAGCCATATCCATGATGGCTTTGACCTTCTTAGGGTCAATCTCAATACCACGCTATGACACAATGAAGCCTAGGAGCTTTTCTGAAGTAACACCGAAGACACACTTCTTTGGATTTAGCATGAGACGATATTCTGCCAGTTGGTTAAACACTTCCTCGAGGTGAGATAAGTGATCCAAAGCATTGAGAGATTTGACTAGAATATCATCCATGTAATGCTCAAGTATCTTATGGATTAGGTCATGGAAGATGACCATCATCGAACGCTGATAGGTTGCCCTGGCGTTCTTTAACCCAAATGGCATCATATTGTAGTAGAATGTGCCCCAAGGTGTAGTAAACATGGTCTTATGCTAATCTTTTTTTGCTATATGAATCTGATTATATCTAGAAAAACCATCCATTAGTGATAAGAGTTCATGACTTGTGGTGAGATCCACAATCATGTCGATATTTGGCAATGGAAAGTCATCCTTCGGACAAGCTTTATTAAGATCCCTAAAATCGGTGCAAATTTTGATATCGCCAAAGGGCTTGGTAACAGGTACCATTTTAGAAATCCATTCAAAATAATCTATTGGTCGAATGATTTTGGCCTCTAAAAACTTATCTAGCTCAGCTTTGACTAATAAAGCCACCTTGGGGTGCATTTTTTGAAGTTTTTGCTTTACGAGCTTGGCCCCTGGATCCACTGCCACATGGTATACAACTATTTTGGGGTCCAACCCCAGCATATCCTAATATGACCATGAAAAGCAGCCTATATTTTCACAAAGAACTTCAAGAAGAAGATCTGCTTGTTTCGGTGGTAGAGAGGTTACGATGTATGTGATATGTGGTATCTCTGTCAGACTGATATTTATAGGCCGAGTTTCTTCTGTCAAAACTGAAGATATAGGAGGTCAATGCTCTTATGGGGGGAGGATGAAATCTCCATCCTCAAGTGCCTCTGAGAGGTTTTCACCATTGGATACATCCTTTATTTTTGTTTCATTTTTGGAGTCACCCAATGGCGCTCCAGAGGAGTTTTCACCATGGGATGTTTTTCTTTTATCTTTTGTCTATTTTGTTTCTTTTAGAATTTCATTTTTGCAACTAGAGATTTCCTCCTCCCCAAAGTAACTTGCATGATCCAACTTTTAGGCATATGCCGATGGTGGAGGCGATCATTTATGTGGCATTTTTGCCCCCATGAATTTAAGGAGCACGTGCTCGGTAGAGAACTCGTCAACATAAATGACACTTGGTTGGTCCAAATCTATGAGTTTGGGGTGAGCGAGGGGGAGGTCTATGAGATTCAAGGATAACTAGTAGAGCACAGAGGCTCCAAGGATTATTTTGTCAAGGAAAATATCATCGTAAGCTTTCTTTTCAACTTCCTTAGGGATGTCTTCAACCTCGACGAGAGTGTTTTGGATGTTCATAAAGGCGTGGCCTTCCGTTGTAGTGCCCCTAGTTGTGGGGAGCCCATAGCCCAAGCCTTTGGTTTTCTACCCTTGGTGTGCTTCTATAGGCTATCTCATACCCGATTCTTGGGAGCCTAAACCACCTCCTTGATAATCCCATTGCTCTATGGCCAAGCGATGTGACCAAGGATATTTCTATTTAAAGTGATCAACAAGTGCTTTAATTTTAGGAGGTGGCTCTTTGTATAGCCATGTGTTAATGTTTGGTGTGTTTTTTGCTCCATCAAGGATACCTTTGGTGACAATTGTGGTAGGGCCCAACTAGTGAAGTCGAGAGGTGGTTCCAACTGGTGAAGTCAAGAGGTGGTTTTTGGTATAGGCCCTTGATGTATTGGGCATCCCTGAGTATGTGGGTCAAGTGGTAAAGCGCCAATAGAAAAAGCATCTATGAGACTATACTCACCACAACCTTGGTAGTTGATCTTAACTATGGAAAGAGTGGAGGCTAAAATGGTGTCCGGATCATGGCAAGTGCCAGAAGAACTAGCCGTGGTGGTGCCAATTTCAATCCCAGGATAGTGATTAGTGTATGAAGTTTCAACCGCATTGCAATAAGAAAAGGGTTCAGGATCTACGTGGATGGTTATCTCAGTGCCATTATGCAAAAATTTGATGCACTGATGATATGTGGATGGAACGGCCTTCATGGCATGAATCCATGGATGACCGAGGAGGATGTTATATGGAAGATTAAGATCCACTACATGCCAAAGTGTTTCTTGAGTGGCTAGGCCAACTCTGATAGGGAGCAAGATGGTTCCTTTAGTAGTATGCTCCAAATTTTCATATGCCTTGATGGTGATCACCTCATTGATGATATCTACTTTAGTATATCCTACCTGCTTGATGAACTCGAGAGTACATAGGTTTAGAGCCGATCCATTATCTATCATGACATGTTTGATTGCAAAGTTAGAAACCATAATAGCGATGCAAAGTGGGAGGATGTGATCGAGTTCAACTGCTAGGATATAAATGGTTTTAAAAGATAAGGTACATGAGGCTAAAAGATGGCCAACCAAGTTGTGAAACTTAGTGGCATTTATGTCAAAGGGGATATGTGACTCACGTAGAGTACTGTCAAGGATCTCTTGATAAAGTGGGCTTGTCCGTAAGAGATCTAGGATGGAGATCTGGGCTAGCATGTTTCCAAGGTGTTCCAAGATGTTATACTATGGCCCTAGTGAAGGTTATTCTGATGGAGATGCTTGAGATGGAGGTGGTCGTGCTGATGGTGGTTTGATTTGTGTGGATACAAGTGGACCAGCTATATTGAGTCACGTCCGACGGGTAGCAACTGCACACTAAGTTTATGGGCCTTTGATATTGATGACATTGACAAATGGTTCAACTTGGGATATGCAACCAATTAAGCTACCATAGTCTAAGTATGCTGAGGTATAATTCTGAGACATGTCTCGATTGTCACCTTGTTTACCCAGAGCATTGTTAGGTTTGTTGACAAGAGGGTTTGCAGGTGCCTTTCCTGGGTTCATGTTATGAGGAGGAAAAGCATTTTGATACATCATTAATCTTGCATCAGGTGACGGTTGTGCCCCCACTGTGATCTCTTTCCGATCAATGAAGTCCTGTACATAATCCTTAAGTTGCATGCATTTAAGGGTAGTGTGCCCTTTGACACAATGGAATTTGCAATATTCGTTATCTTTGTACCAGGATGCTCTAGACTGATTGGGTTCCAAGGGTTGTGTTTGTGGATATTGAACAAGGTTATCTTTGGCCATTTTTTTGAAGATTGTATTAAGAGGTTCCCCCAATGGGGTGTATGTTCGTGGTTGCCTCTGAACATGGGGTTTACTACTTGCTGACAGTGTGATAGCATTAGTTTGATTATGAGGAACCGATATTTGCTAATGAGTTTGCACGAGTGGCTGATGATACACAGGGGGTTGCTGTTGGCAAAATGTGGTGGGAATATTGGTAGCTGCCCCAAAAATATGGACCTGTCGAGTGTCAGTGACACCATCTATCATTTTATTCTTATTTTTGTTCCAATTTTGAGTTTTGTCATTGCTCGAACCACGGTCCTGGGTGTTTTCTTTGTACAATCTGATGACACCATCCTTAATGAGGCCTTGCTCGAGGCCCATTCCTTTTTCTTTGATGTCCTTATATGTTTGCAAATAGTTCATAACCATATGATGAGCAAGGCTAGGGTGTGCATTGTTTATGAACATCTTAACAAGATGGCACTCAGGGATGGTACAAGATATCCTTGTTGTGATGATCTGCCAGTGTTGTAAGTACTCTATAAGACTTTCCCATCCTTTTTGTTTAGTGTGGATGAGGTCTACTATAGATAATTCAGTTTCAATGAGATGGGTATACTGAGCAACAAAGGCCTCAGAAAGTTCTGCAAAAGTTTTAATAGTACCTTGAGTGATACGACAGAACCATTCCAAGGCTAGTCTTGCTAGGCTCTTGGGAAAGAGCCACATGAGGAGCACATCATTATAAGCTACCTCCTGACAATGCATATAGAATTCCTTAACATTTATGACTGGATCACTTTCCCCCATAAATTTGTCAAACTTGGGGATCTCAAAATGTTTAGGAAATGGAGTCAATGTGATAGTCCTATCAAAAGGGTATGGGCAATCATTTTCAAATTTGAAAGTTTTGGTGTCTGTCCCATCCTTGAGGGCTTTGAGAGCATTTTTCATCTCTTCCCATTTAGACTTTACAGGTGGAGGAGCAGGTGCCCCCGATCTAGGTGCCCCCGGTGTAGGATACGTGCCAGAATCTGAAGTGTGATATGGATAACTCTGATGACCATATGGCGTTTGTGGAAAAATGGTTTGCATAACTGGTGGAGTGGATGCTATGGTTTACTAGAATGCGAGTTGTGCATACTGTTGCATCTACTAAGGTTGGTGTGGTAGATAACTATTAGGTCACTACCCTATGAGATAGTTCTGTGTGGGTGCATGGGCATACTACTGATGTGAAGACTGCAGCTGAAATGGTGGTAATGCAGATAGTGCTTGTGCTATGCTCTGGGAATATATACCATGCCCAATAAATGTGGGTTGTGCCCTTGCTTGAGAGTAGGACTAATTTGGAATGGGCGCAAGGTAGTTAATTTGCGGCAAAATGTTTGCTGTAGGGAACTACAGTGGTGGTAGATTTGGGCTATTTCCTAGAGGTGGCATGGAGAAATAGTTGGTGAGGAGTGGGAGTGAATAGCTATGTGAAGCAGTGGATGACAGTGTCGAAGGTGTGGACGTGACTGCAGTGCTAGGGGGAAGACTAGTGATAGGTGCCTGTGTCACAGTAATATTCCAAGGTCCCAAAGGAAATGCAACTGAAGAGCTTTGGCTAGTTACAAAGTGGTTGATAGTGATGTTTGGTGGGATGCAAGATGAGGTATTGGACCCTAATGGTGGTATTTGAGTAGCAAATGGACTAGATGTGATATGGGGTGGAAGCAAAAAGGTAGTGCTGCTAGATGCAAATGGAGGATTTGGTGGAGTGGAAAAATGAGTGGTGGAAATAGATGAAAATGGTATACTTGAGGTTGGTTGAGATGTAGTATGCACTAATGGTTGATTGAGAATGGGATGAGTGTTTATTGGAATGGGAACTGGCATCTGGGTCGAGGGGATATTTGGGTCTGCTGGTTCTACTTGAGGTGGTTGCCATCCAAACAATGGGTGAGTAGGATCTATTATGTCGATAGGTGGTGGACGTCCAAACTCAAAGACACCAACATTGTCTCATAAGAAATTTTCCATGATGGTTTCCTTATTGTGATCTATGATGGCATTTACGATGGTAGCATGACCAGGTTGGTTCATGAAAGCCTCAATATCTATGGATGATCCTGGTTCTTTTGGGATTTGCGGTGGTGGGTCTGATGGTGTCAGAGATACTACAGAGTATAGTTGAGCTTGGGGTGTCTTACCACTATGACTAGGATCCATGTCTTTTTTTCGTGTGTGCCTACCAAAACGTGTGGTGGGTGGCATGAAAGGATGCTTCTCCTAAAGATGCAAATGCAGTGAGGGATGATACTAAGGGTCTCTAAATGATATGGTGCTAAGTGCAAGAAACTTGTGTTTTCCTAAAATATGAATGTGGGAAATGTGATGGTGATGCAAAAAAGTGTGACCCTAACCTTTGGCTCAAGGTGATGTGGGACACCAAAAATAACCTATTCCTAGCAAAGTGTCATGTTTCAAGGATACTCAAGATGATGAGAGATGTGATGCAAAAATGTTTCTAAGTGAGTGAGGAAATAACGCCAAGATTTTAACAATGCAGGTGGAGGATTCTTCTTTAACAACCCAAGATGAGAGGAGATGGTCTAACTTCAAACATTTGAATGGGATAGTGCAATTCCTAGATAAGAGACTAAACCTAGAAGTGTGTAAGTGTGTGTGGAAAAAGGAAGGACCTAATCAGAATGAGTAACAGTAGAGTTGTTGATAAGGCTCATATTAACACCACGTCAAAGGGTTAGGTTTTGGATTTTGTAGTCCCATTTAGTTTGCAATGCTACCTCAGCTTTGTCTTTCTCAATTTGATCCAATTTGGCAATCCTAGGGTTAGGGGTATGTTTCTTATGCTCTGCTTCAATTTCCTTATAGGTTGGTATTTGAGGAAGCTTAAACTTCTTAAACTTAGTCTTGGGATGGCTTGACATGAGTTATTTCCAAGGATTAAAAATCACAACCATGGGGTTTTTTTGGAGGTAGTGACTATGCTAAGTGTGCGCTAAGCTAGGATTGACCAAGTTTGGAAAACATTCATTCAACAAGTAAAAGATCAAGCAATAAATAGGAACAAATAGATAGAAGTTTTGATTTCCAGAATGTGATACTTGTGCCAAGGAGTGTGTATGTTTATACAAATGTTTCGAGCAATCAATTCAAGCACATGAACATCCTAGATGGTTGGCTACAAAGCTAACAAGTCGGTTTATCTGGGGAGTCCTTGATATACTCATGGTACGTGAGGCCCAAATCCATAGATGAAACCAAAAAGATGTCACATAGCTGAAAGGAGTGGTAACCCACTTCTCCTCTTTCACTTCTCAAGGTTATAAAGTTCCTTGAGGCTTAGCCCGAGTGACAAAATCTTGATCCCAAGAGAGGTGTCTTTGGATTCACCTCTTGATCTTTATACTTTGCCGAAATGCTGGAGTTGAGGTCATCCCAAGGGGTGATGAAATCCCCAAGTAGGCCCCCTAAAACTAAAAACAAGGTTTTGGATCCTAGTCTTATGCACCCAAGATGGCTCGCAAAGGCGACAAGGGGAGAGAAGATTCAGATGACCTTGGGCTAAAAAGAAGAGTTCTTTCACCAACTGATTCTTAGATTGTCTGATCTATTGAAAAAACAAGTGATTAAGATATAGATGTTCAATTCCAACTTTGAGATGCATCAACAAAAGTAACATCGGTCGAATAATGCAAGCAAGAAGAAGAGTTAGGGTCTGCAAATTAAATCTCGTGCGCCTGAAGGCCCTCCATGTCAATTGATTTTTGTTCAATTTTAGAGCCCAAGCTTGAAATGTTTGATCGATCTAATTTCAATTCTTATACATTCAAGAAATCTTCTAACTTAAATCAAACCCTCAAAAACCAAGTGAGTAGAGTCCGATTGTGGAACACTTAACACCTTTTTCAAGTGGAACCATTGCCCCGAGTATGGTGCTGAGATTGCAACCAAAGGGTTTGAATTGATGGGTGGTTAGAAAAATGGTGAGTCCAATGATAAACTACTCAAGTTTGTTTTTGTTGATTGTTTTAAATTAGTAAATTTTAAAGATTCCCAAAAATTGAAGTTTGCCTAGATTGCATGCAGAATTGAAAGTTTGTAGTTGTTCTTTTTAAGCTCCAAAATAAAGTGTTTGATTTGTGGGGTTGTTAGACATACAAGTTCATTGTTTTTCAATTTGCAAAGACAAGTGACAATGACTATAACCAGACCAACATAATAGATAGTGTTCCTATAGAGAAAATGCGAGAACCAACATTCCCACAAGCGGGTTCACGATCCCATTGGAGTTTGCCTCACGGGGATGCATTCTCGCAGGTTTAGCATGTCACGAGAATGCTAAGAAAAATTGGTAAAAAAAACAAAATGAAAAACCAAGGAGCTCATTTTGAATAGAGTGATCCCACTGGTTTATGATTTTTACAACTTTCTCGCACACAGGAATGACAATCCTGTGGAAAGATAATTTATTAGAAGTTTAACAGCAGTTAAAAAAAATTAGTGCACATCCCCGCAAGTGGGAATGACGATTCTGCTACTCTAAGGCATGTTCCCACTGGAGGATTTGTCGACAGGTTTGTCTGTTACAATTGTTTCCACGTGTCATGTCGTTGTTGATGTGTTGGCTAATGTTGATGGCATTCCTACAGATGAACCTGTGTTCTTGGGGTCGCAGGTTCGCGTTCCTGCAACTGTGGGGATGCAAAACACTAGGTTTTTTGAGAGTTGACTGTGTAAAAACTGCTTAGAGGGTTGTGTGTGCATTCCTGCGGCAGTCAATTGTACCCTTCAATCAAAAACCACAAGATAAAGACACAAAAGTTAAAGCATAAAATGTTAGTCTTCCATGGTTAGCCAAAACATGAAAAAGCATGTGAAACTAGCATTAAATAAGATTAAAATGACCCTTGTGGGGTCCCACCGGGCATGGAAAAATGTATACACTAATATGTTAGCAAGAAATACTAATCTATTTAAAAACCAAAGCATTTAACTAACAAAATCAATATAAACTTCAAGAGAGACAAAGTGAGGTCCTCAAATGAGAATATGAGCCATGGATAGGCTCTCTCAATGAGGATGATCACTTGATGTATGGATGGTGTCTATTTGTGGATTTGGGATGTATGCTCAAGCTTCAAATTGCTTCAATAGTGGAATTTATGTGGATTTTGGTGTGGATATGTGAAATTGGTATGGATTTGGCTTCTCAAAATGGCATGGTAACTTTAAGGTTATGGATTGTGATCCTTTGGCTTGGGAGAGGATCCAATTTATAGGAAAGAGTCTTAAGGGATGGAGGGCTAAGATGCAAGGATGGGGAAATGGTTAAGGAGGGCTCAGATTGAATGAGAGGAGAACACATGGATTGTGCTTCTTTACAACCAATTAGAGAGTGACACATGTCACAGGGAGAGTGGGTGGAGGAAAGGGTATGGATGAGTCAACAAGGGAGGCTCAAGGCTTTAAATGGCCCTCATAAGTGCTTGTAAGAGCATTTAAGGGCATTTAAGGGATAGTGGGCTTCCTTTATGTCTAGGTGGGTGGGATATTTTTGAGAGGAGACTTTGGCTTGGTTTAGGAAAGTTCTTAAGCTTGCTTAGGAATGTGCAAATGATTAGGGGATGGATTAGGCTTGGGTTAGGATTAGATTAGAGATGGGCAAGTGGATGGCATTCATGAGGGTGGGTGAGTTAGTGACTAAGCTAGGTTAGTATGGGTGGATGGGGTGGATTAGGCTAATGGAGGGATTAGGGATAGGCTTAGGGGTTATTAGGTTTGAGGGATAGATTTATTAAATAGATTTATTTAATAAATGGGGGATTTTTTGGAATTAGATAGGAGAATAAGATTAATTGATAAATAGTGGGTTATTTGATTTATCAATTAAGACTATAGATGATTAATTAAATTAATTAGCTAGGGGATGGAAAAGGATTAATTAAATAAAAATTTAATTAATGATGCCTTTAGAGATAGCTAAATAGGATTACCGAAGTGGTGTAATCAGATTTAGGTGTCTACAACACCAAGGAATTTGGAATCCTACCACAACCCCAATTGATTTTTTTTTCAAGTTACAAGTGACAAAAACAAGGGGGAAATGAGATTGTAGCATGATCAAGTAAGAAGTTGTATGAATGAATATGCAAAATTCAGATCATGTATGTATGTTATAAAATTATGAGTTGATCCTTTGGTATTTTTTCCTAGACTAATAAGGAATCAATTAGTCCGATGCTCAACATGAGAAAGCATAAATAGTTTTTAAAAAGATTTTGAAAATGCAAGTACAAAAGTATACATGTATAGACAAAGCTATAGGTATGAATTATATTCTTATCGGGAATACTTATTTTGAAGTTTTGGAATGCCAAGTTTTGATCATGACATGGTGTTTTTCCTACAAGTGCCAAAGATGAAGATTTTTGACCCTAAAGAAATCTAATATTTTTAGTTAGTTCAAAACACTTAGTCATTTACAAGGAAAATTTATTTGGTCAACATTGCAACTGAGTGATTCTATAGAGGCTGAGCTATGTAAAGGATAAGTATATAATTAGTTATTTTTGAGCACTAGTAACTACCAAGAAATTCAAGTTTCATTGAGTACTCCAATTGTTTTTGAGTTGTTCAGGACACAACATAAGCTGAGTGATACAAAGTTTGAGAAAGATAGTATAAGCTGAGGAAAATTAAGACTGAGGGGTACTAGGAAGAATCAATATATGCTAGGTGTTAGTAAGGTATTAATGTCAAATAACCCATTTATGTATGAATCTTTAGAATGGAACAAACATTGAAGAATTTTTTTTTGAGCTAGAAGCATGTATTACAGATTGAGGAGTTAATTATGTGTGTAGTTGAGGATCATCAATTCCTATGAGAGGTGATTAACCAATCAAAAAATTAGGAGGATTAAGCAAAAAAAGGATGAATTTGGATGGTTGAGATCTAGAAGCTTCATCAAACAACTATTTAAGAGGGGTTTATTTCTAATTCTTGTAGATTGTGAGTTAGAAGTTTGGATGCAAAGCTAAAGGTGAATTAAGTGTTCAAAAGTTGTAAGGTGACTGAGAAATGGAAAGAGGAGATAAAGCATATCTAGCACATAGAGATGATATAATATTATAAAGAGAAGATATGTAATCAACATTTAGAGTGCATACCAAAAGATCAAGGTATTGATACATTTTAAAAGGAATTTTAGGGTAAATATCTTAACATAGTGGTCCCAACAGGCCTATGTAAATATCCTAACAAAGTGCTCACTCAATTTTATAGTTAAAATCCTTTAATCAAGGTAGATTAAATGAGTCTTGCAAGCTCTTAACATGGCATACCCCTCATAGGGTTGATCATCAAAAGTGATCAAACTTTGTAGCCCTAATAGGCACACTTTATTTTTGCAATAGTGAAGATTTTGTGGGTGTCTTCCCCACAACAATTTTACCTTCACCTTCGAGGGTTTCTACATTAACAAATATTTGTGTTATGTGTTTATTCATTTCTTACATGTTTTATTCATGCAAGTAGATATTAGATCAGATATTATATTGTAGTAAATTTTTGATTTGATATAAGGATGAGTTGAGATAAGGGCTTATAGTGAAGATATCAACTATGGTTTCTATTTTTATTGATACTGATTCACCCCCCCACCCCATCAACATCTTACTTTCTCTATTATATTTCCAACACATCTTTAGCTTAAAACACCAAACAAGAAAGAAAAAAAAAAAAAAGGTTGGAAACAAGGACATGCATAGAAGCATGCACGGGAAGTGGAGATGAAAATAATGGAACACATAGCACATTCATAATGGCCACTATCATATATATTCAATGTAACGGCCTTATTATTATTTCTTTCTCAATTTTTCTGTGAGAAGATCCATGGACAACACTAATCAATTTATTGTTTATTTCATACTTCATAGCAAGAACATGGTTGTTATTTCTATTTACAATGTTTGTTTTCCTAATATCCCTACTCAATGTATCAAAATTTAGATAAATAGCTATAAACCCATCTAGTTTTAGCATATTAATGTCATATAATCCAAATAAAAATAATCTCAATTCATATCTCCATCATTTATTTTGAGAATAGATAAGAATACTTATTTGGGCTCTTCACGAAGTCAAATCTTCATCAACTACAATTTCCCAAATCAAGTTCAAAATTGCACAAAAGATAATATCACTATAGCAATTGAAGATTATAAGCCTATAAATAAGTTTAATATTTTGATTATGTTATGAAAGTTGTTGATGATGTTTATTTTAGGGTTCATAAGTTGGCTAAATAACTTAATCATGTTTACTATGGTGAAAAAATTGATTCATTTGACAAATATATGTCTAGTATGGGATAATCCCTTTCATTGGATTTAGTGAAATGGATTAAAGAGTCTCCAATTTCTAAGAACAATATAGTGAGCTAGATATATGATTGTGGGGTGATAGTTAGATGAAGGAAACAACGCTAAGAATAGGCTTAGTAAAAGCTTGCTATGTATGACTAAACTCTAGCTAATCTTTCCTATACTCATGAATTGATTCCTAACACCATTGTTATATGCAAGCTCAAGGATGGGGATAAATGGTTTACTATTCTCAAGTATTTTAATTTTAATACCTCAGCTAAAGGAATCTAAGTTGTATCATCTATAATAGGTTGATGAGGATGTCTATGGGTGGATCATCTCTATCATGATTTTTGTTGTTTTTCCTACTATTGCATGATTTCCTACATCTCAAGGTTGAATAACTATGATATTGATTTGTGGTTGAAGGAATGTTAAATTTATTAGAAACTTGGAAATCAACTTCAAATTGATAATTCAGAATTAGATGTAAAATTGTATTTTTTTTTATATTGATCATAATGTTCTAATATATTAGACATGAATTTGATTCTGCTTAATCATAATTTTCTTTTTAAAATCCTACTCTACTAGTCAATATCAATTAATCAATAAATTGATTTAGTTAATTAATCAAGTTAATGTCATTCACTTTTTCATAATTGGAATATTAAAAATATTTGTCTTCCATGATATCTAAATCATTGGTTTATTTCTTACAATCCTAAATAAAATTAATGTTAAATCTTATGAAGTCAATCAACCTAGCTAATCCTAATAATTCAGTCCTAACTACTAATAATTTAGATAAAGTTTTAATTCATATCATCCACTCTAGATCAGATTAATTTTCAATCCTACCCATCCATTTAATTAATTAAATCCAAGCCATTTCCCCCCGCTAATATATCTATTTAAACTCAATTGAACTTTAAATCTAGGTCCTTCATCCAATTGAATCATTCTTATCCCTCTGTTTACCTACTACCAATATAAATTTTTTAACTCCTTCCAAATTCAAGTTTAAAATATTTTTATTCCATTTCAACGAATCAATTGAAATATACCTAAAACCTCCAAGTAATCTCAAATATATAAATTCATAATCCTCCTTAACCAAAAGAAGACGAATATATATCTAAATGCATGCTCTCATATTGAGAACTCGTTAAGAATAATTTGATATCCAAACACATGAAGAGGATATTCAATCACCTAAGGTTTGTTTGATTTTTATATGCATGTAGGTGCACATTACTTATTTGTTCAATCAAATTTAATAATAGGACCAAAAGTAGGATTTGACAATGATTATGAGTCATTTAGATTGATGAATTATTAACATTAATACTAAATAGAAATTTCACCATTAAACTAATTATAGTGGTACATAGGTGGTCCAAATGTTATTTATTTTGAAAGAAATATTAGTAAAATTTTATGCTAGTACTAAAATTTAGATTTGAACCTTTTTTCTATACTAAAAACTTCCATTGCTACTCAAATCCTTATGATCATAGCTTTAAGTTTTTAGTTTGAATATATTAGTTTTTGTCTATTTATAGCTAAATATATGTTCAAACTTAAAATATATAGTGAAAAAATATTGTATGGAAAGGATAAATGGACAAGAAGAGTTTCTAGTTTCTATTCTTGGCCTTTCTCCTTAAGAGGTGTCAATTTTGTTTATTGTTAGATCTATTATAAAATTTACAAATTTTGGTTCATTTGTAATTCCACACATAATTATGTTTTTATTAGTTTCATTTAATAAAAACATGTATTAAATGATGTGTTTTTCACTTCATAATGTTTCCATTGATTCCATGCATTTTAATTTAGTTAAGACATTGCAATTTAAGTGTTGGCAAGAAATCCTATACCCAACTGTCATGCTTTTCCACATGTGAACCTCCAAAAACTATGGGTAGAAATAGATGAGAGTGAATGCAAAAATTGGAAGTCTTTTTGTTTGCATTCCTCATAGAAACCTGGTGCATGACTGGGGTAAACATTTCTTGTATACACTTTAAACATTTCACAAGCCTTTTCAATACTTACATACATGTTAACTAGGGTAGATGTAGCTTCAACATTTTTCATATTTCTTATAAAGAAATTTTCACTAATACTAATTGTTTTTGGGGTCATAGGATGTATAGTAATTTAATCATGTTAGGGAGAAAGAGGAGTTCATGTGTTGCATAAGTGGTTTCAATATTGTTCAATTAAGGTAGGATTTGGGAAAAAAAGAAGTTTTTGGGCTTGAATTTATCTATTTTGGTGTATGATGTAAGTAAGAATTGTTTTCAATTTATTCATTTGCTTCAAACTCAATCTATACAAAATAAGAACAGGCTAATTTAATCTCACTTACCAGCCCAAAAGTCAAAGGGATGCTTGAATAAATGAGAAAATACAACATTTTATTTTCATTTAATTGGGTAGTGGATTTTAATTAGTGCAAAGAATCTTAGAGTAGCTACAAAGAGAAAAAGAATGTCAAATAAGTGGTGACCTTCTTGGTGTCATTCTTAGTCTTTTATGATCATACTATTGACTTACATTATTTTAAACACTTATGGAAACACCATATTTTAAAATATTGGCCTTATTCAAGAACAAAAGAAAATAATAAAATCAATAAACTTATGAGAACTACTATAATGTATTGTTCAAAACTATCCCATTTTTCTCATGCCCCCTTACTATTTTTCTATAAGACATGGACTCTAGTTGTAACTCTTTTTATTTTTGTTTAAAAGTACAAGTATTCTAGAAGTGAGGATTATTTAGAAATATTATGATATTTTTGAAATAAAATAAAATAAATTAAAAAGTAATGCAAAGAGGAAATTAAAGAAACCATAATAATAAAAATGGTGGAATTCAATCTACATTAGATGGTAATTTTCTATCCAAAATACATTTGACAAGGAGAACCAAGTGTTCTCCTTGTCATCCATGAAGATCCTCTCTTGGAATGTCAGGGGCATTAATTTTTATGACAAAAGAAATAAGATCAAGCATTTCCTTGATTCTATTCAATGTGATATAGTCTTACTACTTATTAGCAAAAATTTTCAAAAATATGTAGGATGTTGGACAGTGTGGAACTCTTCAAATGTCCCTAGTTTAGGTGCATCTAGAGGCTTAGCTATATTATGGAATCCCAAGACTATTAAGGCTCACCATCTACATCAAGGTTCTAATTGGCAACTTCTATCCATCCAACATTTTGACCTTTTATTTCAATTAATTAATGTATATGCCCCTACCCCCACTATTGATAAACAAAGGTTATGGTTTACTCTTTCAGACTTTATTCATCAATCAGTAGGAGCCAAATGTATTATTGTTGCTGATTTCAATGCTATCCTTCATTCCAGGGACATGAATGGAGCTATCATTCTCTCCCATAGAGCTACCAATGAATTCAATGATTTTGTTAATAAAAATGCCTTAATTGATGTTCACCCTCAATTTGGAGCTTTTATTCAAGGACAAATAAGAGGGCTGGGTTCCAACAAATTGCAGTTAGACTAGATAGATTTCTATGCTCACATTGTTGGAAGTTGGAAATATATGATGTAAACATGCATACATTACCAAATTATGAATCTAATCACTTCTCCATCCAATTGGCCATCCTCCCATCATATTCTCCCTTTAATAGTTTTTTCAGACCATCCTTTGAATTTGAGTGTTTGGTATCGTCATCACCATTTTGATGCTCTTTTAAAATAATGGTGGAAAGACTCCTTAGAACGAGGTCCAAAAATGTTTCAATTCCACAAAAAATGCAATATGTTGAAGGGTTTATTAAGGTTTGGAATAAACACGTTTTTAAGATTTTTTTTGAAGATAAAAAGGTGGTAGAATAAAAACTATCTGAGATTAATCAACATATTCTTCTCAATGGCTTAGATGCCAATAGGCATGCTTACCAAAAAGCACCTACAAGAGGAATGGTCTGATTTATGTAATTGAGAGGAGGAATATTGGAGACAAAAGTCTAGAGAATTATGGCTTCAACATGGATATCAAAACACCATGTTTTTCCATTCCTCTGCTAAGCGAAAAAAAGCCAATAGAACAATTTTCTTAATCCATGAATTTGAAGGAAATATAATTTTTGATGCTAAGGGTATTCAGAATGAGAGGGTAAGATTTTCCATTAATCTCCTTTCTCCCCCATCTCGAACTCCTCCTTCCTCGCATCTTGTGGATGAATTGTTAGAATCCATCCCTGAGCTAGTTTCACATCAAGATAATTTAGCCCTCATGTTTCCTTTCACTCTTATTGAAATCTATTATGTTGTTTTTTCTATGCTTCTAGATAAGGCTCTAGGCCTTGATGGATTTATAACTCTCTTTTTTCAGAAATGCTGGGAAGTTATATGTTTTGATTTATTGGAAGTTCTTGAAGAGTTTGGGAAAAATGTTTCCATCTTCAAAAGTTTTAATACCACAAATATTGCCATCATCCCTAAGGTTAATGATTCATATTCTTTTGCTGATTTTTATCCTATCTCTCTCTACAATACCATTTATAAGATAATTACTAAGACTATCTATCTACGACTTAAGCTAATTATTCCAAAAATTATTTTGGTAGAACAGGGGGGTTTTGTTCTTGGGTGAGAAACCATTGAGGGAGCAATAATAGGACATGAAACTCTTCACACAATTAAAGAATATAATGTTGCAACTATTGTGGTTAAACTTGACATGATGAAAATCTATGATAATTTAAATTGGTCTTTCCTTCTACAAGTCCTTCACAAGTTTGGTTAGTCTAACAAATGGTGTAAATTGATCAAAGCTTGTATTTTAGGTGCACATTTCTCTTTTCTCATTCATGGGGCTCTAACTAGTTTCATTGCTTCTTCCCAAGGAGTTCGTCAAGGTGATCCACTTTCTCCCTTCTTGTTTATTATTATGGTAGAATTCCTAAGTAGATATATAAACTAGGTCAATCAAAGGGGTTTACAGAAAGGAGTCAATATTTTGGGAACATCATTGACCATAACACATTCTCTTTTTGCTGATGATACTCTATTATTTGTGTTATCCAACTTGCTAGAAGCACAAAACATGAAGATAGTCATTGTATTATATACTCTTATTTTGGGGCAATGCATTAATGCAAATAAATTCAAAGTCTATATTTTTAATACATCCCATCTGGTGACCTAGAGAATAGTTCAACTTCTAGGCTTTCCTCTTGATCAATTACCTTCCACATACTTGGGCATCCCCTTTTTTATGGGTTTGAACAAATTATCATATTGGAGATTTGTTATTGAATGTATTAAAAATAGAATTAGTGCCTGAAGGTTGGATGGTTATCACTCTCTGCAAGAACTCTACTCATTAAATTTGTTTTTCTAATATTCTTAATTAGTATTTTTCTATTTGCAAGCCCTTAAATGTGTTATTTCACAAATTGAAAAATTAATCCACACCTTTCTTTGGTCAAAAAATATGAATGGACAAAAGAAGTTGCCCCTAGTCTTTATTTCTGATATGTCAGCTTCTTGCAAGACATGAGGTGTAGGTTTACATAACATCTCCAATTGAAATAAAGCCTATTGTGCCAAATTAGTTTAGAAAATGTATGAAAAACCTTCTTCAAAGGCAAGTCTTATGCAAGAAAAGTATCTAGATTGCTTGGAATCATCTAGAGTGTTTACTACTCTTGAACCACCAAAAGGTTCTATTATATGGGATTTTATGATGACCTCTCAAGAACTCATTATCTTCTTCATTTAATGAGAAGTGCAAAATGGGGAAAGTATAAATCTTTTAATTTTGTGCTTTTTCAACAAGTCATACAAACAACATATCACCTTCTCTTAAATTGTACTTTTGCATAAGTATTTTGGCAATTTATTCTTAATAAACTCAATCTTTATATGGATCTACATAATTCTTTATGGAATTTATTCCAATCATGGTCAATTTTGTATATAGATTCAAAATTTTCATGTATTTGGAAGTGCATTCCTTCTTTTGAAATATGGGCTATTTGATGGAAATGAAATAAAAGGATATTTAGGAATGCCCCATCTCCAATATCCTTGGTCTTGGAAAGGTTGGAAAGAGCAATTATAGAACTAGTTAATCCTACTGTGAGTAAATTAAGGGTCAACATGTATTTATTCCTTGGGATAATTTTATTACTCATCAGTGGAAGGGATTTCTTTTCCTATTTCTCATTGTTCCATTGTGCCCATCCAAGGTTAATTTAATTTGAGCACAAATAAAATAGAATCCCCCTTGTATGGGGCATTATAAGCACAATTTTGATGGAGCTTCTAGGGGAAACCTAGGTGAATTCAACTTTGGAGTTGTCACTAGAGACTTCGAAGGAAATGTGATTGTATCTAAATCTTCTCCTATCCCTTAGGGTACTAATAATAAAGCTGAGACATTAGCTTTTCTCTATGGACTAGAAGTTGCAATATCACTATCTATATCCAAATTAGATGATGAAGGTGGCTCAACCATCATTGCTAAAATGTGCATAATGGGTCAATTCAATATATTTTACATCAAGTTTGGTCTCTATTAGATTAAATCCTTGAATTATATATTTAACATACTTATTGAGAAGATAATTTATTGGCTGATCATCTTGCTAATTTGGGGATCGATGGGGTTTTCATTGATTTCCTAATTTTTTAAGATTAACCTCATACATAAATAACAATTACATGCAAATATAACCAATATTAGAAAATAATAGATCGCACAGAAGAGAACACAAGACACCAAGATTTAACTTGGTTCAACCAATCCCTAGGCTACGTCCACCAACAACAAGTCCAATAATATTATTATCCAGTGATTACAATCCACAATCCCTTACAGCTCAATATCACTGCAAGAAGCTACAATAGCACCATTACATTTTGAAATTCCTAACCCTAAGCCTTTTTTATACAAGCTTTTGTTGCTTACAAAATTAGGGCTAGAATAAGTTGTCCAATAGGAAAAATAGTAGTCGATGCCTTTTACAATATGAAGTCATTTTTTTCTTCAGGGGTACTACCTTCAAAAACCCCCATGGGGTCATTGCCTTGGGACCCCACCCTATACTACGATAGGGAGCACACTTGGGATGCTACCCCAGGACCCCACAGGGGTGCTACCCCTTGACCCCATCTTGGGGATATTGCACCTAAACCCTTGTAGAAATAGTATGGGGAGGAAAATGCAATGGACAAACCTCTGAGTTTGATTAGGCTCCATATCACAACAATATCCCACTTGGAGACTAATTAGGCTCCACAACAATAACCTCCCACTTGGAGACTGATCATAGTACTACTAAATCTGTAGCTCCCAGCTCCTAGTGAAATATCAAACCACCTTGGACTCTGTTGTTCTTTTATTCTATTTAGTCTAGAAGACCAATTGAAGTTGAAGAGGAGTTCAACTTCTCCCTTGTCACTAATTTTTTAAACATATCTATTGGATTACCATTTGTATGTATCTTGTCTAACTTTAACTATCCATCATCCAAAATAGACCGAATGAAATGGTACTGCAACTATATGTGTTTTGTCTTTGAATGCAGAGCTGAATTCTTTGCAAGATGAATGACACTTTGGCTATTGATAAATAAATAATTATGCCCTATAGGTGTCCCAATTCTTCCATAAAGAACTAAAGCCATATCATCTCCTTCACTACCTTTGTGGAAGTAACATACTCTCCCTCTATATTAGATAAAGCATTAACTTTTTGCATTTGAGAAACCCAACTCACTACTGCTCCACCAATAGCAAATACATGACATGTAGTAATCCAACTAATATCAATATCTCCTACCAAATCTAAGTCAACATAGCTCTATAAATTAGTAGTGACTATTAGTGACCGAGCACCTTGGCCAAAAATACACACAATAATGATCAAGCACCACTCCTTTGGTGATTGAGTCCACAATTCCAAAGCCAAAATACCGCTAACATTTAGAACTGTCAAATACCCTAGAATGCTCCTACATTAGACACCCCAAGTGCAAAAATATGTTTTTGATAGCTAGAAGAACATCTTTTGGGATTCAACACATAAATCCAAAATTGGTTCTTTGCATACATGTCCTCCAAGTCTTCAACTTGTACACTCTTCTACTTCTTCACATCCATCCTTAGTGTTCCATAGGTTTTCTTTCCACACTGATCTCTAACCCTTTTAGAATCCTTCAACTCAACTCAGCTACCAATACTCAAGTTCCTCCTACTAAGGTCTTCATTATACAAAGGAATTAGGGAATGTTTCCTACCACACTTCTCAATAGTAAATACATTCTTGACACAATCATGCATAGCCCTACAATCATACTACCAAGGTCTACCAAGTAATATGTGACAACTACCCATATCCCTAATATTTCACAAAACTTGATCCTTATACTGCCCAATCTAGAAATCAACAAGAAAATGCTCCATCACTTCCAAAGCATGTTCATCTTGCAACCAACCAATCCTATAGGGACAAGGATAATACTTTCTCTAAACCAAGTTTTTGAACCATCTCCTCAGTAACAAGGTTATTAGTACTACCACTATCCATAGTCACATTGTAGACTTTACCACTAGATTTAGAATGAGTCATAAACAAACTACTCCTTTGACAAGATTCTAGTGTCCACTGACCAACCAGAACTCGTTAAGCCAATAATTTTTCACCTTGGTTAGTTTCACTAATATGGTTTTCAGCCTTGTTCATAACAATAACTCTTCTATCACTAGCCTTAGGACATTCATAAGCTGTACATCCTTCTTCATGACATCTGAAACATGTACCCTTAAACTTACCTCTACCTATCCTCCTTAAACTTGTTCTTCTAACCTTGCTTAGTGTAACCAGCCTTTGTAACCTTAATCTTCTAATCTACAAATGGAGTTGTAAGTTGTTATCAGTTCAAGCCTTACTATTACTCTCTAATAATTGTATCAGTCTAGGGTAAATCCTTTGGATTAAGGTTGAACTAATAGTCATTTGTAAATCCTTTAACATGGTCACATTTAATAGTGTGTATTGTAACCTTTAACAAGGTTGGCCTTTTACAGGGCATCACTTTAGAAGAGTGAAAATGAGTAGCATGTTACTTGTGGTTTCTTCGAAATTGGGTTTCAACATAAATCATTGTGCCAAGTGTGTTGCTGAATTTTTTATTTTCATGTTTACATTTCTACAAATTGATTTGACAAGTAACCTACAAGTTTTAAGTGATTCCATAATCTTATGGATGCATGCATAATGATAAATGTTTTATGGGTTCACTAAGTTGTGAAAAGTTTTATTTATACATTTGAACCTTGAATAATTGATTCACCCTCCTCTTAGTTATTTTAAAGAATTTCAATAGTCCTAGCCCCTAAAAAATAATCACAAAATGAAAACAATACAAAAAGATACAAGATTTGATACCAAATCACTATATTTGATTCATAAAATAATTGTTTTCATGCAATGTACCATATTGTAAGCCTTGCTTAGTCCACAAAAACTTCAATGATCAATCCATGTCATGATCTCAATCCTCATGCAATTAATGCACGAAGTCATCCAAATAAATCCATGAGAACTCCATCCCACAAGTCACACTGCCAAGTATCAACAACCACCACAAGCATCATCGAGATCCCACAAGTATTTCCAAGAAATAGTCTATGCCAAGCACCTTCAATGACCAAGCCCCTTCAATGACTAAGTACCTCAGCCAACACAACACCCAATAACAATTGAGCACCATTCCTTTGGTGACTAAGTCCACAACTCCAAATTCAAAATACCTCCAACATGTAGAAATTTCCAACTACCCTAGGGTGCTTCTGCATCATAATATAAATATAAAGTTTCACCAAATAAATAAACAAATAAAAATAATAATTTTGTGATAGGTAATTGACCTAAGCCTAGATTATTTATTATTATTGTTAAGATTAATTATTATTATGTGTTAATATTGAGTAGATTCAAACCCAAGGCCTCCCGGATGAGAGGCTCACAATTTACAATGCGTTGTAGGCTTTTTCCTAAAATAAACATAATTATTAATGAGGAAGTCACTTTATATTTGAGAGATTTTTAATTTAATTTAAATAAACTAGCACATGTATTTGAAGAAGGCATAAGGATTAGGAATTATCTAAATAACACATTAAAATGCCAATCTTGTAGAGGTGAATATGAGAAAAAACTTTGTCAAAGGAAAAAAAAAAAACTAAATTAAGTGTCCCTTGGTAACACTTGTTTTAGTTTTCTATTTAAGCTTTTCCTAAGGATTATGTCGATAGGAATTTCTTTTATAGGTTTGTATATAATGGTTGTATATTGTTATTTTGTTTAAAATTACAAGTATTCTATAAGTGAGGATTTTGTAGAAATATTATGGCAATTTTAATAAAAAATCTAAATAAAATAAAAAGTAATGCAAAGAGGAAATAAAAACAAACACAATTAGATTGATATATCATTTCTCCACAAAATAGACTAATACGAGAAGAATTTAAATAAAATCTTATTTACAAGATTAAAATGATATATGTATTACATATTTGTTCATTTTTTTTAATGATTGAAAATTAAAAATTTTAAGACTTCAAAGAATTTACGATTTCCTATGCTTCTAGAGAAAGAGATTAGGACAAGCTTTTCAATTATTCTTTGACTTCATTCTTCATATTGAAAGGAGTTAGTAGTGTTAGGGTTTGACAAATCCAGAATAATATAAGAATAAATAGTTATATGCAAAAACAAAAGAAGAAAACACAAAGAACACATATAACACATACATTTAATGTGGTTCACCCAAAACCTAGGCTGCGTCCACCTACACAGCCTTCAACCTTTCTATTATTCAACAAAAATATACACCAAAATTACAAAACATTATACATCTCAACCACTTATAATAGCATTTTATGTTGTCAATTTTCTTTTATTGAAAAAATACAAAAATATTTTAGTGCAACAACATCAACACCCACTACATGATTAGTCGCCATAATATCAACAATCTCCCACTTGGAGAGTGATCGAGCTCCACACCAAACAATCTCCCACTTGGAGATTGAAATCCAGTGACAATGTAGTATGTACAACTCCCACTGGATAAAAGAATTTGCTATGTATTACCTCCATTATCATTAGTTAGGAAGCCCAATAGAAGCTAAGAAAGAATCCAAATTCTCCTTGGGGACTACCTTCATGTACATGTCTATAGGATTTTCACTTATGCAAATCTTTTCAAGCCACAACTGGCCATCCTCCAAAATAGGCCTTATAAAATGGTACCTAAGCTATATGTGCTTTGTCTTTGAATGAAAATCATAATTCTTTGCAAGATAAATGACACTCTGGCTATCATTGTATAATGGGCGATCTTCCTGTTTCTGACCCAATTCCTCCAAAAAATATCGTAACCAAATCATCTCCTTGCTAGCTTCCATAGCATCTACATACTCCACTTCAGTGGTTGAACATGCACTAACCTTCTGCAATCTAGAAATCTAACTAACTATAGTGCCTCATATAGTGAAAACATACCCTGTAGTAATCCTCCTTATATCAACATCTCTTTCCAAATCAGAGTCAACAAATCCACTCAGAGTAGAACTAGATCCTATGAAATATAATGCCTCTGTAGTAGTACCTTTCAAATATCAAAGATTCCATTTGACAACATTCCAATGTTCCATACCCAGATTGCTCATATACCTACTGAAAACTCTCGTTGCAAGAGCAATAGCTGGTTGTGTGCATACCATTGCATACATTAGACTACCAACAATTGATGAATACGAGATGTTAAACCTTTTTTCTACCTCTTCCTATGCCTTTAGGCATATTTCCTTAGTCAATTTGGAATGACTAGCCAAAGGTGAACTGATTGCTTTTACATCTTGCTTATTAAATCTTTTCAACACCTTCTTTATATACTCACTTTGGGACAAATTCAAGATTCTATCTTTCTTGTCCTGTGTAATCCTCATACCAAGGATTTTCTTAGTAGCACCCAGATCCTTCATAGAATATGACCTTGCTAATTTATGTTTAAGTTCATTTATTTGTCGCATATTAGATCCAACAACAAACATGTCATAAACGTAGAGTAATAAGATAATGTAACTTTCATTATCCAATCTCTTAAAATATACACAATGATTAGAATGACATCTATGGTAACCTTTTTCAGCCATAAAGCTATCAAATTTTAAATACCGTTGTCGAGGTGCTTGCTTTAGGCCATACAAACTTTTCCTTAACCTGCACACCGAATTCTCCTTACTCTTGACCTCATAGCCCTCTAGTTGCTGCATGTAAATTTCTTCCTCCAAATCTCCATGGAGAAAAGCTATCTTGATATCTAGTTGATCAAGATGCAAGTCATCTACAACTAAAAGACTAAGTAAAGTTCTAATTGAAGTCATTTTTACAATAGGGGAGAATATTTCACCAACATCTATACCATTTCATTGTGCAAAACCCTTTAACACAAGTCTGACCTTATACCTTTTCTTTCCTCCATCTCCCCCCTTCATCCTATAAACCCATTTGTTATGCAATGGTCTATTTTCTTCAAGTAGAGGGACTAAGTCCCAAGTCATATTTTTCAACTAGGAGTCCATCTCCTTTTTCATGCCCAAATTCCACTATTGTTTGGCATCCACCTACATTGCTTCTTCATATTCTTTTGGTTCACCAGAATTAGTCAATAAAATGGAATACAAAGAAGGAGAAAACCTTTTAGTAGGTCTTTTTGACCTTGTAGAACATTTAACACTTATAAGAGCTTATGGGATAACTTGTTCTTGCTAAGCATCAGGTACCAGTGGCTTTTCATTTTTAGTAGTCTCTTCCAACACCACATATTCTTGTTTGACTTGTTCATGCTTCTTTTCTTGCAACTGTTCTTTATACATGACCTTCTCATTGAATATAACATCTCTACTTCTGATTATTTTAAGAATTTAAAAATCCCATAATTGATATCCATAGTTATATACTCCATATCCAATGAAGGTACATTTAAGAGATTTAACATCAAACTTGGTTCTATTTTCTTTATCAGCATGGACAAAAGCTTCACAACCAAAAGTTTTCATAAATGAATAATCTACCTTTTTTCTAGTCCATGCTTCCTCTAGAATACCACCATCCAAATGGGTTGAAGGTCCCTTATTTATCAAATAGACAATAATGTTTACAATATCTGCCCAAAAATGAAGGGGCAGACCAACATGAAATCTCATGCTCCTTGCATGTTCCATGATTGTCCTATTCATTGTTTTTGAAACCCCATTTTCTTGTGGGGTTCCTAGAATTGTCTTCTTCCTTAAAATTCCATTAAGATAATAATAATCTTTAAAGTCTGTGTTGTAATACTCACCTCCATTATTAGATCTGAGATACTTCAACTTCTTTCTTCTCTCATTCTCAAGCAAAGCTTTCCATTTCTTAAATGTTTCAAAAACATCAAATTTTTGTTTTAGGAAATATACCCATGTTTTCTTGGTTGAATCATCTATAAAAATAACATAATAACAAGAGCCTCAAAGAGATGATACCTGAGCTAGTCCCCATACATCCGAATGCACTAGCTCAAACTTCTCACTCTTAATTTCTTTCCCAACCCTAAGAAATTTGACTCTTTTCTATTTTCCATAAACACAATTCATAGAACTCTAAATCAATATTTTTTCAGTCCTGGCAATAGACTTTTAGAGTAAAGGATTTTCATCCTTTTCCCACTCATGTGCCCAAGCCTATGGTGCCACATTTTTGAATCTATTGTTGCAACATCTATAGTAGCCTTTCCTACATTAACATTATCAGTAGTAGCTAAGATAGAATAAGTGTTACCAACACATAGATATAATGTGCCTAACTTAGAACCTTTAGTTACTACTAATGAACCATTGATAACCTTCCATATATTGTTTGGAAACATGACTATGCATCCTTCACTAGTCACTTGTCCTGCAAAAATTACATTTCTTCTTAAATTAGGGACATGCCTTACCTCCTGTAGTATCCAGTCATTTCAGTTTGACAACTTGATCTTTATTTTTCCTTTCCCAAAAATAGGACAAGGATCATCATCACCCAAATATACCTGTCCAAAATCACCTTGAACATAATATCAAAAATATTTTCTATAGGGTATAGCATGAAATGAATCCATATAATCTATTACCCAAACATTAGATTAAAGCATTTTCTAAAATATTACTTGCAACATTAGCTTCCTTACTATCATCTTCATTTTTATCTCCTTGTTTTTTTTTTTAGACCAATAGTATTTCTTTAGGTGACTAGGCTTTCCACAGTACCAACAATATTTATTTCCTTTAGATTGAGAATGTCCTTTCTTTGACTTCTCTCATGACTTGTCATTCAAAGGCCCTTTTCCTTTTTCTCTTGTTCTTCCTCTATTCTCCATTTTAAAAGTAGAACTTGATGAGGTCAAAGTTTTGCCTATCATTTTCCATCACATTTCCTCGCTTAGGATAACACCAATAACTTCATCAAATTTCAAAATATTTGAACTAGAGATAGAGTTAGTTACAACCATAACCAAGCTATTCCCACTTTCTGGCAAAAAATATAAGATTAAGAGAGTCCTAACCTCTTCATTGAATGAAATTTGTATGGATGCCAACTAATTGGTGACTATGTTAAATTCATTTAAATGACTCGCTATAGATCCTTCCTCACTTATTTTCATATTAAACAAATTCTTCATAAAAAATACCTTATTCAAAGCTGAGGGTTTCTTGTAGAATATAGCCAATGTCTCCATCAACTCTCCTATCATTCTTGCCTTTGATATATTGAAAGTTTTAGACCATGCAATGTACAGTCAAATAGATCCTAGTGGCATCCTATCCAAGATCTTTGAATCTTCCTCTATCACAGTTCCTTATTTCTTAGTTTTTCCTTCTAATGACTTCCAAAGATCCTTTTGATATAGATAATCTTCCATTTCATTTTCCAGAACTAGAAATTCTAGCCATTGAATTTCTCAATCTTGAATCTAGAATCCTCCATTGCTCCCACTCAAATCTGAAAGTCTTGTCAATCTACAACAATAAACCTTGCTCTGATAACAATTTTTAGGGTTTGATAGATCCATAAATATAGAAGAATAAATAGTTATATGTAGAAACAAAAGAAGAAGACAAAAAGAACACATATAATGTTAGAAATAATAATCCACCGAGATATCTAAGAGGGGGTTGGGGTGAATCAGTTATCAAATTAAATTTTTTATCAACCTTAATTAATCTTAACCATTCAATAAAAGTAAAAAACAACCATAACAAGATGCACATACACAATTAAACCAAATTTGTTAACTAGGGGAACCCTTGATGAAAGGGAAAACCCCTATGAGAATGATGCCCAAAAATATATACTAATATACATATATTCCTTGTTGGAGGATGGACCCTGTTAGGAGTCTATAAACACTTTTAGTACATAAGAGTCCCTGTTACAATACTTTCAAACCCTGTTAGGAGATTCCAACCCTATTGGGAATTGTAGAAGGTCAAAGGACCCACTGTCCAAACAACTTCTGGGGCAAGATCACTGAACTCACTGTCCAACCAATCTCTCAACTATTCCTTGCAAAATAATTGTTTTTACTATACTTTAACCTATTTACTCTATCTTTTCAACAAGACTAATCACTATTAGACCTTGTAGACCAAGTCATGAACCTTAGATCCAAATAACAAGCTTCTAATCTTAGAATAAAACATCAACAATGAAGTTTTCTCCAACTTCTCTCTACTCTGCTTATCTTTGCATTCTGCTCTTCATGCTTCTTGTAATCATTCATACATCCATACATAACAAAGGAAAATTTCCTTCCTTTATACTAAATCCATAAAACAATTCCTTTAGTCAACCATTACACCTTCACAATTAATTATTATAGGACCTCATTAATAACACATTACACTTAGTGATAACATTAATCTTTTTCCTTGTAACTTGAATAACTTTTTGTACATGTAATATTATGATGAGAAAGATTAGCCATTTCATCATCAACATGTATTCTACACACCTTTAACATTGCTTCTTAGAATAATGATTTTGCTAAGAGGTATAACAAGTTTACTAGAACATGCTTCTATAAACTCTATCTCATCTTCATCAAGACTTGAATAACTTCTTCCATACTTAATGTCTTATGCTTCCAAGATTAGCTACATATAATAGACACTTAGTAGTATCTCCCTTTAACCTTGCTTAGTGAAAATGCTCAACAATTTGTTTGTACCAACTTTATCTTTACCACTATTCTTATGTTAGATACCACATAAAACTGCTATATTGACATCAATGAAAAACACAGTCATGAATGTAACATATCATTATGATAATGATCTAATTATGTTTCTACAATGCTCCCCCATAGAAGTATCATCAAAATTCATGCTTCCAACAATTTTCCCCTTTGACATTGATGACAACATAGATGAAAAACATCTAGTTCAAAGAATACCAATTGCAAAAGATTGTTATCCTTTCTTTTCAAATCCTCTTCATCAACCATTCTCCCCATTGATATTCCTCAATGTACTCTATATAAAACTATAATCTCTCCCTTCAATATACTCAATATTAAACTATTTTTCATGCTGTAATCTCTCCCCCATTGACATCAATGTCAAAAGTTTCAGCAACCATCAATCTTTGTAACAACTATCTCTAACTTGCTCAAGTGTCCAAAGACACTATTCAAAATAAAATCCATCAAGAGTCCTAGATGATTCTTTCCATCACAAATACTCCCCCATATAGGAAGCATCAACATTCAGTCCAAGAAAACAATAATGTACTGTATCACTAGACTAATGCACTCTTTTATCATCTACTTTGATGTAGGTAGATGCATAACCCCTAGCATACCTCGCAAATACTCAAAAGTCTCTTTGGGAAGAGGCTTGGTGAAAATATCTACAATCTTCTCTTTGGTGCTTACATACTCCAATCTGATTTCCTTTTCTACAACTTTCTCTCTCAACATGTGATGTTTGACAGAAATGTGCTTAGTCTTAGAATGAAAAAATGGATTCTTGGACATAGTCACTATGCTTGTGCTATCACAATGTATGAAAATAGGTTCACCAAACTCTAATCTTATAACATTCAGCATTCGCTTCATCCAAAAAACTTGATTACAATTGTTGCTGCTGCAACATATTCTACCTCTGGTGTACTTTGTGAGATACAATCCTGCTTCTTGCTTAACCAAGAAACCAATATTCCTCCAAGAATAAAGGCTCCATTGCTGGTGCTCTTTCTGTCGTCCATACTGCCTACCTAATCAACATCAGTATAAGCATATAAAGTATAATCATTAGATCTGTCATACCACAATCAAAACTTTGATGTTCCCATAGATATCTAAATATCCTTTGAACTACTGCATAATGCGCTTCTCTAGGATCCATTTGAAATATTGCAATAATTCTAACTACATTTTTTATATTTGGCCTTGTGTGAGTCAGATATCGCAATCCTCCAATCATAGATTTGTACTTCTTTTGCTCAACAGTAGGTGTCTCATCCTTTGTAGATAACTCATGTCTAGTTACCATAGGTGTTCCAACTAGTTTACATGTTTCCAAACCAAACCTTTTCAGTAGATCTTTAAAATACTTAGTATGAGAAATAAAGATTCCTTCTTTATTCTACACGATCTGTAATTCTAGGAAGTATTCTATTTCTCCTATCATACTTATTTCAAATTCCTTCTTCATTTCTTTGCAAACTTGTCTCTTTCATCATCATCTACTCCAAATATGATATCATCAACAAATATTACCAAAATCATCAATCCATCATCTATTTCTTTCTAGTATAGATTACTATCTACCATACCTTTACTAAGTCCAAGTTTTGTCAAATTCTTGTCCAACCTTGCATACCAAGTTTTGGGTGCTTACTTTAAGCCATACAATGCTTTGTTTAGTCTACATACCATGTCCTTGTCATCTATTAAAGGAAAACCTTCAAGCTATTCTATGTATACCTCTTCTTCAAGTTCTCCATTTAGAAATGCTAACTTGACAGCCATCTGATACACTTTGAATTTCTTATGTGCTGCATAGGCTAAGAATAACCTTACTACTTTAATTCTTGCCACAGGAGCATAGGTTTTGTCATAGTCTATTCCTCTTGTTGTGAGCAACCTATACATACCAATATTGCTTTTTTCCTTACAACTTCATCTTGTTCATTCATCTTGCTCTTGAATACCTATTTTGTTCCTAT
Organism: Cupressus sempervirens; assembly: GCA_028749045.1. Lineage (NCBI taxonomy): Eukaryota > Viridiplantae > Streptophyta > Pinopsida > Cupressales > Cupressaceae > Cupressus > Cupressus sempervirens. The sequence continues at coordinate 262,915,843 of CM053793.1, forward strand.
CACATTCTTTTCTACTGGTCTAGGGACTAATTCCCATGTCTCATTCTTTACTATCTAATCTAATTCTTCTTTCATAGATTCCTTCCAATAGTTATATTTACACACCTCATCTACATTCTTTAGTCCTACTTGAGATATCAGACATAGTTCTTCATTGATTCTACTTTTTGTCATCACACCTTTATCTCCGCTTCTAATGATTGGCTCTGGTGGATGATTCTTTGCCATATTCTTACCAAATAGCACACATATTTAACATGGTTCACCCAAAACCTAGGCTACATCCACCTACACAACCTTCAACCTTTCTATTATCCAACAAAAACATACATCAACATTACAATGCATTATGCATCTTAGTCGCTTATAACAATGTTTTAAGGAAACCTCTAAAATTGACCATTTTAGGGTTTTACAATGTTGTCAATTTTTTTTCTCGAAAAAACACAAAACATTTTGGCGATATGCACAGCCAAAGAAGTTTCCACAACATCAACACCCACTACATGATCAATCACCATAATATGAACAAGTAGCTTATTTCTAAGGAAAGTATGAAAGGTCTAATGCAAAAGGTACTAAGTGTGCACATTTGTTTGAATCAAGGAAAGGAATTATTTGCAAAATTAAAATTTGGTACCAATTAAAACTTCATTAAATTTTATATCAATAACTCATAACCAAATTGAACTTCTCAAATCAAACTTATAACAACTTTACTTCGAACTATTATGTCACTGTTCTTACTTATATTGAGTATTAGAGTAATTACATAGCTTATACTAAGTTGTAACATTAAACAAATGACATTAAAAATAAACTTTGAAACATATAAGAATTCACACATTTGACATAAATATTTAACATGAAAACCCTATAAAGGGAAAAACCACCTTGGAACTAACAATCCAAATATTTTACTCTTCTAAAGTGAGCTCTGTTAGGAGCCAACCTTGTTAAATGGTACATGCACAATTTTAGTGTGATGCAATTATAGGATTTTAACCTAAGATCATCTAGACCTTGTCACTCCTTGACATTTCTAAAGAGTGTCCTGCTCTAAAGGACTTACAAATATCTCTAAGCAATGGTACTACTTGCATATAAGATTTCAAAGACATGTTAGATCCACTCAGTTAAGATATTTTATATACTATAATGGCAAGAAAGTAAAAATGAAGTGATCTACTAGGTTTAGCACTACCTTTCTTATTCAGATCTTTGCTTTTCTCTATGTTTTCCTTCTAATCTCTTATTGGATGATTCACACACTCACACTTTCACTTATCACTTCCTCTTGCTTGATCTTTACACTTATATTTTTCTTGGTTCACCTTCTATCTTCATCTTCCTTCACTTCACTTGATACAAAATAATAAGTGAACAATCAAGAACCAAAAGAAGTATCTTTCATCTCCTTAAATAGCTAACTTCACCATTCTAGACTCTTCCAGATTTTATCACTTAATCATGATCATAGATGTTAGATTCAATGTATATAATCACTTAGAAAATAGTTACACCTTTAATTTTTTTCTCATTTCCATTATGTTAAATATCCTTTGTAAGATCTTCATTGCATTTATCTAGTCATAGATCTTATAATTAACTTTGACCTTTTCCTTCAAACTTCTCAAACATTCTTAATTTTCATCAAAAGTCAGCCTCAGATTAATCTTTCTTTAACTTGTTCTTCTTGTACAGGCTCAGTGAATATTAAAAATTTAGTTGGTCAATATATCACTTGGCTAATACTAAAATTACTATGTTAACACTAAAATTACTCATTTAACACTAAACTTTACCTCTTCTTTGTCAGGCACTCGGTGAAAACTATAGTAGCTTAATTAATACTATTTTTCTTCTTTCACCATGTAAGCTATCTTGCATATACATAATCCTCATCAATTAATCACAACATTACATGATTGTAAAATAATCAAATTAGCATTATATTGACATAGTTCAATTCCTTCAAGTTCCCATTAAATACATACTTATCAACTTTTTCCTCATCATACTTTCTTCAAATCCTCTTCACCAATAAAATCATTTAGTACTCTACTGAATTAGCATAATGCTAAACCATTAAGGCTTGTCATCAATGACAACATAATAATTGATATGACTCTTTTACATACTATAAGAGCATTATTAGTTGGGCCTAACAATATCCCCCTTTGACATTGATGAAAATACATAAACATAAGATTTTACATTACAAAACATTAAAAATAAGATAATCAAATGTATGTATTGATAACAATATAAAATTTCAGCTCTTTGAATTTATCCAAGTTCTCCACAATAGATTTCAAGATTAGGTTCAGTCAATCTATAGGTTCTCCAGCTTCATCGTCATAAATTCTCCCCCTTTGGGTATACTTCTCTTTTCAATAACATATATGTATGTCTTACCCTTTGACAACAATCTTCATTCTTCTTATTTCTCAGTCACTCTACTCCCCCTTAGTACATTTCTCCCAATTTCATCAGATTCTCTCCTTATTACTTCTCTCCCCCTTTGAAAAAAATGTCAAAGGTGTATATAAGCTCCAATGTGAAACTTATAAAGCCTTGTAGTAATACCTTGTACCTTACATGTATTATTTACATTAGTTTCATTACAATCACTTACATCTTTAGGAAACAGTTCCTAAAGAGTGAACTCTTGCATCAAGTCCACATAGATATATACAATCATCCATGAATTGATGAAACATGCATATTTGATAAGTTAATATTGGATAGGGGAAGTGACCCTAACTTACCTCTTAGATACTCAAAAAAATTTCTGAAGCAATGGCTTAGTAAATATGTTTGCATTTTGTTCTTTAGATTTCACATATTCAAGCCTCACTTTCCACTCTTGTACTTTCTCTCTCATGTAGTGATACTTGATAGATATATGCTTGATTTTTGGATGCATCACTGAATTATTGGATATGTTTATTGCTCTAGTGTTATCACAATAGATAGTAATAGGCTTAGTAACTTCTTGCATTCCTCACAACAATGGCTTAATACAAACAATATTTGAATAGTTAATTGCAACAACAACATACTCAACTTCAATAATAGATTGTGATATGCAACTTTGTTTATTTCTCAACCATGTAATCAGTCTTTCTCCAAAGAAGAAATATCCACCACTTGTACTCTTTTTTTCATCAACATTTCCAACCCAACTAGCATCAACATAGACTTTGAGTTCAAAATCACCATCTTGTTTATACCACTATCCAAATTCTTTAGTTCCTTTCAACTATCTAAATATCCTTTTTACAATAGTCATGTATGTTTCCTTAGGATTAGAGGAAAACCTTGCAATAATTCCAACTACATGTACAATATCAAGTCTATTATACACAAGATACTATAACTTTCCAATCATAGATCTATTGTGTCTCATTTACCTTAATAGTAGTATCCTCCTTAGATAATTTGCATCCAAAGATCATAGGTATACTAAATGACCTTGACTCATCGATCTCAAATATTTTCAGAATTTCCTTAGCATACTTAGATTGAGTCACATATATACCATCTTTTGTTTGATGAACTTGAAATCTTATGAAAAATATGATCTCACCAAACATAAACATCTCAAATTGTTTTCTCATTTTATCAATCAATGATTTGCACAAGAAATCATTACCACCAAATATGATATCATCCACAGATATTTTAATTATCAATACCATGTTTTCAGCTGCACTCTTCAAATATAGATTACTTTTTTCAATTTTTCTAACAAATCCAATCTTAATCAAGTATGAATGAAACCTTTCATTACATACTTTTGATGCTTATTTTAGTCCATACAAAGATTTTTCAATTTGCATACTAGATGCCTTTGATTAGGTTCAACAAATCCTTCAAGTTTTTCTATGTAGACTTCCCCTTGAAGTATTCCATTTAGAAATGTTGACTTTTTTTTTTTAAAGAGGGGTAAATGCTTTGACTTGGAGCTATGAACCAATGAGGCCATAAAGAGGGGACCTCATCCCCATTAGATTTGAACCTTGATGGCAAGGATAACAACTCAACAACTTAACCATCACAACATGCCACTATTGGCTAGAAGTGTTGACTTAACATCCATGTGATATAATTTAAATTTCTTGTAATTAGCATATAAGCCATTAAAGTTATGACTCCTTCCAATATAACAATAGGAGAGAAAGTCTCACCATAGTCAATTTCTTCTTCTTGGGAATAACCTTAGCAAACTAATCTAGCATTTCTCATTCTATTTATTTCTATAAATCCACTTTGTTCCAATTATATCCTTATCAGTTGGTCTCAATACTAGTGTCGGTGTTTTATTTTCTTCAATCTGATCTATTTCTTTGTTCATAGCTTTAATTGAGTCTTTACTATCAAGTACAACTTTCATAGCTCTTGGTTCAAACTTAACAATTCTATCATGACTCCAACATTTTTTAATTTTTTTTATCTCCAATTATTTGTTCATGTGAATGGTTCCTTCTCACATAGCTAGCACATAATCTGTTCTTTGATTTTTGACATTATTTTTACTTAGTTGGGGCTCAGTATCCTACTTAGTTTGTTCTATCTATGACCCAGGTACTACAAGCCAATGCTCGATGGCTCTCTATTGTTGGTTGGACATTACACTAGAAGCATATTCATATACATTGACAAATTTATTGCAATCATCAAGTTCCATTTTTCTTTCCTCATTAATCTTGTTTTCAAATTCATCAATTCTTACATTTGCACTTTCAATCATTGTGCTAGTACCCTTGTTCAAACATTTATGGTATTTATTTTAGAATTATAATCAAGGAAAATACCTTCAACACCTTTAGAGTCAAATTTCACATTCCTTGCATCTTTATAGTGTAACATGTACTTCCACATATCTTGAAATAACTCACATTAGATGTATGACCATACTAGAGTTCATAAGCTATCTTTTTTGTCCCTTTCTTTAGTTGAACTTGGTTGAGAATGTAAACTGTAGTGCTACTAACTTCTTTTTAAAACATTTGAGAAATTCCTTTTTCAATTAGTAATGTTCTTTCACAATCAACAATTAACATGTTCCTTCTTTCAACAATCCCATTTTTTTGTGGTATCCTTAGTGGTGACATTTTTTTGTTAATTTGATGCTCAACACACAAGTTAATGAATTCTACAAACATAAAATCACCACCTCTATCTTTGTAACATTTGAACATATCAAAAGTATGTGACTTCAACTTCATAAACATGACAATCATCATCCTAGAATAATTATCAACAAACATTATGAAATCTCTATCAGCATAGTAAATTTCTACTCCCATTTCTCGACACAAATATATACACAATAATTCTAGAGTGTCATTAGAAGTATGCATCTTACTTGAAAAACTTGACTTGGTCATCATACTGAGCTAACATTGTTTGTTCATAGTATTTTCAAGTTTATGCAAATTTGGTAAGCCTCTAACTCTTCTCTTTCTACCAACCTTGACCATATTCTCAAAATTGACATGACATAGCCTCTTGTACCACAACTGGACATCTTCAAACTTTGCAAACAAGAATATATCAACTATAGGATCAAGACAAAATACCTTTTTATTTTCTCTTGAGTGCCAGCTAGATTTTCATCATCATCATAGATCTTGACTTTCCTATTATGAAATTCCAGCTTGTGACCTATATTATTCAACTGAGAAACACATAACTGATTATATTTTAGTAATTTCACCCAATATGCATCATCACATTTGATTTTCATTTAACATCAATGAAACTCTACATTTTACTAGACATGAAATATCCTCCCCTAACTTAATAGTTCCACCATCATATTTCTCAAGTTTGTCAAAATTACTAATGTCTCTAGTCATGTGCTCTTCCTCAACAATGTAACATGATATCTTGCCTTTGTCCATTTAGTCTTTATTCTTTCTATTTTTATGATCCTACTTATCATTTATGTCACTAATGCTCTTGTTAGGACATCTTGCATCAATACAACCTACTTCATTGCATTTAAAATATATTAGAGGTAATTTACCTTTATCTTCTAGTAACCTCCTTGTAAGAAATGCTTCAATGTCATCCATATCATCTTATAACTATATATTTCTTTCATATTTACTATTCTTTTCTTTATTTAAACTACCAAAGATTAGTGAAGTCTTGAAAGAATTCCCAAGTGTAGGCACATTACTATCAAAATTACTTAATTCAAATGCAATCAAATAACCAACCAAGACATCAAGAGTAAGGGCATTACCAAGCATAGATTTGACTTCCTAAATTGTAGATAATTTTATAACATAGATAGGTAAGATAGTTATGAGAACCTTAGTTACACCTTCAGTATCACTGATGACTCCTTGATCAACTTTGATTGCACTCTCAACTTCCTTGATTTGATTCACAAATGACACAACTTTTTCACCTCCTTTCATTCTCATGTCATTGTATTTGGCTCTTAGAATTTCTACTCTTGATCTCAATAGATTCTCATCTCCACCATGTATAAGTGCCAGCTTATCCCACATTTCTTTAGCTTAGTACTATTTTTGATATAATGAAACTCAACATCATCTAGGGCATAGGTGATCTTAATCATTAGACTATTATCTTGTTTCTTCTATGCCATCTCTCCATTTTCATAGGAGGGTAGGAGAAACATATGATTTATCTAGCTAGTGTGTAGCATTATCTCCAATTCCAAATAAATTTAGCTTCATATTATTTTTCCATGAGTATAAGTTCTCCTTGGTCATCTTTGGTACCTCTCTCTTATATATTTTTGGATCTTTAGCTCAATTCCCTTCAAACTTCTTCTTTCAAGGACTATGCTTTAATACCAATTTTTATTGGGGTGGGGGGGGGAATCAATTATATCCAATTATCCCATAGCCCTTTCAAATGCTTTTGTACCAATTCAAAATTCAATTCTTTTTTTCAATAACTTGGTAACCACATTCAACTTCTCAAATCAAACTTATAACTACTTTACTTCAAACTGTTATCTAAGTATTCTTACTTATACTAAGTATTAGAGTAGTCACTTATCTTTTAAAAAGTTACAACATTAAAAAAATAACTTGAAAATAAACTTTGCAACACATAAGTATTCACACATTTGACACATATTTAACATGAAAACCATTTAAAGGGAAAACTGCATGGGAATCAACAACCCAAATATTTCACTCTTCTATAGTGAGCTCTATTAGAAGGCAACCTTGTTTAAGGTTACATTCACATTTAGTGTGGTCTAGTTAGAGGATTTAAAATAAATATCATTTATACCTTATCAATCTTTGACATTTTTAAAGAGTGATCTGCTCTAGAGGACTTACAATCATCACTAATCCATGCTACCATAAAGGATTTCTAAATTTTTAATGACTTGTTAGGTCCACTTAGTTAAAATAGTTTATCTACTACAATGGTAAGAAAGTAGTAGTCAAGTGATCTTCTAGGTTTAGAACTACCTTTCTTGTTTAGATCTCTTCACTCTTCCATTTCCTTCTAATCTTTTATTGGCTGATTCACACACTCACACTTTCACTTAGCACTTCCTCTTGCTTGCTCTTTGGACTTATGTTCTACTTGGTTCACCTTATATATTCTTCTTCTTCCTTCAATTTACATAATCAATAACAGTAAACATGTAATCAGTGAACAATCAACAACAACAAATAGTCTCATTCATCTCCTTAAATACGTAACTTCACTATTCCATTATCTTCCAGATTTTGTGCCTTAGTTGTGGTCATAGACTTTAGAATCAATTACACCTTAAAATTTATGCTCATTTCCATTCTATTAAATCTCCTTTATTAGATCTTCATTACATTTCTCTAATCATAGATCTTATGACTAGCTTTGAATTTATCCTTCAAACTTCTTGAAGATTCTTAATTTTCATCAAAAGAGGCTCCTCAATTTAATCTTTCTTTAATTTTTTCTTGTTGTTTAGGCTTGATAAACATTACAAGTTTACTTGAGTAGTACATCACTTGGCTAACATTGAAATGACTCAGGTAACACTAAACTTTAACTCTTCTTTGTCAAACACTCTATGACAACTATAGTAGCTTGGTTAATATTATGTCTCTTCTTTCACTATGTAAATCATTTTGCAGATACATCATGTTTGTCACTTAATCAAAAAATTACATGATTTTAGAATAATAAAACCAACATTATACTATCATAGTGCAACTCATTTAAGTACCCATTGAATACCATACTTATCAACTCTTTCATCATCATACTTTCCTCAAATCCTCTTCATCAATCAATTCCTCTTCATCAATCAAATGATCTGGTACTCTACTGAATTAGCATAATGTCTAACCAACTATGGCTTGATACCAATGACAACATAACAATTGATATGAATCTTTTACATATAATAACAACATTATTAGTTGGGGCTAACACATAAGTTGGCTGGATCACTTAATCCTTCACTAATGACTGATGTTTACTATGACTTTGTTATACCTTGTGAGAAAACTAATTATTTTGACAAATATATGTCTAGTATGGGATATACACCCTTTCATGGGATTTATTGAAATGGATTGAAGATTCTTTGATTTCTAAGAATAAATTATAGTGGTCCAAAACATATGATTTTTGGGTGATGGTTACATGAAGGAAACAAGGCTAAGAATAGGCTTATCAATAAGCCTGCTATATATGAATTTCCTCTAGCTAATCCTTTCTATTCTCATGAACTAATTCCTGACACTGTTATTGTGCACAAGCTTAAGGATAGAGAGAAATGGTTTATTGTTCTCAAGTATTTGAATTTTTACATCTGGTCTAAAGAAATCCAAGTTGTAGATCATCTATAATAGGTTGAGGAGGATATCATGGGAGGATTTTCTCTACCATTTTTTATTTTTCCCTATATTGCATGACTTCCTATATTCTAGGGTTGAATAACTATCATATTAATTTATAGTTGAAGAATGTCAAAGTTAGCAGAAACTTACGAATCATCTTTGAATTGCTAATTGAGGATTGGATGTAATTTTCTTATCATAAAATATTTATTATAATATTAATTTATTAGACATGATTGTAATTATGCTTAATCAAAAATTTATTTTTCAAATATTATTCTACTAGTTAATACTAATTAAAAAATAAATCAATTTACTTAATTAATAAAGTTACGCCATACCATTTTTTCATAATTTAAATATTAAAAATATTTATCTACTATGATATCTAAATCACCAATATATTTCTTACAATCATAAATAAAACCAATAAAATCAATGTTAAATCTTATCTAGTCATTCAACCCAATTAATCCCAACAATTCATTCTTTACTATCAATAATTTAGATACAAATTTAATTCATATCATAATCTCTAAATCAAATTAATTTTTAATTGTACCCATCCATTTAATTAATGAAATCCAAGCACTCAATTGAATCATTCTTATCCCTCCATTCACCTACTACCAATAGCAATTTTTTAACTCCCTCAAAATTCAAGTTCAAATATTTTAATTCTATTTCAACCAATCAATTGAAATATATTGAAAACCTCTAGGTAATCTCAAATATATAAATTCATCACCCTTCTTAACCAAAAAAATGAGAATCTATATCTAAATGCATGCTCTCATATTGGAATCTCCTTAAGAACAATTTGACATCCAAACACATCAAGAGGGTATTAAATCACCTAAGATTTGTATTGAATTTTATATGCATGTAGGGGCACATCACTTATTTGTTCAATCAAATTTAGTAATAGGGCTAGAAGTAGGATTTGACTTTGGTTATGATTTATTTAGATCAATACATTTTTCAACATCAATACCATATAGAAATTACACAATTAAACTAATTATAGTGGTGTAGATGGTTCAAATGCTAATTCTTTTGAAAGAAATATTAGTAGAATTTAATTCTAGTAATAGAATTCAGATTTTGAGAATATGGTAAATGGATCATTGTATTGGAAAGCTAAAGATGGCTCGGCCTAAGATCCAACAACTCCTAATGCTAGATGGCGTTGAGCTAGGGCTTCTTACATGCGATCTCTATTGTTGTTTGTTTCTTGGATCATTGTTTTTTCTGCATGTGGTCAACACAGATTGCTTTTTGGTGCATTGGGAAATGTCTTTAAAAGTGGTTCTCTTGGTTGGGGTTTCCCTCTTGGATATGGGGTTTCTACATTGGTAGAGTTGGCTTCTCCCCGTGTCTCCTCATTAGGTCTGCATATTTGTTTCTTGGTCATAATTTCTTATTGGGCCATTGTTGTGCCATTACTAATTATTTGTTGGGTCTATTCTTACTCAGGGCTCATGAGGCTTTGAATCCACTTTCTCTGTATGTACTATTTCTTTTTGAAATAAATATAAGTGTGCTACCCCTTAGTAGTAATTTTCTTTAAAAAAAAATAGAATTCAGATTTGAACTTTTTCCCTATACTATAAACTACCATTGCGACTCAAAGCCTTATGATCACATGTTTAAGTTTTTAGTTTCAATATATCATTTTTTGGCTATATGTAGCTAAATATGTATTCAAACATAAAATTTGTAGAAAAAAAACTATGGTATGGAAAGGAGAAATTCACAAGAAGATTTTCTAGTTATTGTTCTCGACCTTTTCCCTTAAGAGGAGTCAATTTGGTTTGTTGTTAGATCTACAAACTTTTATTAGTTTGTAATTACACACATAATTATGCTTTTATTAGCTACATTTAATAACAACACGTATTAAATGATGACTCTTTCACTTCATGATTCTATCATTGATTCAATGCATTTTAATTTATTCATGACATAGCAATTCAAGAGCTAGTAGGAGATCCTATACCCAACTATCATACCTTTCTACACGTGAACCTCCATAAATTATGGATAGAAATAGATGAGTGTGAATGAAAAAATTGAAAGTATTTATTGTTGCATTCCTCATAGAAACCTAGTGCGCATTTGGGGTGGACATTTCTTGTAGACATTAAACATTCCATGGGCCTTTTCAATACTTATGTACATGTCAACTATGGTAGGTTTAGCTTCAACATTTTTTAATATTTCTTACAAAGATTTTTTTCTGTAATAATTATTTTGGGGGTCATAAGATGTATAGTAATGTAATCATGTTAGGGAGAAAGAGGAGATCATTTGTTGCATAAGTGGTTTAGATATTGTTATGTTAAGGTAGGACTTGGAAAAATAAATAAATTTGGGCTTGAAGTTATCTATTTTGGTGTATAATGTAAGGAAGCATTATTCTCAATATATCCATTTGCTTCAAACTCAATTTGCATAGAACAAGAATAGGTTAATTAAATTTGACTTACTAGCCCAAAAGTCTGAGGGATACTTGAATAAATGAGAAAATATCACATATTTTGTTTTCATTTAACTAGATAATAAATTTTAATTACTCCAAAGAATCTTAGAGTAGTTATGAAGGGAAAAAAATATCAAATAAATGTCGACCTTTTTGGTGTCATTCTTGGTCTTTTATGATGATGATATTGACTTATATTATTCTAATCATTTGTGGGAACACTTCATTTTAAAGCATTGGCCTCATTCAAGCCCAAAATAAAAAAGGTAAAATCAATAAATTTATGAGAACTACTATTATGTATTATTCAAAACTATCCTATTTTTCTCATATCCCCTCCCTATTTTTGCATAAGGAAGAGATTCTAGCTGCAACTCTTGTTAGTTTTATTTAAAAGTTTAGTATTCTACAAGGGATGATTTTGTAGAAATATTATGGTATTTTTGAAAAAAATTCAAATAAAATAAAAAGTAATGCAACGAGGAAGTTAAAAAACATAATTGTTGATGTGAAGTGACTTTATCTTCAGGATATTTTTATTTTTATAGACCAGCACATGCATTTGAAGAAGGTGTATGGATTAAGAATTAGCTAAACAAAAAATTCAAATTCTACTATCGTGAAGCCAAATATGAGAAAAAACTTTGTCAAGGCAAATATGAAAAAAAAACTAAACTAAGTGTGCCTTGGTAATTCTTGTTTTAGTTCAAAATTTAGAATTTTCCTAAGAATTATGCCGCTAGGAAAAAAATTATAAGTTTGTATAAGATGGTTGTATATTTTTAGTTTTGTTTAAAACTACAACCATTATATAAGTGAGGATTTTATAAAAATATTATGGCATTTTTGATTTAAAAATATTCTAAATAAAATAAAAAAGTAAGCAAAGAGGAAATAAAAACAAACATAATTATATTGATATGTGATTTTCCCACAAAATAGACTAATATTAGAGGCATTTGCATACAATCTTATTTACAAGATTAAAATGATATATGTATTACATATTCCTTATTTTTTTTGTAATGCTTGAAAATTTAAATTTTGAAGACTTCAAAGGACTTATGATTTCTCATGCTTCCAAAGAAAGAGATCAAGGCAAGATTTTTAATTATTGTTTGACTTCATTCTTCACATTGAAAGGAGGAGTTAGTAGCTTATTTTGAGGGAAGTATGAAAAGTCTAATGCAAAAGGTACTACGTGCCCACATTTGAAAGTTTTTACCTTTCCACACTATAATGAGAAAATGTGGGATTTGTACCTTTCCACACTATAACGAGAACTCATGAAGTCACAACTCTTCCTTTTTCCTAATAATTGTGTATGGATTATTTTTCATTCTTGAATATCAATCAAAAGAGAGCAACGGTTCTATACAAAGTTTTTTTTAATGCTTTAACTCTTGATATAGCTATAAATATCAATCCTTGTTAGAGGACTTAAAAACTAATTAAAGTGTCACCCTATTAGGATCTACTATGTTAATGTATTTTACTATTGCAATTATAAGGGAGTAATAGGTAGAATGATCTTCTACATAGAACCTCCTTTTCTTTATTAGATCCAATGTAGTGCTAACAAGCACTTTAATTAATTTAATACTAATCTTTGGCATGATTAGGCCTTCAAACTTCAACCACACCACAATCAATACACCGATCCTTTTCCCTCATTAAATACATAACATTCTACAAAGCCCTAAACATTCCTTCACATTAACCTTTCCCTAACACATTTCCCTTTGATCTTAAAATTCATTGATCACACACCACATACCAAAAAACACATCTCAATGCACATGATAAATTTCTTGTACTACATCTTCCCATAATTAATCTTTATATTTGAATTCATAAAGAACAACCAAATATATTTTGACCGAATAGCTCCATCATCTAGAATATTTGTGACATGCTTTCATTGATCCTTTAAATGCCAAATCATCACACACAATCATTTAGACATGCCAAATCATGTCCAACTTGATTGAATTCCATAATTCAACCATACTGGTCACTAATATTTGATCTACTATTGGAATCTCAAGAACACAAATAATTTATACATAAAATTTATTTATCTTCACAACACCTAGTCACCAATCATTCAAAGGCATCTTGGTTGTAACCAAGTTATCTACATGTCACATTTTGCTTACTCCTATGAATGATCTAGTTAATTCTTGATGAAACAATTAAATCACTTACTCTTTTAGCAGTTTCACTATTCACCTTCAATTGATTGTGACTTACTCAATCTTTCACAAAAAGAGTAGAAGTCGTAAATTAGACCATGCCTTCTAGTCATAAATAGACCATGCCTTCTAGTCTTACTGATCCTAGATACCAAGAGGGAGGTTAAGCTATAAATAAGATGGAAAAATGTTGATATAATTTGAATATGTATAATACATGATATATGAAAATCTATGATTCAATAGACACCCCAACGAATGGAGGTTCTTTTAAAGAAATTCCTTGAACAACATCATGATAGCATAAAGAGCATAATCAAATTCAAAACATTGATATGAGGGATAATGAGATCTTGGTAGACATAGGAATATCTTTTCATATTCTATCTTAGAGTTGTCTCTAAGAATAGAGAACAAGGAGTGACTCAAGGCATGATTGTAAGAGTTAGAGTGTGAGAACATGAGTCTATGAGAGAGACTAGAGAGTTGATCCCATGAGAGTTCTCTAGGAACCATTTACATTCCAAGATGGTGCACAAACTATCTAACACACATCATGATCTAGAGAGATCAAAGAGTAACCACCCCATGGAGGATCATCAAGAGGAGTTGGTGATATTTGTTTAGATATATAAGGATAATTTTGTATATTATCTTTGACATTCCCAAAATTTTGATATATATAACTATATTTCCATATTTATAGATTTTTGAAATATCTCTATATTTATTTTAAATATTAAAATAAAAATATCAAAGTGGATTCAAAATAACACGTGCACGCATTTCTCAAGTAATATCATAATTAAAGACATTAGGTTTTCACAATCCATGAAAAATGAGCATAATGTGTCCAGGTATGATTGTGTGGAACAATATTTTTTCCCATAAACATTTTGGATCATACTCAATGATCCATAATCAAGATGAAATAATGATAGGATATAAATGATGGTAGATCCATTTCCATTTGTATCCTAGAATTCTTTCATCCAAATGGTGGATCATTGAGTGTAATCTAAAATGTTGATGGTAAAAAAAATTGAAACACAATCTGATCCAAATACATTATGCTCAATATCATAATTATAATAATTAAAATATTACACATAATATTCAAGACCAAAATGTGATTGTATTCTTGTCATAAATATAGAAAAATATGTAAGAATGCCTAATTATTATAACTAAGAAATTAAAAAAAATAAGAAGAAGGAAGAAATACAGATAGAAAAAAAGAAAGTAAAACTAAGCACAATAATGTCATAGGTGCATAGCATTTACAGGTTCCTTAAATGGGATACCATCCACATATTCTATTTTCTACATACTAGACCCATAGAATTATGTGATGATGTAAGGCACAAGCCAATTAGGATTGAACTTCCCTTTTTCTCCAGTTAGATCATTCACATTACATTAATTTTCATAAAGAACCATATCTCCAACCAAAAAGGAATGTTCAATCACCTTAGCATTATATCTTAGTTAAATACATTTGGGTTATGATGTAATATGTTCGAAATAATTGATACATTGGTCATATGATATTTCAAGCTGCTATAAACTTTGTTTCTAAAAAGTGTCACTATCAATCATAACATTAAAGAAAAATCACAAGGATGGAATTTATAACTCTAAAGGCATAATAGTATCAATGTTGTAACCAAATTATAAGGATATGTTCTAGTTTTAGTGAGAAAACTTGTTCTATAGGACTATAAAGCATAACTTAATGATGTATGCCAATTTGTAGAATATTTATTAACATGTTTCCTAAGAATTTAATCAATAAATTTATTAGATAATTCTTCATGACCATTAGATTGATGATAATAAAGAGAAAATAATCATTAATGAATTCAAAACTTTTCTAAGAATTTTTTTCATTTATTTATTCTTAAAAGGAATACCATTAATAGAAATGATCATGAAAGGAATACAAAATTGAGGGATAATATGTTGAAGAACAAATTCATATACAACATTATCTATAGTTTAATGAAGATAGATAGCTTCAAATGACTTAGTACAATAATCAATAGAAGTAGGAACATTGTGTATGTCCCTAAGAAGAAGGAGACAAAATATTTCTAATAAGATCCAAACCCCATATACTAAATGGCCATGAAGCTACCTAAGAGTGGAGTTCACATGCAAGTGCATGAGTACTATTTTTGTGATGTTATTAAGGAAACTTTTTGAAAATAGATAAATAATATTTCTCCGTAGTTTACTAACAATATCCCCATGCAAAGAAGATTATTAACTAATGAATTTCCACCAAAATTCCCACCATAAGATCCAACATAAGCTTCTTGCAAAGTAATAGGGATCTCATTTTTACCCAAACACATAATTAAAAGGCTATGATAAGAGTGTTTGTAAAGAACATTAGCAAGAGTGATATATTTAGATACCAGAATTTGAATTGCATTTTGAGCATTTATTTATTTATATTCAAGAAAGGTATTATCTTCCAAGTAATGGAAAATATGCAAGTACCATTCATCCATGGAAAAATTCAAGCAATAAGTATCAAGCGAAGAATTTTCATTAGCAAGAGTATCAAGAGTGTGAAAAGTGAATTGATAGATGTCCATTTCATCTTCAAAGGAAATAGGGGAAACTGAAATAGCCATAGCATTTGCATGTTGATTTACTTTTTAAGGAAGTGTTGAAATAGAATGAGAGGTGAGTTTAGCAAGTAGCCCTAAGACCAAATCATGGTATTTTGTCAACTTGTCATTATTATCTTTAATGTTCTTAATTCTAAGGGATAAAGCTTCCATAAATCCAAATTTGAGAGCTTCAAATTAGACTATATTTTTAGAGAAAGAGAAATTAAGTATATAGAATAAAGGAATAGAATTATTTGATGGATATATCAAGATACAAACTACCAAATCTAAATCTTCCAAATTTGAACTTTTACAAAAGAAATGGGGAAATTATTGGGGGAAAGGGGCTTGCCTTGGTCAAGATCACATCAAGTAATTGACCTTGAAATAAAAAAATTAAAGTATGTAAAAGAACATTAAATATAAGTATTAACTTGCTTGTCAAATCCGTGTGGAAAAATCCAAATCACTTACAACCACACATATTTATATTTTGTTGTATGCTGAATGTAGGAATGTATAATGTCATATGTCTTTGGCTATGCAATAGATCAATGCTTTCCTAAATAATGTATGAATTCTTGATGAAGAGGATGAATAATTAAGAAGGATTTAGATATCCTCCCTAGATGGTCAACTCATTTGTCTTCTATAAAGAAAGAAGCTAGATATATGGAAGGGATTGTTTGCAAAATGGATGATGGATGGATTTCCATAATGAATTCTTTCTTTCTTGAACTCCTTGATTTCACAATAGCTTTCTTTATAGTGGATAAATTGTAGGTTATGGTTAAAATGAATGGATAAACCTCCTATAAATTTGGTTTAAGGGTCAATTTTTGCAAGGATCAATTCCACTAGGTGGGGAAAGGGAAATTCTTTGCATCAAACCCACAAATTTAATAAAATTAACATGTTGAGGTATATATCACCTAATTTAAGACCTATACTAATATAGATCACCTCATGTATGACCTATACAAAGAAGAGTTAATACTAAGGTAAATGACATAGGATATATAGGATATAAGGAGCATTTAAATCTTTGGGGAAAAACAAAAGGATGAGTGGAAAAATTAAGTGTAAAGGAAAAAATGGGGTGACAAGGGAAAGTGAATAGGATAAATGGA
Organism: Cupressus sempervirens; assembly: GCA_028749045.1. Lineage (NCBI taxonomy): Eukaryota > Viridiplantae > Streptophyta > Pinopsida > Cupressales > Cupressaceae > Cupressus > Cupressus sempervirens. The sequence continues at coordinate 262,933,111 of CM053793.1, forward strand.
TAGATAACTAGGAAAATGTCCATAAAAATTAGATCCAACTTAGAGTTTTAACAATATTGAAGGTATAAAGAAGACCTTTATTTAAATATATATTTAATTAAGTATAACATGAGATCCAAATACAAGAAACACACTAAGGAGGGGTAAAAGGGTTCTAGAAAGAATATAAAGTAAGTGATTAATATTTAAGAATGCATATTTAGCTTTGACTTTAGTGGGATTATGAAGAAAATTCATGCTCATGGTAGAGTAGATCAAATTCATAAGATGATCTTATGAAAACCAAGGAGACATGGAAACATCAAGGCCTCAAGTTAGCTAAGTTCTCACCAAGTTTGTGACTAAGATAAGAGATACATTTCTAATAAGAGAGAGAATGAGATAGAAACATGTGATTACTTAGCCCAAGTAAGATTGTATATTTTAATAAGAATGACATAAAGGAAAAATGACACTACAAAAGATGGCATTGGAATTCTAGTATGGTTTATGTTTTATACTAGTCAACTACCCCATTAGCCCCCTTTTTAAGCCCCATTGTTTCAAAGTGTTTTGCAATATTTTTGAATTTCAATGGTCATATCTCTTGAAGTACGGTGTGAAGTTTAAATAAAACCTAAATAAAATTTGAATATTTTGAAAACCCTCATATTATTTTGAATCTTTTGATAGGGTTATTTCCTTGCTAGGTTTTATTTTTCTAAGAATAGGGTTAATTCTTTTAATTTTCTAGTTCTACTTTACCCATGGTTGCATCCTAGTTAGTTCACATACTAGTTAAATATATTTGGTTAACCCAAGTCATGAGCTATTCTCAACAACCATCGATCTACCTTAGATCTACCACTCTCACTTTTTCATTTTGTTAAGGTGGTGTCTCTTTATTTTATGTGATAATGCAAGCTTTTGACACCTGTCTGGTGGGACCAAAGAAATGTAGTAATCCTCATGATTAATCTTAGCTCTCAGATACTATGAAGATAAATGCTTGTTTATTTTTCATTGAAAAAATTTGTGCATACTTTAACAACTATGACATATTGACATATTGACATGTGGACAATGTGGGCCCATATAAGACTCTCAAAATGTCTCGTCATCATATGACAACTGTCACACCATGATTAGCTCTCAAAATAGGCCAAACATATGTCTTGGTAATTTCATGACCATTGATCAAATTGAAGATCAAAGGATGTCGCATTCTCACTATTGGTAAGTATTCAAGCTTCAAGAAATGCGAGAATATGAGAGGCTGCCACGTGTTCCCATGGGTCCTAAAAGGATGGATGAGTATGAAAAATATTATTTGTTGATAAAAAACAAGATCAATGATCATTGTATTGTCATGAATTCAAATTGCATGATATTTAAAAGGTGCAACAAAATGAGTTTTCAACACATGTCTAATGGGAGCACCTAAGTTCAATAATATTGATATAGAACACTAGCCATCGGATCAAAGAGGGATCAATGGTAGTTGCTAAATTGCTAAAGCAAAGTAAAAGATATTTAATGAAAGTGATTATGCAATGTGATGACATGTATACATGATAGGACCAAGTGTATGTATTACAAGCTTCAAAACAAATGATGTCATCATAGAGCACATGGTGGCAAATCCTAATTTTCTTTCAATTTTCTGTATGTAGTATTAAGGTGTTGTTCCCAACCTTCAAATAAAAAGTGATCAACAAACATCACCATGCCACTATAAAGAGATGCTCAAGTTTTAAGACTTGCAACAAAGTGAGGAATCACTATGTGTCTTTGTGGGCTAGCATTATGACATATCAATAGGAAAAAAACATGACCATCTAATATCCAATAGATCAATGAATGTCACATAATCGTAAAAGAAACATGGAGGGTGATTAACCAAATTGAAAATGTGATAATATGACATGTCTTTAGTGGGCCTTCTTTCTAAAAGAAATACTAAGAAGCTACACTTATTCCAGATCATCTAATGAATAGCTAATCAATGGTTGTTGCTATCTCACTAATGCAAAATGCACACAACTTAGCAAAAGTGAGAAAATGAGGAGTTGCCATGTGTTCCACTAGATGAAAAGATGACTCAGTATTGAATTTGAATCAAACCTTCAAGTTCCTTTTAGATCAACAACTAGTTTTCAAATTTTATTATGTTGCATGCATAATTTGACTATTGAAGACATTAATGGTGAATCAAGGTACACCAGACAAAGCTTGAATTCCTGAATTTTTTAGATTGCAAATGCTATGACTAAAGTAACTTTTGTCAAAATTAGAATTGTGCAAGGAACACCAATAGGTATTCAAATATTGTTCTAGAGGAATTTTCATTAAAACTTTCTAAGTAGATAAACTACTTCCGTGAAGGGATTTCTCTAGAAAAATGGATTACTGGCATAGGAATGTTCATGATTATTTTCTCGAACAACTGCTTACTTCTACAAATAATTGCAAAAGGAAAAGAATTGGTCCAAAAGGCCCTAGGATAAAATTGAGGAAGGTTTCTATAATAGAGGAAACTAGTTAAGAGATGTAGAGACATCTATAGGAGGGTTAGAATTGTTAAAAAATGGATTTCATAAAGAAATCATGATATACCACTAAACAATGTCTGGGAATTCGACATAGGAAAGCTTGTTGTGCTAAGTGTTTTTATGGATGTTGATCTACTAACATTGTTGGAAAAGAGATATGACTTGGTTTTGGATGTCATGAAGAACCATTTTGGGTATAATTTGTTCAAAGTTATAGTTAAAGGAATCAAAGAAGTCTTTATGTTGAACCCCAATATTGCTCTGCACGAGAAGATTGACTTTGATGAGGGCACAACCCAAGACAAAATGAACAAAATAGGAATGGGGAATATTATTATTAGAAGTGAAATGCTATTAAATTTAGTATAATGAAAATAGACTCAAAGACATGCCCTATGGGCTTACAATGTTGTCTAATTTTGGAGAAAAATCTTCCTCACAGTACTCTCTCCCAAACTCTGCCAAAATTGCATTTACAATTCCAAAAATATCCTCAAGTAACCCAAATTAGGTTTAGGATTAGGAATAAATTTAAGAATATTCCATTTGGAATCCACTGCCAAAATAGAAGGTTCTAGAAAACATGTCAGTAGTTGGTGTAAAATTAGAAGAATCTAGAAATGGTAGTCCAACTTCAGGGAGACATAACTTTTGATCTGGGACTCTGATTGACAAACTGTTTAGATTTACAAAAACATATCCAAGCACTCTATAGCCCTATGGAAGGATTTTCCTATCCCCCATTCTTTAGGCCCATACAAGGCCATTTAGTGCCTCAAATTTTACTTTGAAGTGCTCTTAGGGGGTCTCTAGGCAACTTAAAATTGTAATAACTTTCAAATCGTAAAGACTTTTGACCTGATTCTTTTTACAAAGTGCTTTAAATTATAAGTATAATTATTCCTCCTACTTAAATCCTCTAACTCATCATAATTATGGCTCAACTACAAAACAACCTATTTTCTACATTGGCACATATTCCAAGGTGCTCAAAAACTCTAACTAGAAAACCAATAATGGAACTATGAAAGTTGAAATCTCTATTTGACCCAAATGGGTATCCAGAAATGAAAACACATTAAATAGAAACTAACACTAAGCATATTTTTGGGTGATATAGGATTGGCCTTACACCACTAGATACTCTTGCATCAGACACCCAGGATAGATTGAAAAGTGACCCTGTCACTTTATAGCTAGTAGACGAAAAACCAAATGGGAAACCTCCACTACTAGTACCCAAGTTGAATCCTCTACTGGTCATCCTTTCCACTTCACCAGGTATTCTTTATACCACATATTTATGGTACTCTGACCCACATAACTATCTAGAATTTCTTCAATCTCTACCTTCATAGAAGTAGGAATTGGGCATGGCTTCAGCATCAACTCCTCCTTTGCTCTATCATCATGATATGTTTTTAAGTCTACAATATTGAAAATAGGTGAGATGTGAATCCCATTTGGCAACTCTAGCTCATATGGATTCCTTGAATCATGTTTCTTTAAAATTTTGTAGGGACCAAATTTCTTCATCTTCAGCTTGTTGTAGGTACCCACTAAAAATAGTTCCTTCCTCAAATATACCATCACCTAATCCCCAACTTGGAACTCCTTATGTCTCCTCTTTTGATCCACTCTAGCCTTATGCTATGGATTCATCTTGGTAATATGTGATCATAACTCCTCACGTAGGTTCCTGACATGTTCAAAAAAGTCTTGTGCCTCGACACTTGTCCTCTCTCCTGGCTTTCTTAGCTCTGGTGCAATCCTTGGACTACTACCATACACAATTTGGAATGGTGGTCTACCCATACTCCTATTCACAAAATTATTGTAAGAAAATTCTACTTGTGGTAGAATCAAATCTCATCCCTTGGGCTTATCTCCTAGTAAACACCTCAACAAATTTCCCAGAATCCTATCTCTGTTGTCCATCAATCCATGGATGATGTGTAAAATTGAATTGCAATTCTGTCTTCAACTTCTTCCACAAAGTCCTCCAAAAATACCCAAAAAATTTAGTATCTCTGTCAGAAATAATACTTTTTGGGAGACCATGTAGGCTCACCACTTCTCTGAAAAACAAATCTACAATATGTACTGCATCATGAGTCTTGTGGCATGGAATGAAGTGTGCCATCTTGGAGAACCTATCAACCACCAAAAATACAAAGTCATTGCCCCTTTGTGTTCTTGGCAATCCAAGAACAAAATCCATACTTATGTCCTCCAAAGGCTTCAATGGAATAGAAAATGATTGATAGAGTCCAGTATTTTGACTAAATCCTTCGGCTATTTGACATACTGGACAACTCTGCACAAAATTTTTCACATCCTGTGATAATTGAAGCTAAAAATAATGTTCACTAATAATGGAAATGGTCTTATCTCGACCAAAGTGTCATGCCATCCCTCCATTGTGTTTCTCCTTGATCATGTTCTCCCTCATAGAACTCTTTGGGATACACAATTGACTGCCCTTGAACAACATACCATCCTAAATCAAGTAATCTAGCCACCTGGTCCTATCGAGACTAATAGGCTCTTTACAAGCCTTCCATGCCTCTAAAAAATCATGATCCTTAGGGTACAAGTTCTTGAGTTCATCAAACCTAACCACTTCAATGTGCATGTCTATCAGCAACAATTGTCTCCTACTTAATGTATCTACAACCCTATTATACCTTCCACTTCTATGTTTTAACACAAATATATAGCTTTGCATAAAATCTACCCATTTCAAATGTCTCTAATTCAATTTACCTTGGCTATTTAGGTACTACAATGCCCAATGGTTAGTATACAAGACAAATTATTTTGGTAATAAATAATAACTCCATTTCTTTAAGGCATGAGCTATTTCATAGAACTCCTGATCATAAACATAATACTTCTTCTTTGCATCATTTAATTTTTCACTAAAATAGGCAATAGGTTTACCTTCTTGGCTCAACACAACCCCAATAGCACTGCCACTAGCATCACAATCCACTTGGAATACTTTGCTAAAATTAGGAAATGCCAACATAGGGTGCTCTGTCACCTTGTTCTTCAGCAATTTAAAACTCCTTGTAGCTCCTATAGTCCACTTGAACTCTTTTCTATCCCCCCTCATTGTTTCAGATAGGGGTGCACATACACTACTAAAATTCCTAATGAACTTCTTGTAAAAACTAGCCAAACCATGGAATGACCTCACTTTAGTGGTAGACCTTGGAGTAGGCCATTCCAAGATGATCTTCACCTTCCTTGGGTCCATTTTGAGACCTTCAACTAATACAACAAACCCCAAATAGAATAACTCCCTTTTGATAAAGCTACACTTCAAATTAATCAATAATTTCTCTTCCCTCAATCTTTCAAGGACACTACAAATATGCAATAAATGTTCCTCCAAAGACTTACTAAAATCAAAATATCATCCAGATAGACAATAAAAAAATTTCCCAAAAATTTCTTTAGTATTTCATTCATAAGCCGCATGAAGGTGCTTGGTGCATTGGTCAGTCCAAAGGGCATGACTAACTACTCATATAGACCCTCCTTAGTCTTGAATACAATCTTCCACTCATCTCCATCTTGTATCCATATCCGATGATAACAACTCTTGAGATCTATCTTTGTGAAGTATTGAGCTCCACTCAAATAGTCCATAAGATCATCCATTATTGGCAAAGGCAATAATACATTTGGCATCGATTTACGATGGCTATGTGTCGCAATTACGATAGTAATGTGTCGCCACTATGACAGTAATAGATGTCGTTGTTTTTTAGTTGTAAATTATGACATCTATCCTATACTGTAGCAATTATGATACCTATCCATTGCTATGCAACCACTTTGTTGTGACATCAGCCTCATCAAAATTCTTGTGGCTAATGTCACAATTGCGACGGACACTTGAGCAATTGCGATGACAGTTGGCATCGCAGCTACAACAACCCTGTTGCAATGCTTGTGGCTGACGTAGCAATTGCGATAGACACCCAAGCAATTGTGACGGACACCTAGGCAATTGTGATGGTAGTTGGCATCATAGCTACAACAACCCCATCGCAATGCTTGTGGCTAACGTCACAATTGCGATGAACACCCTGGCAATTGCAACAGTAGTTAGCATTGCTGCTACAACAACCTCGTCGCAATGCCTGTGGTTGATGTCACAATTGCGACAGATACAAATTAAAACAAAAAAAAAATTCCTCTGTTATATTCAATTGTCAATACTTGCCCATATTGACCTTTGATGTCCTCTTCGTCTTCTTCATAATCTGCCCTTGCATTAAGGGCAAGAATTTGGCATATACGCCAAAACAAAGAAGCATCTAAAGCTAGGAAGGTAGCTCCACCATATAAGCCAGTCTTTGTAGTTTGGCATTTTGTTGAAAGATCATGATGTAAATTTTGTGTTCTATGCAGACTCTCTGTGATGGTAGCCCACATCATCAAGGCTACCACGAGAAAAGAGATGACCCTAGTATAAATATACATGATATTAGCATGGGCAAACACATTTAGCTATCCAAACACCCTTTTACTTATATCCAAAATTGAAAAGGTTAAAGTAGCAAGTTGTTTCAAATAGCTAGTTGATTAAACTCCACCAGCTCATCTCACGTTAAATTATAACAATGTTATCCAATCCTTGAATTTGCTCTTCCATTGAACATTTACATCCTCAAACACCTAAATAGGGAAAAGAAACTGACTGTACACTGTAGACAGAGAATATTAAAAATGTACTGACTAGTATATTGAAAATGCACCTATCATTTTTCTATTTTCTTTTTAAGATTCCAAACATTGATGATAAAAAATGCTAACACGGTTAAATTCAAAAGCTATCAAGACATATGTTTGCGATTACTTACATAGCAATAGCAAAAAACACCACCAGAGAAGTGGTCCTCTAGAGAGCGTACATAGGAACAACTTTCCCTTTGTAGGGATGAAATATAGCTACAACCCCAAACATAGTTGATAAGAATGACAATATGATTGAGAAGCTGCCCAATGCTAGTTGGATCAGAAGGGTATTTGCAAATGAAAATGCCCTTCCTATAATAGCGGTTCCTGAAGTAGGCTGCAGAACACATAAAGGAAGTAAAATATTAACTGTAGCTTTGTAAAACCAAGTTAGTGTTTTCAAATACAAAGGAAAAATTTAAATTTAAATTGTTCTGCATACATAATCGAATAATCAATTTATTCTGAATACTAAAGTAGATTGGTAAAATGCAATGTGGTCCCTAAAAAATTTTGCTGGCTTGCAACTACTTCAAACCAAATCAAAGATGGAGTACTATCAAGCATGGGAATTGCATGAAATTGATTGTTAGTTTATAAACATACTTCAGTTATTTTGTGTCATGTGCAGTGTGCTACCCATATGTTGCTTCTCTTGGCAATGTAATGATGAGAAGAGTTCACTAACATGGGGAGTCAAACTTACAAAGAGAAATGACCCCTAACAAATATATACTACACCCAAGGCAAGGTCCCTAAAGATGGAAACTAGATATTTGAGATATACTGCTTCAATTAGAAGTCTTCCAAATAGGGGAAAATGGAAATATATACTTAAGTATTATAAACAAGATAAAAGTTTCTCACACCCTGGTAAATTCTAATATAGATTGTATGAGGAAGATTTTGCAGGAGACAACTATTAATGTCAGTACATTTGCACCAAAGTTTAGGGAATGTGCATTATGTAGAAAATTCATGACTTCTTGAGTAGAGTCAAAAAATCCTTATGTACGAATAAGAATAGCTAAAGATTTTCTAAGCATTTGAGAGTCATTCAAAGCATTCCATACTTCAAAATTTCAATAGAGAAGGAAAAAGTGTTTAATACCTGATAAAGCTTGTGTTGTAAATAATCAAACAGATACAATTGACAATTCTAAAAGATGAGATAGGTAAACATTCTGCCTTATGAATACATTATTTCCAGAGCTATATAATTAGATTAGAAATTTTTAAAAATAGTATACTTTTCTACTTGGATAAGGAAAATTGAGCATGAAGATAATACTTACCTTACCCATAATATTGCACTGTCGACTTATGCCCACCCATTCATAAGTTTTCCCATCAAAATAGCACACAGTTTTCATACCTGCCCATATACCTTCACAAGAAAAAACAATAATTACGTTAGGACTAGATATGTATACTGCTTAAACAATCCATGATACAAAAAAGTGGAAATCAAAGTAAGGTTTGCGATTTTTTCTGAAGATTGAACTCTCCAATTTAGGCTCAGTTACAATGAGGTGAGATGCTGAGTATGACATTTTTGGCTCTGATTATATTATTCATAAGATTTCTTATCTTTTCCATATTCCATGAGCATTCTGTATTATTTTTCACAACCCATTTTATTAACTCATTATGTGAATAAAAAAATTGATTATTAACTAACTATTTATCTGTGTGCATTCGATGTTTCGATACAATGAACTAAATATGATGACACTAAATACAAATTTATGTCAATTAGTATTTTATTATTTTAAAAAATCCATGACTTGATATATTGTTAGTCTAAATCTTTTCCATAGGTCCTCCTATTCAAATAATTTATAAATAAGATTGGTAAAATTAATTGTGTTTTGCAAATCATATACATGCAATATTTTAATTATTTCTATTGACTTGAATTATAATCTTTTGATTCTGACATTATCTAACTACAATCTATTGGCATGAGGTGGATGCTGGTCAATCTTTTTCCCCTCTCACTTGTTGAGTTAGGCATCATCTGGAAAAGGGAGGCTGATCATGATAGTGAGGAAATTGTACTGTAAATTTTAAGAACTTGTACACATGCATCAATTGTAAGTTGATTGTATGATAATGTAGGGTAGACATGCAAAGGTTTTCTCAAGTGTCATCACAAGTATCTATACTCTCATTGCCTTTCTATCGTTTCATGAGATCCAATGAAACATAGGGACTCATTGTTTCCCTAGTTAATTACGATAATCATATCATTGGTGATAACACAGTCCCAAGACAGTGCTGAGATCCAAGGATGCAATAAGAAAGCTACAAGTGTAGAACTTCATGACAGTTCAAAGCATGAAGCCTTAGATGCATAGGACAATAGTCTAAACATAGGACAAAATAGAGAAATATTTAGTATCTTATTGAGCTTCACTTTGTTTCAAGAATAGTTTAATATTCTCTACTAAACAGAGCCAACCACGTGAAGGTGGAAGCTCATTTGGCCCCACCCCCCTCCCCCTAACATCACTATACATTCCCCGTTAACATCTAACATTCATTCATTCTTTCAACCATTAATAAAATGTAACATTCAATCAATATCACATGATAACATTCATTAACACATTAGATTCATTAACATGCAACATTCATCAATATTCTGCATTAACACATAATTCATGAACATTCATTAGCACATAATTAAATTCATTGAGACATAAAATTCAGTCATTATCAATTAAGGTATGTAGATGACAATCATTTCTTTTTTTTCTTTATATTTCTTTTTTCTATGTAAGCTCTAAGAGGAGCATCAGTGTCATCATCAATTCCCCCCTCATCAGTTGTTCTGTTCTCTGTTCTTGATGATCTCAAATTCCTATGATGTTGCAAAGGGGGGTCCTCTACAATAACAAATAAAAGATTTAAATCAAAAATAATTTATTATAATTGTTACAAGTATTTAATTATTTTAAATAACATAACTATGGTGCTCTTTACTTGATCTGACCACATCATTTTGTCTAGACTCAACGTCAACACGCTCATGAACATCGACCCTTCAATCCTCTACAGCTGCTATACAAAATGTTACGTTAATCCAAACACCAATTGCAATTACATATAATTTTTTTAATAGCAAATGTATACCTCCACCACTGGGTGAAAATCATGTGAACCTTTAGCATCCATAGATTGTGTAGAAGGATTGTCAGGCTGCATTCCAACATCCTATGCATTGTTATCATTGCTTGCTTAAAATAGATATACTCACTTTATATTGGAACTTAACATCAAATAGACTAATTGGTAATGTATTCAATTTGAAATAAATTTCATTTAGCTTATTTACCTGTGGCTCAAATGCATCATTATTAGAACCTTCCACACTAATTTCAGCTCATAATTGTTTAGCCATGGCTCTATAGCCTTGTTGGAAGCTAATTCTCTTATCCTCTTCTGTGAGGCACCTCTTGAACTCTGAGCCCTGCATTTTTGCATGGTATGGTGAATTTTACTTGCATTGTTTCATCAACCAATGGAGGGTAGTTAAAATATCAAAAGGAAATACAAAAGTTGCCAAAAAACTTGGTGTCAAGGTTGGGTGTATGAGGCCTTGAATGGTACAAGGGAGAAGTAACTAGTATGCAGTCTTATGTGATGAGTTGGGTCCATGAATTAAAGGAGTAGTTGTAACAGCCGATTAGTTCCTTGTTTGAAGGTGAATCAAGCCTTGAATGTTCTTGTGGAGAACAGAGGATTGGGGTGATAACTTGAATTTCTTAGTTGTTCCAAGGTGCTAGGAGTTTGTTGGTGCTTCCAAAGCGTGTTATTCTACATCATATATTGGTGTGGAGGAACACTGAGATCCAAGTTGAGGATCAAGAGCATAGACAAGCTAGTTTATCCTAGCATTTCCCATCACAATATATAAAAAATTTGATACAATTTTTCATTTACTAATACTTACAACTCATGCTTGAATTTTCAAAAAACCACCAGAGCTGAGCTTGTGTGTCCCATGCTTTTCTAGTCTTACCTTTGTTGCCTTTGATGTGTTAGGATATCTATGAAAAGTTTGAAATATGTTAGATAGTATAAATATAGAGGTTAATTAGTACATAATTACATTCTCAATAGTATCACATACCTTGCTGTACTCTCTACTGGTGTAATATTATTTTTCTTGTCAGCTTTATACTTTCCATCCAAAATTAGAGCCTGCCACTCAGCCTTAGGAACATAAGGTAGACGCTTGTATCTAGGGTTATCCTGTAAACTTTTTCTATACTGGTCCCTAATATACTTCAAACATGAACCAGCTTTTTCAAGGAACTTGTTTCTCTTGAATGCACGAGGTCCAAAGAGTTGGGTCATGCTCTCTATAAGATCATCCTTCAATAGTTTGTCTTGGTTGTTCCACCTTTTAAGTAAAAAAAAACATGTTAGACTCATAAATGAAGTGAAGCTACCTTTAATATAGTTTAAGAAATTGATGAAAAGGAAAACTATTCTAGCAATGATATGAAATCAAAATAGTGGTTTGGGGTTTTAGTTAGGATATGATGTTCCACTAGGTACGCAGGGTGGGCCTGAATATTCACAAACACTCATCACTAAGTTTTTTTTGCAAAAACCATCATTCCCTACAAAACAATCATGGGATCATTATTCAATGAAGAGTGATCAAAAACTAAATTACTATTATATCACTATAGAATAATAATAACTTTAAAGTACCTAGAACTTTGGCTACTTTTAATGGAATGCCTTCATCGTTGCTGATGATCAATATGACATCCTTCACCATTCCCATACTAGGAACATAGGAACATCTAGGAAATGATGTTGCATCTCCTATTGCAAAAAGTTTCATAAGTTTCATAAGTCTTTGTCACAAAGTATAAAAGAACAAATGATAATTGATGTTAAAAAATTGTAAACAAAAAACTTTTTGTTGCTGTCATAAGATAGTTATGAAGGGTAGTTGGTGTCCAAGGAGTCTTTGTTCAGTTTGGGAGGTTGATAATAAGCACAAAAGGTAGTTGCTTTGTTAAGCAAGGGCTAATTAGGCCTAATTGATTGTAGAGATGACCATAGAAGGGTTCATCAATAACAAGTTGAAAGGTTGATATTTGCAGGGGTTTAAGAACTCATTAAAGGGTATTTGAAGAGGTGGAGAAGTTATCATGGTGTTTGAGAAATTTGGGAGAAAAATGCAATTTGCTTGCAAGATAGGGCTAATAGGACAGTTTTGAAGATTGGTATAGAGTTGATGCTTGGTAGGGGTTGGAACTCCTTAGTTATGTTGTTTGAAGGTTATTGAGGCATTGGAAGGATCAGGAGAATCCTTGAAGACAAAGATTAGGTGTTGATTGCATGAAGGGTGAATTAGGAGTGTTCCCAATGAAAGGGAAGTTGAAACATGGACAAAGTGAATTGAAAGTTGTTCAAAATGAATCAAGGCAGTGAACCTGTTATAGAGGAGTTTTTGGTTGATATCCTAAAGTTAGGGACTTCTTATTGATCCTTGAGTTGAACTCTAGTTCCTTGAGTGGATTCTAAGACATTGTTGAATCCTTGAGTAACTTATGAAGGGTAACTATTGGGAAGACAACAAATCAGATATAGATCAGAGCCAATAATTACAACATAGTTTTGGCAATATATATATATATATATATATATATATATATATATATATATATATATATATACATATACATATACATTGAAGATGATGAAAGCATTGATTACTACTAAGGAAGATCAAAGCAAGACAACTCCATTTATCATGAAGTAACTCATACACATTAGAAATAGAATCATACTTGATGTAAGTTTATAAGGCTCATCTGAAATATCAACTACATTATTGTAGATTTATTATCCAATTAACCATTCTATGAAATCAAGGACATTATATTAGACAATTATTTCATCAATCAAAGAAATATTTATTCACATCTCATTGCATGATCAAGCACATGAATATGGTGCAGGGCACCTAACCTAGGAAGTAGGGGAACAAGTAGGGAACAAGTATCTAGGAGGCATGACACCTACCCACTCCATGGAAGGGTGGATTCAAGCAATTTAGGAAGTTTTAACAAGGTTTGGTCCATACTTTAGTAAGTTGGCCCATGTTTGGTAATATTTTGTAATAAAGGCACATGTAAGGCCCATTAGCACTTTGGTGTGGTTATAAACCGAGTGACTCAAATGGGACCAAAAGGCCTTAGAATAGGGTGTTTGAGTCAATATAAGCCTAGACAAATGACCATGCACTTGTTAAGTTCATTAGGCTTACTGATTTGCAAAAAATGCAAAAATTGCCTAAAAGTTGCTGACAACTTTTAAAATGCTGATCGATAATTACAAAAAGTTGTTGTTTGTTTGTTTCATGGTTGAAAATAGATATTTAGTTGTTCCAATAGTCATATAGGCCTAAAAATATGTCATTTGAGGTCGCAGTTGGAGGGAGAGATCAGGTTGTAGCAGATGCTTGGAGAAAATGAATTAAAACCTCTAATTTACTGGTAAAATTGCTGTTACAGTTGGTTGTATGGTTTTGTACAGTACTTTCATGATTACTCTACAAGTTAATTAGTGGTGGATGTGTGTTTAGAAGGTTTTGAATTTTATTTGATTCAATTTTCAATTGTGGTATGTGAGTTATTAGCATTTTTATCCTGAGAGGTCTGAATAGCCTTGTTTTCTAGGGCCTTGTACAAATGCAACCCTAACTTGCAAATCCACTGGTGGAAATCTCTAAAACTGAGGGATATGCAAGTTAAGGTACCTATCTACATGATTCTAGGAGTTGGAGGTGTGGTGAGTAGGGCAAGTATTTTTTCAAGCCGGCCCTAGGTCAAGCAAGACCATGTGCTTGACTGTTTTTGTTGTTATTGTGGTGACAATCATGTTTGGAGGCACTTCTGATCTATGTGAGTGCTAAAGTTAGATGCATTGAATGTGTTTAGGATTTCCATAAGTGATTTGGGTCTTGGGAACCCACCTAGTCCATCTTTCCTTGAAGCCCTAGCCTAACTTGATCAACTAGGCCTAGGTACCAAGCAACAGTTTGGAGGGTGCTGGAGCAAGATCATCCTTGAAACTTTTGGGATTCTAGAAAGTGTCTTAAGAGGTGCCTAAAATAGTGGAGAAGTCCCTATTCCATAGAGGGATAGTTGGTGAAAATACAAGAAAATGGATTGGAAAGGCTACAAGGATTGTAGGCCTAGAAGTGCAAAGGATTGTTGTGGATTTGGTAGATTCCAAAAAAACTGAGGATTGTGGTTGGACTGAAGGTCCTAGTTGTTGTCACCATTGCTTGTATCAGTGAGTGAAGTTTTTGAAGTGGATTTCCCCATTTGGGCTCAGCAGTTGTGTGTACCCGGTGTGGGTAAGGGGACTTATACCAAGTCCTAGATCCAAAATTTGGATTGTGAAAGCCTTTTGAAGGCCAATAGAAGAAGTGGCTGCTAGACTCTGCATTAGAATATAATTGCGATAATATACTACAAGAGAAGATGATCTTCAATATTACAATCTTTCATAACTAAAGACAGCTAATTGAAGTTTGACCTATAACATAACCTTGTATATCCAAGCTATGAATGGAGTCGAGTTCTTATGGTTTGGAATCATAAAATTGTGAAAAAGTTTAAATGTTGAGTGGCTACCAAAGGGGGGTCATTACAATCTACATCGTAAACACATAACACTTAAACACATAACAAAAGAGAGAAAAAGAGGGATTTGTGTACTAGTAGATGGTGCAATAGTCGATGCCTGTAAGCTATGTGTTGTTGACTTAGCAGTCGGAAAGAGATTTGTGGTTGTCCTGGATGGAGGCGTCGTCGTCATAGGATACAATTGATTTGAAGCTGAAGAATAAAATTGTTAGAGCATGCATAAATATAGAATGCGTGGACTAGCATGGACAAGGTTGTTAGAGCATTAAAAAAAAGGATTGTTCAAGCATGTATTGTCAATGATTATGATCATTCCTATATATATTCAGTGGAAAACACAAGTGGGGAATAAAACATGTGATCTACCTGAACCACCTGTAGCACCCTCATCATGGGAATGGGGCTCGAAATCATGGAAAAAACTCTATAAAGACAACACATCCATATTTTAATTAATGCCATAAAAGAGCATAACGTAAAAACCATTATTGAACTCTTGTTATAATTAAAAATTTCATTAATACTTACTTTGAAGGTTTTAGAGGTGTGCAACAATTCAGATCTCCTATCTTTTATTTCATGAGTAGTAGGCTTTATCATTGCCAAACGTATAATTTCTCTACCAATTTTCTTTATCATCTTTTTAATCGAACCGATCGGGTCATCGGTCTCTACTAAATCAATATAGAAAGGGTCCTCCTCAGGGGGGCTGCTGAGGGACTGCAGGTTCCTTTCCCTCCCTCCGACCACTGGCCCTCTCTGACAACAATAGTATTAGTATTATCAAAATTACTCCAAAACAATGAAGAAAACAACATTAAAAAAATAACATTTTGCTTCTATCTAGTTTGCACAATTACAATGAGTTTTACCTGCTCATGTGTAGATGAGCCAGGAACATCACCATCATCCCCTCTAGGCGGTTGCTCCATATTGTGCCCCTGTGTCAAAGATTAAGTATAAAAATGTTAGCCAAAAATTTATTGACTAAATGGTATGTTGGATTCATTGATTAGAAGTTGGTTTAATAGTATGTACTGCCCCCATGATAGTAGCCTCATTTGTATCTATGTAGTTCAAATTCTAATCAATAAGAAGCTCTTCCCCTACACGTATTGATTTTATTGCACAGATGAATACATGATTTCCCTTGTGGGCCTCAAATATGCAATTGGGTTGCTTTATAGTTGACCCAAGTCATGTACTATTTATAAAACCCGCAATATTCCCTATTGCTTTTGGCCTTCCATCAATGTATATAGCCACACTTTTAATTTGATTATTGTCTTACTGTTGTATATAATTTTTTGAGAGGGCATACCTACACATACTTTTTTATATTGAACAATATGCATCCAACTTTTGTAATCGTAACATGGTCCAACATACTCCATCAATTCAGAAACTTTTTTGTAAGACACCTTTATGCCATCCATAGAAAATAGGCCCAAACCATGTAATGATGATGGTGTTATATGATATATCTTCTCACTAACACAAAAATCACTGTTTATTGGAGGAAGTTCCTTGGGTAACCAATTTTTCTGTAGATTTTGGTACCTCAAGGGCACCTTGATGTCACCTTCCATCTCATCATCATAAGAACATGACCCCCCTTGAGCAAGGAAAAATTTCATGCATTTATTGAATTTCCTTCGAGTCCTTTGATCTCTAGTTAATCTCCTATTCTAGATAAACTGCATGTCTCACTTTCCTCTTCTATTCCTATATTTCCCTCACTCGAGGAAGACACTTCTGACAAATACCTATTCGTTGGTACCTGCAAATGGGACAGATCTTAGAAGACATCAATCTTACTATTGAAAAGTGTATTAAATAGACTGTCTATAAGGAGTATTGACTTATACCTGTCAATCCATGAGACTGTGCGGGATGCTCCTGAAAGGGATTCAATTTCTTGCAAATGTAATTCAATTATCGTGAGCATAATCACATCATAATCATAATCACATCCATCATAAGAATCACATAAAAATTAAAAACATTAAAAGGTAAATAATATAAAACTTAAATTAGGCTCACATTATAAGCCTAGTAGGGAAGTAGGCCTAGTGAAGGGCTAAAACTTGGTTTTTGTATCAGCTAATGAGTTGAGGGCTTAGTCACCTTGGGGACATGCTATTTGAAGTTTTTTGATGTGTGTGGAGGTGGAGGAAACACCTAGTTAATGTGAATTCAAGTTTGGCACCTATTGAGGCATTGTGAGTATTTGATAGTTTGCTGATTAGATTGCTTGGATGAATCCATTGGATGGATTGAGGGACATTCATGGGATTATTCCAAAGATGTAGAACCTAAGGTGGCATAAGGATTTGGTGTGCACTCTGATAGGTTATGGAGTTGGCTTGGATAGGGGAGAGGGATCTTATGAAGATGCTTGGTTGGTGTTGTGAGAACACTATGGAAGTCCCTCTTGTTATGAATGATTGCAAGTCCACCTAGGGTCTGTGCATCACCTATAGAGGCAGAATTATTAACCAAAAAATTGGGTAAGCACTTATGTTTTCCCTATGAATTTTATTCTAGGTACAAATCCCTTTTATAGATATTTAATGAATTCCCTTTTCTAAACTAAACACTTACAAATGCTTTTGACTTGAAAGAAAATAAGGCTTAATACATTCACGCATCAATATGTGTTTTAAATAGTTTTATTTAATTAATTTAGATTAGTAGTATTCTATTTGTAGTTGAAACTTGTAGCTTTTAAACATATAATGAATAAACTATGTAACTATATAAGACAAATTTATTTCTATCAAGAAATGAATATTAAATAGATTAAGGATTGATGGCATACCTCTAAATTTCATCATCATCATCCTCGTCATCATCATCATCATCGTCATCATCATCCTTGTCATCATCATCATCATCATTTTTGTCATTGTCATTTTTGTTGTCATCATCATCATCATCATCAACATCAACATCATCTTCATCATCATCATCAATAGCAACATCATCATCATCATCATCTTCTTCTTCTTCATGAAAATTTGTGTTAGGAAGATCATCCAATAACCGTCGATCATGATCACCATCTAAATCATCTTCTACTTCTTCGATATCTTCTTCTTCCATCGCATTATACTTCATTGGCCTTCCTCTCAGTTCATGTCTAACAACAAATGACCAACCCAGTTTATGTGGAACCTCTAAGTAAAATACCTGCTCACATTGGCTTGGAAGAACATAGGGCTCATTCCCAACTGGCTCAAATGACCTTGTATTAACCATTGTAAATCCATTATCATGTTCAATAATAGTTCTATTAGGATCATTTGGATTAAGTCATAGCCTGTACCATTTGACAACAAAGAGTACTAATTTGAAGGAACTAAAGTCACACTCAAGTATATCATCCAAAATGCCATAGCATCGATTTTTAGACTCTCAAGGATGTAAGTCATTTCTAGATGAAATATTAGTCACTTGAAAGACTGTAATTGTTCTTGAATCACAAGTTTTCTTTATGTCATCCAATACTTTGACATGAAATTTTTGACCATTACAGAACATAGCCTTGTGGTGTTTAACCTGCAATAATATGTGAAACATGTCAAAATTATTGTATCATGAGTTGATAAACATACAGATGATTAATAAATTTCTCTTGAACCATGTGCTAAATCTATTTCCCTTTGCGTAACATTGGAATCTCCATTACAATGAGATTCTTTAACCAATGAAGATACACCTTCCCATGTTAATGTGTGACCAGAATGTTGACATCGTTCAATCCATACCATCATCCAATCAAGATTGTTTGCAATATACAAATGTAGTACCTCTCACTCTCGAGCACCTGTACAAAAAAGAAATAGACAACTTACAACTGATTTATTTTAAAGATTAAGAAATAATTTATTACAATAACATCTTATAATTTATTACCTCTCACTTTCCTCAATGTACTTTTCCCCATCAAGTATTCCCCTTCTAATTTTTTAAAAGGCTCGAGATCCCAAATGCGATCTACATGGATATTTGATGCAAACTTAGGAAGATATTTAGTAATGTACACCATAGTCTGGTATACCATATATACCTCTACCATAGAACCCTCAGGATGTGCTCTTTGTCAAACCAAAACCTTCAAAGATTTCAAGTGCCTCTCAACCATCCACATTGACCTAGTGTGTACAGGTCCACACAATTCAATCTCCTCAACTAGGTGTATGAGGTAGTGTTCCTATGCATTGAAAAAATTTGGAGGTAGACACTTTTACATTTCACATAGTAAATGAGAAATTCTTCTCTTCCAATAGTTTATATCTTCTTTATGGATTTCTTTAGATGAAAACCACCTACATTAAGAGATTCAAGTCACAAAAAATATATAGATATGAGAATTTACAAAATAATATACAATAGATTACATAGCAATAAAAATAAATCGTGAATATAATAAATATATACAAAAAATTGAATAGATATTACTACTTACCTCATGTATTTTTCAAGATCGTATATCACTTGTTTGATGTTATTATTGAAGTGCTCTAGGAGAGATAGAGGAAGTATGTATTGTAGTTATTATAAACCAATCATTTCATTATTTTCTAACATAACATAATGAACAGTACATGTAGTTTATGAATATATTGTAAATACAAAAGAACATAACTTACCTTGACAAAAGTATGCCAATCATTTGTTTTGAGCCCTGACCCAAATTCACTTTTTTTTGATATGAGATTGTTTATGTCCATAGCAAATCCTTTGGGAAATCAAATTTTTTGTATGACTTCTTTTATGGCATCACTTTGCTGCTCCGTTAATAACCAAGGAAGGGAACTTATATTAATCTGATCTCTGTTGCTATTTGAGTGAATGAAATTATTCAATGCATGATTGGATTCATGAATGTCATTACAAATTTTGACAATTTTTTCTTTGTCATGCCTTCCATCCAATATTTTCCACAATGTCTCTGTTATATTCTTTCCAATATGCATAGTATCAAACAAATGCACAATTTGTAAGTGCTCGTAGTAGGGCAACCTACTAAATTTTCTGGGATAGCTTTTTAGTCCCTTTGGAAGGTTTTCAGTACTACCTTGATGACCTTCACGATCATCAATTACACAATTAGTAAACAAAAAAAAAAAAAAAAAAATATAAATTACAAACATAAACCATTAGGTGGAACGACATTACCTCGACAATTAATTATATTATATTCCAACTTCCATAGGCGAGGTGTCATTCTTCATGGCTTTGATGTATTCTCTTCTTTTCCATTGAAAAGATGTTTTTCCATACTTCGATACTTATGATTCCTGTGGAGGAATTGTCTACACTCATCAAACACCTGCTTTCCTAAACTTTTTGAATGACGAGATTTCATCTTTGGACCACAAACTGGACATACAAATTTTCCCTTTGTTTCAAGACCTACAAGATAATGATATAATTGGATTATTAAATATGTTGATTTTTATAATTAGAATTATCGTGCACAACTTGAATTCACTATAACATACCAAAAAAATGTGTTAGCCCTGGGACATCATGTATTGTCCATGCAAGTATTGCATGGAATTGAAATTGTCTTTGTCCTATTGGTCTAGACACATCATACATAGTGACACCATTCCATAACTCCACCAACTCATCGATAAGAGGCTCAATATATACATTCATATCTTTTACTTGATATTTACCTACTTGAATAAATAGTAACATTACATAATTATTGTGACCATTTTACTACAAGATTTGTAAG
Organism: Cupressus sempervirens; assembly: GCA_028749045.1. Classification (NCBI taxonomy): domain Eukaryota; kingdom Viridiplantae; phylum Streptophyta; class Pinopsida; order Cupressales; family Cupressaceae; genus Cupressus; species Cupressus sempervirens. The sequence goes on from CM053793.1 coordinate 262,953,831, forward strand.
TACATGTAAATTAATAACTATCAAATGATAAGATACCTAGAACAATCATTGCCAACATAATGTGCTCCCTCTTTATTGACATCCATGGAGGAATGTTATTGTTGATAACAAAAATAGGTCACACCAAGTAAATAGATCTCATCTCTCCAAATGGATTGACACCATCCATTGCCAATAAAAGCCTGAGATTATGAAGTTCTTCTTTGAAGTGTTGCCACTTTTCCTCTATGTGCATAAATGCTGAATAATCCATAGGGATTTGAATCATGTCATCTCAACTTCTATTGCATGCATGATAATCCATAAATTGAGCCAAGCTACTACACCTAAATAATTATCGCATCCGTGGAATAATGGGGATGTAACGAAGAACCTTTTGAGGTACCTTTTTTTTTAGTCAATCTATTTGATATCTACTCCTATGACATATAGGGCATTGTGTTGCAAATTCATGTTCTTTATAATATATAATATGATCATTGGGACAAGCATGTATTGCTTCATACTCCATTCCAATATCTTTCATAACAGTAGATAATTCTCGATATGAGCAAGGTAGAATATTTGATGGTGGTAACAGAAACTCACCTATCAATCTACAAAAAAAAATATAAGTTGTTAATATAAACAATATTAGTGGTACATTATTCACCCTTTGTTAACTATAAAGACATATATGACATACCTTAACATACATGACATTGTTATGTTGGATAAACCATTCATAACCTTCAAGTTCAACAACAACAATACAATAGAGAGAAGAGTTGTTTGGGAGTCTTTGTATAGGGGCTTGTATGCCTTCTCAAGTAGAGGTACATCGAGGCTATCATCATCATCTTGATCAGATATGCTTGGACTAAATGTGTCATGGATCAATGTATTTATACCATCATCTTCAATTGTGTTTTCTGGTGCATGATCATCATCTTCCATGGGATCATTATCTTCACCTTGGATATTCGCACCTCCATGTTCCTCCACTTCAAAAACCATATTCTTTGGATTGTTGTGGTTCATATCATGTACTTCCCTGGGGAGATCAACCTATATAAAATTGATTAACATAAATAAACCATGATCATCAACTAATCATCAAGTGATTTCATATGTATATAAATTGTTAAAATGATATAATGAACAACTTACCAGTGGATGATAGTCATGCCCCCCTTCAATGTGACCATTCTCCCTACAATATCTCTTAACTATTTTGATTAGCAGTCTTCTACAGTTTAAGCCCTTAAAAATTTTGCAAGGAAAATAACATTTTCCATCACCTTTTCTTTTCAAGTTAGACCACAATTTATCGATTGTCTCCTTATTTTGTTCTTCACTTATATTATCTGACATGATCGTTCTTCATAGGAAGCAAAAATTGGGCTATGAAAACTTCTGTCTACAACTTTCAAAAACTAAGCAAAACTGTCAAAAGTACACAAATCTTCCTAGACCTAGCTAAATACTTTAATATTTTAAAAATACTTTCTTTGACTTTATTCCTAAGACATTTAACCCAATCACCTTTTATAACATTCAGTCAATTGCTCTAAGAAAATTTGTGGATAAGATTATTTGTAAAACTTTGACCAACCACCTGAAGGTCTTATTTCAAGAGACCTTACAACATTAAGCTACTAAAAGAAATTTCAAAATATATAAGCTAAAAATCTAGTTAAAATATACATTAGATTAAAAAATATACAATTTTTATACCCGAGCACGCGGCTATAACTCGTGCAATGGCCTTCTTGCTTAGCTATAGAAGCTCTCCAGCAATCAAATTATACAAGCTACAAGTCCTAACAACAATTTCAAAACATATAAGCTACAAGGAAAGATATATTAAATGACATGGAAAAAGGAACAAAATTTACAAGCTTTAGCAAGACATATTAAACAACATCATAGTGCTAGAGAGATCACAATTATATGAGTCAAACATAGTCATGAAAAAGCACATAAATTAGTTATTATATGCAATTAAAAGATATATAGTTAGATAGGGACATCCATAGGGCATATTGAAGAAATGAAATAGTTAGATAGGGACAGGTGGAATTTGTCTTGCCCTCTAAAGAAATGATAGAAAATTTAAATCAAACGTCCACAAACTTGGATCAAAATTCTCAGCAGGCATTTGTAGTTAATATTTTTGATCCACCAATGCTAGAAAAAAGTTCTTAGTAGGCTCGGGGAGTTAACATCATCGATGCTCAACTGGATAATGATTCACAAAAAACATTAACAACTACTGCTTGAGATGTAATTGTTGAAGATAAAAACAAGGCTGATGTAGGAAGCACATCTAGTGAAGTGGTACAATGGTGCAAGGACACCCAAGGGATGCATGAACCTACAGGCTACACCAGGAGTCATGAAGGAGACCATGAAGGTACCAAGGGAAATCAATGCCTAATGAAGACATGTCAAGTCATTTGATGATGGATTATGGCTATTGAAGCCATCAAAATGTAAGGAATTTCATAAAGTTGTCAAATTGTAATGTATTGCCAAGAATAGGCAATGTGATGTAAGGGGTCATTGTGAAGTCATTTGAAGTCCTAGAGTGTCCTAGAAAGAGTTGTAGGTTGATGGCAATGAATAATATTGTTTACATAATGTAATAAGGCTCTAACTGGTGTAAAATGCACTAAAAGTGCAAGATCTTGTAAATTGCCAATGTTGGCAACATAAGCCAAATAAGGCTTGAATAGGTTAGTTGAGATTATAGGGGTGTGAAGGTTGTTTTAAAAGTCTTTTAGAAGTCCTTAGGAATGAAAAACAAGGTTTTATAAGTCCTTGTCATGAAGGATAACAAAACAAATAATGAGTGATGTTAAAAAAGTGTTTGTTACTGTCATGTGACAGTTATGAGGGATAGTTGGCGACCAAGGGGTCTTTGGTTTAGTTTTATGAGTTATTTAGATGGGAAAAAGTCTAGAAAAGTAAGGTCTTTATAAGACACAAGAGTAGTAGTCAAGGGAGCAGCGAATGTATCAAGAAAAGAAATAAATAAAGGAATTCTACTATTCACTGTCACAGTGACAGTTTTTCTAGTTTTTTAAGATTCAGTTTGGTATCAAATAAGGTTCTTTCTTATGTTTCTTATATTCTAACATCTATGTCCAGGCTTCATGCTAAATCTCCTCCCCATCCCCTAATCAAAACTTTCAAAATCCAGCCCATTCTCCATCTACACCATTTCAGAAACCCTGATGAGGAGATTGTTACTTTAACAAAGTTCTCATTAGAAAGCAAACTTTGGACAGATCATATGACCGAAACCTAAAATGCAAATAAGAAGTGAATTCCAAAGCATGTGTACAGTACAATATTAAGGCAAAAGGAAAAAATTGAGGAGTAGCTAGCTATGTCCTGGGTTCATCTATACAAAATCATAAATATATAGAAATTTATAGTTATATCAAACATGAAGTTGAGATTTACCATATAGCACACCAAAACTACCATAAATACTCCTTCAATTTCAATTTGTCATTCTTGAATGAAATTATAGATATTTGTTTATATGCAAAACAAATAGTTTAATATTTTAATTTAACATTCTTAATGAAATTATTATGAATTGTGAGTCGTAGCATTTATTTTAATTTGTGATCTATGCCAATAAGCTAGACCAATGACAGGTAATGCACAATATCCTTGCCTTATAGTTTTGGAAAGTGATTGAGTAGTCAAATCCAGCACTCAAAAATACATAATTTATTAAAATGAAATAAATGAATAAAGAACTGTATGTGGAACCTTATTCAAGCAGCAAGGCAAATCTATAGGCCAGATATAATGGGGTTTGCCCCTCACAACGAAAGTTCTTTTTGTCCCTTTCTCAGATAGGAAAGTGGGTTGAAGAATCTCTATTATAAAAAAATTAAAAGAAAAGTATAAATGGATGCCTTTTTATCTTTGTAAAAGATTTTGGTCCTTTTCGATAGGCTAGGGACCCTTTTAACCCTCATTTCATAGATTAAAAAAGTAGAATTTGGATAATCTTCCTATATTGCTGATAAAAACTCAATTGGACTCAGCCAAGTGTAAAGGCTCATTTTCCCATAGATTATTAAAAATTGAACTAACAAAATAAAAAAGAAATTGGCAAGTTAACTTAAATCCTAGCGCAGAAGTAGATGAAGCCATTATTATAAACTACAAACATAAAACTTTATAAATTTAATGATATGCATATCCAGATGAGTGGACAACCCATGACAATATTATGAGATAGAAGCCTATTCTGATGATACATTGATGTAGGTGATGATGGGAGAATATTTCAATTCAACCATTCACAAATTGAGAACTTTCAAATAGAGATAAACCCTAAAACTTGGACTTTTAAATGTAAGCACTCTAATAACACCTTGAACAAGTAGTCAGAGTGATTAATTATAAATGCGGAGTCCATCCTTACAACATATATCTAAAATTCATACCTAGGTATACTTTGAATTTGAACACCAACTTGGGCAATCCCGTTCACCTTTACCAAAATCCCACTGTCATCCACCTCTTATACCATAGACCTAGTTACTATAGGAAGCAAAAGAAAATAATATTCAGCGAAGGCATGGAGCAATATTGGATAGCTGAAACTGGATATTGTAGATTTTTCCATCATTTGACTGCTTAAATTAGAAAAGCTCAGATCATTTTACACAAGAGATGAGGAACAAAAACTCAATAGGAAAACTGATCTATATTTTAGTCCAATCTCAACCGACGATTCAGGCAGATCTAATCCCAAATGAGCAACATTTTTTTTTCTTATATCTCGTTAGTGTCTCAATTGTGACATTGTCGGGTTATAATTGAAAAAAGAAGAAGCCAAAAACACATAACATTTGCCCGTCATCGCAAATTGCTATCGCAATTTCATTCCAAATGTATTAGTGAGGAAAATGGTACTTGATGGTTATCCTATTTATAGCCAAGAATCTATACACATTCTCCACTCTCCATCCTTATTTGGCGCTAGCACTGTAAGTACTACACATGGACTTAGGCTCTCTCGAGTCAAACCTTTCCTTAATAGCTCCTTAACATGTCTATTTAACTCCTTAGTCTTAGTAGGAGTCACCCTATGAGTAGCCTTGTTAGGAAAACTAGGTCCAAGGACTAAATCTATTTGATGACTAATTTTCCTTATTAGCAGCAACCCTTCTGGAACATTATTAGAGATGACATCTCCATACTCACTTAATAGACCTAAAACTTCAAGTGGAACTTCACTACTACCTTCCTTATCTTTTCTAGGAATTAAAGCATAATACATATGCTGATGTTTCATGCCATCCAAAAAATTTCTTCCATCAACAAGACATACCCTAGTACTACTGCATAACTTTTCACCCTCCTTTATGAAGGGCTTCAATTTGTGGCAAACTCCATCCTTTGTTAGAGAGTATGTATTTTCATGACCATCATGTATAACATGCCTATCAAACTACCATGACCTTCCCAACAATAAATGGAATACATCCATTGGAATGATGTCACCAAGAGCCTCATCATGGTAACTCCCAATCTTGAACTTTACCAAACATTTCTCACTAACCAAGACCTTATGATCATCCTATATCCAAGCAATCTAATAGGGTTGGGGGTGTTTCTCAGTCTTGAGCTTTAGCTTTGATACCATCTCCTATTAGGCTTCTCAGTGCTTCCACCATCAACAATCACATGACAACATTTACCCTCACACTTATACTTGAAAAAAAAAACTCCTCCTTTATCTAGGTTCAGTCTCACCGCTTAGTAAGACCTTTTCATTAACTAGTACCTCTCCTCTTTCTACATCCTTTGAATGTGATGAGTATGCATCATCATCGACATAAGCAACCCTTGCTTGACCATAAACTCTCCTATTTTTCCTTCCTTGGCATTGAGGGCATTTGAAGGCACAATGACCTTCTTCATTGCAATGAAAATAGGTACCACAAAAGCCTCCTCTTCTTGAACCTTGTCCATGTCCTCTAACTCTTCCTCTTTGATCTCCAAAGTTTTGATCATGGGATTGGTTGAAACCCTTGTTACTTTGGTTTCAGCTGGTAACCACATCTTCATTTTTCTTTTGGTTCTCATTTTGGCCTCCAAATGACCTACCACCACCCCTTCATCCTTGACTGCACCCTCTTTGCCTTCCATCAAACTTTTTGTCTAACTTCTCCTCAACTCAAAAGGAAAAATAGTATGTCTCTTCAATGCTATTCATTCTAACTAGACTTAACTCCTCTTGAATGCTAGGTCTTAAACCATTAAGGTAATGGGAAACCTTCTCCTTTTTTGCTTCTGCATACCCCACCCTAATAAGGACTCGATAAAATTTCTCGGTGTATTCCTGGATAGATTTTCTCACTTGCTTTAACCCTTGCATCTTCTTGAACAAATCAAACTTGTAATCAATAGGAATGAACTGCTTCTTTAGTTTGTCCACCATGTGATCCCATCCTGTGATTTTCTCCTTTCCTCTTCTATTTCTTTCCAACTAAATCTCTTGCCACCAGATTTTTGCATGGCCTTTGCAAACTTAACCCTATCAGGGTCCTCGATATCCTCATACTCAAAATATTCCTCTAGCTCATTGATCCAGTTGATCAACTCATCCAAGTTTAGATTTCCCAAAAACATGCCAATGTCAATTTTAGGTCCTTTCCCAACTTGACAATGGCCTTGAAAAGATTCTCCTCCACCTTGTTTAGGACTTCTCCATCTCCTTCCTCATCTTGCATACTATTTCCTTCTCCATTTTCTTCCTCACTTTTGTCACCTATGGAAACATGCATCCCTCTGCGGATTTTCTCTTGCAATGCCTGGACTTGTCTCTAGAGGGCTCTAACTTCAGGAGGAACAACTCTGGCCCTTCTACCATACTCCCTTCATGGATACATCTTCTTCCTATATCAAAACCCACAACCACACAATCCTAGTGCAAATTGCCTCACAATTGACATTCTATGTACACACTCAGGAAAACCTTCTTTGATACCACTTGATGAGGACACAATTCAAGACAAAATGAACACAAGAGGAATGGGAGAATATTATTATCAGAAGTGATATGCTATTACATTCACTACAATGAAGATTTTTTGGCATCCTTCAATGCAACTACCTCTATCCATTTGGTGAAGTAATCTATAGTAGCTAGGATCCATTTATAACTAGAGCTAGAAGGAGGATTGATAGGGCCTATGAAATCTAATCCTCATTGAGAAAAAGGTTGATCAACTTGGATAGGATGAAGTGGGAGGGTTGCAAGCCTTTTCTTACCTAAAAAGAAAGCAAAATTTTCACATTTTCTAACATACCTATGACAATCATTAAATAAGGATGGCCAGTAATATCCTACCCTCATTATCTTCATGGTAGTTGTTCTTACTAAAAAATGGCCACCATCAAGACCATCATGAAGCTACTTAATCATTCTTTTAGCTTGGTCTATATCAATTCATCTCAATAGGGCTCCATTGAAATCCCTTCTAAAAAGGATACCATCAACTATGGCATAAGGAGTTGACTACAACTTGTACTATCTTCTTTTATCTCTATCCAATCCTTGAGGATATCTATTTCCAAACAAGAAGGTCATCATGTCATCCATCCAATTCCTTGGATTATCATCTCTTGCTTCTTGTTGTTTTGTTAGTATCAAATCAACTTCCTCATTTGACTCCTAACATGAGATCATTTGTTTGCACAATCCTTTCCCTCTTACCAACTTGGTGATCTAGATGTCAACGTCATATTGCATTACCTTGGTGACCCATCCAACTCTCTTCTCACTAATAGCTTTACTCAAAACAAAGTCTTTTACACTTGAATGAAGCACTAGAAAATGGATATTGTTATGAGATAGAAGGTTCCTAAATTTCTTCAAAGCTCTTATGACTACAAGGGCTTTCTTCTCTACATAACTATACTTGTCTTCATATTCCTTAAGCTCTTCACTAAATAAGGCTATGGGATTTTCTTCATTCTTATCATTTTCTTGATTCAAGATAGTATAAATACTTAACTCACTTCCTAAGGTGTAAAGAATGAAGTCCTTATCAAAATTGGGGTTGATAAGGGTAGAAGCTAAAGCTGTGGCTGCCTTGATCTCTTCAAAACTTGTCCTCCCTTCTTTCATCCATGCAAAGAACATGTTTTTATTAAGCATAGTTGTAAGAGGTTTCACCATGGTAGAAAGATTAGGGATAAATATCCTTACAAAATTTATTCTACCAAGGAAACTTTCCAACCCTTTCTTATGTTTAGGAAGGGAGAGAGAAAGTATATCCTTTGTTCTCTCTGGATCAATGGTCAGACCATATTTGGATATAATGTGTCCTAATAATTTTCCTTGATTCGTAGCAAAGACACACTTTCTAAAATTTAGTGACACTCCATTCTCTCTACATCTTATGAATACTTGTCTAAGATTGCCCAAATGATCTACTACGTTCTTTGAATACACTAGAATATCATCAAGGTATACCAACACAAACCTTTCAATCATGTTCTTGAAGGCCATCTCCATTTCTTTTTGAAATATTGTACCTAAATTTGTTAGTCCAAAAGGAATTTTACTATAGGCATAGATTCCCTACTTTTTTGTGAATGTAGTCTTATATTTGTTAGACTCCTTAACTAACACCTAATTGTAACCAAAGAACCCATCCAAGAAAGATAATCTCTCTAGACCACTAACCTTACACAATATTTATTCCATTAAAGGGAGGGGATGATGAACCTTAAGGGAGGCTTGGTTAAGGTCCCTAAATTCTACACACAATTTGATTTCTCCACTCTTCTTCCTAATAGGGACAAGGTTTGCTACCCAAGAGGAATGCTTAATAGGGAAAATGATATTGGCCTCAATTAAATTGGATAGATTCTTTCTCATTAATGACTCAATCTTGGGATTTATTTCCTCTAAATTTTCCTCATAGGTTTGAAATTATTAACTAAATCTATGGTATGTTGAAACAAACTTGGGTGCAAACCCTTTAAATCATCATATGTCCGTGCAAAAATGTCATTAAATTCTTGACATAGATGAATGAAACTTTCTTTCTCAATTTCAATACATACCTTCCCATGTATAATGTCTTTCCATCAGCAACCACAACTAGTGTGTAATCATCTTTATTAGCAACTAGGTTCATGCCTCTATCTCTTGCTTGGTCATTAGGATTGAAGACACTCTCTAAGGTAATGAGATCCTTAGGTAGCTTGTTGGAACTGAGATTAATGATTTGATCCCCATACTAGTCATGCAACCTAGATCGATTCATATTTAAAATTTTTGCCTCATTCTACAAGAAATTAACAATTTAAAAATTAGAGTCAAACACTTGCCAATTGGTATTTTTGTCAAGAATAAAAAGCCTAACAAACACTTTAATCTGTTGCTTCTTTTCATCCTCAAGGCTCCTTGGCACATCTTAAGATGCACCCACTGCTACAAGCCTATCAGCATGTTTATTCTCTTTCCTAGGGATGCTAAGAATATTAAATGGATTGAAACCTTCAAGAAAATCCCATACTCTATGTTTATAAGACTTGAGCAAACCATTCTTAGTGACATTTTTATTTCTCACTTGATTAACCATAAACTCACTATCTCCATATACACTTAAGGCTTGAATTCCTCTTTTTTGAGCAAATAGGAAACCTTGAATCAAGGATTCATACTTGGCCACATTATTGGTACAACTAAATTGGAGCCTAAAGTAGAAGTAGTATGTTTCTATTGTAGGATAAATCAACATCACACTAGCCCCTGATCCATTTTTATTCCTTGATCCATCAAAAAACATATTCCATATCCCACTTGTATCTTCTTTGGTCTTCATAAGGTTAGGGACAAGAGCATCCTCTTTTGATAAATAGTATGTACCAAGGCCTATCTCAAGGGTTTCTAATATAGGATCAAATTTATATGCATTAGCCCACTCATCTAAGAAAAAATCAAGTGTCCCTTCTAGGGAAGTAGTAGGCTCATTTACTATATCATTTTCATCTATCTCTAGAAGAGTGCAATTCATATTGATGAGATTTGGTGTGTAGGGAAAAATATGATGGAGTTCTAGAGGCTCTACTCTTATTGAAGCCTTAGTTCCATATCTTGTTCTAAAAAACTTGTATTACCAATCAAAAGATATGTAGCCACCTATTTGGGTAGTGAAATCTCTTGAGAGACAAATGACAAAGTCTAGTTTAAACTTAGCAACTAATATATTCTAAACTATAGTACAACTTGGGCATGCATGTAGGGCCATTTCCACATTCCTAAGGATCTCTATAGTCTTGAAAGTGCTACCATCCGACTATAATACATATGTAACAATGCGTTCATATTCCATTTCTAAAGCATCAACAAAACACTTAGGTGTCACTGAATGACTAGCCCTTGAATCATTCATGCAATTGTGGACTAGCTTATCCCCTATAATCAGAGAATATAAAATAGAGGAAGTCTAAAATTTTTACTCATTTCTCCTTCCTTTGATGGTTGTACAATACTTGTGGCACTCTCCATGTTAGGTGGTTGATCCTTTGGTTCAATGCTCTCCAATACTTGCTGCAACAACCTCTTTTGCATGGGTATAGTAGCAATGGCATCCCACATTGAGATAATCACATTTTTATTCTTCATCTAATCTACCACATTGAATTATGCATTAGGTGTTCTAGTAGAAGCTTTGGGATTTGCATGTATAGGAGGTTGAGATGAAATAAGTTGGGGACTATTCACATCTCCTCTGTTACTATTTTGTCTTTGTTGTTGAGGAGCATTTTCTTGATCATTCATTGCTTGTACATGAGGAATTTCATTTGATGTTGAATCTTGATTAGGAGGAGGGGTAGCATCTTCAATAGCTCTTTTTTTGCTCCTATTATTATAAGCAATGGAATCCTAGCTTACATTACAATGCTCTTCTACTTGATGATCCATGAAGGAGCGATCACCTTGTCTTTGCATATGTGAGGCATCATTGGGTTGGCTTTCATTATATGACTATCCTGTTGTAGGCTCTTGAGTGGTGAAAGAAAAATATAATTCATCTTTTTAACACATACAACAGGTATAGGAGTAATTGTAGGAGGGGCACAAATCTTGATCTTGAGCCATGTTGTTTTGAAGGACTAGGGTCCTACTCTAATTTGCACTTGAAGTAGAATTATGACCATTTTGTCTATTCTGATCAAAAGAATTGTTACCATGATCCTAATTTGGATCCATAACATTTGAAGTAGTCTGGTATTGTATTTGAGGAGCCTTATTACCTTGAGCTTGCTACCTTTCCAAACTCACCACCTTATTACCTACTTTCTGCATCACTGAGAGACCATCTTCTAGCTTCTTCTCTTGACCTTGCAATCTCTTATCTATGTTTTATAGCATAGACTACATAATATTTTTAATCTCATCAATTCCATTTGAAGAGGTGGAAGCTTGAGGGGCTAGAGCAAGGGGGTTTGATGAGGAAGGTGTGGGAATAGGGGCTATTGTTGGTTGATGATTTGACATATCAGGGAAGAAGGACATTGGAGGCCTTGGAGCTAGCTTACCTCCTTGTATTAGGATAATTTATGCTTTTATTGCTATTTAATAAGAATCTAGAAACGTATCTCCTCCCATAGTTTGTATTGTAGTGGCAATATCACTATTAAAGGCTCTAAAATAATGTAAGAATGCATTACCAGGGGTAGGCTTCACTGTAGTAAGTGACTGTTGGTGTAAATATGTATTTACTATTTACACTTTACTTAATTTTACTTAAGTTAATACATTATTTTATTATTTATTCGGTGAGACACTTAGAAGTTTACATACTTTTATGAGTTTTCATATTAACAACACAGAAGTAAACAACTCTAATTCAACACATAGTGTCTACAACACTGGAGTTTGCATAATTAACTGAGTTGTCATGTAGACAACACAATTATTTACACTCCTATTTTAGCACATGGTGTCTACAACATAATTTTGTGAGCTACAACTTTGTAGGCTTATCCTTTCATCATCACACTTAATCTTGTGGTTAATGGAGGATAACCTACACCTGATGGACATGTGTTTGGTTGTATGATTTATCATGTTGCTGATTCCTATGCATTCTAGAAGCATTCTAGAGGCCTTTATATAGAGGCACTCCTAGTGTACTTTCACATTGAATTGAATAGCAATAAATCAATTGTGGATATTGTTATTTTGATCATAACTTGTTGGTTTACTATTGTGCTTGTGTTTGAGTTCTTTGATCTTGGGTGAATTTTTCCCTAAGGAAAATTCTTACATGGTATCAGAGCTTGGAGAATTTCTCTTCACATAACCATTCGAGACCATTTCAACACCTCGACTTATACCCAATTTATCATAGTCATTAGGAGTGTTTAGAGCCAAAAAAAACCTCACCATTGCATGCAAAATGTCAATTCAATGAAAGTTGACTATAAATTTGCCCACCCTAGGCCAAAGTCAATTTTGAGGCAAATTTTTTTTGCAAACTGACACCCGAAGGTCCAATTTGCAAGTATAATATGATTAGTTTAGAACTATACATTTAATTTTCAGATTTACATTTTTTTCATCTACATCTCTAGAAAAAAAATTGCATTATTTTTTCCAAAAAAATTGGCCAATAGGCTTGTAGGAGAGATTTTTTGCAGGTGAAGATTGAAGCTTGCTAGTGCAAATTAGATATTTGCATCACATTGAAAAGGTCAAAAAACCCCCAAATCAAATTTTGTTTCATTCAAATCAGATATTTGAGACAAAATCAAGAGCCATTTGATTTTGGAGGCATGACAATGATGATTTAGGAAAAATAATTACAGCAGTGATTTTCAAACAACGATATCTCCATCATATAGACTCCTTTTTCTGAGCAATTTTTTTTGTTTTAGGGTAGAATTTCATGATCGGCACATTGGTGCAGGTGGTTTGAGATCTCTATTCTTGAATTTTTTTGCAACTCAAAAATCCTAATTTTTGGCACTGTGATGTCCCCTTCTAGCTAGAGACATGACTTTAGCTGGTGATTAGCCTATCAGAGACCCTCGTAGGCTAATAAGATTGGATAGAGGGTCACCTTGGTGTGGAGATCCTCCAAGGACCAGAGTAGAGTACTCTTCTGGGTTGCCAGAGTTTTTTTATGATGAGTTTTCCTTTGAGTTTGGCTTGGTCAGGCTATTTTTAGCAGTTTCAGAGTTATAAAGATAGACCCCTGCTATTTTTAGAAAAGGGGTATGGTCATATGCAGTTCTATCATGTTAGCTCCCAGTCCAAACGACATTAAAAAATGTTGAGTAATAATGGAGATATTAATGTTTATTTAGTTAAAATAAACATTATTGGTTTTGAGCCTATATTGTTAAGTTATAATATATAACTTAAGTGAGGGTCATGATATCATAAAAGGGGCCATCATTTCAATTAATTGTGGGTCCAAGCTTATGGAAAAATTAAAAGGGGTTTTCTAAGTTTTAATGTAATAACATTTTTTATGTTATTATTATATCTTTTATTCCACATTGAGCGTGGAGACTCATTCTGGAGTTGAGGAGTCCTTATAAACAAACCTTGTCTTCCTTCAAGAGTAGGTTATGAGAATTTCTTAAAAACTTTGCCTTGTGAAATTTCTTGAAGTTGTGGCAACAAGGGTTTCTACAAGTTTAAGAAGAATTCAGACTGTGGAGAATGTAGTATCTTCAGAGTTGATGCAATTTGAGGGTGTGAAATATCACTTGAATTTTGCCTGTGAGTTGACTTCATTCTGGAGTCAATATTGTGTTTAGTAGGAAAGAATTTGGATGAATTTGTTACAGGTTGGAAGGGGTTATAACAGTAGCTACAGTGCTGTGAACAGTACAGCGCTACAATGAATCAGAGATTTAATATTGCAGTTTTTGATAGGCGCTGCCCAAGGAGGAAGCAACCAGCAGCGTGGTTGCGTATCGGAGACAAAAATCAAGTTTTTTTCAACTATTAATGATGATGTTTTTAATGTATGCCTCCAGCAATAAGTACTGTACAAACATTAGGAGCCATCTGAATAAATGAATTTGATCAGATTTGAGTTATTATTTGAGGTAGATTAGTTTTCAATATTTGTATTTTCTTTTCATCAACTCAAAACCCCAAAAATAGCTTAAAACATTCAAAAACAAACCAAAAACAATTATTACACCCAGGGAAACAAACAGTGATCAGCGTAGAGCCTATTTGGGGTTCTTACATTGGTATCAGAGCCTAGTTCCTGCCATCCTGAGGGTTTGGGGAGTCATATGCAGCCACCGGAAATTGGACCACACAGTTACTATACTGGTAGGAGAGCTCTGATTGAAAGAGAACAGTTACAGGAAATAGGAAATATGGAAGAGAGGCATGATGGTAGTCCACCTAGAAACAGGAGGAATAATGATGATCAGGATACTAGAGAATTCTACCGTGCTATGGTTACAGGGCAGCAACAGATGGCACAGGCATTACAGGCACTCACTACTATGGTAGAAAGGATGAACCCACCTGTTAGACAAAATGGGGAGCTAGGAGAACAGGGAGATAACAAGAGTGCTACAGGTAATCAGAGACCACAACGGACCCATTCTAGAATAGCTGATAGGCCTACACGCCCTACATTTGTTCCGAAGGAGCCAGAAGAAGCTCAGGTAGAGGAGACGACAGGAGACCCCATATTCGCAGATGCACTCATGGCTGCAAATGATGAATGGGAATTATTAGCTCCGCAAGTTCGAGAGAGGATGACCTTTGAACACTTTTTAAATCAGAGGAGAGAGCATTATAGGTCACTCAGACAAGATAGGAGGCCTAGAGGTCAAAATAGTGAGCTGAAGAGGGCTACAGGCAAGCTTACTATGCCTACATTTGATGGGAGTGGTAAAATGACAGCTCAAGCTTGGATTCATAAGCTTGACACATTTTTGGCACTGAGGCCAATGACAGAGATTGAAGCTATCAAATATGCCACCTTGCATTTGGAGGGAATAGCACATGATTGGTGGTACCATGGTATGGTAACACTTCAGCATAACCAAGTGACAGAATACTAGGACTTCGTGGATAGGTTGGTTGAAAGATTTGACAAAAAAGATCCAGAGATTTACTTTCAGGACTTAGCACAGCTGAAACAAATAGGCAACTTGGAGTATTTCATTGGTGAATTTCAGCGGTTGGCGGTCATGGTGCCAAACATTTCAGAGCATAGATTGATAGTTTTTTTCATTGAGGGCCTATCCAAACCATTGAGAGGTTGGATAAAGGCATTTGATCCTATTTCTTTACAGGAAGCAATGAAAAAGGCAAGAAGTATGGAACATGCAATCCCAACAAACAAATTTTAGTCCAAAGGAGCATCTTCTAGTAAGGATAACAAACCATTTTATAAAAAACCAGAGAGGACTGATTTTAAAAATGATTCTAAAGATAAAACTCCAGCACCTTTTGACAGGGAAACATTAAACGATTTGAGGAAGAAAAAATTATGTTTCTACTGTAAGGGACCCTATGATGCAAACCATGATTGTCCTCTTAGGCCAAAGGGAAAAGCTAACAGAGTTATGTGGGCATACTATGAGGAATCAGAATCAGATAATTTAGATCAGGAGTTTGATATAGAGGAAATAGATGGTGAAAAAGAGGAAGACAAGGTTGAAAACTTCTCTAAAATGGAGTCCAAGGATGGGGAAGGAGATGGGCAACTTAGGGAAGCTCGTCTCACTAGTATTAAGCAAGAAGGGTCATTCCAGATGAGAGGAGTACTTGCTGGACAGCGAGTCATAACCTTGGTTGATACAGGTGCCACTCATAATTTCATTGATGCTAGGATGGTGGAGAAGCGTGGCATAAAAACAGAGGAGTTTGGGGGAATTAGAGTGAGGGTAGCGGATGGCTATGTCCTCAAATGTGATCGTAGGATCACTGGACTCCCATTGAAAGTTAATAATTATGACTTTAAGGAGGATTTTTATGTTGTACCTATGGGAGATACAGATATAGTTCTTGGGATGAGTTGGTTGCACGATATTGGTGAGTTCACTCTTAACCTCAAGGAGATGGAGATGAGGTTTAAAGTGAATGGGAAGACACATATTCTTAAAGCAATCAGGGACAGTGATCTCAGGATGGTCTCTTTTCGTAGAATGGCTAGATTGATTCAACATGATCAGGTAGAGTGGGCAGCAGAGTGCATGTTGATGCCATCACAGGAGGGACAGCATAAGATTGAATATCCTCCTGATATTCAGGAGCTTAGAGTTAAACACTCTAAGGTGTTCAGTTACATTCCACCAGGTAGACCACCAGACAGAGGTATTGAGCACATCATTGAGTTAGAGGAGGGGGCTAAGCCCATCATGATTACACCCTACAGGCATCCAAAGAGGTTGAAGGATGAAATTGAGAAAACCATAAAGGAGTTACTTGCTATGGGCCACATTAGACCAAGTAAGTCTCCTTTTGCTTCTTCAGTGGTGTTAGTAAAGAAGAAGGATGGGACATTGAGGATGTGCATTGATTACAGAGTGCTTAATAGGAAGACAATTAAAAATAGATACCCCATTCCTAGGATCAATGAGTTGATAGATGAGCTTCATGGAGCTTGCTTCTTCTCAAAGATAGATTTGAGATCAGGTTATCACCAGATCAGAGTTAGAGAGTAGGATATTGAGAAGACAACCTTTAGATGTCATTATGGCCATTTTGAGTTTGTAGTTATGCCATTTGGGCTAACTAATGCACCTGCTACTTTTCAGGCAACAATGAATAGGGTTTTCCATCCTCAGTTGAGGAGATTTGTACTTGTCTTCTTCGATGATATCTTGGTATATAGTAGATCTTGGGAGGAGCACTTGGTTCACCTGGACACGGTGCTGGGTATATTGGACAGAGAATCCTTGTATGCAAAGGAGTCGAAGTGTGATTTGGGCATGACAGAGTTGTTGTACTTGGGTCACATCATCAGTGCAAAAGGCGTGTGCATGGATCCTGAAAAGATTCGTGCCATTGTGGAGTGGCCTTCACCGGTGAACCTTACACAGTTGAGGGGCTTTCTAGGACTATGTGGTTTCTACAGAAGGTTTGTGGATGGATATTCTAGGCATGTGGCACCCTTGACAGATTTGATGAGAAAGGGAGCTTTCTTGTGGACTCTTGAAGCACAAGAGTGTTTTGAGAAATTTAAGGGGTTGATGACTTCTTGTCTAGTATTAGCATTACCAGATTTCAGCAAACCTTTTGAGCTACATTGTGATGCTTCCGGAGAGGGCATTGGAGCGGTGCTTATGCAGGAGAAGCACCCTATTGCTTATGAGAGCAGGAAATTGAGAGGGCCAGAGCGGAGCTTCAACATATATGATAAGGAGATGTTAGCCATTATGCATGCTTTGGCCAAATTCAGGCAATATTTGGTAGGTAGCAAATTTTGTATCAAAACCGACCATAATAGCCTAAGACACTTTTTGGGGCAGTGAGATCTCAATGATAGGCAGCAAAAGTGGGTGAGCAAGTTACAGTCCTATGACTTTGACATTACATATTTTAAGGGGACACAGAATGTAGTTGCTGATGCCTTATCACGTAGGCCCCATTTGAGCTTACTGACAGACATAACAGAGGATTGGAGACACTTGATCCTTGCAGAGTATGCAAAGGACACTTGGGCAGCTGGATTCATAGATGGGACTATTCAGGACAACAGATACACCCTTGTGAATGAGCTCATCATTTACAAAGGACGAATATTTTTGGTCCCAGGATCAGTAGTGAGGAGGGTGGTTTTGAAATCTTTTCATGATTCACCTATGGCAGGACATCCTAGTTTCTACAAGACATACCGACAGATTAGAGAGCGATTCACATGGAAAGGGCTCAAAGTAGAGGTACTTCAATATGTTAGGGAGTGTCCCACTTGCCAGTAGAATAAGCAAGAACACTCCTATCCATCCGGTTTACTTCAGCCACTTCTGATTCCTGATAGGAAGTGGGAGTGTTTGTCTATGGACTTCATCACAGGACTGCCTAGAGCCCAAGGCAGAGACTTCATATATGTGGTTGTGGATCGCCTTACGAAGTTTGCACACTTCTTTTCGATCACTGCTACATACACTACTACACAGGTGGCAGAGTTGTTCTTCAAAGAGATATTCAGATTACATGGCTTACCTCGGAGCATTGTAAGTGACAGAGATAGTAGGTTTATGAGTCACTTTTGGCAGGAGCTATTCAGGTTGTGTGCGACAGAGCTCACTCTGAGTACTAGCTACCACCCTCAGACAGATGGTCAAACAGAGATAGTAAACAAATGGGTGGAGGGATATCTCAGAAATTATATAGCAGGGCAACAGAGGGCATGGGTAAAGTGGATTTATCTTTGTGAGTACTGCTACAATACCACTTATCACATGTCTATTCAGATGTCACCCTTTATGGCCCTGTATGGGTATGAGGCACCCAATTTTATGGATCTGCTTTTGAGTGACAGTAGAGTGCCCAGTGCAGGTGATTTGTTACAGGAGAGTCAAGACCTTGTTAAGACTCTCAAGGATAATCTAACTAAGGCACAAAATCAGAAAAAGCAGTATGCAGATCAGAAGAGGACTGAGCGGACTTTTGAGGTTGGAGACATGGTGTATCTTATGTTGTAGCCTTACCATCAATCCACTCTCAAGAAGAGTGGTGCCGAGAAACTCAAGCCATAATACTATGGTCCATTTAGGATTATCAGGAAAGTGGGAGAGGTGGCTTATGAGTTAGACTTGCCGGCGGAGAGCAAGGTGCACAATGTTTTTCATGTGTCATGCCTCAAAAAGGCGCTAGGGCATCATATTGTGCCTTCTACAGTACTACCACCCCTGGATGATGAGGGAAAACTTGTTTTGATATCGGAGGCTATCATTGATTTTAGAGAGAGGAACTTGAGGAAATGTACCATCTGAGAATATTTGGTGAAGTGGAAGGATTTTTCGGTAGAGGATGCTACTTGGGAGAGCGAGGAGATTTTACAGCATCCAGAGTTGAGATTGCTTGAGGACAAGCAATTTCAAGGAGGGCGGACTGTGATGTCCCCTTCTAGCTAGAGACATGACTTTAGCTGGTGATTAGCCTATCAAAGACCCTCGTAGGCTAATAAGATTGGATAGAGGGTCACCTTGGTGTGGAGATCCTCCAAGGACCAGAGCAGAGTACTCTTCTGGGTTGCCAGAGTTTGTTTATGATGAGTTTTCCTTTGAGTTTGGCTTGGTCAGGCTATTTTTAGCAGTTTCGAAGTTATAAAGATAGACCCTTGCTATTTTTAGAAAAGGGGTATGGTCATATGCAGTTCTATCATGTTAGCTCCCAGTCCAAACGACATTCAAAAATGTTGAGTAATAATGGAGATATTAATGTTTATTTAGTTAAAATAAACATTATTGGTTTTGAGCCTATATTGTTAAGTTATAATATATAACTTAAGTGAGGGTCATGATATCATAAAAGGGGCCATCATTTCAATTAATTGTGGGTCCAAGCTTATGGAAAAATTAAAAGGGGTTTTCTAAGTTTTAATGTAATAACATTTTTTATGTTATTATTATATCTTTTATTCCACATTGAGTGTGGAGACTCATTCTGGAGTTGAGGAGTCCTTATCAAAAAACCTTGTCTTCCTTCAAGAGCAGGTTATGAGAATTGCTTAAAAACTTTTCCTTGTGAAATTTCTTGAAGTTGTGGCAACAAGGGTTTCTACAAGTTTAAGAAGAATTCAGACTGTGGAGAACGTAGTATCTTCAGAGTTGATGCAATTTGAGGGTGTGAAATATCACTTGAATTTTGCCTGTGAGTTGACTTCATTCTGGAGTCAATATTGTGTTTAGTAGGAAAGAATTTGGATGAATCTGTTACAGGTTGGAAGGGGTTATAACAACAGCTACAGTGCTGTGAACAGTACAACGCTACAGTGAATCAGAGATTTAATATTGCAGTTTTTGATAGGCACTGCCCAAGGAGGAAGCAACCAGCAGTGTGGTTGCGTATCGGAGACAAAAATCAGGTTTTTTTCAACTATTAATGATGATGTTTTTAATGTATGCCTCCAGCAATAAGTATTGTACAAACATTAGGAGCCATCTGAATAAATGAATTTGATCAGATTTGAGTTATTATTTGAGGTAGATTAGTTTTCAATATTTGTATTTTCTTTTCATCAACTCAAAACCCCAAAAATAGCTTAAAACATTCAAAAACAAACCAAAAACAATTATTACACCCAGGGAAACAAACAGTGATCAGTGTAGAGCCTATTTGGGGTTCTTACAGGCACTTCAAATGCTTACTAAGGGTTCATCTAGACACATAATTAGGTTCTATTTTTTTTGAAAGTGCATATTTTTTTGTTAACTTTCTAGATCTACAACCGGATTATAGGTTCTATGGATACAAATATTTCTTTAAAAAATAGGCCCTAAATTGGCTATTGTACACGCAATACCTATCACACACCAAATCACACATTAGGGGGGTTGATTGTTTATTTTTGCATTTTAGGGGGTACATTGATTAGTACATCATGGAAGAGGAGGATTTAATTATCTTGACACCAGAAAACTATCAAGAATGAAGTAAATTGGTTATTACATATCTTAGTTAGCACAATGCACTGCCATATGTGAGAGGACTTACCTATCATGAGGATACAAATGCCCTCATTTGTTGTACTCTCTATCTATTTATGGATATGAAGGTTATGGATTCACTTGATGCCATGAAGTCCACTAATCCAAATGATGTTTGGATCTATCTTTGGGAGCTGTATGGAGATCCACACATTCCTCCATTCCCAAAATATCTTTTACCTCCTATTGCAGCTACATCCTTTCCAAATGAGATCACACCTCTAGATGCTCCTATTGCTCCTATTGATCCTGTTCCAACCAAAAATGCTTCAAATTTTGTGTAGTAGGACACTTCATATCTTCCTTCTAGACATTTTAGAGCTATTCATGGAGTCTCACATTGAAGATGTGGGAGACATCATTGATGATGTTTGTCTTCTCTTTGTTGAGGCAAATACTTCATCCATTGCCACAATGATTGATCTAGTATCACAAAGTACACTTAGTCTTCCAGCTCCAACATTAGTGGATGACTTCTTGATAGATATTTTAGGTTTATTCATGGAGTGCCACATCACAAATTTGGGGGACATCTTTAATGATCTACATCTTATCTTTGATGAGGCAGATCCTTCTTCAGTTGTTGCGAGGGCTCACTTTGACCCTCATGTCCATTCCCTACATGATCATTCTTCATAGGTTAATATGAATGTGGATCCTTATGTACAACAGTTTTAGGAGGTCTCATTATCATTTGAGGAGACACATTGTTCTTTGGGACATGTTCTACATCAATCCTTGCTAGATCTACACTTCTTCTCTATAGTATTGGAAGGAGCGACCATCAGTATCGACACAGGGACCTTTGAGTAGGTTTTAGAGATGCCATTCATCATTGAGATTATTTCTACACATAGGGGAAGCATCTCATTTGTACCTCTGCCATTATTTCTTCCAAAGGGGAGGAACATCATTCAGCAACATTGGATCAACTTCTACATTGGAGCAACACTTACTGATCGACACACTACATTTAGGGGGGGACTACCTTGTCTCTTTCTTCTTCTCTTTTATGGGGGGGACATTTTCCTCTTAAGGGGTTTTGTCCTTCTCATACTTCACTATTGTATATACTTGATGTATGTTGTAATGGGTTCTTGATTACTCCATCCATCCATGCATCTTGTCTTTCATCTCTCTTTTTGGGGGAGGGTTTTTCCCATGAAGTTTTCCCTTTCTTTTCTTTATGAGAGATTTCATTTCATTATGTACATGGGTACCTGATATGGCCTAGTAGCTAGGACCCATTATGCATTTTCATCCTATTTTTTGTGAGCTTAAGTGCATTCCCTTAAGTTACACTAAAGTGGGGTGTTGGTGTAAATACATATTTACTATTTACACTTTACTTAAGTTTACTTAGGTTAATGCATTATTTTATTATTTATTTGGTGAGACACTTAGGAGTTCACATACTTTTATGAGTTGTCATATTAAAAACACATAAGTAAGAAACTCTAATTCAGCACATGGTGTCTACAACACTAGAGTTTGCATACTTAACTAAGTTGACATGTAGAAAACATAGTTATTCACACTCCTATTTTAGCACATGGTGTCTGTAGCATAATTTTGCATGCTACACCTTTGTAGGCTTATCCTCTCATCATTGCATTTACTCCTGTGCTTAATGGAGGATAAGCCACACTTGGTAGACATGTGCCTGGTTGTATGACTTATCATGTTGTTGATTCCTATGCATTCTAGAAGCATTCTAGAGGCCTTTATATAGAGGCACTCCTAGTGTACTTTCACATTGAATTGAATAGTAATAAATCAATTATGGATATTGTTATTCTAATCATAACTTATTGGTCTACTATTGTGCTTATGTTTGAGTTCCTTGATCTTGGGTGAATATTTCCCTAAGGAAAAATCTTATATGGTATTAGAGTTGTAACAAATTCTTATAGTGAAAAATGGTCACTTTTGTCGTCAAAATGTTTACATAGTCCTACTCCTAACCCATCCCAATCTGTTATAGAACCATGTGGTAGACCCTTGTACTATTGTAGAGACTTTCCTTTTAAAGATGAAGCTAGGAGTCTAACAACCACATCATCTTCTATAATACCATGGATATTGTAGATATATGCAACTTCTTGAATGTGTTATAAGGGAGAGATGGAAGTTTCACTAGTAAACTCAAGTATATCATGTGTTTGGGCTAACAAAAGAGGACTTCCACCATTAAAGGTGGAAAAAGCATGAGCTCTAGCCATATAAGCAAGTGACGTATTGATATGAGTAGAGGGTATTCCATGTTGAGATCTCACAACAAGAGGAGTGGATATTGATCTTGTAGGTCTATGCATTTCCTCTATAATCCTAACTGGTGATAAAGATACCCTATTATTTCTTCTTCTAGGATTTGAAAATGAAACCTCTTTGCACTAAAATTTACCTCTAGAAGATGCCCTTGTTTTAGCTTTGGGCATGAATCATTATAACTTGGTCTGAAACCCATATGAAGGGTGTAGAGTCACTAAGTGCTTTGTGGAATGAGCCTCTTGAAGGCCTAAAATGCTAAGAGTAGCACTATTTTCTTAGCATGAATGAGTTTCTTCTTCTTTGACACTAGTAGACTCAAAATCTTCTTGTTATAGTTGTCCCACCAGGCATGCCAAAACTTGTTGTTACAAAAGTTTGCACCCTTGTCCAAAATTTTGACCTACGAAAAACCTTGTGAAACATGGTAACAACCTCCTAGCTATGCAACTTAAACTATGAGGTTGAGTCTCTAGAGAAGGTCAACTTTCTTTTCTATTAGGATGCACCTAACTACACTTGGAGAGGAAAAGGGAGAAGGAATGCATGAAAGAAAATATACCTATTTTATCCTAAGGGGTGATGCACCAAAATAGAGTGTTCAAACCAATCTCTACCCATACATGCACACTTGAACTATTATGACATCAAAGACATACAAATACAAGCTTGTTTAAATCCAACAATCACATGCAGATCAGACAACCAAAATGAATAACATAAGGAAGAAGAGAGTTCACTTTTATATCTTTCATAGGTCAAAAGATATATAGTCATGCAAATTGCAAATAGCCACAAATATTAAAGAAAGGAAAATAGGTCTTGCATAGTCATCAATGGTTGAAGGCGATAAGGAAGAATATCATTAGGTCCAAAGGAAAAGGGGATTTAGAGTTAACTTGTAGAGAAATATCAAAGAAAATAGAGAAGAGTCAACCTTAACAAAATTTACAAAATCTGCCTTTATAGCTTAAGCATAACTGAGATGTTTTCTTCCCTAAACCAAAATCAACCACTACACTTAGCAATTATTACAAATTTAGAAGAAATGTGATCATGGAACAATCCTAGATGCAACATAATCAATAAAACCCTAGTTGGAAGGACCTTGGAAATGACAAAAATGATGCCATTCAATGCAAAAAACCCCAAAATGGGTAATCAAATAGTAGGATAAGTGTCCTTCATGTCATTTTTGGCCTTGCATTCCTTTGGAAGTGGTTGGGATTGATCAAGAAGATTAGATCACACAAGAAAATCCAATTCCCTTTATTTCTAGCTCATGAATCAATAAAGTCAATAGGTCAACTTAGTCCTGCAACTAGAAACCACCACATGGACCAACCATGTTACTTATTTTTTCCACCTCATGGAGTCTTCATGTGTTTTGACCACATCATTTAACTAACTACACCACCTCTGAACTTAACCATGGTAGTTACAAAAAATGTTAACTTAACTGTGATGTTAACTCCCAATTGCACCTGCCTTTCCTTTTAAACTGGGCCCATCAGGACATGTGGTAGAAGGTCACTTTGCCCCATTCCTTAAATACCTTGCAACTTCATAAAGTGAGAAAGCATCGACTGTTAATCATCACAAGATAATGACAAAAACATAAACTAGTCCACCAACCGCATAGTCAACACCCTTGACCAATAAAAACCCACCAACTTGCTAGGTTGCTTTGATATATCCACGCTAGTTTGACAAGTTATTTTGTGGCCCACAAGGGGAAATGATGTCATGAAATCCACATGTCAATTAGGTGCTTCCTTACATTCTTTAAAAACCTTACATCTTGATAAAGTGGGAAAGTGCCTGCCATTGATCCTGGGAGATTTGATGGTGGGAAAACATGCAACCAACTTCACTCACCATGTCAAGACCTAAGCCAATGAAGTGCCTACCATATGCCAACTTAGTCTAACTCATCACCTTGTCACATTGTGGCCCACATGATGGAAATGGGCCCATAATTATTGCATGGCAAAAAGTCCCTTTCCTGCATCATATAATATAGATAAAAATTCTTAGAATGCGGGGAAGTGTGAGTCATTGATCTGGAAAGATTTTATAGTGGATAAAATACAGGCCCATAAGAAATAAAAAGTACAACCAAACAATATAACATAAGGTTTTAATGTAAAGTATTTTCATGGCCCATTTTTTTTCAAAATTTCAAATATGCAAATGTTACTACATTTGAATTCAAATATGGCAATTTTGGTGGGAATGCAAAAATGACCAACAGGGGGGGAAACAGTTACTCAAGGATACATGTGTTCTTATTGTTGAGTATGTATATGGGAAACATGATACTGAGAGGGGGGGGGGGGGGGGTGAATCAAGATCTTAAAATTTTAGCTTCAAAACCAATAATATAAATTCACACCTAATTCATCTAATAGATGTACCATTAAAAAGGATATGTTATAACATAAATGAAATGCATCACACCCACAAATAGTTCAACACATAACATAATGATTTGGTAACCCAAAAACACTTCAAGATGAAGGTAAAACTAGGGTTTGGGATGAAACCCACATATCTTCATTGTTGAAACAATAAAGTTAACCTAGTAGGGTTACAATGTTTGATCATAAAATATGAACTACCTTGTGAGGGGTTTGCCCTATTAAAAGCTTAAGAGACTATTAGGTCTCACATTGATAAAGGATTTTACATTCACAATAAAGAAAGAACTATGTTAGGAGATTTACATGGGCCTATTAGGACCACTTTGTTAAGAGATTTACCCTGTCTAAATTAATAATAAATAATTTAGTACCCAACCCTAGGTATAATCTACAAGCTTGTATTGGGTCTCCTCCTTGCTATATCATTGATCTGATTCTCCTAAACTGATAGCTCTATTCAGTGCTTGATTGCTTTTATTTCTCTATGTCTTCTCTTCTATCAAACTTTACCTTCTTCATAGACTCACAATCTCTCTCTTCTTCTACTCTATATGATTCTAGGGTTAGAATCCTCCTTAAATAGATGTTCTATGAAGGTTCAGATTTTGATTGATGGTTTACACTACACCATCCTTTTTCATTTGCATCTCTTTTTCTGATTGGTTGAATCACTCACCTAGGGATCATTACCTTATGTAATGATGTGTAATCAACATCTTAGCTAGCTCTTAAACTATCAAATATAGTAGAAAGGTTGGACAAAATGGTATACATATGAGTTTGTACTATTACAAACTCTCATATCAAAATTGAACTACTTGACACTTGAATGTTCTAATGATCAATCATGCACAAACCTTCATGTTGTTACTGAGATTTTATATAACTATTTGATAAGCTCTTGATAACTTATTAGGATGCCCAATCTTCCTTTAATTGATTGGTCTTCATTATATCTCTTAGCTCATAAATCTTTTCGGTCTCTAGTGAATGCTTGACAATCAATGTTCTTCTTGGTATAACTATTGTATGCTCAACCTTTACTAGATAACTCGGTTGCAGTGATGACCTTGTAACATTTCCTAGTAAATGACTAAGTATTTAAACACTAATTGAAAACATAGGCTTAGAGATCAACAATCACTAATTGACAACATAGGCTTAGAGATCAACAATCTCCCCTTTTGAAATTAGTGGCGAAAATAATTTGTCATGAAATCATTTCATTTTAAAAATGCATTTCTCCCCTTGAGACCAAAATTTGATTTTGATTTTTCTCATATCTCCTCCTTTATTTCTTATCTCCCCCTTTATCATTGTTTCAATCTCCTTTCTTATCCTTATCCCCCTTGTTTTTGTCACTAATGGAACTTGGGGCTATTGGGGTGAGTTGAAACTTCTCAAAGAATAGTTGATGACTTGCCACAATATTGGCATAGCCAATATTCCATCTTTCTTGTACCTGTTCCAAAATCAAAAATTGAATTTTTAGCTCGGTAGCTAAATCAATGAATCCTATAATATTGAAAAAATGTTTCTCTTTCTTCAAAATATCTCTAGCAATAGAGATTAGCTTCTGAATTATCTATATATGTGGTAATAAGTGAAGTCAAATCAATGCCAACTTGTGCCTTATCTTTGTGTCTTTAGCTGTCATCTTAGCTAACCTCTTTTGATTGAATGCTAGTTCATAATAAGAGGATGAGCTTGAACTTGCATTCTTGCCCAATGTAATAAAATTAGCTCTTATATCCACATACAATAGCTCTAATGAGCGTGTAGTATCTACTGTAAAGAAATCTACATCATACAATTTTAAATGTGAAGAATTAATGGTCTTCAAAATTTTTTCCAACTATGTAATAGATGTAGAGAGCCCAACTTGTCTCTGTACAAGTTCTTATGAAAATTTCTATAAAACTTTATGCTCCATTCTTCTCTCAAACCATTGTAACAACTTCTCATTTACCTCTATGTCATCAGTTTGAATTATGTCAACTACATAGAGTGATCCAAAATTGTATGTTGATTGTTCATATCTATGATTCCAAATGCATCAGTAAAAATATCTTTCACAGTATGAATGACCTATCTTCTCTTCTACTCCTTTCTTAGTTGTTCTTTTTTTGTCTTATGACTCAACAAGATTTTCAATTCTTGCATTTTCCCTAGTGTAATATTATTCAAATCATATGCAGGTAATGTAATTACCTCATTAAGTTTCACTAACTCATCATCTTCCTCTTCTGCATGAGTTACATTTGGAGATCTTAAGGGTGTATCACTGGGCATTGATAGTTGTAATTGCTTCCATTTTTACTTGATCTCTCCTTTGGCTACTGCATTAGTGTGGATATCACCTATTGTATAGGTGTCACTTGTGTAGATTCTACAACCTTTGCCCTCAACAATTAAATAAGAGCTTGAGTAGGCTCTTTCTCTTTCTATGTTACTTCAACTTCTATAGACTTATTGCACGAATCTTTATCAAAATTTTCTACCTTTTGAAAAAATTGCATATAAGTTGGTGGTGTATATACAATTAATTCCTTACCAAGTTTCTCAACACTTGCATCCTCTATAATTGATGTGAAATTAACATCATCAGACTTCTTAACTTCAAGCTTTGGATATTCAACTATTTGTAGAAAAATTGGGTTAGTATAGAGTTTTCTTGAGTCTTTCTTTAAAGTTTGAATCTCTTCTATAGTTAATATGTTTGGATTTGGTGGAGAGGTGTCAGTGTCATCTTTAATTTTACAAAGTCTTTTTGTTCATACTCATTGATAATTTGCCATATCTCCTTTGTTAGCTTGTCCATTTCCTGTTTGTATTCATCTTCAAACTCAATAGCATCTTAGCCTTCCCTCACCTCCATAGATGGAGTAAGAATTCCAAATGCTTCTTTCCATTTTCTAATGCTTTCTTTCTCAACTTCATGAGCTTTATTTTTTAAAACTTTGTATGCCCTATCCCTCGATATAAACTTCTTTACAAAATATTTTAGGGCTATAGGCATGTGTGTCTTCCCTAAATCAGGCATAACTTGTGCCAATGCTGTTTCTCTTATCTGTTTTTTAGTAAAAAATTCCCATTTCCACTTGGTATCTTTTGTACAATTCAATTTAGAAATCTAGTTCCCAATTCTAGGGTGTGCACCTGAACTTGATCATCATGTCAATCATTATGCATTCAAGCTTAACTTGATCATCATTATTCAAAGAATCATATTGAATATATTTGAAACCCATTATGCTTTCTAATTCTACCAATTTTGCACATACTTGATCTAGAGTCCTTGGAGGGAGTTTTTTCACTAATTGAAGTTTGGTAGTCTCATCAAACTCAGTCTTTTCTTCATATTCCTCCTCCTCTTGTGCAACAATCAAATTTTTCCTTGGCTTAGCTTAGACTTCAACTAGTTTCCTCCTCTTTGATGGACTTCCTATAAGTAGCTTGGTAGGTGGTTGTACTGACCTCTTTCTGGTGATGAAAACCTTGCCCTTTGACCTTTGAGGTGTCACCATTTCTTGTATATCCTTCTTCAGGTCTTCTTGTACCTTGGGTTCAATTATAACAACCTTCTTTTGTTTAGCTTGACAACTATAATCTCTTCTCCCTTGCTTGTCTTGGCCTTTGAGGGTTGTCCAGACCCTTCACCTTGTTCTTTCTTACTAGCCTTGGCAACTTTTATCTTCCTTTTTTTACCTACCTTTGGTGTGCTAATTTTAGCAGCCAACTCGGCAATAACAGTCTTGTATATGCTAAACTACTTGACACTAGCATCAAATTCTTCTGCTAAGAGTGTAGTAACTGCTACCTTTACATCATCCACATTTACCTCACAAGGAATTGGCCTTAGCCATGCTACCATTGGTAATACTACCTATGTATACAAAAAATTTGTGTCTATAGTAAACATATTTCATCATAATATTTATCTACAACTGACTTTAGAATTCTCATTCTATTCTTTATTTAAACTTTGAATTCTTCAAAGTAGTTATCCACTACTACCTCAAAATTCTCTCCCAATTTGTTTATTAGCTCATTCAGTTGTTAGATATAAGTATTATTCCTACCCCATCCAATTGTTCCAATGGTAGGAAAATAAATCTTTCCATAGAAAAATATACCAACTAATAGGGACCCAAACTTACAAGAGGTGTTCTTTGCTTTTCTCATTGCTTTTAGGTTCTATGTAAGTTTTTGTAGTTGTAGCTTGGCAAGATCATATAAATGATCCTTCTTCACAATTTTGCACCCCAAATCAACTACGACACAGGGCACACTATTAAATCTGCTCAATTGATAGGACTCATGTGAAATTATATGAACAAAAAATTCAATTAACAGTTCCTCGATGCCATCAATTGACATATGCTGACCATTACACTTCACCTTGGTCAAATTTTCAACCTCATTCTTGTTAGAAAGGATAGGGTTTTTGTTGCACCAAAAGACCAACCTGTTAATACCCGATACAACCAATAGTCTTATAGAACCATAGGAGGCAGTTAAGCCATGTCACAAATCCTATGAGCAATGCTGGCCCACTACCAACAATCCTCCTCCCAGCATCACTCATCATGGCCAGTAGGATTTGAACCTATGACCAAGCTCTAATACCAATTGTTAGAAAAGATAGGGTTTCTGTTGTAACTAAAAAGATTGACCTGTTAATGCTTGATACAACCAATAATCTTATAGAACCACAAGAGGCAATTAAGCCATGTCATTAACTATGTGAGGTACACTGGCCCACTACCAACAATTCTCTATTGTGCCCTTTATGCTCTTGGGTTGATCCATAGTAGGGTACCTTGTTACCCTATGAATGATTGTTTGTTAATTTTGATCAGCCCACCTTCCAACCAAATTTTTATATGATAAAGTCAACTAAGCATGATCTTGATCCACTTGACCTTGAAAACTTTAGAAAATCCTAGGGCACGGGTAAGCCCTTTCTCTACAATGCTCTTGAATTCATCCTTTAGGTTTCCATCAAAACATAGCTTCTTATGAGATTCTCTTATTTCAAAATCTCTAATTTATCCAACTTTGCATTGATAGCATGATTTTAGGTCTTGTACAGTCAAGACTTTGGGTGAAATTGATGATAATGCTCCCATATCAATAATAATGTTATCAATGTTTACTGAATTTCTAAAGTTTGATTGGGGACTTTGATCATTCCTAATTATTTGTGCACTACTATCTTTCACCATTTCATTTCTAGATGCCATCTCTAACTAGGGATTTAAACAAAACTTTCACAAATATCTTCATTGAATATTTTAACTTGGCACTCAGAATGATACTTACTTCACTTAGCAAATTTGTTGATAATTTGCTGAGATTATTTTCTACATTTGCAACAATTGCTTTGTTTGCCTTTAAAATCTTCTCTTGAGCTCTTTGATCACTTTGTTGGTGCAAATGAATCACCAAAAAAGTTAAATTCTTTCAATCTTTCAATTTTAGGTTTGCAATTAATGTCTTTATACTTGGTTGGTGTATGACAACTAGCTTAGTCTACACTTTGGCTTGGTCAAGGTTACTCACTCGATCATAACTAATTCACTTAGTCAATATGTTATATTCCTCAATAACTCAATATATACTATAAGGTTAGGTCAATATAGACTATACCACTGGTGCTCAGTACTTTATGACTTTCAATTCTTAATACATCTTTATTTATGTAGATATAACTTTGCATCACTTTTGTGGTAGGAACTGATGTAAAATATAACATTGAGTATACATTTCCTACATACCTCCTTTTCGTTAGTGATATGTGTTGTGATCACCTAATCCATTAGATTGGGTGATCACAATTTCTTCTACTTTACTACTTACATATCTTAATATCTCTATCCATGTTTTATTTCCTTTAGGTTTTCCATTTACATTGCTTGGTGTTGGTGCTACTATTTTGGTTTTGTAGCTCATGCTAATGTGACCAACTTTGAGACAATTGAAACATACTATCTCTCCATTAAAAAATTTCTTGAAATTTCCTCTTATATGTATTTTGATGCAATTCTTTTGAATGTGTCCATATTTTGTACAATAGTGACAACTATACCATGTATTGTAATCACAATTATAGGAATTTCCTTTCTTTGTTGTATGAGTCTATTTTTTAGGTAACAAGTGTGACTTCTTCTTAAGTCTACACTCATAAGCTCTATGTACATACTTTTAACAATTGTAGCAATGACCTTGGAATTTAGTTCTTTTCTTGGTTGAGTCATTTTTCTTTTATCTCCATTCATGTCCTTGATGTCATGCTTTCTTGCAATTAAAACAATTACCACTTGGCTCAGGTTTACAGATTTCTTACCATTTTTGCTTCTGCAAATGTTGGTTGTAAGACCAATCTTCTCACAATAATGACATGTAGATTTCCTTTTAATTTTTCATTCCTTTGTTCTCCACTCTTGGATGATTCTCCTTCTTTAGTAGATGAAGATTGTTTTTTGTATTCAAGTCTAGAGGCATCCTTTGTTCTAGGTGACTTCATCATGTCTTCAAAGTGCTTGATTACTATTGAGTTATCATTTTTTATGATGCTTTAACAATAGGAATCCTTCTAAACTCCTCTCTTGAAAAGGTAATCTGGGATCAACTCGAAGGTTCTAGGTGATCTTGTGACCTACTAGAATCTGCTCAGTTGAAGAAAAATGTATCTATCCACAAAGAGGCCTTTGCTAGTTTGAACCAATTTCACATAAGATGATCAATTTTATTGCTATTTCAAAATGAACAACAAAAAGAAAAGATATATTTTTGGTATTTTCTATGTTTAAAATGAATGCTATCTAGCAATGCAACTATATGAATTTTTAATTTAACCAAGGGTTAGAAAAGAAAATTAAAAAAAGAAGGTAACAAGAGATGAAAATAAATAGCATAAAAGGGAAATTCCTAATGGACACAAACCATGATAACAACACATCTGCAAGTTAAATCATTGAAAAGATCAGGTAGGAAACAATTAAAATCCGAGCATCACTTTCTCAAATCCATTGATGCAATCATCAATGGAAACTTAGTAAACCAAAAGATGTTTCACTTCTTATCAAATCACAAGGCCATGGAAATGTTGATCTTAGATTGGTTTTGACAAGTGAGTGTCAACACACCTAAGCCATTTACTTAGTTCATGCAAAACTAGTAATACATGCTGAGCACAACACGCAAACATTAGACCATGTTGAGTTGCAATATGTGCCGAGTCACTCAGGTGCTGAGAAAATAGACCATGCCAAGTGATTCAAGTGCTGAGTAAATAGTAGATGCCAAGTAATGTAGGTGCCAAGTTAGAAGAAAAAATACAATGCATGCTAAGCATCAGTAACTTCATATGCTAAGTGACATAGTTTTGACATATTTGTTTATAATGTCACAAAAAACTTTGTAAACCATTTCTAAGTTGACTTAAAGATAGATTACAATCTTTTGGAGATAAGGGTGAATCTATATGTGGATTCCCTATGCAATTTCATGCAGTGAATAAAAAAATAGGAAGGTTTAAGTGACAATATGGATGAATCTTAGCCATAGATTCATACCTAACCCTAAGCCACTAGAGTCTTCTTAAGGAGGATGAAGCCCTAAAATTTTAAATGGTGTAACAAGAGGTGAATGATCGAATTGGAGAAGTGAACAAGATAGTTTGTAGAGCATTTAAGGTGACTTAGAAGTGAAAGTAAATTGCAGAATCAATTAGTGAAGAACAAAGGATAGAGAAGGATACAACATTGATACATTAGATTGTGAAGGATCAAATTAGACATTATATAGATTTGATATGTTATCAGGAAAGCAATTGCCAATTGTAGGATCTATGCTTAGACATTTTGATAGGTGATTTCAGTCAAATTTCTTAATAGAGTAGTCCTAATAGGCTGTATTAAATCCTTTAATAGGGTGTTTTCTTAATTGTAAGTTGAATTCCTCTAACCAAACACACTTCTAATAGGGTGTTGAAATCCTCTAACAAGGTGGGATTTAACAGTCTTTCTAAGCTTTTAATAGGGTAGGCCTTTCACAGGGCAAACCACGATTCATGGTGAAACTACTATAACCTTAATTGGATACACTTTATTTCTGTAGTAGTAAATATTTTTGGGTGTCATCCCCACCCAGTTTTACCTTCTCAGTTGGAGGGTTTATGGGTAATAATATCTAGTGTTATGTGTGTGTTTGATTACATATTTACATGATTGATGCATATGCTTTACTTGTTATTTTACTATATTAATGCATGTGATGTATGAATGATGAAATTTTTATGGGATCAAGTTTATACTCCTGATTTACCCCCTTTATCTTTCCACTTGTAATTCCAACAATTTTTATCAGGGCCAAGTTCTCTCAAAGAGAAGATTTGAAGCTTAGAGGAAAGATCTTGAAATGGAAGTCTACAAGCTAGGAAAGACTATTAAGAACTAGGAGATTGAAATACATCTCATACAACATCAATTGAATGAGGCAAGAGAAGAACTAAAGAAATCCTTGAAGAGAAGGAAATAGATTGCTATT
This sequence comes from Cupressus sempervirens, assembly GCA_028749045.1. Lineage (NCBI taxonomy): Eukaryota > Viridiplantae > Streptophyta > Pinopsida > Cupressales > Cupressaceae > Cupressus > Cupressus sempervirens. The sequence continues at coordinate 262,987,757 of CM053793.1, forward strand.
ACAGAGAATGACACACTATACAAACAGATAGACACCACCAAGCTATTTGCAAACAGTAACACCAATGAATTTGATGTAGATGTTGCATATCTAATGGAAAAGAACAAAATTCAAGCTAAGAAAATTAGAAATCTCAAGCTAGAGCAAGAATCACAATCTATACTACTATGTAAGGTGATCAAACCAAAGAAGAAAGTCATGGAAGAAAAAGCCATGATTGAACAAGACAAAAGAATTCTAGCAAATAGATTGGAAGAGAAGTCAATAGAGTTAACCAAGGTCTCCAACATACAATAGGATACTCTAAGTCAAATGATGAATTCCAACTATGAATTAAATGTCAAGGACATTGAGATAACTACATTGAAGTTGCAAAATGAATAATTGCATAATGACCCAAAAAGAGAAAAGGAATTTGTTGAAAGTCTCAACAAGCCAAATGAAGCCATCAAATACTTTGAGCAATTATTTAGATCCCCTAGATCCAACAAAGATACATTAGGATTGGGCTACACAAGCACTAAAGAAGGAGAATAATCCAAAGTCACTAAAGAGAGGAACATCAAAGGTGAGAACTCCAAACCCACTTGTCATTTTTGTGGTAAGTAAGGACATACTGCTAATGTGTGTAGGAGCAAGTTCACAAACCAAGTTGTCAAGCGTAAGAAAATGACTCACTGTCATTATTGCAACAAGCAAGGTCATCAGGAAGATGAATGCAAAACTAGGACCATGCATAGACTAATATTTGAAGGATATTGCTACAACTGTTAGAAGTATGGATATAGATCCTTTGGATGCAGATCCAAATCCATGTGGTCATCAAAAAATTCAACAAAGGTAAGAAGCTATGGAAACTTTTATAATTAGAATTATAAGATGACATAGTTGTCATTATTATCAAGAGTATGAACATATTCCTGAGAATCGCATTAGGACATACTTTAGTGGTAACTACAAAAGATGTTTAAGTCAAAATACATGTTTTAGTTGTTTGAAGACTGGTTGCATTAGTAAACATTGTTCAACTAGGTCAAAAGCACCAAGTTATTAATTTGATAAAGGAAAAGGAAAGGTAGATGTTAAATGCATTAGAGATGAGATGGACAAGACATGGAAAAATAAAGATGATTGTAGCACATCAAAAGGAGAAGGGATCACTTCACCCAATGGGTTAGGTGATCACACCTCATCAAACTAGACAATCAAGAGGTATGTGGGATTGATACTCAAGTGTAATATCATACATCAATTCCAAAGGAGATAGTATTGAAAAGACTACATTAGCATGAATAAAGATGCAAGATGTTATTGTAAACACAAGTTAAATCTTTGGATTTTCCATGATGTTTCCATGAATGAAAAATTTCACATGTATGCCAAGTGGAATGCTAGTTGATGTTGAACTTCCAGATTAGCCAGTTGATGTTGAACTTCTAGACTAGCTAGTTGATATTGAGCCTATAGTAGCTACTGAGTGATGGAAATATCTATAGCTGCCAAGTGATTCTAAAATTGTGTCGATGCCAAGCTTATAGCTATACATGAAATAAGCATTAAATGCAAGGTTTTCTAAGGGTATTTGATTGATTTCTACTCATTATTCATCATTTTAAATTCAAGCAAATAGTGAGCAGAACAAAAGGCAATTCAAAAACTTGTTCAAAGCATCTGTAGAGAATTTGATAGTGATCTCACACCATTTCTTCAAATTTTCACAAGGTATTTATCATAAGCCAAGCTATGCAATTAACTTTTTCATAAACTCTAGTTTGATAGAATGGTGCCTAGCTCAAATAATGTAGAAGGCAAAGAGGTCTTGAATGTTCAACTTGTTAGTAACAAAGTGAAACAACCAATATTTAAGGCCATTCCTGACATAGCCTACAAACAAGATCCTTCTGGCACTTTATCCATGATCCTGCCAAATGTTATTATGGTGCAAGATGTTAAGAATTGTTATAATTGCAAAATAGGAGGAATGGGAGACATGGAAATTAGAGAAGCATATGATAGGTTATGTGAAAATGGTATTTTGAAGGAAGAATATAAAATTGTTGAGAAAAAGGGTTTAACACATGCCCTAGATTTTCACAGTGTATTTAAAATAGAATGGATTAGAATTATGTTAAGTACATGATGGATCTCTATGGCTAGAGGGTGGACTGATTAAGATTACCAAAAGGATAATTCACAAGGTTACTAGCTACCCAACCCTAGATTGGCCCAAGACTCTAACGAGTGATTCCAAGGAAATAATAGAGAAAAACACTGGATCAAAATGGAATAAAAGAGGCATGACAATAGATACTATTGTTGCTCTATTGTTGAACTTTTCTATAAGGGTAATTTCTCATAAATTCTATCAATCTAGGAGATTGAATGGCATACCCTATATCATTGTGGATGTTGGCTACAAGATTGTGAAGAAAGATCATACTTAAGATTTGGCTGAGCTTCAATTGCAACAATTGATGGCAAATCTTGGAGCAATCAGGAAGACAAAAATACTCAATACAAATTTGGTTCAATTCTTATCTGTATATTCTTTTATGTGTAGAATATATTTCCCTCTTTTGGGATAGTTGGATGGAAGACCAATAGGTCAGTTGTAGTATAGATCAATGAGTACATTGAATAGATGGGAGAAAACTTTGAAACCATCATGACAAGTTATTTTGAAAACTATAAGAAGTCAGTGAAGCAAAGACTTGGGATACCTATTTCCTTAGTTGAAAAATATTATAATGACACATGTTTTCTTGTTGACATTGATTATACATATGTGCAAGATATCACACCAAGGGTAAGATGGCTAAGACTCTTAGGTTATGAAATTAATGTGGATGAAGCATCAACAACCATCACAACACTACTAGTAGAAGAAATAGATAAAACTACTAATTTTTTTGGGAATTATGATGTGACAAAATCAAAGGTTTAAATGGAGTTGAAGATTGCCTCTACTCAAGAAGAAAGATAAGCTAGTCAAAAAGCTAAAGGTCAAATTTGGAGAAGGTGTAAGTGAGGAAGAACAGGACAAAGATGAAGATGATGAAGAGGAAGAACAAGCACAAACATAAGAACCTCTTACATTGACTCAAGGCATGGGAGAGGATAAGGAAGAAGAGGAAATAGAAGGTGCTAAGGGAAAAGAAGCCGAGGAAGCACCCACTCACACTGAGCCAAAGAAGAGAAAGGCTAAGATACAACCAATGGCTAAGGAAAAGAAGATTTTTAAACCAAGCCCAACCAAGCTGACAATGCCTACCACCAGAGCAAGCACACAAGAAACAACACATAAGGTCAAGGAGAAATCCAAGCAAATAGAGCAAGGTGACCAAGTGCAAAAGAAAAAAAGAAGAATATATGTTGTACAACCTAACTTAGATGAAGAAAGGACTGAATCAAATGATATAAGCCAATTCAAAGTGATAAGTCATAAACTACTCTTTGATCTTAAAAATTTGTGTGAAAATGTCAAGAATAATGTAGATTTAACTAGTTTAAAGCATATTTATTTTGAGAAACTTGGGAAAGAAGAGAAGAATCTAGTGGAAGAGGCATTGTATGCTATGATGTCTAAATTCAAGAACACTCCACTAGAGTTTTCCAACACTATACCAAAAAGTTTATATGATGTTGTTTAGAAAAAGTGGCATTACTATTTGAATTTGGAAAAATAGATTAGAGAATCAACATTAAGTAATGCCAGGGTAACAAAGGGGTAGATTGCTAAGGCACATAAGAAATATGGATGAAGGTTTACACCAAAATATAGAGCCTTCAACATTATCCAAAACAATATTGAAGATGTGGTAAAAAAGTCAACACAAGTGTGGAAACTTATTTATGGGTTGATCAATATAAAACAAGGAGAAGTTGAGCCCTTTAAAGGTCAAGATGAGCATAAGGAAGATGATATAGTTGGGGAGGAAACTAAAAAGCAAACTGATGACAAGGCAATAGCTGAACAATAACAAGATGAACAGAGTGTGCAAGACACACAAGTGTTGAGTGTCAGTCCCCCACATGACATAGTCAAGTCTACTAAAACTATTATTGTTAAGGATATTTCTAATGCATCAACTTAGAACATTACTTCACTTACATCAAAAGACTTAAAGAAGATATTGGACCAATCTACACTACAAGCCAAGCTATGTGACAATCCAATTTTGGTCAGTGTAGAAAAATTGCAAAAAGTTGCAACAAAGGTCACAAGGGAAAAGGTGAAAATACAAGAACCACCTTTTATCATCCCTTTAGTTATGCAAGTACAAAATTTGACTCAAACAATAGTAGATACATCTACTAAGTTTGATACACATGGTAAAATTGACATAGTTGAGCAGAAGCAGACTGTAGAAGAAGAAAAAAAAACAACTACAAGACAATAGGAAGCATGATAGATAGATTCATCTATACCTAAAGAAAAAGAACAAGGTACTAGTTATGTCATTGTAATAGATCAAGACAAGCCTAAAGAACATGAGAAAACACCTAAGGTAAAGGAGCAAGAAGCCATCCAAGCATTGGTAACTCTACCAACATCTGGTACTCCACCTACAAAAGTTCTTCAAAAGCCGAGCATGGAAGCAATACCATTGCAAATCTCAATGCCAAGCTCTACCTCATCAAAAGTTGAAAAAGTAATTCACTATGGAAATATCACTCTTGATGAAGAGATAGTTATACCTATATTTGATTATGATACAATGACATTAGACCAAATAGGTATTTTACAACAAGCCTTAGAGAAGAAGAAGCATCAAGAAATTCTTAGGAGAGAATACAGGCAAAAATAAACTCTTCAAGACATTAAAGACATCTTTTTAGATGCATTTAGTCTACCAACTCCTGAAGAGACCAAGCCACTATTAAAAAAACTATCAGATATAGTGAAAAAGGTCAATAATAAAGACATTGATACCACTACAGAACTTTTAGAATGGTCTGAGAGAAATTTTCAAGGAAAGGTGAATGACAAGATATCTGGTGAGATAGCACTAACTCTAGTTGCATTGGTAACCAAGGTTGAGGATGTGAATAAGGGACTTGAGAATACATTCTCATTGTACACCAAATTTTGTGACCCTACACTCTTCATCCAAGAAACCATACATCATATTATGAGATTGGAGAGAAATCTCAATATATCAAGTACAAGGTTACCTCAAAACTTGGCTCAAAGTGAGAAGAATTTTCATTCATTTCTTCAAACACAAAGTCAATTAGTTGTGTTAATAGCAAAAGAGGCTACTATAAGAGCCAAATTGATAGTATACAAGCATCCTTAACCCCACACATGGAAATACTGCACAAGGAACTAGATTATGTAGAGACTCTATTGAAGAAAGACCCCAATCTTTCTACTTTAGATGACCTAGTACACCTTGTTGCTAAGCTTGCTATCTAGATCAAGTCATTGGATGTTGCATGTAATAACTGGGATACAACTCTTAAAATAATATTGGAAGTCCATAAATCCTTTTTGGACAAACACACTATACATGTATAGCCCATTTGACATAAGTGTCAAAGAGGGGGAGAGATAAAAAAGGGGGAGAAATATAGAAAGGGAAAATAAAGAAAAGGGGAGTATGAACAAAGGGGGAGTAGAGAATAAAATAATGGAAGAAATAATATAGGTTGGAGCCTAGAAATAAAAGTTATATAATTGGCGTGATATAGATTTTTGAGATATTTTGACATTCACTTTTGGAAAGAAAAAATAGTAAATAGATATAGATATTAGCTATGACAGAGCATATCGAATGTCAAAATATCATACACAATGCATTGAAGTTAGAAAGGAGCACAAATTTTGGATATAAAATAGACACATTAACTCTGGGGGAGTTATCAATTTTGAGGTATATAGGTTATTGCAAAATTTTGAAATTTTGAAGTTTTGTATATAAGCTGAATCATGGATATGTTATGCTCAAGGAGACTAAGATTGATTATGTATATTTAAGTGTTTTGGACACTCATTTCAAAGGGGGAGATTGTTGATCTCAGATTGGTTTTGACAAGTGAGTGTCAACACACTTAAGCCATTTACTTAGTTCATGTTGAACTAGCAATACATGCTGAGCACAACATGTAAAGATTAGTCCATCCTAAGTTGTAGTGTGTGCCGAGTCACTCAGATGCTGAGCAGATAGACCATGCTAAGTGATTCAAGTGCTAAGTAAATAGTAGATGTCGAGTAATGTAGGTGCTGAGTCAGAAACAAAAATATGGTTCATGCTAAGCATCAATAACTTCATATGCCAAGTGACACAATTTTGGCATATTTGTTTGTAATGGCCCAAACAACTATGTAAACTATTTCTAAGACAACTTAAGGATAGATTACGATCTTTTGGAGATATGGAGGAATCTATATGTGTATTACCTATGCAAATACAAGTAGCCAGTTAGAAAATAGGAAGGTTTAAACATCAACATGGATGAATCTCAGTTGTAGATTCATACTTAACTCTAAGCCACCAGGGTCTTCTTAAGGAGGATGAAGCCCTAAACTTTCTAATGGTGTAACAAGGGTTGAATGATAAAATTGGAGAAGTGAAAAAAGTAGTTTGTAGAGCATTCAAGGTGACTTAGAAGTGAAAGTAAATTATAGAATCAATTAGTGAAGAACAGAGGATAGAGAAGGATACAACATTGATACATCAGATCATGAAGGATCAAATTGGACATTATATAGAGGTGATTTGTTATTAGGCAAGAAAGTGTCAATCACAGGATCTATGCTAAGACATTTTGATAGGTGAATTCCATCAAATCTCTTAACAGAGTAGTCCTAATAGGTTGTATTAAATCTTTTAACAGGGTGCTTACTTAATTGTAAGTTGAAGTCCTCTAACTAGGCACACTTCTAACAGGGTGTTGAAAGCCTCTAACAAGGTGGGACTTAACAATCTTTGTAAGATTTTAATAGGGTAGGCCTTTCACAAGGCAGGCCATGATTCATGGTCAAACCATTGTAACCTTAATTAGATACACTTTATTGCTGTAGTAGTTAATATTTGTGGGTGTCATCCCCACCTCAGTTTTACCTTCTTACTTGGAGGGTTTTTGGGTAATTATATCTAGTGTTGCGTGTGTGTTTGATTACATGTTTACATGATTGATGCATATGCTTTACATGTTATTTCAATATATTAATGCATGTGATGTATGAATGATAAAAGTTTTATGGGATCAAGTTTAAACTCCTGATTTACTCCCCCTTTTAGAAGTTTACTCTCTTTCCACTTGTAATTCCAATAGGAAAGTATGCTCATGTGAGATAAGAAGCTATGCAGGAATAACAAGGTTATTTTCTCTCCAACTCGATATGTCAAAAAAATTCATCAACATGAAACAAACACTAGAATTAAAATATTGCACAATCAAATCAATAGAAAAACTATTGGCTCCATTATTATCATGAACAAGAATCCACAAAAATAACACACTCTAGCAAGAATAAATACACTCAAAATGAAAGCACCAAAAGCATATATTATTGCATCAAAATAATGGCTTGAAATACATATTTAATTTCTTAATTTATAGATAATAATCTACTCAATTTGTGTTGAGAGTGAGAGATTCCTTCATGTAAATATATTCTTAAAACTAATAAAACAAACCTAATTATATACAAACTGACTCTCTTAACAGTGCTAAGTAGGACTCCACCCTTATTTATATTAATTAAATGAGTCTATGGAGATGCCAAAAATAGAAGCTCAACCTTCTCTAGATGTTTGTAGGAGTTAAACTGCTATCAGAATGCATTTCTGATGCTTGGAAAACTCTAAATTTTCAATTGGCACTTAGCTGTCAGTGAACCTCTAACTTATTTAAAAATTTCAGCATTTCTTTGAAGTAGTGCACCTTGTGAACCATGCACACCTTATGCACATTAGTGGCAAATTCAAAAAATGCAAAATTTTCCCAAGTGTCAACAATTAAATTCTAGCTTTTGGGTTTTCTTCCCCTTCATACCAGAGCTATGTCTAGATGTTTGCTCTTGAATTTATCTATGATATCCATCACTTGGGTTACATCTAATAAATCCAAAGTACCATACTTATTCTTTACTATTTTTTGGTAGTTGCTCACTTCTGTGTGAGTCTCTGAAAAGTCTTCCAATTGTAGCAATGCCTCCTCTCTCTTAAATGCTTGTCTAATGTCTTCATCAGTCAAAGCTTCTTCAAAGATCTTCTCAAAATTTTTGACAACTACTTTCATAGACATGATTTTATCCCTTGACTCATCTTCAAAAATGTCAAGGCAAGCATCGTTGTACTACTTCTTAGCTTCCAAAATCTACTCTTGGGTTTGATCCTTGAGCTCATGAATATCCACATGTAATGTCTCCATTACTTTATTACCAGTAGCAATCTTCTCGATCTAGTCATCTATCTTATCCAATTCCTCCCCCATATATACATCCATAAGCATATGATACCTATGACCCTTTATTGACTATAATGTTTGAAGGTCTTTACCCCAAGTATGTACCTTATCCATCAATCCAAAATTCTGGTTCAATATAGCAACTAGCTTATCTATATTATTTTTCATATGGTGCAATAGCTTAAGGTTTCCTTGTATTATCTACACATCTTTTTCCCCAAAACTTTCTTGCAATTGCTTACATGCCTTCAAAAAAGGATCTAATTATACACTCGCCTTCTCCTTCCTATCAAGTGTTGCACCTAGAGTCACCTCTAGATGATCAAGGTCCAAAGGACCAACCACTCTATGAAAATAGCCTCTTAGGAAGCTCATTCTATTTTTGGATCCTCACCAATTTAGACTCATCTTGCTCTAAGTGTCTAAACAATTCCTTAATTCTTGTGGTGATCAACACTTTAGTAGTGACTATAGTGGGCTTTCCCAACAAGACCTCTTTAATCTAATAATATTTTGAGGTCAAATATTCAATATTTGCATGTAGAGGAGGGATGGCAACATGAGCCAACAAGTCTTGATTTTGGTTCTTCATAATGAAGGCCAATGTTCACGCATCACCCATAGGTGGCTCAAGTTTCTTGAGGGCTTCAACTAATTATTTCATTCTTGCATCCACACAACAATATAATTGCCTTTTATGCCTAACCATCATGTCCCTCTTCATCTAGCTTGGAGTAGTTCCCAGTAGAGATATATACTTAGTTGAAGAGGGGATTTTTACCTGTAGGCCCTTTCCCTTATCACTCCTCTTTGGAGTCTTCTCTTTCTATGAGAGATCTACATCACACATCCCTATGTGTATTGAGTCCATAGTCCTCACCTCTATATCTTGAGAAATATAATAAAGTTCTATATATATTTACCCCTCTTTTGATACTTCATTGGTGAGTCTTTGTTGTGGCTCTTGTTCTTGCACAACTTGTACTTTCCCTTCATTGATAGGAGGGAGAGGAGTGGCTGAACCTTTATCCAAGAAAGACAAATCTTGACTTGGTGATGGTGGGGCACCTAGAGGTCCTTTTGGAAAAGTTGGAAATTGACTCCAATCTTCTTCTAGAGGCTTAGTACCCATAGGCATAGACATGGTAAACTTTAAGAAACCCCCCTCTAGAAAAAGATATAAAATATTTTTATCGGTGAATCTCTCAGTTTTTCAAAATTTTAAATATTATTTACAGTGGTGAATATTTTGAGATCATAATTTTTGGTAGAAAATATTTGTGAATCTCAATAATAATAGGAAGTTAGCTAATTGTCAAGGAATATTACAAATCAAAATTGAACACATTTTATCTCATAGAAATTATAAGGATAACTAGATTATATTGTAAATCAATAGTGAAAACTAAATATTGGTGATATATCCCTAAAGTAACTAATAATTATGATAATTATTGGTGAATTAATTTTAATTTCATCAATAATATATAATATTTAGGTGAATCAAATCTAATCATGTATTGAATATTGTGGTGAATCCTTGAGCTTAAATTTCTTAATAAAATTAATTATTGACTGATTTTAAATATTTTAGAACTAAATTTAATAAAAATGTAGCAATTTAGGTTGTATTAAATCTTACATTATTAGCCAAATTACTAGCAAAAAAATTCTAAAATTAGCCAATTTATGAATATCAGCCACTAAAAAATACCTTGGGCACAAATTCAAAATTTGACATGCTAAAGACATCATTCTCTTGACCCTCTTGTTCATCAGTCCAATGTTGCTACTCATCCTTCAAATTTGTAACCTGAATAGGTTGTGTGGGAATAAATGGCAGTGGTATAGTAGAAATCATTCTCTATTATACCTCAGTAGCCCTAGCTAGATGATTCCTTTGACTCAAGGGAAGGTTATCCTCTTTATGTTCTTCATCCTCTTTAGGAATGGTTTTTGAGACTAAAGGAATAGGAATAACCTTTCTTTGCACTTTCTATCTTCTAGTCCTTTTGATTGGAGTTTTAGTCCTAGCTCTCTTAGGAGTCTATGGAGAGGCTTCTTCCTCTTGAACATGTGGGGACACCTCTTGTCCTTCTTCTTCAGGTTCTCATTCCTGTTTTGGTAGTGGTACTTGCAAATTATCCTGAGTTTGAGTGGCTTCTACATTTTTGGGCTCTTATTTTTTAGGTGTTTGAGTTGTCTCCTCAACTTGAGTCCCTTTAACTTTGGCCTCAACTTGTTGAGGATAATCTCTTTTTCCTTTATTCTTTCCTTTCTCTTCTTTGAAGTATCCAATTTCCCTGTCATATTTATATACCATTTCTGGCCTAATTAGAGACTAAGAAGGGAATGTTGGCATTGTAACTTTTTCCCCTCTTCCCTTTACAGAGCGGTTTATGGCATAGAAGATTAATACTTGAGGAACTAGGTCCAACTTGAATAGCTTCTTAATTCATTCCTTAGTCAAATAGATGATATGCCTTGCACTGTAATTGATATTTGCATTTTCTTCTGTATCAATTTTTGCATTCATGATCGATCAATCATATATCTTATCCCAATTATACAAGGGATCCAAGACATTTGAAGTGTCTTGTTGAACAACCTTTAATGGGACCTTTATTTTCAAGGCACTACCTGGAAAATAAAGAGTCATCCTACAATAATATCTTATTAGGATATCATAGTCATCTACTACATTCATCCAATGATCCTCTATGGCATCTTCATGTTTGAATTATTTTCCTTCCAAATATTGAACTCTTCCAATATTGTCAAAACATGGACAATGGGAGTTATAGTCCTCCAAGGGATAATGATCCCATTTTGAATCAAAAGTCATGATATCTTGCTTTTTCTTGACTCCAAATGAACCTATAATGATGTGCCATACCTAGGTCTTCTTATGTTGTTTCCTCACTTTGTCATATGTAGATGAGAGTTGTCTTGCAATCTCTAGTAAAATGAGCCTATATGATGAATATTTAAGGACTTTCTTTGGATTCATAGTTGTGCTTGCTACCCTTAAGTAGGTGAATGTCTTAAACTAGATGCAGTAGGTGCCTATTTCTCCAATCCTTGTTGTTGCCTCTACTGACATCCTTTTTCCATAATCCCCCTCAATGAACTGCAAGATTGCAAAAATAGAGGCATCATTCACTATTTTGTATTCTTTGTTTTGATCCAAGAGCTTTTTCTTTACTGATTGGGGGTATACCACATTAGGCCAAGTGATAGCATCTTGCATGCTTCCCCTCTTGAATAACCTTGGATAATCTATGGTCCTTTCTGCTAACAAATACACCAAATAATATTTCATATAAACCTTGGATCATCTTTGATAGCCACCAACTATTCATCTAAATTATCATTGAGAATTTTGGCCCACTCAATTGGGATTTTGGCCATTCTGATGGTCTCGATGAAATGTACCATCCATATGTTCAAGTGCCTCACTACAGACAAAACCATGATTTTGATCAAAAGAACAATGGAGTATGGAATATCATCCTTCCTGTACCCTCCAGCCATGCCAACTTTTCCAACTCTTCATCCTGTGAGTGTCCTATTAATCAAATATGATGACTAAATGATCTCTATAGCCTTCTACTCATTATCACCTATACCATCTTTCTGCTTGATGATAAGTTAACCTTACATATTGGTCTACCCTTGGGAGATGGAAAACTTTCTCAATGTTCCTCGATCTTAAGTCTAAGACTATCTCTTCTATTATGCTCTTCACAACTCTCTCTTCTGACACATAATTCTCTACTAAGGCCATGGCAAGCTTTGAAGACTGCATTGCTATAAGATGTGAGGCCACATAAACTAACCCTGATTTGATAAGTGTTGAGATTATTGGGGACCTCTCATTCAAATTTTTTTAGGGTACCAAGAATGCATTCCAATCAATATGACCTAATTGAGTATCTTGAATCTCCGAATGTGCATCTTGGAAGCATGATTTTGTTTGTTCACCTTGAAACTTAAAGACAACTGGTTTTGAAGCAATCTTCACTATGAGTGAGAACAAGAAGGAATCCATTTTATCTTCTCAAAACATAAACACATTAGTCCAAAAGGATAAAAGTTAACCCTAAACAAACCCTAATTACTAAACAACTAGAAACATAACACTAAAAACATTAAAAACACTTTAAAAACTTATTTATGCCCTGATAGGCAATTTTCTAGTGCACCTTATGCTGCATAGGAACTAGGCCATCTCTAAAAGACTAAGGGTGCACATGTGTGCACCCTAATTCTATGATAAGGTGTTTGAAGTGTTACAAGGGTGAACACATGTGCACATTGGACAAGGTGCACATGTGTGCACCATTTTCTAAGTGTTCTTTGTTAGTTCTTGAAAGGTCCACATACATGCACCTTGGATAGGTGCATATATGTGCACCTTTCACTCAAGTGAAGGTTTTAGGTTTTTTTAATTTGTGAGTAAAAGGTGTGCATATGTGTACCTTGGACAGTTTTGCAAGTACCCACCTTTTAACTTAGTGATTTGATGTGTGTGCAAGAAGAAAGAAGATGGCACACCTCAAAGGGTGCAAAGGTGTGCTCACTGATGTCTAGGAGGAGAAAATGAATGACAATGAAGGGTGGGGTCCTGGGCTTAGATAGGCTCGAGATGAAGTACACCCTTTGGTGGTGTGCACCTATGCATGTGCACACTTCCAAAGGGAAGTGCTCCGCACTAGTGGACTTAGCATACTAGTGCACCTTGGAAGGTGTGCATGTGTGCTAGGTACACTAGTGCACTCCTTATACTATAAAATCACATTTTCTTCTAAAATCTCTAAATTCTAGCACATGAGTTTTTAGGAAGAGGGTTAAGCAAGACCCAAAGTTTAGGTAGAACCCTAAAAATGACTCAAACCCTAGACTAGGGGCCTAGGAAAACAAAAAAAAAATTACAAGGGGTCTGCATTTCTAGGAGAAATGAGCCGTGCATTGTGAAACCACGACAATTAATTCATTTGGTTTGTTCATTGTTTCCATGAGTTCCTTTTCATGCCTTAACTCACTTTTTAATTTCTCATTATGTAGCTGTATATTTGTTATCTCCACATCTTTTTTGTTTTCTTCTTAATTTGCAATTACTAGCTAATATCTCATGTCTAGCTAGTTATTTGTAAGATTATATATTTCAAATGATCTTTCTTCAAGTCTACTAGTCATCTTCCTTTCGTATTCTTCAGCAACGAGCTTGTCTTCCATTTCTTTCTTCTTTTGTTCAATTGCTTCATAGAGTGTAACTAATTGAATTTCTTGTCCTGTCTTGAGATATTTTACTTCTTTCACTAGGGCACTATTCTTCTCTAGGAATTATGTCATTGCTTCATTACTATTAGCACTCTTTCCACTATCTAGCCATCCTTCTATGTCAATATCTGTGTATTGAATGTGATTTAGTAGAATAGCTATCTCTCTTCTTTTATTTAGGGTTTTCCTTCACTCTTCTTTTTTGTTTGTAATTATTGCAACATGACCTAGATTTCAATCATCTAAATCTAAATGATCTTTCCCATCTTGTACACTTCTATCTCCATGATCTTATCCTCTCAACCTATTAGGCTTCCTAACAAGAGAACTAAGTTCTGATACCAATTGTTTAAATATGTATATGGGAAACAAGATACTAAGAGGGGGGAGGGGGGTTGAATCAGGATCTTAAAATTTTAGCTTCAAATCCAATAATATAAATTCACACCTAATTCATCTCATAGAACTACCATTAAAACTGATATGTTATAACATAATAGAAATACATTACACCCATAGATAGTTCAATACATAACACAATGATTTGGTAACCTAGAAACACTTCAAGATAAAGGTAAAACTAGGGTGGGGATGAAACCCACAAATCTTTACTATTGCAACAATAAAGTTAACCTATTAAGGTTACAATATTTGATTAGAAAATAGGATCTACCCTGTTAAAATCTTAAGAGACTATTAGGTCTCACCTTGTTAAAGGATTTTACACTAATAATAAAGTAAGGACTCTATTAGGAGACTTATGTAGGCTATTAGGACCACTCTATTAAGAAGTTTTCCTTGTCTCAATTAACAATTACTAATTTACCTATCCCTTGGTATGCTCTACAAGCTGATATTGGGTCTCCTCCTTGTTGTATAATTGATTTGATTCTCCTAATCTAATAATTATGTTCATTCCTTGACTACTCTAATTTCTCTTTGTCTACTCTACTCTAAAACTTTTTCTTTTTCTTATACTCACAATATCTCTCTCTCCTTCTCCTCTATATGATTCTTGTGTTAGAATCCTACTTAAATAAATGTTCTGTGAAGGTTCTAGATCTTGATCAATGGTTTACAGTTCACCATCTTTTTCCATTTACATCCCTTTTTCTAATTGGTTGAATCACTCACCTAGGGATCATTACCTTCTATAATGACATGTAATCAACATCTTAGTTGACTCTTCAAATATAAAATATCATAGAAAATTTGGCCAAAATGGTATACATATGAGTTTGTGCCATTAAAAACTCTCATATCAAAACTAAACTACTCGACACTTGAATGCTTTGATGCTCAATCATGTATAAACCTTTAGGTTGTTACTCAACTTCTCTATAGATGTTTTCTTGGCTATTGATAACTTATCAGTATGATCATTCATCATTGCATTTCTTGTTCTTTATTCTATTGCTTGATCTTCATTCTATTTCTTGGCTCATATGTCTTCTTGGTCTCTATTGAATGCTCAACAATCACTATTTTGCTTAGTATAAGTATTGTATGCTTGACCTTTACTAGATAACTTGGTCATAATGATTAATTTGTAATATTTCCTAGCAAATGACTAAGAATTTTGACATAATAAAAAACATAGGCTTAGAGATCAACACTTACATTGCTTGCTACTGCAATGATCTTTGATGCTATCAGAAAAGAAAAGGATACCAAATTTAGTACTAAAGAAGAATTCAAGGAAACCCATAGAGACGTAAAATACAATGAGGATCATAAAACCCTAGTTATGTGGTCAATTTAGACAAAAAATGAATCTATACTTTAGGAAATTTCAGATCTTGGTGTATCGAGTAGCATATGTAGACAAGAAAAAAATTGCACTCATGAATAAGGAGGTATTTGATTTCAATGTAATAGTTACTAAAAAGGATAAGAAAAAGTTTAATGAGCTACACACTAAGTTTTAAAAGGTGTTAGAATCCTACAATGAGATATGAAGGAAGATAAATGAAATGGAGAAGATCATTTCAAATTTGCAAAAGTAACAAAAAAAGAGAAAAGTGGAGGAAAATTCTAGCCAACTCATGATTGCACCTTTCCTTGCTCCACCTCTCACTGGGCCTATTGTTGAAATTCTAGACACACCTTAGCATCAAGAGATCTATACTATAGATGAATGAAATTAGGAGAAGGCTAAACTTAAGGCAGCCCAAGTAGAGGTGCAAGTACAATATGAGGATAGCGTTAGGTATACAATCTTGTTTCTAGTTGATAGAATAAATTGTCCTCTGCTCCATTTAGAAATGTCAAAGTTGTTAGATAGTTAGAAGGGAATGGAGAATAATGATGTTACTTTGAGACAAAATTTGAGCAAATGGATAATAGAGAAGATGATATCATTGCTCTATGTTTTATTGTTATGGACAAAATTGATGTTCAAATTGAGAAAACATATGACCAAACAAGTGACCTAATGGATTTGATTTAAAAAGAGATACATTCCTAAGAAAGATGAGAACATGTTTCTTTAAATATCTTAGTAGGAATTTTGATCTCTTTCTTGATGTTCTAAAGGGCTCTGGTGACATTCAAAGTAAAGAGGAATGGAAAAATGAATTAAAAGAAATAATGAGTGTAAGGATGAATGATGTTGTTAACAAAGACAATTATATCTAGTTTGAAAGAACTATGGAAAAGGATTTACTTAGATGAGAAAAAGCAATTATTAATTTTAGTTGGCCAAATGAACTATTTTCAATAAATGGATGGCAGAATATCCTTTGGCTTCATCAATTTTATAGGTGAAATCTGAGAAGGAATCAATAAAAAATGCATGGCTACTAAGGAGAATGAATTGGTTGACAAAGCTATTTAGGTAACAATAGCAGAAATAGATGAGGTGGATTCACAATTGACACTTGAAGTTGAAGGAAAAGTATTAGAAACAACTAAGGAAAAGAACATCCAATTATCAACTGAAAAGGGTACCAAAATAGATCAGAACAAAACAAAAGAGGATAATGTGGCCCCACTTTATGAAGGAGATCAAGAGTTGGAAGACAAATCATTATAAATTGTGGAGAAAAAAGAAATGTACAAAATGGAAGCCCATACCCCACTACAAAGCATTTGATAAAAAACTACTTTGTGTCAAGAAAAAATTCCATGAATGTTTTTAGTTTTCTCGTGCTATGAGGGTGTCAACATTTTGTCTTTAGTGTAACCTTTTTGTCAAAAGGACAACAATCCTTTTCTCTCTAGACCTGAAGCTTTTTGTAACTCATGCTATATAAATGAGATCCCAAGGCTAAATAAGGGTTTGAGAATCATTTTTTGGAACTATTTTTGTTCATTTTCTAAGTAGGTCCATGCATACTATATGTTCATTTTCCAAAGTAAAAATGAAAAAAATGGTTAATAGTATTGAGTCTAGTTGAGCATATCTCCAAGAACTTGACATTGAAATGCATATTTTTTCAAGGAATATAATAAAAGGGCATAAATAGAACAAATGTTCAATTTGAATCTTGTCTCTTCTTTGTAACTTTTGATTTTATGAGATTTGATAGAAAAGTTATTGAATCCTAGTTGTGATTCTTTCTAGAATTTTATTTCAATTTGTATTTTGTTGATAATACAATGGATTATGTAAATGTTTGACGTGGATTACTAGTTACCATAAGAAAATTTCTATTGAGAATGAGATTACTAATTGAATATTAATTTCCTTTTCTCAAAGTGTTGAGATAGATCTAATAGTAAATGTTGAAGTTTTCTATGAGATAGTTGCCCAATGGATGAGGCACTAGTCATCATCAAAATTCATATAGCCTAGAAGCTCATATGGTATATTAATTTATAAAATTAAATTTTAAATTTCCTTTGTTGAAGATCTAAAAGTGAGCCGGTACTTGATTCATGGAGTGTTAGGATTTGATAGATTAGTTATTTATCACTCCTTTGATAATGCTAGAATTAGAAGAATATAAGGCAAATTATCTACTATAGGTGGATTGATATTGAAATTGGAAAGTTGGAGAGAGAACATGAATTCCTAGATAAACCCACCTAGATTTTGCAAAGTTCAAAGTGAAGAAGACATTGCAAGGTCTTGTCAGTTAGTCCTTTTAAAATCTATCTTACAAATACTTACCATGGTTTTTAGCTAACTCCTAGGTATGATCTTCCTTTTAAAAGGTTGTTAAAATTATATCATATCAAAAGCCAACAAAATGGAGACTCTATTAGGGATGCTTGTATTGATTTATTTTAGTAAACAAACTATAATGCCTTGTTTGGAGATCCTTGGAGCAAGGATAAACAAAGGATAATATATTTATTATTTACTATTTAGATAAGGTGCAAAAAAACAACTTACACTAGAATGCAATAGAAGACTAATGATAAACCCCAACATCAAAGATCTCCAAGCATCATTACTTACCAACTTATAATTCAAGATCATACAAATCACAAGAATACACAAAAGGATGTTCTTTTTAAGCCCAAGGTAAAAGTTCCTAGAATGGTTAATCATTCAAGTCCATTTCCACTAACTATAACATAATATAGAATTATAAGTAGAGACCATCGAATAGTCATGTACAAGATGAGGGCTCAATGTTACAAACACTCATTAGTGGACACCATGCTAAAAGACAAAGGCCAGTTCCTGAAATCTAGCCAAGTCTTGAATCCTAAAGCCTTGAAATCTTCTAGATTCTTTATCTTAACTTGTAGAGGGCTGGAACCTATCTCAAATTAATCATTGCATATATCAAAATATATCTTAAGTATAAGAAAGTTAAACTATGCCTCTGACTTATAGTTTCATGTGAGACTTTTCTTTTCCACATGAGACTTTGCTTTACTACACATGAGAGAATACATCTACATGTGAGACTTTACTTAGTTGCGTGAGAGATTAGCCTTCCCATGTGACATAAAAACTAATATTAGAGTAGATAGACAAGGAGAAAGCATAAAAACATGAAACCTCCACAGTGAGGAGTACCAAATCAACATAAATCAAGGAATGATCACTCAAGAGAAAAAGGAGATCAAATGACTCAATATCTAATACATATCAACAAATGTAATCATGCAAAAAGCAACATGGCAGTTAGCATACATGTGCATGCATCAACTATCTCAAGAAGGAAAGCACAAGCAATGAAACCACCAAACTAAAGACAACCATGCTCATTTTCTCCTTACTATAATTGCATCATGAGACCTCAAGGGCCCTAACCATATCCTTGAGCATGAATCTCAAATTTCCAACAAAATAGTTGGAGTTGTCTCATGAGATCATTGTTATCAATAACCATCAATTAACATCATAAGAACAAGTACATCCAACATGTTAATATACCAATATCATCACTAATCTAAAGTAGTGGTAAGAAACATCATCTAGAAATATGATACAATATCATGGTAAAGGAATGCATAAAGTGAACATACTAAACATCAAATAGAACACAATATTAATGCATCTAAGATAAATCATAAATCAAAAGAGAACATGCTTCAAATACACTGAACTACCAAGTGAATATCCATCACCGACCTCAAATTTGAAGTAGACCACCTTTGTACACCAGTCCCCAAAAGTGGTATAGGTATCTATGCCTTCCAACCATGTGGTACCCATACGCCCACTCCCACCGTGCTCATGGAGATAATGAACTAACCACAATCACATAAGGAAATCACCCATGGCTAATACACATGCCAATTAAGAACATGATACCAACATCTATATGATCATGAAGACAATGCAATACATTAGGTTGCTAGTCACTCTAAGGATAACTATGTAAGGACTCTAATGGAGTGTAAGTTTCTTGGAATAATGAATCCTCAAGAAACTATCACATCATGCCCTTATATTAACCATATAGGCCACCCTCAGATTAGCTGCTCAGGTGTTCACTAATCTGATATTAAGTTTTAGTACCCATTTATTAATTTAGTTATCACTTGTTAGAACTTCTTCGTGCTACCTTGTTAGAATATAGACCGAGGTGTATGAGAGAAGCTACTCTACATATATACCCTACATACCCATGCTTGTCACATGATGAGTGCCCGAAGGTAATGCAAGTTCCCAACCCAACCCCAAATGAACATTCCCTCAACTAGCCTATATTTAGGAGTTTGGGTCTCACAAGATCCTGTCAAATGCATGCATACATGGTCATGTGTGGGAACAACCAACTAAACAAAATAATCAAGTAACCAATGTAAGGGTTAGATATGATAAATTTAATTTAATCAAACAAGTATAACAATCTCTCACAACCAACCTATTTCTAGGAGTATGGATTCTGCATAAATCTCAATGCAAACACAATAAAACCATAGTTAGATTTGAAACCTATAATTTATTCCAAATTAATGACCCAAAATTAGTGCCAAGAAATACTTGAGAAAATTGAGTGGCACACAAAATGAGGCAATGCAAAAATTACTCAAAATTGAAGATTATTGAATCTCAATGAAATTAAAATCCATTATCCCAATGGTTACTAAAAACCCAAAATCTAATAAAAATCAAGTTCTAAGCTTGTATGAAAAAATGACCAGCATTATGGCTTATAACTTACAAATTACAAAGTCAAAAACACTTAGATGCCCACACACACCCAATCAGGCAAAATCAACATACAAAAAATAGAGGGGAACACTAGTTCTCAACCTCCAACTATAAATAAATTGAAAATAGAAACTAAAATGGGCCAAAACTATTTAAACAGAAAGGCCCTACTTCATAGCCAAAACAACCAAAATGAAGGATGGCACTGTAAAATAATCGGAGCATGTACACTAATGAAAATCTCGGCAAGGGAAGAGTTCTCTGCTCTAAATCCAACACACCTATCCTCATGACAACACCACGATCACAACTCACCCAATGACCAAATCACAAGAAACTCACATAGCGGTTTGGAGGATTCGCTCCAATTTCTTCATTTCCAAACTATGAGGTTAAACCCACTTTTTGACCAATATATGCACTTTTCTCAAGTAACATATAAATTAGATTAATTAAATAGAATAATCTAATTAGCTCCCTTAAACCCATAAATGTGGCAATCCCAATTGCTTGGGATTAAAACCACGACAAAAAAGAGAGAGTTAAATCAAGTATAAAATTCCCTTCAAAACATTAAATCACAATAATTAAGAACTTTCGTGACTACTACAAAATCCTAGTGCATAAACACACTCACTGGTCAAATCACAAATGGATAATGAATTTGAATTTATCCACTAACTAGAGGGTTTATTATTTTAATTAAACAAGATACACCACCCATATAGGGATGACATTAGCTAGGTATGAACAAAAAAATCACTAACTCCATGTGTCACTACTGGGAATATAAGTCCTATACAATAAACAACCCGATCAAGTGTAGATGCACAATAATAATATAGCTGAAGCAATAGTGTGCAAAATCACATAATAATCATTTAATAAATTTAATTAAAATAACCTATTCAAATCATTCATGTACATCACAATAACATGTTGTAGGAACAATATAAATATTCATAGCACAAACACCTCAACCATAATCCAGTAATGTCCATCATATATCCATAAACCAATTTATATTTGGATATGAAATAGCTAGATATCATCATAAAACATCATGTCACATCACTAGCATCATCATTTTGATATGATCAAACTGAATAGTGTAACATCTAACATCTAACAACTATGACACTAGAAATCAAAATAATGTCTAAACATGAAAGCATCTCAAATGCACATTAACAAGAGTGTCCAAGTATCTCACAAACCAAAATAGATCAAGATACAAAATGAAAACATGGGAGGCACTACAAAAACCTTGAGAATTTAAAAAGTTTCAATATAGTAGGAAGTACATGACGTGGGTAGTATCCCAAAATATGGAAGGTCATGTGTCAGAGTGGTGTCTTATCTATGTGACAGAGTTCTCATTTCCCAAAGTGCATCATGACAAAATTTTATTATGTTGTGCCCTTGTGCCAGATCTATGGTCAAACATTCCATTCTCATGATAGTTTTCTATTTTTGGGTCATATTAAAATTTTTTCTTTTAGTGGGTGGTGACCCATTCAAAGGTCTAGTAGCTAGTGCTATATTTTAAAAATGTTGTTTGAAATAGTTGATAAAAGAAAGAACAAGAGAGCATATACAAAGGCAAATCCGAAGGTTCCTTTATACATAGAACAAACTCATGTTGGTAGGAAGAACCAACCTAAGAAAAAAGGAGATTCTAGCCATACATGGAAGCCTCAAGATAATACCTCAGCCCATTTTACCTTAGTAGATTCTAGGTGAAATTTTCACTACCCCATTACCTAAAGAAATAGTATACTAGGATAAAACTATTTCTTCCATAGGAGATACTACTTGTAGGCCTAATATGTCTAAGGAGGTGAGCCAATGATGGGGGTATAAGAGCACCCTAAATATTAGACAAAACCTTCAACAAGTTCCATATGATGAAATAAATCTCATAAATCTAGATGATCAGGTAGATTCAGAGACCACCTCTACAGATCTTGATGATTTGTTGTCTAATATTGAAACACTTATGAAGAAGGTTTTAGAGGAAGATGCCACACATATACAAAGAAAAGGATTGAAGTGTAGAATAGGCCCTCAATTCTTGATAATATAGAAAATTAGTAGGTGTTTGAAGATTATAGAGATATTTTGAATTTTCTTCTAAATGAAGAAAAATTACATGGTCAGGAATTAGATTACAATACCTTGGTTGAGAACATGAATGGGAAGCACACCATTTTTGGTCAAGAGATATTGCTCTTGAAAACAAACAATGTAACTAAAGGGTTGGTAGTATTGGAAAGTGTTTTTGACAATCAAGATAGGATTCACTTAGAAGTCAAAGAAAAGAAACTAGAAGAGTTGGAAGAAGTCAACTTTGGAACAAATGAGTCTCCCAAAAAGGCGTAAATAGGTAAGACTCTATCCCCTACTATAAGAAAATCCTTATTCGATCTATTTAGGAAGTTTAGACATGTATTTGCATGGTCTTATGATGATTTGAAGGCCTATAGGGAAAACAATTTCAAGCATGTTATCCCATTGAAAGAGAATGTTAAACTATTTAGATAGAAGTAGAGACCTATTAATCCCACTCTAGCTCCAAAAATGCAAGAAGAATTAATGAAGCTTAGGGATGGGGGAATTATCTATTAGAAATAGGGATTATTGAGAGGGTGGGGGAGTGTCAATCAGTAATCTAAAAACTTTAGTTGCTAGGGAAAACCATGGTGGGGATGATACCCACTAGATAATATACTGATATATAAGTTCCTTGTTAGAGGGTGGACCCTATTAGGAGTCAATGAGAAAATTTAGTTTAAGGAGTCCCTATTAGGAAACTCTGAATCCCTATTAGGAGATTCCAACCCTATTAGGAGTTGTAGTACAATAGATGCAACATGAGCACACTGTCCAAATATACACTTCTAATTACAAGAAGAGCTCACTACTGAAACAAGTAATCAGACAAAATATAAGTATTTTATTGTCTCCCTTGATTGATCTTTGATCTTTAGCCTAATCTTAGATCACCAAATGGCTCATATAAAACTTTGCATATATCACTTTCACAAAAAATTTCATATAGTCATAATGTGTAATGTCCCTACTTGCAAGGGCTTATAATATTGTCCTCTATTTCCAGGGAATCAATTTAAAATATTATCATTGCATTATTTAATCTAAATAATTCTTCATATATATAATAATAAAATTATTATTATTATATATATGAAGAATTATTTAGATTAAATAATGTAATGATAATATTTTAAATTGGTTTCCTGGAAAAATAGGACAATATTATAAACCCTTGCAAGTTGGGACATTAGACAATCTTACAATTCACACTTCTACACTCTTACTGCAAAATTTCCTTTGTATAAATACCATGCCTTTTCAAAAATTTCTTCTATGTTGGCTAAGACCATAATATATGTTTCCAATCTTAGATTAAACATCTAGGATGTTGGCTCTAATTGGATAAGTAATTATCTTGAAAACAAAATAATCCTTTCCTTCAATTTTGTTGTCTTGTTTCACTTCAAACATGATTCTCTATGTTTTGTACAATTTTTACTGACTTCCAAGTCAATACACGTCATCATCAACATGTATACTATCTCCATCTAACTTCACTAGTCATAATATGACATCAACAACAAGTTATAAATAAAACAATATACTACTGTAAACCAAATTCTATACTTTTTCTGATTGCCAAACACTAAGTATCTTTATTTTTTAGGTTTCTTGCAAGCATGTACATCATGTGTTGCCATAAATAACAATAATTACATATCACTATTAGTCAATTGTCAACAATCTCCCCCTTTGGTATTGATGGAAACAAAATAGGGAAATTTGGCTAAGTGAAAAAAACTACATCTAATCTATTATTGTGTTAAGTTATTACATATGCTCCCCCTTACAATATACTTTACAATATTTTGCAACTACTCCCAATTTACTACAATTACCATTTTTCTTCAATTTTTGCCCCTTTGACATCAATAACAAAGGTTGAAATGTCAGAAATCTATCCAAAAACTATCCAAAAATGCTTTCCTTATGCTAATATGATCTTTATGCAATTATCAAAGTTTTCCTTTAGACTATCCATACCATTAGTCGATGTCTTCTTGGTGGACTCCACTGAGGTGAGAATTACACATAAAACATATGATGCAATCTTAACTGCATTAAGATCTGAATACAAGAAGTTAGAAAATGTGTCCTTGGCCTTGACACATTCCTCTAACTGCTTCTCAACAAAATATAATTTTAGAGCAATAGATTCTCTAAAATTAGATATCCTTTTCAAAATTTGTTCCTTCTAAAGTTCTAGTTTCCTGATGTCACTGTGAATACTAGCCACTTGTCCTTCAAAATCATTTACTTTGCAAGATGGATCTGGCTGGATAAAGCCTCTAACTCACTCATCTTTCCTTCTATCTAATTATCAATGTCTTTAGTTAGTTTGTATGATAAGATACACTTAATATACAAAGTTTTCCCATCCTATTGGCATTTTTGAAGTTCCTTTATACAAGTGTCAAGATTAATCAAATCATTCTTGATGTTTTGGTAGATGGTGCTAAAAAAGTTAGCATCATGGAAAATCTATACCTTTGCCTCTACAACATTCAATAAATTGGTAAACTCTTCATCAAATGATTTTAGCATTGCTTGTTCCCTCTATTCAGGATTTGATTCAGTGTGCTATACTACAAAGGTACTATGCATTCTGTCAGTAACTTTCATTAAGGTTCTTTGTAAACTCTTCACTTTCCTATTTTTTTAATAAGCTTTGTCAAGGATCAGATCTAATCTATTTGATCATTATCATCAGTAGCTAAACTAGCAAGAGAGAGCAAAGTAGATGAACTAGATGGTTTAGTATCATCCTCCCTTTGTTTCTTAGCTGCCTCTTTTGTTCTTCTCTCGTCTTCTTCTTTCTTTTCTCTTTCCTCTCTTTCTCTCTTCTCTTCCAATCTCTTCTCATCTTCCTTAGTTTTATTTCTCATCTCTTCTTTTGTAATTCTTCTCTTTTCTTCTTCTTCCTTCCTTTTTTTCCTTCCTCAAGCAATTTCTACTCAACTTCCTTTATTTTCTTCTTTTCTTCTTCAAGTAGACTTTTCTCTTCTTCAATCTATCTCAACTTGTCCTCAATATCCTTGGTGTCTAGTTCATTAGGTTCAAAACCACCAAATGGATTGGTATCATCAATATTAATGGCAACATTGGTTTGATAAATTTTCATAGTGTTATTGCTAACTGACACTTCTGAGGTTCTTGGTGTGGGAGAAGATGCTACCTTTGACTCTATGAACATTTGACTAATAGTAGCTGCAATCTCACTTCTTAGCTTATCATTTTCACCAACCATGAATAGGAATGGTCTCAATTTATTCCATAAGTATGGTGTGAGGTTTTTCAACAATTTTTTAATTTCTTCTTCATCATCAATCTTGCAAATAGTTCTAAGCATATACTTTTGAAGTTCTAGATCTTCTTCTCTTGTAGGAGCCTTCTTCGAAATGAGTGTCTCATAGACTTTTTGGTTAACTATGCTCTCAAGTTCCTTTAATTTTAGATTGTTTGCTATGATATATCTCACAGTAGATATATCAATCTGATCCTTTTCAAAAAATTTATACAAATCATAAAACTTGTTCATCTAAAAAAAGTTACCTTTATTAGCAATAGCAGTGTTGATTTTCTCTATCTTTGGCTTCCAAGGTTGGTGAGATTCGCCTTCTGATTGCTTTGTTGGAGTCACTTTCTCTACTTGCTTGGTTTCTTGTTCCTGTATTTCTTCATCATTGGAATCAATTGTCAACAATGTTTTTTGTCTTTTTCTCGGTCTGGTGGCTTGTTGTTTGACCCTCTTGGTCTTAGTAGTTATTGCTTCCACCAATCTTTCAGATTTTATCTTTGGTTCACTAAGTTGAACATCTAATACTATTGCATACAAAATGCTTTGTTCTAAAGATGTCTCTACAATAGATATTGAAAAAGGTTGAATATTCATTATTACTTTTTGTATCATTTGTCTTACAACCATAGATTCACTCTCTATCATTCTAGCCTCTGATAGTGCCTTCTTCATTATAGAGTCTACTTTCTTGTGTGATGCCTTCTCCACATATGCCTAATAAAATGACTATGTGATTCATCATATGTACCAAATTTGTATTCTTCTTTGTCTCTATTTGAATTCAATAACAAATCAATATAACCAACTACTATATCATCATTTAATTCATAACCCAAGGGATCAAGAAATGTTTCCCGAGGTTCCATTGCTTGAATATAGGTATAATTTGTATCAATTAAAATACAAATATCATCCTTAAATCTGTCCATAATTGCAGGTGTAATTCTAAATCTCTATTTCATTTCATTCTAAAATGTTCTCATTATCAAGTTGCCACTATCTAATATCTTACCTGCTAGATGCCTTCTACGTACTTTTGCAATCTTCTCCATAGTGCATCTATCACTACTCATTATGTTTGTGACTGGTAGATAAGGAATTCTTTTAAGTACACGAAAGAAGATGTGATTGATTAATGATTGAAATCTAAACACACTATTCTTAGTCCTCTTGATCTTTTCTAGGTTTTCTAAGAGTTGCATTCTCAATATTTCACTAAAATTCACCTGCTCTTTCTCTACAAATACCTTATATGTTGCATAGATGAATCCTACTAAAATTTTATCAATATTTGAACTTGCACAAACAAAATAAGCAATATTTCTACTCAAAAATCTCACATCATCTTTCTTGATGGTGTTGATCACCATAGCCTTTCCATTATACACTGCTTTAGTATAACTTTTAACTTTCTTCTTGACCAATTTCTTGCACTGCCTTTTTACCAAGACTAGTTACCTCATGAATAAGGTCAAAAAAAATATCAACTACATTTTCTTGCATCCATAATTTGCAATCATGTATCCTACTCAATATGATCTATGTCCACTCATCTATGTCTAACTCATAGTAGAAGTGATATTGAAACATGTCTAATTCCTTTAGATGTCTAAATCTATGCTTCTCAGTCATGTCATGATTGAAAACTAATTCCATATCTTTGTTAATGAATTCACTACCAATAGACTCAAACTTACTATCTAAATAACTTCCTACATCTTCATGATATACTATGTTATTTGGATTGAGAGACAACACTAAGTTACAATTTCCTTCAATAGGTTTTATGGAAACAACTTTTAACTTCTGTCTATCCTTGTTCTCAACACTATCCACTACTGACATATCCATGATTAAATTAAATAAGAACTTTTACCAAAAAAATTCGCAAAAAAAATGATAAAATACCTCTTTTTGAAAATAGGTTTTGTTTCAATATTGCCTTAACAAGTCACTTTTGAGTGCTCTTCACTTTGGATATGTTTGCAATGAAGTGAAAATCAATTCTATACTCCATTTATTCTATCTACTTTAATTTGCATTAATTTTGTACTTGCAAACACAAAAAAGTTATCAATTATGTTATGTAATCAAATAACTCCTCAAGATCATCTTTTCGATCTTTAGATGTTGCCTGAGGTTTACTATAGCCTCCTTTCATCATGAAAAACCTCCTCAAGACTTTGCATCACGAAATTCTCTCCAAAGCATACTTTTCATCTTTTGTTATAGAATTAGCCTTTATTGTAATACCAGTAACTCTAAATTCCTTCATAACTTTTTTAGATAAGCTCCATATTACAAGCGAGCTTAGGTACCATCTAAACTCAACTAGATACATATTTTCCCAACTCCACTACCTCTAATTTGGTCTTTGGATGAAGTTCTTAAATTTTGATGCTATGAACAAGCCTAATTCGACTCAATTGAGTCAAACTCCACAACTAACTTCGATCTTCCTATCTCATCATCATCTATCTTTTCTTTTGAGATATCTTCTCCTTTTAAAAATGCCTCATCAAGTTCTTCTTGAAGTTAACTAACAATTTTTTTGTGTTCCTCATTGTCTCTATTGGTTATGGAGTTCTTTTCATAGTTCCTTCTATCATTTCTGATGTTCTTTCCATCATTCCTCCTATTCCTAGTGTTTCTTCCATTGTTCCTTCTATCTAAAGTTTCTATCCATTATGCAATACTTTGTTGTGTGTTTGAAGTTGTTGCGTAATTGACATATAGGTACTCCACTTCTAGGATTCTGCTGATCATCAGGTGCATGAAAATTTTGAGCAATGTGTCCTAAGTTGTTACACTTATAAGACATGACCTATCTTCTGTCTTCATAAGATCTTCCTTCTCTTGATGTCCTTTCATTAGATCTTTTTCTATCTATAGGGTTAGTATTTCTAGACATTCTACTATTTCTTCTATCATTATCATACTTAGCTTTCCTACAATCAATTGCATTATGATCCATACCATGACAATTATGACAATAAAAGTATTTAACATGATTAAATAACTTATTAGTACATTCTCTTTTCATATGACCTATTTCATTACATGAAAAACACTTACCTCTAAATTCATACTTGGTTTCCTTAGGAGATTCTACATGCTTTGGTTCATCCAAAATTTCAACTTGCTTTTCTTGCTCAATTTCTTTGAATTTTTTAGAATATTGACTGGATTCAACCTTATCATCAAATTTTTCTTTTTCTTTTGGATTTGATATAATACCACATTTCTTCGTAGACATGTTAATTAGACAACCAAGACTAGTCTTATCATAAGTAGATCTTTGTATTGACATTGAATCATCAAGCTTTTCTCTACTAGAATAGAGCTTCTCAAGTTGTTTCTTACACTAAGTTAATTCACCTTTCATAATGGTATTGTACTTATTAAGTTCTTTATGATATTTTTTCAATTTTTCAAACTCAGATGTTTTCTCTGCCAAACTTGCTCTCAGATCTTCTTTTTGAGTCTTCAAATCAGATTCAACTTTTCTAAGATCATTTCTCAAAGTCAACTTTATATTTCTAATCTTCAATTCATGCTTCGAGATCTTGTACTTTATCTTCAACTTTGAATAATCATCATTACTAGTTCTAGATTCATTAGATTTAGGCTTGGATTTGAAATGTTTAATCATTTCCTTCAATTGACCAATGCATGCTTTGGAGTCTTCATATCTATCCTTCAACTTATCTCTTTTTTTAGCAAGGATATCCATTTGTTCAAGAGCTTCTTCAAGGTTCTTCATCAACTATTCCATTTCCATAGGGATCTTACTCAAGCTATTAAGCCTCTTCAAAGTAACTGCACTCTGATACCAATTGTTAGAAATAGAGATTACACAGGGGGGGGGGGGTGGTGAATCAGTAATCAACAAAATTTAGTCACCAACCAGATATTATTTCTTACTTTAGACCATGCATAACAAAGAAATAAAGTAATGCTAAACAATAATAGTAACAATGCACAAAGATAACTCATAACACCATATTATGTTAACTAGCGAAACCCTAGCCAATGGAAAACCCCATTAGGGATGATATCCACTAGATAATATACTGATATATAAGTTCCTTATTAGAGGATAGACCCTATTAGGAGTCAACAAGAAAATTCAGTATAAGGAGTCGATATTAGGAGACTTTGAATCCCTATTAGGAGATTCCAACCCTATTAGGAGTTGTAGTATAGTAGATGCAAGATGAGCCCACTACCCAAACATGCACTCTAATTACAAGAAGAGCTCACTACTCAAACAAGTAATCAGACAAAATATAAGTATTATATCTTCTTCCTTGACTAATATTTGATCTTTATCTCAATCTTGGATCACCAAATGACTCATATAAAACTTCACATATATCACATTCACAAAAGTTTGCATATAGTCACAATTTTACAATTCACACTTTCACACTCTTACTGCAAAATGTCCTTTGCATAAATACCATGCCTTTTCAAAAATTTCTTCTAGGTCAGCTAAGACCATAATCTAAGTTTCCAATCGTAGAGTAAACATCTAGGATGTTTGCCCTAATTGGATAAGTAATTATCTTGAAAACAAAATATCCTTTCCTTCTATTCCATTGTCCTGTTTCGCTTCAAACATGATTATCTATGTTTCATATAGTTTGTACTAACTTTCAAGGTTACACACATCATCAAAAACATGTGTATTATCTCCATATAAATTATCTAGTCATAATATGATGTTAACAACAACTTATAAAAAAAACAATATACTGCTATAAACCAAATTCTATACTGAGACAATTTTCTAATTGCCAAACACTTAGTATCTTTATTTTCAAGGTTTCTTGTAAGCGTGTACATCATGTGTTGCCATAAGAAGATTGTAGCAAAAAAACTTGAGCCTGAAGATCTAGTATTAATATGGAATGCAAGAATGTAGGATAAAGAGAAGCATACAAAGTTTGACCCTATATGGCTTGGCCCGCACTTAACAAATTCTAGGGGGTGAAGATTCATACATTTTGAAAGAGCTCAGTGGAGATATTCTTGAACTGCTAGTTCATTGAAAATTCCTGAAAAGGTACTACTCTTTAGAAGTATTTTTCTTTTCCATGAGCAGTAGTTAAGGCTTGTATATATGTTGTTTTATGTATATATGTGTGGTTTTTTTCCTATTGTGTGGGAGTTGCTTTCTATACTATTTTCAAGTGTGTGATCTTCTTCTTCTAGAGTTTCTGAGCCCTCATATGAATAGAGATTATTTATCATCCCAAGACAAAGCCACTGTTAGCCCCCTTTTAAAGCCCCATTAGTTATTTCCAAGTGTTTTGGAATAATTTCAATGGTCATATCCTGTGAAAAAAACCCCTAAATGCAATGTAAATGTTTTTTAACTTCATATTATTTTGATTCTTTCCATAGGGTTGTTTCCTTTCTAGGTTTTATTATTTCGAAGAATAGGGTTAATGCTTTTAATTTTATGGTTTTACTTTACCTGTGGTTGCATCCTAGTTAGTTCACATACTAGTTAAATATATTTGGTTAACCAAGTGATGATCTATTCTCAACAACCACTGATATACCTTAGATCTACATCTCTCCCTTTGTCATTTTGTGAAGGTGTTGTCTCTTTATTTTATGTGACAATGTGATCTTTTGACACCTTTCTAGCCAGACCAAAGAAATTTAGTAATCCTCATGATTAATCTCAGCCCTCAGATACTATGAAGATTGACGCTTGTCCCTTTGTCACTAAAAAAAGTTGTGCATACTTTAACAACTATGACATAGAGACATATTGATGCATGGACAATGTGGACCCATAGAAGACTCTTACAAATATGCCAGTTCTCATGCCATGATTAGCTCTCAACTTAGGCCAAGCATATTTCTTGGTAATTTCTTGATTTTTGATCAAATTGAAGATCAAAGGATGTCATGTTCTCACTATTGGGAAGTGCTCAAGCTTTAAGAAATGAAAGAATATGAGAAGCTACCATGTATTCTTGTAGGTCCCAAAAGGATTGAAAAGTATGCAAAAATTTTAGTTGTTGATCAGAAATAAGATCAACGATCATCCAGTTTCGTGACTTCAAATTACATGATATTTAAAATGTGTGACAAACCAAGCTTTTGACACGTGTTTGATGGGGCCACCTAAGTGCAATAATATTGATATAGAACATTGACAATTAGATTAAAGAGGGATCTATGGTAGTCACTAAATCACTAAAGAAAACTAAAAGGTATTTAACAAAAGCAATTATACAACATGATGACACATGAACATGATGGGACTAAGTGAATTACAAACTTCAAAAGAAATGATGTCATCATAGAGCACTATGTGGCATGTCCTAATTCAATTTCAATTCACTGCATGTAGTATTAAGGTGTTGTTGCCAACCTTCAAATCAAAAAATGATTGACAAATGTTGTCATATCATTATGAAGAAATTCTTGAGTTTTAAGACTTGTGATAAAGTGAGGAATCACCACCATTATGACATATCAATAGGCAAAAATCATGACCGTCCAATATCCAACAGATCAATGGATGTCACATAATCACAAAAGAAACATGGAGGATGATTAACCAAAGAGAAAATGCGATAAAGTTGCACATGTCTTTAGTGGGCCCACTTTCTTAAAAAAAAACTAAGAAGCTACAATTATTCTTAATTTTTTGATGAATAGATGATGAATGTTTATCACTATCTCACTAATGCCAGATGTACAAGATTTAGCAGAAGTGATAAAGTGAGGAGCTTCCATGTGTCCCACCAGATGAAAAGATAACTCAGTGTTGAATTTGAATCAAAACTATTAGATTCCTTTCAGATCAATGGCCAGTTTTCAAAATTTATTGTGTTACATGCATAATTTGACTATTGAAGACATTAATGGTGAATCAAGAAACCCCTTGTGTGAATGAATTCAACATAAAGTGTGTAGCTTATGTTAGAAACTTACAATTCAAATAATTGTTGTTTTGTCATTGATGTCAAATCTATTGAAGAGATATTACCACCTAATCTAAATGTCATATCTATTTGATTGATGAAGAGGATTTGAGAACTTACTCATAACAATAGCACCTAGAGGAAAGGTTGATTTATGAAATGGAAGTTACAATGAACATTTGATTAGATAGACTTTGATAAAACAAAGTAATTGTTTATGTCAAGAAAGCTAAGTCAAGATGAGTAGAAATATAAAATACAATTAGTACCAAGTAATGCTAATGTCAACTAGTTAGTGCCAATAAAATCTAGTGTTGTCTGAGTATTAGCACTAATTGAGCAAGACAATTGATACTAAGCTAGAAAGCTTTATAGTGACTAAGTATTTTAGTGATGACCAAGTGCCAGACTTTAGAGCTTGCTGAGTGATAGAATAAGAATGAATTCTAGGAAATCATGAGATCAAACCAACTCAGTTAATTTCTTAGGAGAAATAAACCATGTTGAAGATAAGATTGATCAGTTGGATCATTAAATTCAAGGAAGTCTAGAAAAAGATCAAGAATATGGACATATAAAGTGAATTTATTGAACCTAATTGTAAACCCTAAGATCTATGATGGAGGTAGAAACAATCATGTATTTCCTATCTAAAGAGATATAGAGCTGAATAATCTATTTGTGTGTATGTGCAAAGCTTGTATGTGAAGATAGACATATATAGCAAGGTCGATTAGAAATGTATGAGTGTGAGTGAATGTAAACATAAAGGAGAAAGCTTGCAAATATGATGATGTTATTTATAAGTACATTAGAGTAGAAGGCTTAAGTGTTGATGAGAAGAGTGGATTGATTGCTTGAAGGGTGTCCAAGCAAATAAAGATTAGAGATGTCAATGGAAGGCTTATCAGTAAACCAACATAAGAACTTAACTAAGATCTAAAGCTACAAAAGTGAGTTGTAGCCACATACTATTTTTGTTCTAGTCATTGTAAATAGTTTGTATTGAAATCCTTTTAATAGAGGTTGACCTAACGGTCATTTGAAGACTTAACAATCTATATAAATCCTTTAAATAGGTGATGTTCTAAATGGAATGATCAAAATCCTCTTACAAGGCCACTCCTAACAGGTTGAATAAATCCTCTAACTAGGTTACATTTAATAGTGTGTTTTGTAACTTTTAGCAGGGTTGGCTCCTCATAGAGCTCACTTTGAAAGAGTGAAAAAGAGTGACATGTTACTAGTGTTTTTCCCAATTTGGGTTTCCACGTAAAATCCTAGTGTCAAAACTATGATGAATTCTTTATGTGTGTTGACATTTGATAATTTTTTCTTTATGCAACACAAGTTATGTTTATGATGGTTTTACAGTATAGACCGAGCAACAATAGGATAAGAAGAACTGTGAAGTGTTTATTGTTCAATTGTTCAAGTCATACATATAGACCTTAAGTAATTGATTCAACCCCCCTCTCAGTTATTCTAAAATTTTCTAATAGTTAATTCTGCATTTGGCACAATGTAATATAGAGAAAATAGAGCTTGAATTCTTGAATTTTTTAGATTGCTAGTGTTGTGACTAAAGTGAATTTTTTTGAAATCAAAATTGTGCAAGGAGCACCAATAGGTATTTGAATATTATTGTAGACGAATTTTTGTTAAAAAATTTAGAGTAGATAAAATAGCTTCACAAATGGATTTCTCTAGAAAAATGGATTACCAACATAGGAGTGCTCATGATGATTTTCTCAATCAACTGTCCGCCTCTACAAATGAAATTGTAGGTCCCTAGGCTAAAAATTGAGGAAGGTTTCTATGATAGAGGCAACTGGTTAAAATATGTAGAGACATCTATAGGAGGGTTAAAATTGTTTTAAAAATGGTTTTCACAAAAAAATCATGATACACCACTCAACAGTGTCTAGGAATTCGACATCAGGAAGCTCATTGTGCCAGGTGTTTTTATGGATGTTGATATGCTGACATTGTTGGCCAAGAGATATGATCTAGCATTGTGTGTCATGATGAACCATTATGGGGATAATTTTTTCAAACTTATCGCCAAAGGAATTAAAGAAGTCTTTATGTTGAACCCCAATATTTCTCTATATGAGAAGATTGCTTTCGATGACTTGCAGGTTAGATATGATGCACAAAGAGTATATCTTTGAGGTGGAACACTGTAAGAACATTTTGTTAAGGTAGGGCATCTAATATTGGTGAAACCATCTACCCCAAAGCCTTGCTTGAAGAAATATTTCAACCCTAGGGAATAGGCTCTATATATTTCCCTCTGTCAGATTTTTGGCATGAATGAACAAGAACATGTCTAAGCACCCTTAGTTTTCATGATGGCCCAAATGTTACAATATGGAATGAGGTCCATATTTGATTTTTCTTCCCATTTAGCTGAGGAGATACACAATGGATTGATTGGAATCAACAAGGGTAAAATAGATAAACCTTTTGGTTGGTATTCCTCCCTTATGTACATATGTCTATTCAAAGGTGTTTTTGTCTTTAGAAAAGACATGAAATTAAAACAAGAAAGGGATGGTGAAAAGTTTCCAGTTCAATTATGGAGGGCAGATATGACTTGGGAGGTCACTGATGCTAGTTTTGTCCATTTTGATCGATACTTTGTATCTAAAATGAGAGCATTGTTAGTTCAAGACAACCCTCAATTTCCTAAACCCTTACTAGAGATGATTAGGCCTAAATATCATGCTAAATGTTTGAATGTTAGCCATAATTGGGGAGATATTATCCCATATTTGGTTTCCACTATTTTCAGAGTATATGGTTTCTAAGGGAAACCATATGTCCTTCCCTACCAAGTACCATTTAAGGTAGGTGTTGCTTAATTTATGTGGAGAATTGAAGGGCTCAAAGAGAGCGAACTAGTTAGAAGATCTAGAGGAACAATTTTTCTAAGCTTCATAGTTGCCCATCATTTTGTGATAACCAAGGGAGCATAGAGACACCTAGGTATGTTGGAAATATTCAAGATATGACAAGTTACTAAGAGGGGAGGGGTGAATCAGTAACTTTAAAATTTCTTCCTTATAAATTTATGATCAATCAATTTATGCTACTGCATGCATTAATACTAAAAGATAACACATTCATCACACAGAAGAACACAATATTTTCTGACCTAGAAACCTTCCAAATAGAAAGTAAAACTAGGGTGGGGATGATACCCACAAAACTTCAATATTGTAGCATAAAGTTGGCTTGTTAAGGCTTACATTGACCACTTCTGGTGATCTTCCTTGTTACGAGCACAAAGGACTACTAGGTCCACCTTGTTAGAGGATTTACAAACATACAATGAAGTATGCACTCGGTTAAGAGATTTATACAAAGATTGCTAAGTCTACCTTGTTAAAGGATTTAGAAATTGATTCACCTGTTAAGATGAAATAGAGGATCTACTTACAAGTAATTTTTGATAAGATCCTTGATGCACTAATCACCATATGTGATGGATATAACTTTTCTGCCTCTATATTGACCTTGCTATATTCCTTGAACTATTGTTGATAATCCTTCGCATGTATTTCTCAAAAATACTTCACATTACTTCTATATTGCTTCATACTCATGATATCTTACAATACACCTTACATGTATACCTTTCAAATGGTCGGCCAAAACACAAGTGAACAACACATTACAAAGTTGGCCCAATAGTAAATAACTTGAGTTTACTGAACTAACTCGATGACCTTCTAATACACGACGTCCACTACATTACTTGGCATCGTCATGCACTTAGTAGAACTAAAGGTAGGGTCCATACTAATCACTCAAAGTAGTTATAAACTCAATGAACACTGATGACTTGGTAGATGTAGTTTCACTTGGTAGATACTACATACTAAGTTTACCTTGATGTACTCGATAAACACTACTACTTCTAATGCTCAGTTTACACTAAATCTCCATGACACAACCTTTCTACATGGTGGACACTATGAAGCTCGGTAGACATTGTTGTTCTTCACATTGCCTATATTCACTTGGTAGCCACTATCTATTTGGTGTAAATCGTTGAACTCTTCAAACCTTGGTTAACACTAGAATGCTTGGTGAGTGTAAGAAACTAAGTGCCGATCTTGGTAGCTATACGGATTTGGATAATTGTTGTCACTAATGGAAATACTAACTTAATGCCAAAAATCTCCCCTATTGGCATTAGTCAAAAAACACTTATAAGCCAAAACATAAATTGACTCACTAAATTTTGGTTTTTCAAAATTGATCTTTGTTAAGCTATTGCATATACATTTCTACATATATCTGCTTGATGACACATAATGTATATACAAAGATACTTATGTACATAGATATAAACATATACATGCTGACTCATTGAGTACTATCTCCCCCTTTCACTTATACTGATAATTCTCCTTATATATAGAGTTTCCCCTTTTGCTTATACTGATATCTCTCCCCCTTTTTGATAGTATTGCCAAAGGGCTACATATACTATCTATATAGCTACACCAAAATGAGAGAGAAATTCTTGATGTACCTTAAGAATGAGGGAAAATGAGGTATCCTAATTCTCTTGCAAAATTTGACAAGTGAAGAGAGCAATTTGAACTTCTGTTGATAATTTGATCATGTGATCAGCCAGTAAGAAATTCTGATCCTAGACCAATGCCTTGTAATGAGCAATATGTTTCCACATTGTATCCATTATTAGCAAGATCATGTTCTGAATATCAATTAGGGTTGCTCTTATTCTTGCTTCTTCTCTTAGAAGTTCTACTTGCACTTCTGCTAGATATTTCACCTTGGTGTGGTGAGAGGAGCTGGAAGAAGAGTTAGCCTACAACTTTGATGCACTAGATTTCATGTTAGCATCAATCTTATTTAGCTTCTCCTTTATTTCATTGGTAAAATTGGACACATCACAAAGTTTGGAAAAAAGTGATGCTGCATTAGTAAAAGAATTTTCAAAATTACCCAAAAATGTGGACAACTCCACTTGTTTGATTGCAATCTGCTGAGCAATATGCTCTAGCACCTTGTTATCAAATTTTCTTTTAGCATTATCAATTAGCTTCTCTTGTCCAAAGGATTCCTTAGTATATTTCTATACAACCTCTTCTAATTGGATCAAAATATGTTGAGTGGAATCCACTTCAACACCTAAAGCTTCTATGATTATATTCTTGGCATTTTCAATTATTCTATACTCCTTATCCCTTTCAAACCTTAACTGCTTCTGCATAGCTTTCTTCTCTATGAGTTGACTAGCTAACCTCATTTCTTCAATAGTAGTAGTCTAATAGTCAATCTTAGGTATTATTATCTTTGTGTCTAAGTCAATATCTTCTTCAATTTCCTTTCTAGTGATCAGAAGTTTCAATGGTTGCCTTTGTTTTACTTCAGTGATGACTGGTGTGACCTTAGGAATAGACATAATAGTAGAGATAGAAGGGCTAGTAGTGAAAATGGGAATAGGGCTTAAGGATTAAATGCCAATAGGAGTACTAACTAAATCAAAAACTAAAACACTTCCCAAAAATGGTGCCACACTTGGTAGAAATTTCTGAACTAACTAGAATCAAAGTTTATGTAGACAATGTTGATGAAAACAAAACTGTAGAGCTTTCAGGAATTGATGAAGACAAAATTGTAGAACTTACTAATGGACTTACTTATGATGCAGGAGTAGAGGGATCTAACTCAGTAGCTAAAGAAGTAACATTTAGCTCAGTAGATGAAGTGCTTGACACTTTCATTGCTGACACTTGGAGCTAGGAGGTGGTTGGTGAAGATTGAGCAATTGATGTTGTTGTTGTACTCATAATCTCACTAGTAGAAGCTATCTCCACAGATGTGACAGTATGAGGTGGAGTGTTAGGAAGAGATGCTATTGCTTCTACTACTATTCTGACTAGATCATCTTCATACTTTTCTTCCTCTTTTGCTTCTTCATCTATTTCTTCTACTTCCTTCTCTTCTTCTTCCTTATCCTCCATTAGAGCATGCAATTCACCTTCAGTAACTGTGATGGAAAGATTGTTGTCATCATCATCATCACTATCATCATCTTTAATTATAATAGTTTCATCAGATGGCTTGTTAAGATGATATACATCTCTCCAAACATCTGAGGCATGCTTAACCATTGATTCTATGTTATTCATTAATATAAAACATGAGTTAAGCTTTGGAATCATTGTCTTCATGCTCTTTTATTGCCTTCTTTACTTCTACATTAGTTAGATTAGGTACTAACTGTCTCAATTGTTGTTCAAAGATTTCTTTTATAATTTGCACCATGTTCTCCCATCTGACTTGGATTTTGGCAAAAAGATTTGCATGGATTTGAGGTTGAATTTGTGCAGGGGAGTATATACCCATCTTTTCCATGACTAAGTCCTCAATCTCTTTTTGCTCATCCCAAGTCCGAGTCTCATATTTGAGAACTTTGAAGTTACATATTCCTGCTTCAACTCTTAGTTGTTTCATCCTTTCCTCAAATGTAGGTGGAGAGTGAATGAATACTAGTTCACTTTTACCTTTCCTACCTCTCTTGGAGAATACTGTAGTAGGTTTCTTCTGAGGTTTAGTGATAATCACCCTACCTTTCTTCCTTACTAGTTCCTCTTTCTCTGATTCTTCTTCTTCTTCATCATCATATTCCTCTTCTTCATCCTCACCCTTGCCCTTGATAAGCATTAGAGGACCTTCAGTTGTCTTCAATTTGGCAATTCTCTTCTTGCCCCTATTGAGAGCTCGAGGAATCTTGATACTGAGCTCTATCCTCTTCTTGGCTTCCTCATAATTGCCAAATACAGGAAGATTTGGATTGGCTAGCTCATTTACTAGAGCCTCAATGATGTCTCTAGCTTCATCAATGTTAATTTCATAAGGCAATGGTTTTACCCATGCCACTCTTGGTATGACTACTTGAATGTACACTCTGTCACAATCCACCATGAAGCATATGTCATCCTTGTAGTATTCTACAAGCTTGGGTGGGATACAAAAATTGTTATTCATTTTCTCCTTGAATGCCTCAAAGTAGTTATCCAACACCCTTTCAAAATTTTCACCCATTTCTTCAATAAATTCATTTATCTGATAAAGAATAGGGGTGTCTTTCCTCTATACGACTGTGCCCTTAGATGGAAAGAATTTTTGAACATAGAAAAATAAATAGGTAAGCAATGAACTGGACTTGAAGGAATTATTCTTGGAAGTCTTCACACTTTCAATGTTTTTGTTCAATTGCTTTAGTAATACATCTGACAAATCAAATTCAAGGTTCTTCTTTATAACCTTGTATGCTAGGTCAACTGCCTCATAGGGAACACTATTTGACTGACTCGAGCTGTAGATCTTATGTGCAATGATATGGATGCCAAACCTAAGCTCTATGTTGGTGACATTGTTTAATTTCAAACCTCTACCATCCCATTTGGCTAGGGTTTTCTTTTGTAGTTCCTCCCGACCTAGGGTTTTGGTTGTCTTAGCTTTGCTTAGTATTGGCAGACTCGTAACCTTGTGTATCATCTTCTTTGTAATTAGAATGGGTCACTCCAACCATAATTAACCATTGTGAAACTAACTCAATATGTATCTTATCCATTTCACTTGGAAATTTTGAGGCATGTAAGGGATATGAGTTAATCCTTTAGCTTCCAAATGCTTATGCTTAGGTTTCAAAACTCCATCAACAC
Organism: Cupressus sempervirens; assembly: GCA_028749045.1. NCBI lineage: Eukaryota > Viridiplantae > Streptophyta > Pinopsida > Cupressales > Cupressaceae > Cupressus > Cupressus sempervirens. The sequence continues at coordinate 263,028,095 of CM053793.1, forward strand.
ACATTTTAGCTAGGTAGTATCCATTTCTAATATCCCTAATTCTTGAACTAAACATTTAAAATGAGTTCTTATGTCATTAATTAGGAGTACCTTTGGCGAGATTTGTGATTGAGATCCATAAGGATCAAGTAATTCAGCAATGACCAAAACAATCTTGAAATTTGGTGCCTTCCATTCGACACCCTTAACCATCATTTCAAAACCCTTCTTTGGTTTAGTGCTACTTCCATTGGTAGATGCCGTCACTATTCAGTAGATGATAAAATTTGTGAAGATCTTGTTGCTAAATCACTCAAAAACACTATATAGCTCTTTCAAATCAATCTGCTCTTCGAATGCTATGAATGCAATGAAAAATAAAATCAAAATTGCCCCTTTTGTTGAGAAAATTTCATAAATGCTCAATGCCATAATGACTCAGTGCATGACAGACTGTCATCCATTGACCTAACTCAACAAGAGTATCAAATCGATAGATGAACCAAATTTCTCTTACTCCCAACCTTGGTTGATAGGTTCTTCAATCAACTTTCCTCGGTGGAGTTTGATGCAACTCAATGAAAGATAACCTTTCTGTGATCCCAGTGTATCCAAAATACTGATTGGATCATTTGCATTTCTCATACTTCTTGGAACTACTTATGATTTTCTTGCTGAGTATAGCTCCAATACATTCTTAGGAATTTAGTTTGAGGGGATGGAGTCACCCACTTCTTGAGTGACTTCACTTTCATGATTTGAGCTGGTATCCTTGGTAGATTTAGGAATCCATTGCTGCCTCACTTGTTTCCTTATATTGTCTACCCTTGCTTTCTTTTCATCTTCAAATTTTCCTATATTCATGCAGTTTTTAGCTATATGATCGAGTTAAATGCATGTGTAACACCTTATAGTAGTATCCTTCTTTCTTAGATGATGCCTTGCACAATTTATGCTAGTGTGTCCATATTCTCCACAATAATGACATCTGCACTAGGTATTGTAGTCCCATCCAAATATTGCCTTTACAAGTTGTTCAGCTAGATTGAATGATTTGGATTTTCATTGAGATGCCTTGTGACCATTCTTTTTGCATTTGTGATATTTACCTTCAAATTTTGATTTCTCCTTGCATTCATTAGCTTTGTGACCATGCTGATTGCAGTTGTAGCACTTTCCATTGAATTTTTCTTTTACATTGCTCCAACATTTGTTTGATGTATGACCAATTTTCCCACAATGATTGCATGAGGGTTTTTTATTCCTTTTTGCACCTTGCTTGGAAGATTCACCTTGTTCTTCATTGTATCCAAGTCGTGCTTTACCTTTTTTCCTGTGAAGATTCTGCTCATTTTCTTGATTCAGTTGATTCATATCTTCTTGTGATTTCAACATTCTCTTATTGATTTGTTTTTTAGCATTTAGGGCATTCTTAATGATTCTCTCAATATTCTTTCATTAATTTCCCTTTCATAATTTATATCACTTCTTATTCTTTCATTCTATATTTTTATTTTATGAAAAAAGTCCTTGATGACATCATCATTTATTAATTAATTAATTAATTTATTTTTATGCCATTAAATCCCTTTATCTTAATTAAAAATATTTAATTAAGGAATCCCTTCCAAAAATGTTTAAATCTTATTTAAACATTATTTCCTTATTTATTAATTATTTAATTAATAAACTGACCAAAAAATCCAAAATAAATAAAAAATTTATTTTTTGCCCAAAACTTGGCCAATTTCCTTAAGACCACTAACCTCTTCCAAAATCTTCTAATCCTTCTTTAATTTTGATTAAAGGCTAATCCCATCATTTCCTACCCCTAATCCCAACTCAAAATATTTAATTAAGATTAAATATTAATCCTCATGTTTATTAAAATTTTTTAAATTAATATCTCCTCAACCCAAACCCTTGAAACAAATAAAACTTTATTTATTTCCTAAAAATCTAATTTATCCTCATCCTAAGAAGTTCTAGACTCTTCTAGAAAGTCTTCATCCTCATCCTAGGAATTTCTAGACTATTCTAGAAAGTCTTTATCCTCATCCAAAGTCTAGACTCTTCTAGAAGATGTCTTTAAACATAATCCTAATCCCCTCCTAACCTTTTCACATTCCCTAAACATGGGTTAAGACTTACTGACCCAAGCCAAAGTTTACAAATATCTCCTCCTTCACCTACCCTCATTAAATGCCATCCACTTGCCTATCCCTAAGCTAATCCTAAACCATCCTAATCCATCCTCTAATCATTTGCACAATCCTAAGCAAGCTTAAAACCTTCCTAATCAAGACCAAGTCAAAATTCCTCTCATCTCCCTCAAAATATCTTAACCATAAAACTTTATGAAGCCCACTAGGCCATAAATGACTCTTCCAAGCCTTTTCATTGCTCTTACAAGTCATTATGAGGGTCTTTATGAAGATTTTATCCCTTGAGCCTCCTTTGTTGACTCATCCTTCCCCTTGTATGCATGAATATGTGGCCTCTGCTAACATACACACTTCAACATGGTCATTGTATGCAGATTCATCCTGGAATGAACATTGGATTGTTCATCCGAAAATCAGTTGGCAAAGCGACCTGTTGCCTTCTATCTAAAGGGAATTGCTTGTCATATATCCTCAAATTCAAGGTGTTTAAGCAACCAGACCCTGTAAGAACGAAGGATTTAAGAAATTAAATTAATCTATATGATTATGTAGATTAATCTAGAATGAGAAATGCATTCTAATCTAAGAACAAGTAAAGGAAACTAGATTAATCATATGCGTATTATGCTAAATGAAATTAAGCTAGAAAATGAATATGAAAGTAGGGAGCTCAAATGAATGCACAATCCAACAAAAATTCAATGCAAATTCTCATTCAACCTCCTCTCAAAATGAAGAGATGAGGGTCTCTTAAATAGACTTTCCTAGAATCCATCAATGGTTGAGATTGATTTAAATCAACGGTTAGGATTAAAGGTGAAGTTTAGTCATAAAGGAAGATTCTCAAATTAAAGGGAGTTAACTGATTTAATTTGAGTAAAATAAGGAGTTTACTGATTCAATTTGAGTAGAAAAAAGAGTTAACTGATTTAACTCATTTTTTATCAATAGTGAACTGGAAATTTCCCTTTTTGAATTGAAGAGAGTTTTTGGTGAAATATTTAATTTAATAAAATGAGATATGCTCTCATAATTACCTTTTCTATTTAATTAAATAATATTTTAATTAATTAGAGATACTTTTCTTATTTAATTAAATAACTTCATTTAATTAATTAGGAATGGCTTCCTATTTAATTAAATAACTTTGTTTGATTAATTAGAAGTAAGTACTCCATTTAATTAAATAATTTCATTTAATTAATTAGAAATAACTTTCCCATTTAATTAAATAATTACATTTAATTAATCAAGATAGGCGTATTTATTAAATTAAATAAATTTAATTCCATAGTAAATTAGCCTTAGGATATAATTTAATTTAATTAAAGTATAAATACTTAATAATTAAATTATAATTAAATCAAGTAGGTTTAATCCGACTAATATGAGTACGTACTATAGGAATTAAATAAGAAATATGATGAATGCAGATTAGGGTTTTCTGCATCTGACATTTAAGTCAAGTAGTGAGTAGCAGAATGAGAATTGCCTATTAGAATAGGTCTTAGGATTGATTAGAAATAGACTAGAATTGGTATCATGGTAATGAGCCAATTTTGGGGTATTACATTTTGCCCCTCTTTGAATGAATGTGCGAGCAACACGTTCAATTCAAAGAAAATCAGAAAGCATGATGCAAAGATGAGATTGGTTTCGAAGTTGATGACACAGAGACCAATTGATAAGTTGTTAAGGACTATTTCTAGAACATAACTTAATCCTAAGGGTAAGATTGATAGCATTTAAAAGATTGTCTCCAAAATGGAGCGTAATCTTTAAGGATCTAGACAAAACATCTAGATACCTAAAATTGATAAGCATTTAAAAGGTTTCTTCAGAACAAAGCTTAACCTTCAAGGATCCAGATAGAACACCTAGATACCTAAGATCGATAGCATTTAGAAGACTATCTCCAAAATGGAGCTTAACCTTCAAGGATTCAGATAGACCACCTAGATACCTAAAATTGATAAAAGATAACAAGGTCCAATCATGAGCCATAGAATCATCCCCAAAACAAGGCTTGATCCTTAGGAGTTAGGGTTTAGACTGTCCCAATACCTGTCTATCGAACTCTGAGAAGAGTTGTTATAAGGTTGATCAATTGATGAAAAGATAAGATAGATGGAAAAGATGCCAAAGAGAAGGGAACAAAATGCCCTGAGTGATGAGATGCCCCAAGTGATAAGGACATAAGATGGGAACTAGATGCCCCAAGAAATAGGTATTCAATGATGTAATCATCCTACCCCCTCAGGAGTGAAATCAAAAGATGACACACCAAAAATAGATGTGAAGCAATGTAGCAATAGATATAGAAGAAATCTAAGATTCAACAGAATGTAGAAGATATCAGAACGATCTGAACAATAAAGAAGAGATCAGAACGATCAAAAAAAAAATGAAGAGATCAGAATGATTTGAAGAAATATGAAGAGATCAGAATTATCAGAAGAAATATGAAGAGATCGGAATGATCTGAAGAAATATAAAGAGATCAGAATGATCTAAAGAAAAATGAAGAGATTAGAATGATTTGAAGAAATATAAAGAGATCAGAATGATCTGAAGAAATATGAAGAGATCAAAATGATCAAAAGAAATATGAAGAGATCAGAATGATCTAAAGAAATATAAAGAGATCAGAATGATCTGAAGAGATTAGAATGATCAAGTTTGAGTTGAAAAGATTCCAAGAATTGCAAAGTATCAGAAAGATTTGGATTGCACAAAAAAAAAAATTTAAAATGCATTTTGAGCCACTTAAGTGTGTCAAAATTTGAATTCAATCCCAAAAAATGGGTTCAGAGAAACCAAAGTAGCCAAGAGGGTGATTAATCAATCATTGTGCAATTCATGAAAGAACATGATAATTTGAAGAGATCAACAATCCCTCATTAGAGAAGGTGAAAGTAGATTTGCAATTTAATCACATGCTTATGCAAGTGAAGTATGTAATGCAAGACTATGTTAAATGCAACCCTAGGTCTGGTTACCAAGCCTCAACAATTTATCATCATTGGATATAAAATAAAGCTCGTATGTTATACAATTCCCACTGACATTGCAATCATGAAAATATGAATATAACATACATTATTGGGGTGTCGGGATTAAATGTAAGCATTCAAGGCACAAGAAGCTAGAATGACTAGAACATTTGTCCCTTTTAATGTAGCAAGTTAACATAAGCATCATAGCATAAATGCTAGGATGACCTGAATGTTGCTTGCATGACAAGCACACCAAACACACAAGAGATTCCTCTTATGCTAAGTATTTAGTAGTCATTCTATCCGCAACAACCCTTGTGTTCGTGACCTAAGATAGAAGTGTGCTAGATATACTCGCAGTGACCCGTACATTCACTTAATAGGATGAGTATCAGTATTTACTATAGCATGAAGAGTTCACTCCAACAAACAAGGAGAAGAACCAATGTTATTGGCATATTCATATAAAAGAGTTGAGGTACACATGACCATCCAATATGAGATGGAGGCTCTTATAGTGGACACCCCTCTTATAGGAATAAATCAATTGATTGGAACTAAACCACAAACATAAAGCAAAGGAAAAGATCATGCCCCCAATCATTACTTCTCTAGTCAAAGATGACATCATCTAGTTGCTCGAGGGGATATGATAAAGGAAAAAAAAGTAAAAAAAAGAAAATGCTCAACATATCCAAAAAAGTATATCATTTTTTTGAGTTCAATGTTTTGGATTGATGTCAAGTGTCAATGTCCAAAATATGTTTGAAAGAAATCTCTTCAGTAGGGTGACAACAGTAGGCAAATGCAGTCAGAATGACTAGTGACTGAGGTCAAAGAGGAATCTTCAAGATGAAGAACCTAAGAAGGACTAAGCGACAGTAGACACACACAGCCAGGATGACTAGTGACTGATGCAAAAGAGATCTTCCATAAAGGAATCTTGAGACATGACTCGAGCAACAGTAGGCAGACATAGCTGAAATAACTAGTGATCGTTGCGAAGGAGATTCTATGAGGAAAATCTCGAAAAGAGTGACACTAGTGACAATAGGCAAACACAGTGAGGACCACTAGTGACTGTTGCGAAGGAGATTCTATGAGAATCTTAAAAATAGTGACACTAAGGGGGAATGCTCCCGAGCTGTGACAAGGCTCAATCCATGGATACATGAGCAGGAAGTAGGAAAGCGAAAGTGAAAGCATGAAAGTGCCTATACAGAGTAGCTAGAAGATGCACTGCAAGATGGAGCATTGGAAACAAGAGGTGCCTGTTTACCAAGTTTTTACCTTCTTCACAAATTTTTTCTTTTTTTGCTACCATGATGCCTATTTCTAGGTTTTCACCAATGGCACTTTTCTTGTTTTTCAATTTTTTTGTATTTTTCTCTTTTTGATATATATATATATATTTTTTGATATTTTCAACTTTTTTGGTGTTACCAAGGCGCCTATTGCCAGGTTTTCACTAGGGTAACAATTTTTTTAGGACTTTTTTTTATTTTTAGGATTTTTTTCAAAAATTACTAGCTCACAAGAAGGATCACCTTGATTTTGTTCTAGTTTCTAGCAAGGTGTAGGATGAGATGTAGTAGCAAGTGAGTGAATAAGTAGAGATGGAAAGACAAGGAGTATGAAGCAGTGAATGTTACCCTCAAGGAAAGTCTTCATAAGATTACCCAAGCTAGGGAGAAAGATATAACAATATAAGCTCATGGTGTAATGAAGGGTATCATGTAAGTAATCCAAGAAAATGAACATGTCAAGAGATTGCTAAGAATCAAGTTTTCTTCTTTCTTTCATCGATCAAGACCAAAGGGTTAACTGAATAGGACATCAAAGTTTGTTATGGAGGTTATGAGTGAATGACTTCAGGAATGAGGACATATGAAGGATAAGCAAGATCATGATAGGATGTCATGGACAGAAGAATTATGCATGACGCCTGTTTACCAGGTTTTCATCATGGTACTTATCCAAGGTGCCACAAGAAGTGGTTTTCACCATAGGACAAATTTATTTATCTTTACTTTTGCTACCAAGGTGCCTGTTTCCAGGTTTTCACCGAGGCACATTTTTTTTCTTTTTTTCTTTTTTCTTTGGATTTTTAGAGTTTTTGGAAAGAATTCAAGCCTTCTTCAATTTGAATAGTGCTCCTATAAGAAAGATAAGTTATGATAAGCCAAGGCCATAGCAAGGTACACTCAAAGATGCTGATAAGGTAATGGAAGGGAAATGATAGAAAAATGAGAGGTAGATGGAGGATAAGGTTGTTGGTTTTGGAAGACTAAAACAAGCAAGGATGGAAAGCAAGCATAAGATTTAGAGGATCAAATGAGGGTGGATGAGATATTAGGCAAGATCAACATTGACACACACCTTGAAGGGTAGTGGAATGATGGAGGAAATATGGATGAAATAGATTGAGGCTTAGATATATGAGGTAGCAAAACCATTTTGGAGGATGGTGGAGTAGAAGGTTTTGAAACCTTTTTAGGAAGATGTTGGGAAGTAGATGGAGTGGAAACCTTTGGAAGCTTGAATGTCAACTTTGATTTGTTTTCAATATTCAAGTTCTTCAAAAGAGACTTGGGAATCCATATAGCTTTTGATTTTTGATTAGATGCTTTGGAACGCATTTCTTCAACAACAGATTTATGAACCCATACTTTCTTTGGTTGAGCTCTTTGAATAGTGGACCTTTGTGGTCTTGTTTGCATATTTTCCTTCTTGACATTCACATGTCGATTAGGGGAGACATAGTGAAATTTTTAGGATGGATTCATGCACTTGTGTTTGAGTTGATCATCCAAATTGCTTCCAAAGGACTTGGGATTTATGGATGAATGAGGCCAATATGATTGGTTTAGATGGAAATGTGAATGTGAAGAGTTCAAGTATGTGTATCTTTGTTGATCTTGGGGTAGGGTAGGAGGAATGTGTAATGAGCTAGTAGTGGCAATAGGAGATAGAGGAACATAAGGTCCCAATATGGATGGAAGACTTGAAGGTTTTAGCTTAGATGGATAAGGACCAAGAATAGATTTAGAAGATGTGAACGGACCATGAGTATGGATATCAGCATCTTTAGAGTGAGCAAAATGACCAAAGCCATCAATAGATTTATGAGGAATTGTTATAGGAGCAATACCTTTGATAGGAGTATTTAAAGCTTGAGCATAGTTTGGAAGTGAATGTAGCGAGGTAGAATAAGAGAGTGAGGAAACACTTTTCTCTTCAAAAGGAAATTTGGGTAACATAGGAAAAGTATCCTTCTCTTGATCTTTTGTAATCTCCTTAAGGATGGTGGAAGGAATATCTTGATCTTGCTTAGTAGAGGTGCATGACATGGGAGATGGAGGACTATGTGGCTCTTGAGATGGAGGCACAAGATCTTGGAAGACTTGAAAGGGGATGAAGGAATCTTGGTCTTGATCAACACTTGTTTCTTCATCATTTAGGTGGTCCTCTTGACATGAAACCAAATCCAAGGATGAGGGAGTATCTAAATCTATATTAGGATATATTTCTAGAGTCTCCATAAAATGCTCTTGAAGGGAAAATGGAGGAATAGTTGGATTGGGGATAATAGGAGGAGCAACACATGGAGGTTTTGGATCTTTGCTTTGTGTAGTATGGGAGAGGTTTGAAGCTAAGTCAAGATTAGCCTGAGTTTCCTTTAAAGGTAGTCCTTGAGGGTACACATAGTCAATTGGGGGAGTAGTGAGTTCTTTTGGTAAATATGTGTTGGAAAGATTGGATAGTTTAGAAGGTGGATATATGTTGGAGGAAGTAGAAGTTGTGTTTGAACCATTACTAGACATGGTTTCATGAGGTTGATCCTTCTTGAGAGTAGAATCTTTAGTAGTTGAGGGCTTAGATTTTTGAATTATGCCATTGTCAAAGAGATCTTGGATCTCATTTTTCAGCTTCTTACAATGGGAAGTTTTATGTAAATTATGTCTATGATAGGCACAATAGTTACTCATAAAGGTAACTGCCACCAAAGTGAGCTTAGGTAATAAAATGAGTTTCTCTTCAAGAAGTTCTTCCAAGGTTAATTCATAAGATTTTTCCAAAGGTGTGAAATCACGCTTTGGTTTAGGTTCCCAAGGTTTTTCTTCAAAGATATTTTTAGATTTCTTGGGTGTATGTGAGGTGTTCTCAGATGTCTTGGATTCAAGATCACAAGAATGTGATTTTTGGTTGTCATAGAAGGAAGGGAAAATTTCTCACAAGGAGAATTTGTTCGATGATGTATTTTCCTCTTCTTTTAGTCTGTGAAGTTGAGAGCTCATTGATTGAATTTTTTGCTTCATGTTTGCAATAAGTAGCTTTTCTTCCTCACTAGGAATATTGGATTTAGCACAGTTGTTGTTAGCCATTTTGATGTACTATGTTTCAAGTAGTGACAGCCAAGTTTTAGAACATAAGTCAAGTTGCCACAGTCATAGACAATAACAAAAAGTAGTAGCTTAGACAAGGACCACACTAGAACGTAGTCTCAGAAAAGCAAGATAAGAGTGCAGTATACTAAGGTATGAATAGTCTGATTTGAAGGCTAGAATAGCCAAAGATTATGACTATCATGACACAGAGTACAACAAGCACTAAAGTACAAAAGCAAGATAACTAAGAGACAAGACTAGTTAAAGTATGGATTGCAAGTCATTAGCTAAGCAGGATGCCACTGTTTAAGGAATGTTTGCAGATAGAAAGTGACAAATGGACGCAAAAAAGGGCAACGTGCAAATCGCAGATAGCTAGATCAAACCAAAAGTGGAAATGCTGATGCAAGATCTCGCACGAGAAACTTTTACGAGTCGCGTGAAGAAGTTTTACAAGATGCGCAAAGAAGTTTCTATCTTGCATGAAGTTCAGTGATAGTTTTTAATTTTGTACAAGAAAGCTCACAGGGTCGCGTGAAGACTCATGACATAATTTTAATTTCGTGCAAGGACAAAATGATTTTGCACGAGGACCAAATGATTTCATGCGAGACTAAAAAAAAATTTCGCGCTAGAAAGCAGATAAACAGGCATGTAGAACAACAAGCAGGTGATATCAAGCATATCTGAAAACAATGAGCAAGGGCAAAAGCAACTTTGTGCATGAACAATCAAGTGACTTAGTTTTATGCTAATCCCTAGGAGAGCTATTGGTGTATGTTTTCAAAAGGTTTTGCAATCACGCATACATCCCTAGAAAATAAAAGTTGGCCTCTCTAAGGTTTTTAGTAATGGTTTGACTCTGCAACTTTTATGACTCATAGGCATGACCTCCAATCTCGGCGCACCAAGGTTTTGACATAGTCTGAGAACTTAATCTTCAAGAGATGCTAGGGAGATCTGACAACCCACAATGAACCACACCCATGGAGATTTCTTTCACAAGGACATTTATATAGCGGTTGTCACTACCATGGCAAAAATGGCTATTACCGCTTGAGGTTCCGTCATCACAGTTTTCCCTGTAGAGGGATTGTCTGCTACGGTTAACCCTCTCTAAAGGTGACTGACTCACAATAGTATACCACAAGGGGACTTAGCTTCCAGATTCAAGGTTTTGACACCTTTTCACCTTTAGCCCAATCAAAGCAGACAGATTAATCTGATATGCTAAACTAAGATTATCTCTTAAAGATCTATGATATCATCTTCCAGTGATCTATCAACCTCTCCGGAGAAAGGATGCCTCAATCAACAAGTTGAAGATTCATCTATCTACAAGATGCTCAAAGTATCCTCCCCACCTACAAGGAATCCGTCTTAGAGAGGAGTTTCACTAGGAACCCACTCCCTCAAGATCCATGAATAGTGTTCATGGGGGCCTAATTACTATGTGTGTACATATGTTAATTTCCAAAAGAAAATTTATCCAAAAGTAATCAAAAAGCACAAGGTGGTACACTTAATGCTTTAACTAATGCGAGGTGAGTCCAAAGATTTGGAACATTTAACCCCTCACATAAGCCAAAACGAGTCCACAACTCAGAAACTAGTGAGTTCTAGAAATCACAAAAGGGTTACCTAGTGGAGCATTTAATGCTTATTTCCTGTAGACCCCTCCCCTTTAACATGGTGTTGATCTTGCAACCACAGGGTGGAACGAGGGGCCGACAGATTAGCGAGTCCAATAACCCAAGATAGCTAATTAGATCTATCACTAGTAACTAAGCCTACTAGATGAAAACTAATGGAGATCACAACCTAGTATTAAATTATGTATGTGTTGTAAAATGAGAACATGGAAGGAAACACACACAAGCTTGACATCAGAGATGTTTATTTTAGATCCAAATGAAGTGTTATCAGTCAAAGAGAATTACCTGGTAATCCTTGCAACACGCTTAGTAGATGTTTTACCTATTTTTAGCAACTTTATCATGCTTTTCCAATTGTCCTACAAACTGCTGTTATGCTGCAAAAAAATCAAAAAAATGGAAATAAAGATGCTTAGGAGAGAACATGTTAGTGAAAACTGAAGGTTAACTATGGGAAAATAAAATTTAACTTTTTTTTGTTCATTTTTATACCCATAAAAAAGCTTAGAAAATGCTAAAACCTATGAAAACATCAAAAGTCAAAACTAGAAAAAAACTATCTTCTGTATTGCTATTCCAAAAAAAATAGAAAACATGAAAAAAACCAAAAACAGTGAGCAGTTAGCAGAAAAACCAGAAAACATGAAAATCAATGCAAAAATAGCAGAGTTTCGTGCCAAATTTCTGACAGAGCCATGCGAAGTTATTTCTATCTCACACGAAACTATTTGGAGCCTGCGCGAAACTATTTTCAGCCCACGCAAAGAAACAAGTGCCATGCAAAATTTCTGACAAAGCCGCGTGAAGTTATTTCTATCTACGCGAAACTGTTTGGATCCTGCGCGAAACTATTTTCGACCTGCGCAAAGAAACAAGTGCCATGCAAGATTTTGCATGCTCAAGAACTTTCTTGCACAACCCAAAGAGAATCTTTGCGCAAAGATTTTGGATCTTCGCGCAAAAATGAACAGTCTCGCGCGAATATTCCTGAATCTGTACGGACCAGTATGGACAGAGAACAAAAAAATGATTAAAAAAATATAGAAAGAGGCCAAAAAAATTGATTTTCATGCCCCACGGTGGGCGCTAGATATGTATGCTTGAATATGTGGCCTCTGCTAACACACACACTTCAACATGGTCATTGTATGCGGATTCATCCCGGAATGAACATTGGATTGTTCATCCGAAAATTAGCTGGCAAAGCGACCTGTTACCTTCTATCTAAAGGGAATTGCTTGTCAGATATCCTCAGATTCGAGGTGTTTAAGCAACCAGACCCTGTAAGAACGAAGGATTTAAGAAATGAAACTAATCTATATGATTATGCAGATTAATCTAGAATGAGAAATACATTCTAATCTAAGAACAAGTAAAGGAAACTAGATTAATCATATGCATATTATGCTAAATGAAATTAAGCTAGAAAATGAATATGAAAGTAGGGAGCTCAAATGAATGCACAATCCAGCAGCAATTCAATGCAAATTCTCATTCAACCTCCTCTCAAAATGAAGAGATGAAGGTCTCTTAAATAGACTTTCCTGGAATCCATCAATGGTTGAGATCGATTTAAATCAACGGTCAGGATTAAAGGTGAAGTTTAGTCATAAAGGAAGATTCCCAAATTAAAGGGAGTTAACTAATTTAATTTGAGTAAAATAAGGAGTTAACTGATTCAATTTGAGTAGAAAAAGGAGTTAACTGATTTAACTCATTTTTGATCAATAGTGAACTGAAAATTTCCCTTTTTGAACTGAAGAGAGATTTTGGTGAAATATTTAATTTAATAAAATGAGATATGCTCTCATAATTACCTTTTCTATTTAATTAAATAATCTTTTAATTAATTAGACATACTTTTCTTATTTAATTAAATAACTTCATTTAATTAATTAGGAATGGCTTCCTATTTAATTAAATAACTTTGTTTGATTAATTAGAAGTAAGTACTCCATTTAATTAAATAATTTCGTTTAATTAGTTAGAAATACCTTTCCCGTTTAATTAAATAATTACATTTAATTAATCAAGATAGGCGTATTTATTAAATTTAATTCCATAGTACATTAGCGTTAGGATATAATTTAATTTAATTAAAATATAAATACTTAATAATTAAATTATAATTAAATCAAGCAAGTTTAATGCGAATAATATGAGTATGTACTATAGGAATTAAATAAGAAATATGATGAATGCAGATTAGGGTTTTCTGCATCTGACATTTAAGTCAAGTAGCGAGTAGCAAAATGAGAATTGCCTATTAGAATAGGTCTTAGGATTGATCAAAAATAGACCAAAATTGGTATCATGGCAATGAGCCAATTTTGGGGTATTACACCCCTTTCCTCCATCCTTTCACCCTGTGACATGTGTCACTCCTTGATTGGCTGTAAGGAAGCACAATCCATGTGCTCTCCTCTCATTCAATCTAAACCTTCCATAAGCTTTTTCCCATCCTTGCATCCGAGCCCTTGATCCCTCAAGCCCTTTGCCTATTTAAGGAATCCTCTCCCAAGCCATTTTAACACAATCCATGAAGCAAAGTCATAATGCCATTTTACATCAAAACCATACACTCACACCCAAATTCCAACTCCATTTGAAGTCCTTTTTGAAGCATAAACTTGAGCATACATCCTATCTATTTAGACAAAGCCACTCAATAAGAGAGCTTCTCATTGAGAGAGCCCATTAATGGCTCATATTCTAAATTGAGAGCTCATCTTAGTCTATCTTGAAGTTTATGAATTTGGTTTAGTTTGTAGAAGCTTTATTTAAATTTGGTTTCTATTAGCATACTAACATTGCTCATATACATTTTGGCACGCTTGGTGGGACCCCACATGGGTCATCTTCATTAGCATTTTTAGTCAAGTTTTGTATGTCATTTGCTAATTTTGGCTAATTTTGCTTTTTTTTTTTGTGATTGGTAGGATTGTATAAATTGGTTTTGTAGGTCCACATGAGCATGAAGAAGACAAAGGAACTCATAGTCTATCTCATAGTCTTTGCAGATTTTTCAAGCTTATAGGTGGACAAAGCACTTGGAATTCTTCTTCCTCTTCTTGTCTATATTCTTCTTATTCCGTATACTTCTTCTTCTTCTTCTTGTGGGTGATCTTGGCCATTTTTTTTTTAAGGAAGCAAAATCATACACACTTCTTTTTAGTGCTTAAAATGAACCCCCAAATCATAGTTAAATCCATTAAAAACTAAAAATTTGCAAAAAAAGAAAAAAAAAAATTTAACAAGTGAAACTAAACCAATTCAATCATTTGCATCCTTGCAACATCAAGGTTTTAGATGCATTCATGCAAAGTTAGGAACACTTTATTTTTTAGAATTTAAAAAGAACTTCAAGTTTCCATTTCAAAAGGTTCAAAATCAACAATAAGTGCACACTAAAATCTAAACCAAACTCAAAGCATCAATCAAGGATAAAATGAACCTCATTTGCAAATATTTTAAAGTTATTTTAAAAATTTCATGAAAACTAAGAGTCCTAAATGGTTGCCAAATTTGTCTTAAAAGCTTTGTTATTTGTTCCAAACAAATGTCTTGTTGCAAAATCTTGAATGTTTCTTAGGTTTTTCATGCATCAAAACAATCTAGGAATATCATTTTTGGGCTTAAAACATGCAAACTAGAACACAAAATTTTGAATGAAAACCAAAGTCCAAAGAGTAATTTTCACTTTTGAGTCCAAAAAAATCTTGAATGATCTAAGGTTAAAACAAAGCACTTCAAAGTTCTTAAAACAACACACAAAATCTCAATCTTGAATGCTCAAAGGAAAAAACTTGAATGTTTAATCACTTGTCTTTGAATGCATGTTGCTAAAATCACTCTTGAGTGTCATGGATTAAAATCAAGTTTTTTTTTTTTTTATGAATGCACGATTAAAACAACAAATCCAATCTTGAATGAAAAAGGTCAATTAATCATTACAATATCTCACACTTCATCTTTTGGGGCATAAAAAGAATCTACATTTTAGAAACTTTCTAAGTTATAAAAACAAATAAAGACACTTTGAGTGAATTTGTTATTGGACTCACCATCTTTAATCACCCATAATTCTAACCATTGGTTGCAATATCAGTGCCATATATGGGGATGGGTCTACCTAAGAAGGTGTTAAGTGCTCCACAAAAATCAAATTCCACTCACATGAGTTTTTATTGGTTTTTCTAAGATAGAAATTTTTTTGAATGCACATTAGTCTTGCTAAAACTTCATTTGGGCATAAAAATTGAACAAATCTTGATATTGAGGGCCTTCGGGGGTGTGCTTGAAACTGAGTTTTTACACATTTTTATTTTGGGCTTAAAACAAACTCATACTCAATCTTGAATGCCTTAAAGAAAAATCAATTGATACTTGACGTGGAGGGCCTCCGGGCATGTGAGTTTACTTTTGTTGACTCTAAATATTTTTGGTGTATTCATTCTTCGATTGATTTTACTTTTGTTAATGTTTCAAGTTGGAATTGAACATTTGCATCCTAAACATGTGTGTTTGCAAGGTCTAGATCAGAAAAACTTAAGTGTTAGTTGGAAAAGAATTATGTCTTTTAGCCCAAGATCATCCAAGTCTTCTCTCCCCTTGTCATCTTTTGAGGCCATCTTGGGTGCATAAGATTAGGATCAAAAATCTTGTTTAAATTTTAGGAGGCTTGCTTGGGGATTTCATCACCCCTTGGGATGACCTCAACTCCAGCGTTCTGGCGGAGTATAAAGATCAGGAGGTGAATCCAAAGACACCTCTCTTGGGATCAAGATTTTGTCACTCGGGCTAAGCCTCAAGGAACTTTATACCCTTAAGAAGTGAAAGAGGATGTCATGTCCCCTATTCAAATAATTTAAAAAAAAATAAACTTTGTTAAGGCAGGCAGGCTCCAAAAAGGTGAAATTTCGGAAAAAGGGGCTAATCTTTAGAAACCAATGGACTAATAAATAAAAATTATTATTAAATTATATTTTATTAACCCCTCTTGGACGTGAGTTAGGGTTATGCCCTCTTTAAAAGGGGTTTGGAGGCATTTTGGGCTCATTCTACATCTTGATTCTTGTTAATTTTCTTGTTGTTCTTCAGAGGCTGCCAAACCTGTGGAGAAGGAGACCCAAGAACGGGAGTGTGCAAGTTTTCAGGAAGGCTAAGGACTTGAGTTTGAAGCCATTTCATGTGCATGCTCATACAGAGTTTGCCTTTGTGCTGAATAGTGCCGATTCGAGTATTTTCGGGGTTGTTTTTGGTTTGAGTTTGGGTTTTCAGTTGAGTGTTTCATATCAGTTTGGTTTGCTGCTATATTTTAGAATTTATGATGTTAAAATAGAGCTGAATATATGTATTGGGTCATGATTAAACTTCTGAGATAGTTTATGAGTGTTTTGTGGTGTTTTCGGGCATTTTTGTGTTAATTTCGGGAGCCCGATTGAGCATAGTTTTGCCCTACATTTGTGAGCTGTTGTGTAAAGGCTATCCAAATCTGGAAATGTCATTTTGTAGGCTGTTATGCTGCTGAAATTTCTATAAAAATGTCCATTTTCAGATTTATTAATAATTTGTGAAGTTGTGAAGTTTTTGGCACTAATTTGGACATACCCGATTTGGGTTTTATTGGGAAATTGGCAGATCTTTGTAATATTGGTTGTTTGATTTTAAAGTTCTGATTTGAGGCTGGAAATATCATAAAAAATTAGTAAAGGGACATTACAATGGTATTAGAGCCAAGTTTCGATCTAGGGACTTGTGGGTTATGGGCCCACCACGCTTCCGCTGCCAGCAAACCATAGTATCTATAGAATTACCACCTCTTGATGATGAAGGGAAATTAGTTTTGATACCAGAAGAGATTTTGGATACAAGAGAGAAAAGGTTGAGAAATAGGAGCATCATAGAGCATTTGGTCAAATGGAAAGGAGCACATATTCTTGAGAATTACAACCTTCATTGCTTGAGGACAAGCAATATTTGGGAGGGGAGGACTTGTCATGTCTCCTATTCAAATAATTAAAAAATAAATAAACTTTGTTAAGGCAGGCAGGCTCCAAAAAGGTGAAATTTTAGAAAAAGGGGCTAATCTTTGGAAACCAATGGACTAATAAATAAAAATTATTATTAAATTATATTTTATTAACCCCTCTTAGACGTGAGTTAGGGTTATGCCCTCTTTAAAAGGGGTTTGGAGGCATTTTGGGCTCATTCTACATCTTGATTCTTGCTAATTTTCTTGTTGTTCTTCAGAGGCTGCCAAACCTGTGGAGAAGGAGACCCAAGAACGGGAGTTTGCAGGTTTCCAGGAAGGCTAAGGACTTGAGTTTGAAGCCATTCCATGTGCATGCTCATACAGAGTTTGCCTTTGTGCTGAATAGTGCCGATTTGGGTGTTTTCGGGGTTGTTTTTTGTTTGAGTTTGGGTTTTCAGTTGAGTGTTTCATATCAGTTTGGTTTGCTGCTGTATTTCAGACTTTATGATGTTAAAATAGAGCTGAATATATGTATTGGGTCGTGATTAAACTTTTGAGATAGTTTATGAGTGTTTTGTGGTGTTTTCGGGCATTTTTGTGTTAATTTCGGGAGCCCGATTGAGCATAGTTTTGCCCTACATTTGTGAGCTATTGTGTAAAGGCTATCCAAATCTAGAAATGTCATTTTGTAGGCTGTTATGCTACTGAAATTTTTGTAAAAATGTCCATTTTCAGATTTATTAATAATTTGTGAAGTTGTGAAGTTTTTGGCACTAATTTGGACATACCCAATTTGGGTTTTATTGGGAAATTGGCAGATCTTTGTAATATTGGTTGTTTGATTTTAAAGTTCTGATTTGAGGCTGGAAATATCATAAAAAATTAGTAAAGGGACATTACAGTGGTATCAGAGCTAGGTTTCGATCTAGGGACCTGTGGGTTATGGGCCCACCACGCTTCCGCTGCCAGCAAACCATAGTATCTACAGAATTACCACCTCTTGATGATGAAGGAAAATTATTTTTGATACCAGAAGAGATTTTAGATACAAGAGAGAAAAGGTTGAGAAATAGGAGCATCATAGAGAATTTGGTCAAATGGAAAGGATTACCACTAGAGGATGCAACTTGGGAAGGAGCACATATTCTTGAGAATTCCAACCTTCATTGCTTGAGGACAAGCAATATTTGGGAGGGGAGGACTTCTCATGTCCCCTATTCAAATAATTAAAAAAAAAAAAAACTTTGTTAAGGCAGGCAGGCTCCAAAAAGGTGAAATTTCGGAAAAAGGGGCTAATCTTTGGAAACCAATGGACTAATAAATAAAAATTATTATTAAATTATATTTTATTAACCCCTCTTGGATGTGAGTTAGGGTTATGCCCTCTTTAAAAGGGGTTTGGAGGCATTTTGGGCTCATTCTACATCTTGATTCTTGCTAATTTTCTTGTTGTTCTTCAGAGGCTGCCAAACCTGTGGAGAAGGAGACCCAAGAATGGGAGTTTGCAGGTTTCCAAGAAGGCTAAGGACTTGAGTTTGAAGCCATTCCATGTTCATGCTCATACAAAGTTTGCCTTTGTGCTGAATAGTGCCGATTTGGGTGTTTTCGGGGTTGTTTTTGGTTTGAGTTTGGGTTTTCAGTTGAGTGTTTCATATCAGTTTGGTTTGCTGCTGTATTTCAAACTTTATGATGTTAAAATAGAGCTAAATATATGTATTGGGTCGTGATTAAACTTCTGAGATAGTTTATGAGTGTTTTGTGGTGTTTTCGGGCATTTTTGTGTTAATTTCGGGAGCCCGATTGAGCATAGTTTTGCCCTACATTTGTGAGCTGTTGTGTAAAGGCTATCCAAATTTGGAAATGTAATTTTGTAAGCTGTTATGCTGCTGAAATTTCTGTAAAAATGTCCATTTTCAGATTTATTAATAATTTGTGAAGTTGTGAAGTTTTTGGCACTAATTTGGACATACCCGATTTGGGTTTTATTGGGAAATTGGCAGATCTTTGTAATATTGGTTGTTTGATTTTAAAGTTCTGATTTGAGGCTGGAAATATCATAAAAAATTAGTAAAGGGACATTACAGAGGAGAAGTGGGTTATCACTCCTCTTGGCTGTGTGACATCTTTTTGTTCTGATCTACGGATTTGGGCCTCACATACCTTGGGTATATTGAGGACTCCCTAGCTAAACCAACTGTCAGCCTTGTAGACAACCATCTAGGGTGTTAATGTGTTTGAAGTGACTGATCAAAACATTTGTAAAACATACACACTCCTTGGCACAAGTATCACATTCTGAGAATCAAAAATTTTTATTTGGTTGTTCCTATCTATTGCTTGATTTTTTACTTGTTGAATGAATGTTTGCCAAACTTGGTCAATCCTAGCTTAGGGCATACTTAGTGTAGTCACTGCCTATTCTATAAGTTGAACAAGTTGAAGCAAAACAATCAAAATATCTCTAAGCCAAGCAAATTTAGAAATTTATGTCAGAACAACCCAAACCCAAATAGAAGTTTCACAAAGCCAAACTCAAGCCATCTCAGGCATACCAAGAAATTGCAGCTAAGAAAAAGGAAGTAACACAAAGCCCTTGAATTGCCAAACTCCACAAAGTAGAAGACAAAGCTGCCGATGAAGCCCTTCAAGATGCCTGGTTAGATCGCACTATCAAATTTAGCAAGCATCCAGGAGTTAACCCTACTTATGCCTTACCAACTAGGCATGATTTCTATGATTAGGTCCCCTTGTTCTTCCACATCTTCTTGCATAAACTCCACTTTAGAGTCATCCTTGTAGGTAAGCCAGCTACCCTTAGTCATCCCCTTAAGAATTTTAGCTCACCCATCTCATTTAGATCTTTTCCTTAGAACCAAACCAATCCCCTCAAACCTAGCTAGCATCCCAAAAGCCTAAACTTCACATCCAAGCCTTCAAAATTGTTGTCACCTTGCCAAAGTCTACCATTCCTACCATCTTGCAAATCCACCAATCTCACCAAGGTTATCCCTTTGAAAAAGCTTTGTCTAGGGTAATCTAGCTTTGTCACTTGTTATCCCTCACCACCTTGAGCTAAAGGTTGGGATCCATAAGTGGTCAATCTCATGTTTTTCCTAAAGGATAATCAATCTATCCTTAAGTTGACACAATCACCACCAAGCTTGCACATAGGAAAGCATACCTTTCATGATTTGGCGACATATCTTTGAAGTTAGAACCCCCAACCCAATCCTCCTTAGGTTTGTTATATAGCTTTTCCTCAACCCAGAAAATCATTTGGATAGAAAAGTCTTCCCCCTTTGCATCCATCAGCATTGTTGCATCTCATCCCTAGGAACATTTTCATGCCACCCGTCACTCGCTTAGCCAAGAAGAAGAAAGAAACAATGGAACCCTATCATTTGGATCAAACAACATTGCTCCCCTTGAGCACTCAACCATCCTTCAGCCCAGAGAACACTATACCATCACCTACTAACATTGAAGCTTTCATGAACCAACCAGGAAATGCAATATTGGTGAATGCCATTATAGACAAGAACAAAGAAACAATCATGGCTAACTTTTGAAGGGACAATATAGGAGCCCTCGACTTTGGAAGACCTCCTCCCTTATTAGATCCATCTCACCCATTGTTTCGATAACTACCACTCCCAATAGGCTCTTATGATTCAGATTATCCTCAATATGTGCCAAAAGAAGAGCCTCAAGCCAATCCTTATGATCCAACAGACCCAAACATACCAGCCTCCACTCAAGTTGAAATCTCCCTTCCACAAGCCAATCCAGCCACCACCACTCCACCATTGGTCCATACCACTCCATCCCAAACCCCCTTCACCCAAAACACCTCATCATTCACTCCCTTCACTATTGCTATTGCTGCTCTCCAACCCAGCCTTCCAAATCCACCCATCTCCCAAATCAGTACTAGCATCTTTGGCCAACCTCAGCAATATACAACTAGGATGCCACTCATGGGGCCAAGTAATCAACCTTTCATCACCCCCAGCTTGTTTACCTCAGCTCAGAACACAATTCCATCATTTCCACTAGGTCCTTGGAGCTCAGTGCCATCATCCACAAATCCACAAGCTACTACCCTCACTCCACAAAGCTATCAAACCCCACAAGCTACTACCAATGTTCTGCTAAGCTCTTAAGTGACCCAAGCTCCTACCACCACTCTACCAAGCTTTCAGATCCAGCCACCAAGCTATCAAACCCCATTAGTTCCATTCCCAAGCTTTCAATTCCCACCACCTCCACCACTAACTAATCCATTACCTCCTATTACTAACTATTTTTCTATGCCACTTCTAGGAGGAAATCCACCACCACCAACCACCAATTACTTGGCCTCATTTTCCATGATACCCTCCCAAATGGGGGCACAACCCAGATATATTGGTCAAACTCCTCAAATCCCAAGTCAAATTCCACAAGCCCCCCAATCTTTTCTCCAAGCTTCACAACCATCTTATACCTTACCTCCACAAACCAATCCATTTATCCCACAGCCAACCTACGTCCCTCAATCCCTATCACAAATCCCATATCAGCAGCAAGCCTCGCAAGACATGTAGCAATATGTGTCTCCTCCACCTCAGCAACCCATCATCCACCATTCAGTTGCCCAAGCCATGTACAATCCCTACTAGCCCATACCTCAAAGCCATCCATGTTCCATTGCCCCATCTAGCACATACCTACCTTAGGACACTCTTACATTGGGTGCACCCTAGCCATCACCCATTAATTTAGAATGGGAAGCCATGAAGACAACTTTGAAGAACATCCAGGAGGGAAATGATCCAAAAACCTTCAAGTTTGAAAATGTGTGTCCTTACCCATTTGACAGAGCCATTACCATGACACCATTTTCCAAACACTTTGAGATACCCAAGTTTGACAAATTCAAAGGAAAAGGAGACACTGTCACACATATCAAAGAATTTTACATGCACTACCAAGAAGTGGCATATGGCGATGTCTTCCTCTTGCGTCTCTTTCCCAAAAGCTTGGCCGGACCAGCTCTTGAATGGTTTTATAGAATCCCATATTGCACAATTAAAAACTTTACTGAATTATCTGAGGCATTTGTAGCCTAATATGCCCATCTTGTTGAAACAGAGCTCTCAGTAGTTGATCTTGTCCACACTAAGCAAAAAGGTGGAGAAAGCCTTCTCGAATATCTACAAAGATGGCAAACCCTTACCACCCGCATATCTTGCACCTTGCTAGAGTGCCATTTGGTGAAAATGTTTATTGATAATGCCCATCCTAGCTTGGCTCACCACATGACCATGAATTGTTTGCAGACCTACCAAGATATCAAAGAGAAAGGAATGATCCTTGAGCAAGGACTCATTAAAGATGGTGTGGTCAAGATTTACAAGGAAGCCAACCAAAATCAAAGACATTCAAATGACAAGTCTAGGTATTGGAACAAAAACAAGCACGTTGCAACAGATGGGGTTACTGATATGAGACATGTGAATATTGTTGGTCCTTCCCAAAATCAATCCAACCCATTGTATCAATCAAACAATCAACAAGCTATCAACTACCAATAGCAGATTCACCAAAGCTATCAAAGCCACAATCCAAGACCCAACTTTCAAGAGTCTAGTAATCAAGCTAATGCCATCAATGTATCTGCAGGACCAAAGCCTAAGTTCCAACCTGCACCTAGAAACTATACACCCCTTGGTGAGCCATTGGCTGTCATTTTTGAGAAATTGACTAAGGAAAACCTCATCAAATTTCCTCCTACCTAGCAAATTGACCCAGGACAATCCAAAGCTGCATGGTACAAAGACAATGAGTACTACAAATTTCATAGGGTAAAAGGTCACACCACCCTCAGATGCAAGAAACTAAAAGATTATGTGCAAGACCTCATTGATCAAAAAGAAATCACCGTTGGTGCCCAAATCTCTCCCAATGCAGGCTTACAAATCTATCAAAATGCTTTTCCCCCTCACAACTGTTAGGATAAACTACGGACAGAAATAAAAAACTACATGCAAATATAACCAATAACAAAAAAATAATAGATCACATAGAAAAGAACACAAGGCACCAAGATTTAACGTGGTTCACCCAATTCTTGGGCTACGTCCACCAAACAGAAAGTCCGATCTTATTACAATCCAGTGATTACAACCTGATTACAGTCTGTAATCCCTTACAGCTCAATACCGCCGCAAGAACCAATTTCGTATCACAACATATGAAAAATACCCAAGCCTAAGCCCTTTTATACAAGTATTAAACTACTTTAGGGTTATAACATGTCGGCCATATGTCGGCTACCATGTCGGCCACTGCCCAAAAAAATAATTTTGGGGCACTATTTATGAAGTATGTACAGTACTTTCCTGATCAGTCACCACAATCTAACAATCTCCCACTTGGGGACTGATCAGGCTCCACACTAAACAACAATCTCCCACTTGGAGACTGATCCTGTAGCAATACCACTACCACATGGGGCTCCCACTAGATCAAACCATCCTGGAATCTACTATTCTTTTATTCATGTTCAGTCTAAAAGACCAACCGAAGCTGAAGAGGAGGTTAGCTTCTCCCTTGTTACAACCTTTGTCAACATATCTGTTGAATTGTCATTGGTATGTATCTTCTTCAACTTTAACTATCCATCCTCCAAAACTGACCGAATGAAATGGTACCGCAACTGTATGTGTTTGGTCTTAGAATGCAGAGCTGAATTCTTAGCAAGATGAATGGCACTCTGACTATCTATAAATAAATAATTATCCTTCTGAGGATGTCCCAATTCTTCCAAGAAGAACTGAAGCCATATCATCTCCTTGGCTGCCTCTATAGCAGCAACATACTCTGCCTCTATAGTGGATAAAGCATTAATCTTTTGTAACCTAGAAACCCAGCTCACGGCTACCCCACCAATAGTAAAGACATAACCTGTAGTACTCCGCTTGGTATCAATATCCCCTGCCAAATCTGATTCAACATAGCCCTATAAATCAGTAGTAGAGCCCCCAAAGTGTAAACACTTATTGGATGTCCCTCTCAAATATCTGAGAATCCACTTGACAGCATTCCAATGCTCAAATCCGGGATGACTCATATACCTGCTAACGACTCCCACTGCATGTGCAATATCTGGCCTAGTGCATACCATAGCATACATCAAACTTCCTACAGCTGAAGCGTAGGGTACCTTAGACATCTTATCCTCCTCTTCCTATGTCTTGGGACACATCTCCTTAGTCAATTTCAAATGACCAGGTAAAGGTGTGCTGACAGATTTAGCATTCTCCATACAGAAACATTGCAACACCTTCTCAACATAATCAGCCTGAGATAGCGTCAAGGTTTTGTTCTTCCTATCTCTGCAAATCTTCATACTAAGGATTTGTTTTTCTTCCCCCAAATCCTTCATAGCAAATGCATGTGCTAACTGGCATTTTAGCCCCTTAATATGATGCATGTTAGACCCAACTATAAGCATATCATCAACATATAAACATAAAATAATGTAGCTATCATCATCCAATCTCTTAAAATAAACACAGTAATCTAAATGACACCTGTTATATCCATGCTCATGCATAAAACTGTCAAATTTCAGATACCATTTTCGAGGTGCTTGCTTCAAGCCATATAAACTTTTCTTCAATTTGCACACTAAGTTCTCCTTACCTTTGACCTCAAAACCCTGTGGCTAAGCCATATATATTTCTTCATCCAAATCACTATGAAGAAAGGTTGTTTTAACATCCATCTGCTCTAAATGCAAATCTTCAGTAGCCACAAGACTTAAAACAGTATGAATAGAAGTTATTTTAACAACAGGAGAAAATATCTCATCAAAATCAATTCCCTTTTTCTATGCAAATCCTTTTACAACTAACCTGGCCTTAAATATTTTCTTACCTCCTTCCTCTTCTTTCAACCTGTAAACCCACTTATTCTATAAAGCCTTTTTACCTGCAGGCAACTTGCACAAATCCCATGTCTTATTTTTCAGCAAAGAGTCCATTTCATCTTTCATTGCAGACTCCCACTGAATCTTAGTATCCACCTGCACAGCTTCTTCATAACTTTCAGGTTCACCAGCATCACTAAGTAAAATAGAATACAGAGAGGGAGAAAACCTTTGTGGAGGTCTAATTTGCCTTGTTGACCGTCTAACATTCACTGGTGTGTGTGGTATTTGTTGTTGCAGTTGTTGCACATCATGAGGAATGGCTGGAACATCAGCTTTTGGAGTATCATCCAACACTACATAATCATCTTCTTTCTTCTCATGTTGCTGCAACAGATCTTTGTACAACACTTTTCATTGAATATGACATCCCGACTTCTTATAATTTTATGATTTTCAAAATCCCAAAGCCTATAACCAAATTCATTAATGCCATATCCAAGAAAGACACATTTATTTGATTTAGCTTCGAGCTTGGTTCAATTTTCAGAGTCTATATGAGCAAAAGCTTCACAACCAAAGGTCTTGAGAAAAGAATAACTCACCTTCTTCCCAGTCCATGCTTCCTCTGGAATACTACAGCCCAAAGGAGTATAGGGACCTCTATTAATCAAATATACTGCAGTATTGACAGCCTCTGCCCACATGTGTAAGGGCAACCCAACATGCAACCTCATGCTCCTTGCGCGCTCCATTATAGTCCTGTTCATGCATTCAGCCACTCCATTTTCCTGTGGAGTCCTTGGAAAAAATTTTTGTCTACGAATACCATTAATGGAGCAATAATCTTCAAATTCATGACTGCAATACTCACCACCATTATCAAGCCATTCCAGCTTTCAGGCAAAGAACACAAAATCAAGAGAGCCCTAATTTCTTCATCAAAATTGATACCCACAGAAGATAATTGACTAGTAATAGTATTAAACTCATTTAAATGATTTGCCACAGATCCACTTCTGCCATTTTCATATTAAATAAATGCTTCATGAGATATACCTTATTTGAAGTGGAGGGCTTTTCATACAGTGTCGCTAGGGTTTTCATCAAATCTTCTGTCATCTTTGCTTTTGTAATATTAAATGCCACCGATGGTGCCAAGCATAACCGAATGCTTCTGAGTGCCTTTCTGTCCAAAAGATCCCATTTAGCCTCTGACATAGTTCCCTGATTCTTGGCTTTGCCTTCCAACGGCTTCCATAAATCCTTCTAATATAGATATTCTTCCATTTGCATCTTCCATAATTGGAAGTTCTGCCCATTAAACCTGTCAACCCTCATCTGCCATTGCTCCCACTCAACTGTGAGACTCCCACTTAAATGTGAGACTTTCTTGCAGAGGATAACTGAAAGACAACCTTGCTCTGATACCACTTGTTAGGATAAGCTACGGACAGAAATAAAAAACTACATGCAAATATAACCAATAACAAAAAAATAATAGATCACACAGAAAAGAACACAAGGCACCAAGATTTAACATGTTTCACCCAATTCCTGGGCTACATCCACCAAATAGCAAGTCTGATCTTATTACAATCCAGTGATTACAACCTTATTACAATCCGTAATCCCTTACAGCTCAATACCGATGCAAGAACCAATTTCATATCACAACATATGAAAAGTACCCAACCCTAAGCCCTTTTATACAAGTATTAAACTGCTTTATGGTTATAACATGTAAGCCATAATATGTTGGCTACCATGTCAGCCACTGCCCAAAAAAAAATTTTGGGCCGATGCTCCGAACCCC
Source organism: Cupressus sempervirens (assembly GCA_028749045.1). Taxonomy (NCBI): domain Eukaryota; kingdom Viridiplantae; phylum Streptophyta; class Pinopsida; order Cupressales; family Cupressaceae; genus Cupressus; species Cupressus sempervirens. Next base: position 263,054,983 of record CM053793.1, read on the forward strand.
ACTATTTATGAAGTATGTACAGTACTTTCCTGATCAGTCACCACAATCTAACAACAACAACCAAAATCTTGGAAAATCATCTATGCAAACCAACAACAACAACACCAACAACCGCCAACCAAACCAATAGCATGGGAAGAACAATGACCACACTTCATTCTATATAGACTATGGTAGCCTCATCAGTTGTATATCTGAAAAAGAGCCTTCTGTCAATGTTATCAATATCTAAGGCCCAAACAATGAGTGTGCAGTCACCACTAGAAAAGCGCAATTGAACATCACAGCCCCATCAGTCCCATTAGCACTATCAACCCTAGCAGTACCATCAGCTCCATCCAAAAGCCAATACAATATCTTGGAACACATCGGGAACATGCCAGCCCAAATCTCCATTTTAGACCTCTACACTAGTCTTGTGTGCAAAAACATCCTTGATAGTGCTCTCATAGAATCTTGTGTCCCTTCAGATATCAATGCTACTGATTTTCGTAATCTCATTGGACACTTATCCTCCTCATGTGCCCTATCATTCAAACCCACCAACATACCCGTGGTTGAGCCAAATCACACCCTTCCGCTCTGCATAGGCATTATGGTATCCAATTTTGCCATAAAAAGAGTAATGATAGATAATGGATCAGCCTTGAATATTTGCACCCTAAAATTCATAAAACAAGCTAGGTATACTAAGCTAGATATCATCAGTGAGGTTATCACCATCAAAGCTTATGACAACTTGGAAAGAACCACAGAAGGAACTATTTTGCTGCCAATCAAGGTTGGGCCAGTCATACAAGAAACACTCTGCCATGTTATTTATCTAAACCTACCATTTAGCATCCTCCTTGGTTGCCCATGGATTCATGCCATGAAAGCCATTCCATCCACTTACCATCAGTGCGTCAAATTTCCACATCAGGGCACTAAGGTAACCATCCATGCCGATCCAGAACCCTTTGCTTACTGCAATGTGGTTGAAGCTTCATATGCAAACCATTGCCCTGGAATTGATATCAACACAGCCATCACGAGCTCATCCCACACTTGTAATAACCCAGAAACCATCCTTGCCTCCACCCTATCTACCGTGAAGATCAATAACAAAGGTTGTGGAGAGTATAGTCTATTAGATGCATTTGCTGTCAGGGCACTCTCACTTGATCCACACGCCCATGGATGACTGACATATCACAAAGCTAAGTAGATTCCACCTCCTCGATACAAACAGTTTGGTCCAACAACCTTTGTATCCTCAAAAATCCCTCTTCATGAGGAGCTCACTCCAGATATCAACAATTGGTTACATAAGGATGCACCTCTAAGAAATCAAGCATGCCTTGACCACTTCAGCCAGAAGTATCCCCAAGAACATAAGCTCATCACTAACAAATGGAACTATCAAGGTGGTGGTCTAGGACTAGAAGAAAGAGGCATGTAGTGCCCCATCAATGCACACAAGTGGGAATCGAAGTCAGGTCTTGGCTTTGGCATACCCACAACTAAGGGCACCAATGAGAATGGTCATGCTTTTTCAAACATTCACCGCAACCTTGTCGAAATTGAAGACATTCCTGAGGAAGTTGAAAAGAGAGCCTACGACGATATCCCAGACCAAATCTCCCTGGGAGACTTTGTTCTCCAAGAACTATCCATCCATTTCATTGACCTACCACTCACCAATCCACAACTCATAGATTGGGACCAACCAAGTGTCATACACATTGATGAATTCACATCAGAGGAAGCACTTCTCAGATTCATGGGAGCTAAAACTCCTCACATGAAAAAAAAGCCAAATTCTGCATATATCTATAAGCTAGATCCCAAGGGGTATTTTGGAGAAAATACCCAACCTAGTTTTGATACACCCAAAATTGGAACTAAGGTGAATCTGAGACTAGCTAAAGCAGTGAAGAGAGCCCCTTAGCAAAAAAATCCAGAGTCACAAGCAGAACATGAGGATTTAGCATTACCTCCTCAAGATAATCAACCAGAAGTGTCTTCTATTCTAATTGAGGATACTAGAGAAGTCAACATTGGTTCTTCAGAGACTTGTTCACATTGTTGCATCCCTATCACAAGACCAAGTTGACCTCCTCTTTGAGGTCTTAAGAGAGAACATTGGCTGATTTGCATGGTCATATTAGGACATGCCAGGACTTGATCCAAAGCTTGTAGTGCATCATCTTGCAGTCGATCCAAAGATCAAGCTCGTTAGAAAAAAGCTTAGAAAAATGCACCCCAAGGTGGCATTACTGGTCAAAGCTGAATTAGAAAGAATGTTAGCTGCTAATGTTATCTGACCTATCAAATACTCAGAGTGGATCTCTAACATGGTCCCTATCACTAAGCCTTCCGATGACATTAGAATTTACACTGATTTCAGAGATCTTAACAAAGCTTGTCCAAAAGATGATTTTCCCTTACCCAACATAGATATGATTATAGATCTTACAGCTAGACATGAAATTTTGTCCCTCATGCATGGATTTTTTGGGTATAATCAAATCAAGATTGCAGAAGAGGATCAGCATAAGACAACATTCAGTACCCCTTGGGGAACCTTTTGCTACAACATGATGCCTTTTGGCCTAAAGAATGCTGGGGCTACCTATCAAAGAGATATGATAGCCATTTTCCATGATCTTATCCATAGAAATTTTGGAGGATTATGTAGATGATATCTTGGTTAAATCTCACACCTTCATGGATAATCTTGCTAACCTGGAGAAAGTCTTTGATAGGTTAGCCAAATACCATCTCATGTTGAATCCCAAGAAATGTGTCTTTGGGGTCACATCTGGCAAGCTTCTAGGCTTTATAGTTTCTAAATGAGGTATAGAGATTAACCCCAAGAAGGTCAAGGCTATCTTAGACATGCCTCCTCCCCAGACACTGCGACAGCTTCGCACTCTTTAGGGAAAGCTTCAATCTATTCAACGCTTCATCTTCCAGCTTGAAGATAAGTGTACGCCATTTGCACATTTACTAAAGAAGGATGAAAACTTCAAGTGGGATCCTTTATGTCAACACAGCTTCCATCATCTCAAGTAGTATCTCATCAATCCCCCTATCTTGGTTCCACCAGTTCCTAGTTGTCCCTTGATCTTGTACATATTAGCAATGCCTACTGCTCTAGGGCACTTCTAGCACAACTCGATGACTATGACAGAGAAAGAGCCATCTAGTACATCAGTGAAACCCTAGTTGGTTATGAACTCAATTACACGCCTATGGAAAAAGGTTGTTTGGCAGTTTTTCTTTCAACTCAAAAGATTCACCACTACATGCTAAGTCATACCATCCAACTAGTCTTCAAGATCGACCCTCTCAAGTATATGCTCTCCAGAACAGCACTTACAGGCCGTTTGGCCAAATGGGTTATGCTCCTTAGCGAATTTGACATCCAGTATGTGGACAGAAAGGCAATCAAAGGACAAGCTATAGCAGATCACCTAGCTGATGTGCCTCAAGTAGATACATATCCTTTGATCACAAAATTTCCAGATGAGCATATTTGTCTAATTGAAGAACAACCCCCATGGAAACTTTATTTTGATAGCTCATATACATCTCATGGATCAGGGGCAGGAATATTGTTGGTCACACCACAAGGAGATTACATTCCAAAAGCCTTCAAGCTACAATTCCCTAGCACCAACAATATAGCTGAATATGAGGCTCTCATAGCAAGATTAAAGATAGCTACAGAATGGAACATCACTGAGTTACAAATCTTTGGCGATTCTCAGCTCATCATCAAGCAAGCCCTAAATGAATATCAAACCAAAGATGAAAATTTATTACCCTACAAAGAGCTAGTTGATCAGCTAACCCAACATTTTACAAAGCTTCAGTTTACACAAGTGCCTCGAATGCAGAATAAAGCAGTAGACACTATGGCTAATATCGACTCACTCTTGGAAATTCCCCAAGTTGTTAAATAGTATGATTTTTTAGTTGAATAGCTCCTCACACCTGCCTATGCGAATGATGAGTCAAACTGTGTTTGTCTCTTGGTTGGTCCCCAATGCCCTTGGTACCATGAGATTCATGCTTACCTTAAACATGGTATCATCTCCCCTCACCTCACACATACCCAACGCCAAAACCTCATCCAAAAATCATCCCACTATGTTATCATAGCCAATACCCTATATTGTCGGGGTTATCATGATGCTCTCTCTCAATGTTTAGATTAAAATGAGGCCGCGATGGCATTAAAAGAAGTACACTCCAGACTTTGCGGTGCCCACACGAGTGGTATTGTCCTCGCACGACAAATTCTTAGAGTAGGCTACTATTGGCCTACCATTGAAGAAGACTCCTATGACTTTTTCAAAAAGTGTCTCCCACATCAGCAGCATGCAAATCTTGTGCATGCTCCAGTAAAGGATCTACAGCCTATTGCACCACCTTGGCCTTTCGCTTGTTGGGGCCTTGATCTAGTTGGAACTATCACACCTCTCTCATCTAATGGACATAAATGGATAATAATAGCTATAGACTATTTCACTAAATGGGTGGAAGTAGTCCCCCTAGTCTCAGCTATAGGAGTTCAGGTCTCCAAGTTCATCTTGTACCACATTGTTTGCCACTTTGGCATCCCATCCACCATCTTCACCGACCACAGAGGTAACTTTGAAAATCTCAACATGGAAGAATTATGCACTTCCCTCTGCATCCATCACTGCTTTTCTAGCCCATATTTCTCATAAGGTAATGTCCAGGCAGAGGCAACTAACAAAACCCTCCTCAAAATCCTAAAGAAAGTTGTCAATGATTTCGGCCGCAATTGGCACCTACAAATAAATCTAGCCCTATGGGCCTATCAAACTTCCTTATGTACATCCATAGGCACAACTCCATACTCCTTAGCCTATGGTGCCAAAGTAGTACTACCCATAGAGGTTGAACTTGCCTCCTTGCACATATCTTTGCAAGGGCAAATATCAGATGAAGAATACAGAGTAGCTCGGCTAACCCAGCTCGATCTCTTAGACTAGAAGTGACAACAAGCCTATGATCATCTCATAGTCTATCAAACTCATCTCAAATAGAATTTCAACAAGAAGGTGCTTCCACGACACTTTCAGTCGGGCGACATGGTCCTCAAAGAAAATGCAAGTCCAAGCCGATCAAGAAAAGAAAGGAAAATTTGAACCTACATGGCTTGGTCCTTATGTTGTCACTACCTCCTTTGGCTCTTGAGCCTATTAGCTATCTACACCGAAAGGAGAACTCTTGAATGATCCTACTAGCATCATTCATCTCAAGAAGTTCTATGCTTGAAGATCCTTGGTATACCCAGCTTTTGAAAAATACAAAAAAATAGTAAAGAGAAATAAGCGTCCAATGGTAAAAACTTGGCAATTCAAGCGCCTTGGATAGGTACCTTGGTGAAAACCTGGTAATTTAGGCACCTTTTGTCTAAGACTAATCCATTATCTATCACTATCCTATCCTCATCCATCCATTCACAATCCCATAAAACACCTGCTTGTTCCCTTGGTGTTCCAACCAAATATCCAAAATCTAATGAAGCTTGTAAATACCTCCTGTACAGCTTGTAAATCTTGTACCTCAGCTTGTAAATATTGTACCCCAACTTGTAAATCTCGTATCATCCCTTGTATCATAGCTTGTATATCCAAATCTTGTCCAAAGCTTGTACCATATTCCAGCTTGTATTGTATGCCAAATCTTGTATCCTAGCTTGTATCCTATCACATGCACACAAAGAATCCCATTTTCCTTAAGCTTTTCGCAAACCATCTACCTATCTGCCTATCAACTATTGCAGACATCCCACCCTTCACAAACATTTTCATCTCACAAAACCAAAACATGAACAACCTTGTACATTTGTAACATATCTTGGTCTATTAGCTTGTACATCCTCTATAGCTTAGTACCATTGTATCTATCCAGCTTTCGTGTTAGTTCATCCTTGATCAACATCTTGCACACATCACACAAATCTTGGATAGCTATTCCAATGTATCCTTTAGCTAGATCTCCTATCATCAAAGTGTTATCCTTCTCAGTTCAGCTTGCCAAGTGCATCACTCATCCAAATCCATCAGCTTAGGTGCTCCCTGATAGATCCTTGCAGGATATAGCTTTCCACATGTCTGATCTTGGTCCGTTAGTACCTCATCCTACCCATCTCATTGGCAAACGGTTCTCTTTTGGATTTTCTCTTTCTTTTGATTTGGAATCTTCCCTTTTGGGTCTTGAAGTATCTCTTCCAAGAAATCTCCTTGTTCCCTCCTCAAGGTTGCCATGATCTTCCATATCATGGTATATTGTGAATGGGGCAATCTGAGCGTAAGGTCTTGATCAAGTCTTTTTTTTGTTTTTCTTTTTTGCTTGTGGGTTACCTAGTGTTAGTTCCACGCTAATTCCTCTGGGATTCATGTGTGATGCTGGGGCAATCCTTGCATGTTTGTTTTGAGTCATTCCATCAGTCCTCTGGATGGTTGGTGACACAGCCTTGATGTTCTTGGTAACCTTGGCAATTAACCAACAGTCCTATAGCAAATCTAGTGCTCAACTACATGGTGGTACTTCTCTTTGAAGTATCCCCTTGCTCAAAAAAGCTTCAATGGTTTCCCTTCATCTCCATTATCCCCCATCCATATCTAGCATCTATCTCTCCTACCCCAGCTTATGCATCAGTATCACTTTGAATCAATCTCCACTTTTAGCTTTAGGGATCCACAATCCTAGTCTTAGGGATCCACCAATCCAATCAATCCACCAAGCCTCATCTTTCGAGCTCCACAATCCTAGTCCTAGGGATCTCCGAAACCCATCTTCCACCAATCTGACTCTTTGAAATCCTGTTGCATTAGCTTTATCATCCCATCATCCATCTCCCTGTCCTAGATTCCTTTTTATAGCACTCTGCTCCTTCATCCTCTACAATCCGTGAGATCTTAAGCTTGCTTCCTCTTGTGCCTCTGATTCTCCCTTTATCATTCTCTCGTAGTGAGAGTTTGAGCTAACTAAACCTCTTCTCTTAAGCCAATCTGAGTCTCCTTGCTCATCTCAGATTCTTGTACTTTTCAAGAAGCCGTCGAGCCTCACTTTCTCTCCCCGCCACCTTCTTGAGGGGGCATCTCGTAGTCCATTCTCTCCTCTTCTGCTCTAGCCTTGGGCATCTTATTTTCTTATCTTTGATGCCATGCCACTTGTGGCATCACATAAAAGAGGGACAAAATGTAGACACCTAAAAATCCTTTAGAAAATAAAATATTTTTATTTTCTTTAAAAAGTCCCTAATGAAATCATCATTTATTAATTAATTAATTATTTTATTTATTTATTTATTTTATGCCATTAAATCCCTTTATCTTAATTAAAAATATTTAATTAAGGAATCCCTCCCAAAAATGTTTAAATCTTATTTAAACATTATTTCCTTATTTATTAATTATTTAATTAATAAATTGACCAAAAAACTCAAAATAAATAAAAAATTTATTTTTTGCCCAAAACTTGGCCAATTTCCTTAAGACCACTAACCTCTTCCAAAATCTTCTAATCCTTCTTTAATTTTGATTAAAGGCTAATCCCATCATTTCCTACCCCTAATCCCAACTCAAAATATTTAATTAAGATTAAATATTAATCCTCATGTTTATTAAATAAGTTTTAATAAATATCTCCTCAACCCAAACCCTTGAAATAAATAAAACTTTATTTATTTCCTAAAAATCTAATTTATCCTCATCCTAAGAAGTTCTAGACTCTTCTAGAAAGTCTTCATCCTCATCCTAGGAATTTCTAAACTATTCTAAAAAGTCTTTATCCTCATCCAAAGTCTAGACTCTTCTAGAAGATGTCTTTAAACCTAATCCTAATCCCCTCCTAACCTTGTCACATTCCCTAAACATGGGTTAAGACTTACTAACCCAAGCCAAAGTTAACAAATATCTCCTCCTTCACCCACCCTCATTAAATGCCATCCACTTGCCTATCCCTAAGCTAATCCTAAACCATCCTAATCCATCCTTTAATCATTTGCACAATCCTAAGCAAGCTTAAAACCTTACTAATCAAGCCCAAGTCGAAATTCCTCTCATCTCCCTCAAAATATCCCAACCATAAAACTTTATGACGCCCACTAGGCCATAAATGACTCTTCCAAGCCCTTTCATTGCTCTTACAAGCCATTATGAGGGTCTTTATGAAGATTTTATCCCTCGAGCCTTTTTTGTTGACTCATCCTTCCCCTTTCCTCCATCCTCTCACCCTGTGACATGTGTCACTCCCTGATTGGCTGTAAAGAAGCACAATCCATGTGCTCTCCTCTCATTCAATCTAAACCTTCCATAAGCTTTTTCCCATCCTTGCATCCAAGCCCTTGATCCCTCAAGCCCTTTTCCTATTTAAGGAATCCTCTCCCAAGCCATTTTAACACAATCCATGAAGTAAAGTCATAATGCCATTTTACATCAAAACCATACACTCACACCCAAATTCCAACTCCATTTGAAGCCCTTTTTGAAGCATAAGCTTGAGCATACATCCTATCTATTTAGACAAAGCCACTCAACAAGAGAGCTTCTCATTGAGAGAGCCCATTAATGGCTCATATTCTCAATTGAGAGCTCATCTTAGTCTATCTTGAAGTTTATGAATTTAGTTTAGTTTGTAGAAGCTTGATTTTAAATTTGGTTTCTATTAGCATACTAACATTGCTCATATACACACATTACTTCTATATTGCTTCATACTCATGATATCTTACAATACACCTTACATATATACCTTTTAAATTTACAAAACTACAAGGTTGGCCAAAACAAAAGTAAACAACACATTACAAAGTTGGCCCAATAGTAAATAACTCAAGTTCACTGAACTGACTCGGTGACCTTCTAATACATGGCATCCACTGCATTACTCGACATCATCATGCACTCAATAGAAGTGAAGGATCAGTCCATACTAATCACTCGAAGTAGTTCTAAACTCGGTGACCATTAGTGACTCGGTAGATGTAGTGTCACTTGGTAGATACTGCATACTAAATTTACCTTGCTGTACTCAATAAACACTACTGCTTCTAATGCTCAGTATACACTAAATCTCCATGAAACAACCTTTCTGCATGGTATACATTGTTGATCTTCACATTGCATGTATTCACTCGGTAGCCACTGTATGTTCAGTGTAAACTGTTGAACTCTTCAAAGCTTGGTTAACACTAGAATGCTTGATGAGTGTAGGAAACTAAGTGCTGAGCTTGATAGCTATACTAATTTGGATAAGTGTTGTCACTAATGGCAATACTAACTTAATGCCAACAAGGTAAGCTTTTGGATAGATATTTGATGGCTCAATCCTATTCTCTCTTTATAGATCTAGAGGGATTTTATGAAATGTTTAAAGAAAGAACTAAGGCTAAATCTTATAATCACATGTTTTACTATCTTGAGGATATAATAAGAAATGAGTTTTCTTTACAAGAATATGAACTAAAAAAAGAAAAATGGGGAATTTTTAGTAGATTTCTTGACTTTATTAATGCATTAGATAGAAAATATGATCATTTGGGTGACATAAATTTTTGGGGAGATAAAGTAAATAAATTGATGACCCATTGTGTTCATGAGATTATGCAAACTTTGAATGAGAAAAAGGAGGCATTAATAAAGGCATACCTAGACCAAACCAAAGAAGTGGAGAGAAGACTAATAAGAATATTTATTATTATTCCAGGGTAATACACCCTCCTAAGAGAGGTTGGATATGTAGTTGCTAGAAATGTGGGGGCACATCCTCTACTAGTTTATCAAAGGCAACATTCAGAGAACCCACCTTGTGAACCAACAACTAAGAAGAAAAGGTTAGAAGAGGGATATTCATCAAGGATGGAAGGATAATATCCTTCTCAAACCCCAATACATTTTGATATTGAAGACTCCTTAAGGGAGTAATTAAAACAAATGAGTAGCCAGTATGATGTTTTAATAACAACATTAGAAATAGAGGAAGGAATGCCTCAAGAACCCCCAATGCCACTCTTGGACCTTACTATTGAGGATTACAAGGGGGAGGGAGATGGACCCTATCATAGAACATGTTTCTAGAAATTTTATGACTAATGATGATTTTTTAAAAGCTAGGGCTTTCATTCAATATTTATGGAGAACCAATATTTCCAATTTTGAGGCAAAATATAAAAGGATAAAGTTAGAGCAACCCAATAGATAAGACTCTAAGATTGAAGAAGAGATTGAAGTTGAGCTAATGCACAATTTTGATCAGATAACCCCTGGGGGGAGATGGTTACTCAAGGATGTAGGTGTTATTATATTGCTAGAATGGGAAATTGGTAATGTAATGATCTTTGATGCTATCAGAAAAGAAAAGGATACAAAAATTAATATTGAGGAAGAAGTCAAGGAAGCCCATAGAGGGGTAAAATACAATGAGGATCACAAAGTCTTGGTTATGTGGTCAATTTAGAAAAAAAAGATAAATCTAGACTCTAGGAAATTTTAGATGCCAAACATACAAGAAGCCTAGTGGTGTATCGAGTAGAAGATGTAGACAGTGGAAAAATTGCACTCATGAATAAGGAGGTAGTTGATTTCAATGTAATAATTACTAGAAAGGACAAGAAAAAGTTTATTGAGCTAAACAATAAGTTTGAAAAGGTGTTAGAAGCCTATGATGAGAGATGAAGGAAGATAAATGAAATGGAGAAGATCATTTCAAATTTGCAAAAGAAATAAGGAAAGAGAAAAGTGGAGGAAAAGTCTAGCCAACTCATGATTGCAACTTTCCCCGCTCCACCTCCTCTCATTGGGCCTACTGTTGAAATCCTAGATACACCTCAACGTCAAGAGCTCTCTACTCTAGATGAATTAAATTAGGAGAAGGACAAACTTAAGACAACCCAAGTAGAGGTACAAGTGCAATATGAGGATAGAGTTAGGGATAAAATCTTGTTTCTAGTTGATAGAATAAATTGGCCTCCAAACCATTTTAAAATGTCAAATTTTGTAGACATTTGGAAGGGGTTGGAGAATACTGATGTTACTTTGAGATAAATTATGAGAAAATGGATCATTAGAGGAGATTATATTGCTTCTCTATGTTTCATTGTTATTGACAAAATTGATGATCAATTTGAGAAAACAAATGACCAAGCAAGTGACCTACTAGATTTTAATTTAAAAAGAGATATGTTGCAAAGAAAGTTGAGAACATATTTCTCTAAATATATTTGAGCAATTTTGATCTCTTTCCTCAAGTGCTAAAGGGCCTTGGTGACATTCAAAGTTAAGAGAAATGGGGAAATGAATTAAAAGAAATAATGAGTGTAAGGAAGAATGATCTTGTTAACAAAGAAAATTATATCTGGTTTCTAAGAACTATGGAGGAAGTGGTAAATGTCTAGATAATCTTTGATTCTTTCCACCAAGATTTTAATGAAATAAAAAGAATGTCAAAGGATATTCTTAGCAAAGAAAAAAATTCTTAATTTTAGTTGGCCAAATAAAAATGCTTTCAGTAAATGGATGGTAGAATATCATTCACCTCCATCAATTTTATAGGTGACATCTGAGAAGGAATCAATGGACAAATCCATGGACATAGAGGAGAAAGAATTGGTTCGCAATGCTATTTAGGTAACAATGGTAGAAATAGATAGGGTAGATTCACAACTGACACTTGAAGTTGAAGGCAAAATATCAAAAACAATTGAGGAAAAGGACATCCAATCATCAACTAAAGAGGCTAGAGAATTAGATCATAATAGAACAAAAGAGGAAAAGGTGATCACATTTTTTGAAGGAGATCAATATTTCAAAGACAAATGATCATAAATTATGGAGAAACAAGAAATAGACAAAATGGAAGAAGACCCTACCCCACCACAAGGCATTTGATAAAAAAACTACTTTGTGTCAAGAAAAAATGCCATGAATGTTTTTAGTTTTCTCGTGCTATGAGGGTGGTAATATTTTGTCACCTTTTTGTAAAATGGACAACTATCCTTTTCTCTCTAGGCCTAAAGCTTGTTGGAACTCATGCTATATAAATTAGTTCCCAAGGCTAGAGAAGGGTCTGATAATCATTTTGTTGAACTAGTTTTGTTCATTTTATGAGTCAATTCATGCATACTATGTGTTGATTTTCCAAAGTAAAAATTAAAAACATGGTTAATTATATTGCATCTAGTTGAGCATAGTTGCAAGAACTTGACATTGAAATGTATATTTTTCAAGGAATATAATACAAAGGCTTAAATAGAAGTGTTGTTCAATTTGAATCTTGTCTCTTCTTTGTAACTTTTGATTTTTTGAGATTTGATAGAAAATTTGTTGAATCCCAGTTGTGATTGTTTCTAAAATTGTATTTCAATTTGGGTTTTGTTGATAATACAATGTATTATGTAAATTCTTGATGTGGGTTGAGTGAATTATAAGTTATAATAAGAAGATTTCTGTTGAGAATGAGATTTCTAATTGAATATTGATTTCCTTTTTGCAAAGTGTTGAGATAGATCTAATAGTAAATGTTGAATTTTTATGTGAGATAGTTTCCCAATGGATGAGGAATTGGTCATCATCAAAATTGATATAGCTTGGAAGTTCATATGGTATATTCATTCAAAAAATCAAATCTTAAAGTTTCTTTGTTGAGGATCTAAAAGTGAGCCCATACTTGATTCATGGAGTCTTAAGATTTGATAGATCAATTATTCATGACTCCTTTGATAAAGTTAGAATTAGAAGAATATAAGGCAAATAATCTGCTATAGAGGGATTCATATTGAAATTGGAAAGTTGGAGAGAGAACATGAATTCCTAGGTAAAACTGCCTAGATTTTGAAGAGTTCAAAGTAAAGAAGACATTGCAGGGTCTTGTAAATTGGTCATTTTAAAATTTTTCTTAGAAATACTTACCATGATTTTAACTCACTCCTAGGTATTATCTACCTTTTAAAAGGTTTTTAAAATTATTTTAAATAAGAAGCCAACATACCCTAGGATCTATCATTAAAGATTAGATATCAATAAGAGATCTAGAAAGAGTGATCTATCCTTAAGGATCATACGCCCATAAGGGATCAAAACAAAAGTGATGCAATGGAGCCCAATGGTTTAGATCAAATGATGATCAACTAGTCCAAAGACCCTCTTCACTAAAGTCCTATTAACCAAATGACTTAGTATGATGATCAAAGTGAAAAAACCAATCACAAGTGATTCAATAATGATGTTAGGTTATCACAACCACTCACCCATTTAGGGAAAACCCCAATCACAAGGGAACCCTACAAACAAGGCAACTTATCACAAGTTGCTCAAATGCACTATTTGACCAATTTTGGTAAAACAGCCCTAAAACTCATGAAATGACCAGGGTAAACTCATACACAAGGTAATGTTCTATTTAGGTAATAAGCAAGGTGCTTCAATGGCTAAAATCAAACTATGCGACTTTGGGCACATAGTTGCTTTACAAACCACTCAAAAGGCCAGTAGCCCATTTGGATCAAAATTTGACTTAAATGAAAATAAGTCCACACAAAAAAGGGAAAAAATAATAGAATGGGATATCCTTTTGGTACTTACCAAACATAGTGAAACACGAAGGTTGGATGAAAGAAAAAAATAGGGTTTTTTTTAATGTATCGCCTAGGCAATTGTGCCTATTAGGTCTCCATTAACAAAGGAGGTGCATGTTATAGGGTTCCAATATTAAAAAAAATTATGGTAAAATTAGAGGGAAGACATAAAAAAATTACAAACCCAAATTCAAGCCTTGATGTCTACTCTAGAGTGAGTTATGGGAGTTGTTGCATTCATTTCCTAGCATGCACATGGATCTTGCATGCCTAGGGGATCAAATATCTAATGGTTCCTTGAAAGTTAAAGTATGAAATAAAATGAATCTTATAATACATGGAAAAAATAGGATTTCACCAAATTCCATTAGATTCTCATGGTGAAACCCTTGGTTATGACCAAAAAAATGCTTGAAACCCTAGGTTAGCAACTTATTCAAACCAACTTGTGCAAAAATCTGAATATCTTGAGTTTGGTGTTAGCTAGAGACTTAAAATAAAATTAATTGGAAAGATAACTCATTCAAATATCCAAAGATGTGGCTCTCAACCCCAGGAGTGTCTATATAGGTTAGTGCATTATGTTACAATAATCATATTACAAAAAAATAGGGTAAATTTTATTGATTGAAAGTATGTAAGTACATCTTATTGCCTATCACCCACATGAAAGGTATTCTTATAGGAATTCCAATGGTCACAACAAAATTTCAAACCTATTGAGGCCATTGGGATTTTTTTTACATTAGTTTGCAAAAAGTTGCCAAAAGTTGCTTGACAACTTTTGAGCAATTTTGCATTTTTTGCAAACTATATGCAAAATGCAATGAAAACAAATATAAATGATTTAAATAGGATAAAAACATGTCAAAACATGAAAATATTTAAAATAATAAGTTTCTAAGGCCTTTGAAAACCTTTGACCATAGTTGACTAGGGGCTTATAATATGCCAATCTTGGAACTAGGTCTTACAATTTGGTCTAGATGCCCAAATGATAGTTCTAACCTATACTATATGTTCTTAGGACTTTTATGAGTTATCATTTATTGTGGGTGCTCTTGCATCATGCTCCCCTTGTCTTTTTGAACTCAAGTTCCCATTTGAGGGTAATTTCTCCATAGAAGTGCCATGTTGCTTGATTTGGCTTTCTATCATCTAATTTGCATCAATGTTGGGGAGTCCTTTCCACTTGACTAGGTACTACATGTACTTCTTAGTTTTGGTCTACTTCAACAACTTGGTGTCCAATATTATCTCCAACTCCACTAGTTTTCTTTGAGGGAGGTCAATGACATAATCTTCATCCTCCATGTCTCCTTGCTCACCTTGTTCACTTGTTGAACCTGTTATGCCTTTGTAGGTGGTGAGGTCTACAATAGTGAAGATTGGAGAAATTGGCAAGGTAGGTGAGAGAGAGATTTCATATGCATTTTCATCCATTTCGTTGAGTATAGTGCATGGTCCTACTTTCTTCATTTGAAGTTTGGAATATCTACCCTTAGCTAGTCTCTCTTTCCTCAAGAATTCCCATACCCTGTATCCAAGTTTGAAGTGGATTTCCTTTCTTCTTTTGTCAAGATGTTCCTTGTATTTCAATCAAGCTATTTTTAATGCTTCCTTGACCTCATGTTGCACCTTTGTAATAATTTCTACCAATTCTTCTCCTTAAGAACTGATTTTGAAGTCAAATGGTAGTTTTACTAAGTTCAATGGTCCTTTTGGATGAAGGCCATATGCTGCTTGGAAGGGAGTCTTGCCTGTGGACCTATTCATTTAGTCATTAAATGTAAACTCTATTTGAGGCAAGAGTATATCCAAACTCTGAACATGTTGTTTTTTTTGGGCATCTTAGGAGATTTCCTAAGGATATATTTACCACCTTAGTCTACCCATTAGTTTGTGGGTGATAAGCAGAGCTGTAGGTTAGATTAGTTCCAAGTTTCTTGAAGACGTGTCCTCCAAAAGTGGCCCTAAAACTTTACATCCTTGTTAGTTATAATTTTTTGGGGTAAAATGTGGATCCTAACAACCTTTTTAAAGAAAATGTGCAATATGAGATGCAATATTTGTGATTCTACATAGTACAAAATGGACCATTTTTCTAAATCTATTCACTATCACAAAAACACTATCAAATCTTTGTTTTCTTCTAGGTAAACCCATGAAAAAATCCATTGAGATTGATTCCCAAGGCCTTGCGGGAATTGGTAAGGGTCGATATAACCCATGGTTTGTTGATACACCTTAAGCTTGCTGATAGATGGTGCAAGTCTCATTGAAATTCTTAACATAATTGTTCATCCTTGGCCAAAAATAGCTTCTTTTCACCATGTTTGTTGTCTTGTCAATGCCAAAATGTCCTCCTAGGCCACCCTAGCATTTCTCCCTTATTACATTTTTTCTCATTGAACATTTGGGGATGCATAATTGAGTTCCTTTGAATAGAAGTCCATTCTAAATCAGGTATTTAGAAAAGTTAGTATGGTACCTTCCTACCATCTTTGTACAAACTTGAAAGATCTCTAAAAAAATCTAGGTCATAAGCATATAAATGCTTGAGGGAATTAATTCCAACACTTTGAAGGTGTAACACTTCAACTAGTCCAACCCTCCTACTAAAGGCATCTACAACCTTGTCTTCCACACCCTGCTTGTGTTTAATGTTGAAGGTGTAGGCTTGCAACTACTCCATCCATTTAAGATATCTAACAACGAGATTTTCCTGAGAATTGAAAAAACTTAATGCATGGTTGTTAGTATAAACCACAAATTCTTCGGGGATTAGACAGTGCTTCCACTTCTTCAGGGCTTGAACCATGGCATACAATTCTAAGTCATAGGTTGAGTATTTTATTCTGGGTTCATTTAATTTCATAGAGAAGAAAGTGATTTCCATACCTTCTTGGCTTAGGATTTCACCTATAGTTAAATTACTTGCATCTGTCTCCATAGTGAAGACCTTACTGAAATTAGGTAGTACCAAGATGGGGTATTGAGAAACTCTATTTTTCAAGTATTGAAATGCATCATTGGCTTCCTTTGTCCAAGAAAACTTATTCTTCCTTCCTCTTTTAATGATGTCAAGCATTGGTGCACACACATGACTAAACTTTTTAATAAAATTTCTATAGAAGGTGACAAGTCCATAGAAACTTCTTACATTAGCTTGGTTCTTTGGTGGGGGCCAGTTGATGATTTATTCAACCTTCTTAGGGTCCATATTGAGAGTGCCTTTTGAGATTAAAAAACCTAGGAACACAAGTTCCATCTTCAAAAACATGCATTTTTCCAAGTTGATCACCAACTTGTGGTGCTGAAGTCTCTTTAATACCTATTCCACATGATCAAGATGCTCCTTCTTGATATGACTGAATATTAGTATGTCATCAAGGTAAATAACAAAAAAATTTACCAATAAAATCAATGAATATCTCATTTATAAGCCTCATAAAGGTACTAGGGGCATTTCGTAACCCAAAGGGCATTACCAACCAGTCAAAAAAACCTTCAGTAGTCTTGAATATTGTGTTCCATTCATCTCTTGGATTGATCCCGATTTGATGGTATCCAAACTTCAAGTCAATCTTAGTGAAGTAGAAAGAACCTCCTAGATGATCCAAAAGATCCTCAATTTTGGTCATGGGGAATCTATATCTTATTGTTATCTTGTTGATAGCCTTCTATCAGTACACAATCTCCATTTTCCATCTTTTTTGGGAGCAAGGACAGATGGAACAACACAAGGACTTAGACTTCTTTGTATTAAGCCATTTTCTAATAAATTATTTACTTGCTTGGAAAATTGGGCATGTTGGGCTAGGGTCATCTTATAAGGTGCCTTGTTAGGTAGAGAGGAACTAGGTATCAAGCCAATTTGATGACTGATGTCTCTAATGGGAGGGAGGCTTGTGGATAGGTTAGTAGTAATGACATGATTGTACTTTTGCAACAGGTCTTATGTCTCATGTGGTATAGGATCTTTATCACTTGAAGATATGTCATCCTTTGGCTTAGAAACCAATATAAACCCTTGGACATTAGGTTCTTTCAAAGATTTTATCATTTCTTTCTCTGCTATGGTTACAATAATAGACTCTACTTTAAGATCAGGCATGGGTTTCATGGTAAAGGTTATACAATTTCTAGGTATGTAGTAGGTATTCTTTTTTCAATGATGCATGACATCAACATCATATTTCCAGGGCCTTCCTAGGAGTATATGAGAGACATCCATTTCAACAACATCACAAATTACTTTATGCTTTAAGTCTTCTAAGGAAAACTCTAGCCATGCTTGTTTAGTTACTAGGGTTTGTTGAACCTTTGTTAGCCAAGAGACATGATATGGAAAGGGGTGGGGTTTCTTAGGTAATTTTTTCTTTTCTACCATCTCAAAAGAAAGAAGATTTTCAATTGAGCCTGAATCAATCAACAAGTTACATACCTTGCCTTGGCAACTAATCTTTGTCCTGAATAGATTATTTCTTTGGGGTGGCTCTTGGGTGTGATGGATTTGCAAAAATGCTTGCCTCATCATCAAACATGCTCCATCCTCAAGTTCAAGGTCCTTGCAATCAAGTTTCCATTCTTCAACAAGTTGATTTATCCTCTCTCCTTGATTTTTATTCCTTTTCTCAGGGAAGTTTCTCGCATGGTGTCCTACCTAATTATAGTTTTAATATGTGAGAGGGTCATTTCCTCTTCCTCTGCCCCTATTGAAAGATCTTACTCCTCTATAGTTCCCTTTGGAATTATTTCCTCCCTAATCCTTGTTTTGATCAAATTTTTTACACTACTTTTCCCCTTGTTCCAAGAATTATTCTTGGGATTGAAGTTCTTATTGTTTTCTGTGCCTTTGCCTTGATCCTGCCTCCTTTTCCATTTCTCTTCCACTTTGATGGCTAGTTGATAAAACTTATTCATAGAAGTGAGAGTGTGAAGGCTAAGTTCCTCTTGGATGGGTAACTTGAGTCCATTCATATACCTTCCAAGCTTTTCTTCCTCATCCTCTATTGTGTTGAATTTCATACACAACTTCAGGAACTTCTCTATGTAGGAACTAACATCTAGATCCTTTTGTTTCAAACTTCTTTTCCTCCTATGGATTTGTACCACATAGTCTTCAAGCACATATGTTTGTCTAACTAGTGCCACCATTCTATTCCAAGAAAAAATCACGCTTCTTCATTTCTTCACCCTCTTGGTTTGGATGAAGCTCCACCAAGTTAGGAAGGCTCCCTTCAACTTGGACTTTTCCATATTTATCCTTAGCTTCCCTAATATGTCCTCATACTCGAAGAAACTATTTAGGGCCTCTATCCAATCCGAGGCCACATCAATATTCATCTTGCCACTGGAAGTTGGAAAATCCAACTTCCCCTCCATGGACTTGAGAGAATTAAAAATAGGTCTTTGTTCTACAGGCACTTCACCATCCCCCTCAAGGTATTTAGCCTTAGCATTCTAGTCTTCTTCAGATTATGCCCCTTTTTTCTTGTCCAACTTGCTTTTAATTTCCTTCAACCTCTTTGCTAGAGAAACATTAGTTTCCCTTTTTTCTCTCATTATCTTTTCTAGTTTAGCATTGGTTACCATTGTAGGTATTTCTTATTCTTCTTTAGTAAGAGCCATGGATCTGATACCACTTTATGAAATGGAGCCTAGGGGGTTAGATCAAATGATGATCAACTAGACCTAAGTCCCTCTTCACTGAAGTCCTATCAACCAAATCACTTGTTATGATGATCAAAAGTGAAAACACCAATCAAAAGTGCTTCAAGGATGATGTTAGGTTATCACAACTACAAAACCAAATAGTAAAAACCCCAATCACAAGGGAATCTTACAAACAAGACAACTTATCACAACTTGCTCAAATGCACTATTTGACCAATTTTGGCAAAATACCCCTAACACTCATGAAATGACTAGGGGAGACTCATAAACAATGGAATGGTATATTTAGGTCATAAAAAAGGTGGTTCAATGGCTAAAATCAAACTATGCAACTTTGGGCACATAGTTGATTTACAAACCACTCAAAAGGCTAATAGCCCCTTTTGATGAAAAATTGACTGAAATGGAAATAAATCTACACAAACCAAGGGAAAAAATCATATAATGTGATACCCTTTTTGAACTTACCAAACATACTAAAACAAAAAGGTTGTATGAAAGAAACAAACAAGGTTTTGTTCAATGTCTCGCCTAGGCAACTATGCCTATTAGATCTCCATTAACAAAGGAGGTACATGTTCTAGGGTTCCAATCTGAAAAAAAATAATGAAAAAATGAGAGGTAAGATATAAAAAATTAAAAAAACCAAATTCAAGCATTTATGCCTACTCTGGAGCAAGTTATGGGAGTTGTTGCATTCATTCTTAACATGCACATGGGTCTTGCATGCCTAGGGCATCAAATATCTAACGGTTTCCTACAAGTACAAGTATGAAACCAAATGAATCTTATAATACATGGAAAACACTAGGATTTCACCAAATCCCATTAGATTTCCATGGAGAAACCCCTTGCTATGACCAAAAATGCTTGAAACCCTAGGTTGGCAACTTATTCAAACCAACTTGTGCAAAAATATGAATATCTTGCGTTTGGTGATAGGTAGAGACTTAAAATAAAATGAATTGGAAAGATAACTCATTCAAATATCCAAAAATATGGGTCTCAACCCTCAGAGTGTTCGTATAGGTCCATACATCATGTTATAATAGTCATATTGTAGGAAAACAAGGTAATTTTTATTGATTCAAAATGTGTAGGTACATCTTATTGCCTATCACCCACCTGAAAGGGCATCTTATAGGCCTTCCAACTAATATAACTAATCCAAATAGGACCAAAACATGTCAAAACATAAAAATATGCAAAATCCTAAAGGCCTTTGACCACCTTTGACCATAGTTGACCAAGGGCTTATAATGTGCCAATCATGGAACTAGGTCTTACAATTTGGTCTAGATGCCCAAATCATAGTTCTAACCTATCCTAGATGTTCTTATGACTTTGATGAGTTATCATTTATTGTGGATGCTCCTATTCTTAGGACTTTGATGAGTTATCATTTATGGGTGCTCCTATACCAAAAGGAGGGATCAATCCTTAAGGATTATATTTCCATAATGGATCCAAGTACAAATCATTATTGAAAATAATGTGTGTGAAAAATATGAACATGTATTACCCCATGTTAAAGCTATTGCAAGCATATTAATGAGATAAATTGATTTAACATACCATAAGTTCATCTAATAGAGATGGACGGGAGGAGGTTGGGCAACCGACCCTGCTTTTAGGAACAACCCTAAAAACTAAGGGAAATCAAGGGAAATAAGAACATGAAAAAACATAAATCATAAGACGGATCTACCAATACTAGAGCCAATGTGACCATATGAGAATATCTGAAGTATTATGTCCAAATGAAATATGACAATTATCCTAAAGGAAGTAGAATGAAAACACAATGGAAGAAAGATACATAAGATTTATTAATAAGAGTGATTTTGGGACAACATAATGAAGGCCAAAATAAAAGATCAATGAAGTCTTTAGGTATGGAAGGATCATATTGACTATGGTCAATAGTCTTGATCTCACCAAAATGAGAAAAATTAAGACCATTATTAATATGAGAGGCTAAGGCTTGCATGGAGGTAATATAAGGAAGACCAAGTTTAACTTGAAATTGATTAGAAGTAGGAATGAAAATGAAAGTAGTATCCAAAATTTTACCACAAACTTTCATAGGAAAAGAGAGAACCTTGGGAAGGATAAAGGAAATCATTACAAGTTTGGACCAAAATATAAGATTATCATAAAAATAATTTTGTAAATATTTACTAAAAAGTTTCTCTTTAGTTATCACAATCTCTATGTAAGTTGGATAAATAATGATGCTATGATAATGGATAACACCAACCCTAGTAAAAATATAAAGAGAATCATCAGCTTCCTTAATTGTTTCAACATGATTAAAGGTAATGCAAGTTTGAAGTTGAGGTGTACTTCTCTATTGAGTTAAAAATTTTACATTCTCAACTTGATTAATAATATGTTTGGCTTCTTTAACTTTCTCATCATAATTTATGTTTTTATGTGAGGATGGTTTCATAATAGTATTAGTTGAATGTGATGGAAAATGACTACTATATATTTGAAATTTCTAATTTGGAGGTGCAACCAGTTTATTTCCTTGTTTAATATCAACATCAATAGATATAACTTGAGAATCAATAAGGTCTTGCACCATATTCTTCAAGAAATTATTTTTTTAGTATCATCACTGATTTGATGATGATATTTACAAAAATCTTGGGGATTAAGAAATTGAGAAGGAGGTTTGGTTGGGTCAATAAGTTTAATAGGAGGTAGTAAAATCATGTTATCATTCATTATCTTGAACATCACATGATGCAAATATTTAGAAAGTGTAGTAAATTTTACAAGGTCTAGAAATAGAATACAAAGGAGCCACAACTATGAATGCAATTGCCACTTATTCATCTACAACATTGTATGGCTTTATATCATTATATATATTTTTAGGTTTACAAAATTTGTTGGAATTGGATGTGACATTACTCTTATAAATAAAAATAGGATCCATTAGAGTGATGTTCTTACATTGAATAACTTGAAGATGATAATGATGAATAACTACACACAATTATGAGAAGGAATATATCTTAGCAAAGGGAATCTTATCTATATTGTCTTTTTGTAAACTAGAAAAAAATATTCTTTGTATATCAACATCAGGCATAGGATAAGTGTTAGCATAGCTAATGGGTTTTTTTTTATTGGATAAATTATTTGATGATGGATAGTGTTAGCTCATGTTCATAAAAAATTGGTGAAGTTAGGAACATGATTTGATGATAGGATAATCAATTATAATGTTGTCATTGATGTTAAACTATTTGACTAAGTGTTTTCAAAGGTTACCATTTATTCATTGAAGAAAGGATGAAATTATATTATGATTTAGATATTTCTATCATACAAGAATTTCAAGTGATTTGTGTAGATGCTAAGTCTATTATATCACCCATTTGTGTAAATATTTGAGAAAGTTATGAGTATAGGAATCAAACTAAGTAACTATTGAGATAACCAATTATGAATAGTTGAATCATTTGAAAATTTCCTCACATATATAAAGGAATTGGTTGAATTGAGTATTTGGATATCATTCATTATGATGTTAAGAGGATATGGTCAAGATAGCACCCTATAAGGTTTACAGTTAAAGGTAATTTAATTAGTTAGAAGTGATGCAGATAAGAAAGCTAAATAGGTGAAAAAGATCTTATAGATAAACTAAGTCTTAGAAGTAAAATAGAAAGTGAATAAGTAAACTACATGAACATATAAAAAGGAATAATAGATAAACAAAAATACAAAGAAGAGTTATCATTAAATAGAGAATAGGTAGTGAGATTCAAGGAATGATTGCAAGATTCAAATTGACATTGAGGTTACTGATTTGAACTAGACAACTAGAATTCTGATGAATGATTTAAGGAAGGGATTGATAATACAGATATTTAGATAGAAAATTTGAGAAAGATTATTTAAGAAGTTTCTACAAGGTCAAAATGGTTTATAGAGATGGAACAATTCTTAAGATGTATATTGTATGCAAGGTTGACATTGTTAGAGAAAAAGAAAGATTGAATGTTTGGATTCAACATGTTGAATCTAGATCATTGGATTTAGGTTTAGGGTTTATGATTGAAGGGATTCTACTTAAGGTAGAAAACATAAGTTTTTATTGTAGAATAGAAGAAGAAAAGGTTGTGATCATAGAGGAAGATATAGTGTTGAGTGTGATCAATATAGATGATCAAGTATGGTATATTGATGTGTTGTAAATATTTATTGGATCTAATCTAGTAGATGTGAGGCCTCACCCTAGCCCATCATAGAATAGTATTTTATTTGCATTTTGGACACTTTATATTTTGAGACCATGTTATACTTTAGACATATTTGGGATAGTTATTTAGACTATTTAATACTATGTGATGTTTTATTTCATGATGATTATTTATGATGATTAGGACTTATTGATGATGTTGATGATTATTTATTTTTATGTAATAGATTTGTTATGGATGGATATAGAATTATGCTTTAAATGCAAATGTTAGATAGATTAGATTTGAAATTAGAGAAAGGGGTAATTGGCTATGCCATGTTTACTTTGATAATGTGAGAGTTAATATATGCATGTTGATTGAGACATAGAAATGGTAATTGAAAATTGGATTGAGAAAAGTTTAAAATTGTGATTTAGTTATGGTTATAGATTTAATTTAACACATATATATGTATGTGATTTTTATCTTTGACTCTTGATATGCAGTTTGAGTGTGCATGAAATCACCATGGTAAAATTGGAGAACCATGACTAAACCTTTGTATCGACTGAGAATGCCAAGATTAGATCTACTAAAGAGAGCTTAACCTTGTTATTTAGTATTTTACTTTATGAATGTAATATGAATGAGTATTTTAGGTTAGATTCATTTTGTGAATATTGATTTTACAATCATAATATAAAGTATATTTTATAGTGTCTTTTGACACTTGTAATGTTATGTCTATAAGTGGTAAGTAAAAATTGAGACATTGGCAAAAGACACCTAGATTATAATTTAACCAATTATAAATGCTAAAGTTAAATCTAGTTGAATAGTGTTTTCATTGTAAAGCTTCAATTAGATGAAATTAGAATTTTAAGTTTAGGATGACTTTAGATGGATTTAGAAGAGTCTTAAAGTGCTCTTTTAGTAAAATTAACTTACCTACATGTTAGTACTATATGTTAGGACTTAAATTTTGACTTTATATATGTTTAAATCACTTTTCTAACCCTTTTCAAATCCCATTACCAAGTTTTTTGAAAATTGAAGAAGTCATAACCAAATTTCCATCTTATTTTCACTTAGTTGGAGTTTTAGTCAAGTAGGGAAACTTAGGTGGAGTAAAAGTGGTTTCTCTCATTCATGATGGGAGGAAAAGTAGGAATTTAGATGCCTATTAGAGTAGAATTTTAAAATAGAGTTGTTCATCCACTCTCTAATTTTAGAGATTTTTTTGTTTTTAGAGTTTGTCAAGAAAGAAAGGATCAGTTTGCTCTTCTAAAGTTGTTCATTTTCCATATCTTTGCATTAAGGTTGGTGGATTTTTCCATGAAAGAAATCACATGTTTTTAGTTGTTTTCATTCTATGAATGTAGCAAGAAATTTATGTGAATGCATGTGTGTTTCATAAAATTGTTCATGTTTTATGGTACTAGTTATGCTTGATTTACTTTTCTTTCTTTTCCATTTTGATTTTTGAATGCATGATGTTCATGGGTGTGGAAGGACACCATTCACCCTTGGGAGGGAAGTAGTGGCCTTTGGGTGAAGGGGTTAGGTGGTCCTTTCCATGAGTGCAAAGTCTCTTCTCTAGAAGGAAGAGGGACAAGCATGAAGTATGGGCTTCATGTGCCAATATAATGTTTTCACTTTGGGGTGATAAGGGGAGAATTTCTATGAGAAATGGTATTTTATTTGCATTCCTTGTGAACTCAATTTGATTTTTGTATTTGTCTTCTCCTCTTAGTTTAGGCATACCTTCACCCAACTTCTTATTGGGTTGCTATGGTAACCTATTGTGTAAGCTCAAAATGAGAGTTCAATGTTGTATTCTGTAAATGTTGTTTTGTGAGTTTGTACTTGTATGTTATCTAGTTGTCTTGGTTCTCCAAGCTTAGTGGGTGGTCTCATAGAGACCTAGGTTGGGATATTGTGAGCTCTCCATGGTTTCATTTGTTGTTTCTATAGGTTTCAAGGTGGATTTGTGTTGAAAAAAATCTTGGAAGATTGCATACTATGTTGGTGTTTTCAAGATGAAATATCAGGAGTCATTGCAAAGTTACTATATTGTAAGAGATCATATGTTGATCCTCATTATTGTAATTGTGATTTTGATGAGATATTTTTACAAAAAGTTATAATAGTAGAAATAAAATTCAATGTTGTGTATGCACTTCTATTGTAAATAAATTCTAGAAATGAAATGAATTAAATTTTGTATTCTAAATTATTACTTGTAATGGTGGAAGAATATATTGTTGTTATGTATGGTTTATTATAAATTTTGGGTATAATAGTAGAGGTAGTGTAAATCACAGACCATTCCTATATGATACTCTCTAACAATTATAGTAGAGGAATCCCTTAATGTAGTGATCTTAATAGATATTTGTAAAGTCCTCTAACCAGGTGATATTCTAAAAAGATTATTCAAAATAGTATAACAAGGTTACTCCTAATAGGGTATAAGAATCTAATAGGTCTCCAAAGAAATCCCTTAACTAGGTAGCACCTAATAGTTTTGTTGTAGCCCTTAGTCAAGGAGGCTCCTAATGGAGTGTATTCTAGAAGAGTACAAATATCTTTGGGAATTATTCTCAAATTATGGTTTTCACCCTGATAAGGTTTCCATAAGATATATTTGGTGTTATACCTATGTGGATTATTTTTAATTTATTGCATGTTACTTTTGTTGGAATTCTTTAGAATAGCTAAGAGGGGGGTGAATAAGTTATCCAAGTTCTAGATGTACAAATAAAACTTTTCAGAACTTAGTGAACCCATATCCATAAAACATATTGAAGCATGCATCCATTAGATCATATAATCACTTAAACTTCTAGATCATTGTTCTAGGTCAAAACATCTTTGTAGAAATGTAAAAATGAAACATAACAGATTCAATAACACATTTGACACCAGGATTTTGCGTGGAAATCCAATTTGGAAAAAACTACCAATAACATGCTACTCAATCTCACTCTTCTTAAAGTGATTTCCTATGAAAGGCCAAACCTATTAAAGGTTATAATATACACTATTAAATGTGACATGGTTAGAGGATTTCAATCACCCTGTTAGGAGTGAGCCTTGCTAGAGGAGTTTAGATCATTCACTTGGAATATCACCCAGTTAAAGGATTTACAAATGACTTTTAGGTCAACCTTAATCTAAAGGATTTACCCTAGACTAGTACAATGATTAGAAAGAAATAGTAAGGCTTGATCTAGTAAAAAATTACAACTCACTTTCATATTAAATATCTCTATTTAAGTCCTCCATTATAATTGGCTTTCACACACTTCAGCTCTAATAGCTTGTTCACCCTTCAAGCATTCATATTCTTAAGCCTTGTTGCTTTTCTTGCTAATAGAAGTCTCTTTTTTTTAATCTCTAAATGAAGCAATACCATAGACCTCTTGTCTAACTTAGGTTCTCAAACATTGACCAACCTTGCTTCTGCCTAACCATCTCTATAAATAGAAAATTAAGATCTTTTTTCATTTTACCTCTATTGTCCATTTTAGGATTAGGTAGGATTAGGTAGGATTCAATGAATCTACCCATCTTTTCATGTTATTCCCTTCTAGAAAATTCTTCAATCCTTTTTGAATTCACCTCAAAATGGTTTGCCATGAATTTTATGCTACTACCCATCATAGTTATCTTCCACATGCTTCACAAAATTCAAGAAAACAAAATAGTTGGCTTAGATTTATCAAATCTAAAATTTAACATGAATACTGACACTTGACATCAATATGTTGTCACTCAGCTTCCAAACTGCTCTTCCACTAGTCATCCACTAGATAACTTAGCAAAAACTAAAGTTTACTGGTGCTTGACATCAACTAAACTTTACTCGGCTTATATTGTATCACTTGGCATACACTCAAATTTCACTTTACTTGGCTCCAACAAATTTTTTTCTTGGCTTGCACTAACTTTTCTTGGCACCTAACATCCACTTGGTCAAGCTTGGCAGACTCAATTCTTATTACTTGTTCTTCTAGACATACTCAATGTATGTTTGTCCACTTGGTCAAGATTGGATCTTCTTTGGGCTTCTTGGACTTATGCTTGTTTTTCCATAGCTTTTCTTTTATTTGAACCTTAAAGGATTTTTTCTTTGGGATCCATTCTAATCTCTCACGTAGTGGACTTGATGAATTTTCATTGTTTATCTTTGATATGGGGGGCATATGTTTCTCTTGTTGATCTTGAATTTCCCCAATCAATTCTATAGTTTTTTCAACTTTAGGCTTATCATGAGTGACTACTGAAGTCCAACCCTAACCTTTTATTAAATGCCTCTTTCTTTGGATCTTAATTAGTCCCAGTGGAGGAGAAGACAAATCTCCACCATCTGAAGAGGTATCACTATATGATGCATTGAGATCTTGTATCTCTTCTCCATCTTTCTCCATAGCTTCAAAAATGTATTTGGAACTTGGATTTTTTTTGGGTACTTCTTTTGGAATGTGGTTCCTCTTTATCTCCATTATTTGAGTTAATACCTGAGCAACCACTCCTTGGCAATGTGATAATTTGAACTCTAAATGACTAACTTTGTGCAATCTGCAAAATCTAGGAAAGAGAAAAACACTTGGGTTTGCTAGTTCACCTAGGCATTTTAATTTTTCCCCCATGATATCTATGAAATGTGTCATGATCTATTCTTTTGGGATTGGAATCATGGTCCTTTAATTTTGATCATCTGATGCTTTAGTTGAAGTTGAATAAAAGCCATCACTTTGTACGAGCCTAAATTAGATTGTAGAAATGCCACCTTGTTTGGTGCATTATATTTTGTAATCATCATTTTCAATTTTGGCTCAACATCAATCTTGATCTAATTTTCAACCCTTTCCAAGGCAACCACATTTGGATAAAAATAGTTGAAAGCCATCTTCTTAAGCATTTTTTCCACTCTCTACTTAGTAGGTATCCATATGTTGCAAGAATTTCAACCACATGTATATCTATAATGTCTTGAATTTGAGGGTCAACTATTAACTGTATCTGAACATCTTTCAAAACACCAATAACCTTTACTTCCATTTTGTCGAGTTGTGTCACTATTCAATTAGATGGTTGAGGGGTGACCCCCAACCTTTATGCTATCAAAAGTGGCATAACTTTACAAGGAGCTCCTAAATCGATTAAGCAATTGTGAAGATTATTCACATAGATCATGATGCTAAATAAAAAGGGAGTTACCTCAACCTTGTTTTTAAACATGGTTGGCATGGACTCCAAAGAACTAACCTATTGTGATACTATCTTTTGAGAAAAATATTCACACTATGGGGTACCTTTGTACGATTGAGATTTTTCATAAGTGTTTCTCACTAATTAGGAAAAAAAATTAGCATGTCAAACATGGACATTTTGGCCTTTGTTCATTTAAAATCTTCCATTGTACTATACTTTTTAGTAGACCATGCATGATTCTTCAAGACTATAAGCACATTTCCTTGATTCAAATTTTGTTGTCTTCCATATGGGGGTCTTATAAGTACTAGATTGTTACTCGCTCTCAGATCTGAAGGAGTTGGTTGTAATGCAACAGGAATACCATCAGTCATGGATTCCTTCTAACTTCACAAATTATAGCTATTTCAATCATCATTTTAGAAGGCAAACACTTCTTTTGACTAAGTATCTAGCTCTTGACTTAATGGAAAAGAAAATTCTTTGTTGGCTTCTTGTTTCATTCTTATGTTCTATGAAAAATCATAGGATTCTAGCATTATGTCATTGAATTACATAGGGTACTCATTACTATTGCCCTATGAATTTTGATTCACTTGCTGATTTCCATTGTAATATGAGCCATCATCGTTAGGTACATTCTGATTACTGTCATACTGATTGATGTCCACATTTTGGGCAATGTTTTTGTTATTATCTATAGGAATGCTTCCATTGTTAGGATAAGTTTCCATTGTCGATTCTATCTTTGGAAACTATTGTTGCAATTAGGAGGATTGGAATTTTTTCCACCATTGTTGTTTCCACTAAAATTCCTATTGTAGTTCTAACCATAATTGGTGTTGTTGTAGGGACCAACATTTGTTCTTTGAAAATTGTTATTTTTTCCTTGTCAATATGTCAAATAGGTCAGCTCATTAGTAATTTGAGACATGGTTTTCTTCACTTGACTAAGCTCAGATGCAACAGTATTCTCTACTTTAGTGGATGTTGCTTCCTTTTTCTCAAAGAAAGCAACTTTTGGAGGTTCATATCATGGCAGTGTTAAAGCTAGAACTTATGGAGTAGGTGCCCTCTGTAGTGGAGTTGGATTCATTGGTATGAATTGGCTAGGCATCACTAGTGCTCCAATAGTATATGTTGTTATTGTAGTAATAGCTTGAGTTGGGCCATCAATCCTCCTCTATTAGGATTGGCTTGTTTTATGAAGGTTATTTTTTTCAAGAAGACCTTTTCCAATGTGTCGATATTTGCAGCAAGAAGTCTTCTTAAGAAAATAGTTGTGAGATGGTCCATAGAATTTAGATAAATTTGAATTGTGGCTTCAATTAATATAGTGTATGTTGTTTCCAGCTTGTAGTATGCCATATGAAAGTGATGATTGAAGCATAAAATTGCTTCGACTAGGTCCCTTTTGATTGATATGAATAGATGATATGCATCCTAGCGGTAAATTGATGTACCAATTAAAGGAAACTTCTCCGAATGATTATAGGAATAAGAGAAGAACCACATTCTAATTAGCAATTTTTTTTGGTTGCCAATTTCTTTGAATACCTTGATGTGATCTTCTATTGTTCTTGTCTCTCCATGGACAAACCTTGGGCAAAATTTCTCAAGATTCTTAGGAAGCTCATTGAGTACTCCTATCAAGTTGATTAGTGAGTCTACTACATTTGAAAAAAAGGCCATTGGTGGAGGATTTGGTGGAACAATGTGTGGTTGGTTTGGAGATGGAACTAAGGAAGATGATGAAATGTTGAATGGAAGTGATAGAATTCTAGGAAATCTTTTTTCACTATGAACCTTATGAAAATGATTGAGTTCTAAGAACTCTAGCTCAATATCTAAAGATCTTAAAGCTCAATAAAAATGGGGATGTTGGATCAGGATCTTTTAGTTTGTGTCAATTTTGGAAAAAGTGCACCTTTGCAAAATCACACTTTCTCAAAAATATGGTGCACGTTGTGCACCTTCGGATAGTGATAGACAGAAATTTTTTTGAACTTTTAAAAAATGTAGAATTTTGAATTTTCAAGTTGTTTTTTTCTATTTTGAATGGTTCTAGGCCCTCCTTCTAGTGCAACTTTTGTTGAGCTGTCATTTGCATGATGCTTAATGACATGAATCCTTTTGAACTCCTCGCTTAAAAAGCTAATTTAGGATCAACTCCAAGGTTTTGGGTGATCTTGCAACCTTCTGAAATCCACTTAGTTGAAGATATATGTGTTTGTTCATAGGGAGGTCTTTGTTGGTTCTGACCAATTTCAGATAAGATGTCCAATCTGCTTGTTGTTTCAAAATTAACCACAAAAGAGATATTTTCTAGGCCCTCCTTCTAGTGCCACTTTTGTTGAGTTGTCATTTTGTATGATGCTTAACAACATGAATCCTTTTGAATTCCTCTCTTGAAAAGCTAATTTGGGATAAAGTCCAAGGTTCTAGTTAATCTTGCAACCTTCTCAAATCCACTCAATTGAAGATAAACGTGTTTATGCATAGGGAGGCCTTTGTGGGTTCTAACCAATTTTAGATAAGATGTTCAATCTACTTTACCACAAAAGAGATATATTTTTGGTATTTTCTATTTATAAATGAATGTAATCTAATAATGCAACTATATGAATTCCTAATTTAACCAAGGGTTATCAAAGAAAATAATGAAGATAAGTAATGAGAGATGAAAGAAAATAGCATGAAAGGGAAATTTCTAAAAAACTTAAACCACGATAACAATACATCTGCAAGTTAAATCATTGAAAAGATTGAGTAGGAAACCAATGAAAATAGGGCAATGCTTCCTCAAATCTGCTAATGCAATCATCAATGGGAATTTAGTAAAAATTGAAAGATGTTTCACTTCTCATTGAATCTCAAGGCCATGGAAAGTGCACTCATGTGAGACAAGAAGCGATGTAGGAACAATAGGGTGATCTCTTCTCCAACTTGTTATGTCAGTAGAATTCGTCAACATGTGGCAAACACCAAAACTAAAAGATCACACAATCAAATAAACACATCAAAACTATTGGCTCTATTATTATCATTAACAAGAATCCACAAAAATAACACACTCCAGCAAGAATAACTACAATCAGAATGAGAGTACTAATAACATATATTATTGCATCAAAATAAAAGCCTAGAATACATGTTACATTCCTAAAATTATAAGAAATCATCTTCTCAATATGTGTTGAGAGTGAGAAATCTCTTTATGCAAATATATGCTTATAAACTAATAAAACAAATCTAATTATGTATAAACTGACTCTCTAAATGGTGCTACGTAGGACTCCACCTTTGTTTACATCAATTAATAGGTGCATGAGCCTTTACATGTCTTAAAACAAATAAAGAAGTAATACATAAGAAGAAGGAAGTTGTAAGAGGATCTGAAAGTTACTGGAAACTCTAAAATGGAAGCTTGATGTTCTCTAAGTATTTTTGGGAGTTGAATTACCATCAAAATGTGTTTTCAGTGCATGGAAATCTCTAAATTTGGAACTGGAAATTAATTGTTGATGTACCTTACTTCTTCAAAATTTCTAGCACACTTCTAGAATAACACACCTTGCACCCCTTGGTGGTAGGCTCAAGAAATCCAAAAAAATTCCATGTGTCAAAACAAAATTTCTAGCTTATGGGTTTTCTTCCCCTTTATACCAAAGCTATGTTTGGATGGTTTCTCTTGAATTTCTCTATAATCTCTCTCACTTGGGAAGCTTCTAGAAAATCCAATGCTTTATACTTATCTTTAATTATTTGTTGGTAGTTACTAATCTCCATATGAATATCCACAAAATCATCTAGTTTAGTGTCCAACTCTAATAGAACCTCTTCAATCCTAAATGCTTGTCTAATATCTTCTTCTGATGAAGCATCTTCAAAGGTTTTTCAAAATTGTTGAACCATTGATAGTAATAGAATAAATTTATTTGCTGACTCATCTTCAAAAATATCCAGATAGGCATCATGGTAATACTTCTCAACTTCCAAAATCTACTCTTGTGTTTGATCTCTTAATTTTTGAATATCTTCATGAAATCCTTCCATTACCTTATTCACAATAGCTATTTTTTTTATCCAATCTTCTAGTTTATCAATCTCATCCATTGTATACACATCTATGAGTGTATGATACCTTTGACCCTTTATTGTTTGAAGTGCTTGAAGGTCTTTTCCCTAAGTATGTACCTCATCCATCAGCCCAAAATCCTGGTCCACTATGGATACTAGTTTATCCACATTGGTTTGAACATGGTGTAATAGGTTCAAATTAGCCTATATAATTTGTACACATTTATCCTCAAAATTTTCATGCCATTTCTGACATGCACTAAAAAATGAATTCATCTATACACTTTCCTTATCTCTCCTCTCTATGGCCACAACAAGAATGAGTTTTGGATTATCTAGGTCAATGGGGCCCATAACTTCATGCAAATAGCCTCCTAAAAGCTCATTTTTCTTCTTGAGTGTTACCAATTCTGATTCATACCTATCCACCTCCTTAGAAACCTCTTTCACACCTGTAGTGATCAAAACTTTAGCAGTGTCTACCATGGGCTTTCGTAAGAGGACATCCTCGATCTAGTAATCACTAGGAATCAAATCCTCGATGTCATCATGTGGAGGAGGGATGGAAATATGTGCAAAAAAGTCCTAATCTTGGTTCTTCATTACAAAGGCCAATGTTCATGCATCACCCGTAGGTGGCTCAGTCTTCTTGATGGCTTCCAATAGCTCATCCATACTCTCCTCTTCATTCAAGTTCAACTGCCTCTTTTATCTAACCATAACCTCCCTCTTCAGCCAAGTTGGTGTAGTGCCCATAGGAAACATCTGTTTGGTTGAAGAGGGAGTTATCCTTGGAAGACCTTTTCCCTTATCACTCCTTTCTAGAGTCTTCTCATTCTAAGAAAGATCTACATTGGGATTTTTTATATTTGTTGTAGCCACAATTCTCTCCTCTATATCTTGAGAATTTTTTTGATTTTCTTCATGTATCTACCCCTCCTCTAATACTTCATCAGCTGGGATTTTTTCTAGCTTTTCTCCATGTACTGCTTGTTCTTATTCTTTAGTGACAAGAGGAAGAGGAGTGGTTGAACCTTTTTCCAAGAAAGACAAGTCCTGAAATGGTGCTGGTAATATATCTAGTTATCCTTTTGGTTGAGGTGGCATTTGGTTCCAATCCTCTCCCAAAGGTTGGTTCATAGGTGTATCTCATATCTTATCACCCACCATTTTAGTTCTCATGAGCATAAAATAAAAATTAGATATGTTGGAGACATATTTTTCTTGCCCCTCCTATTCTTCAATCTACTATTGTTGCTCACCTTCAGAAATGGTAACTTGAACAAGTTCCTTAGGAATGTATGGTGACATTATGGTCAAGCTCCTTCTTCTTTATTCTATTGTGGCCCTAGCTAAATGAGTCCTTTGACTCAAGGGTATATTATCTTCTTCTTCTTCTTCTTCATCCACCTCGGGGATGGTTTTAGGCACCTAAGAGATGGGAATAACCCTCTATTTAACTTTTTCCTTCTTGTCCTTCTCACAATAGGTCCAACCCTAGCTTTCTAAGCAACTGAAGGAGAGGATTATTCCTCTTGAGAAGGTGGTGTCACCTCTTATGCTTCCTTCTTTGGTTCCTATTCCCATTGCTATTTAGGTGGAGGCACTTGTGCAGTATCTTGAGCCTAAGCTACTTCTTCATCTTGAGGCTCTTAATTCTCAAGTAGCTGCCTCTTCTTGAGGCTCTTCAAATTTGGGCTCATCTTATTTTGGGGACTCTTTTTTTTTTTTTTCCTTTATTTACTCTAAAGTACCCAACATCCCTATACACTATTTTTTTGCTAACTAGAGATTAAATAGGGAATGTTGGTACTATAACTTTTGCACCTTTACCCTTAACTAGGTGTGTTGTGGCTTGAAACATAATAGTTTAAGGAACTGGGTCAAGGTTAAAAAGCTTCTTGATCCAATTCATTGTCAACTAAATTATGTGCCTAGCCTTGTGGTTTATATCTACATTTGTATCCCTGTCAATCTCTGCATTCATAATTGGCCTATCATATATCTTGTCTTTATTATACAAGGGATCTAAGACATCTTGAGTATCTTGTTGAACAACATTGAACATGAATTTTATCTTTAAGGTGCTCCTTTCCAAATATAGAGTCATCCTACAATAATCCCTTATTTAGATATCATAGTCATCTATTGTGTTCACCAAAGATCTTCAATGGCATCTTTGTGCACAAACTGCTTCCCTGTCAAATGTTTAACTCTAACAATATTGTCAAAATAGAGATGAGGGGAGTTTTAATCTTCCAAGGGATATTGATCCCACTCTGAATCAAAAGTTGTGATATCCTACTTATGCTTTACCTTGAATGCACCTATAGTAATAGGTCATACCCATGTCTTCTTATGTTGTTTTCTAACTCTGTCATATGTAGATGTGAGTTGTCTTGCAATCTCCAATAAAATGGGCCTATCCAATGGATATCTCAAGAGTTTCAAATTCACTGTCATAACAACTACCCTTGAGTAAGTGAATGTTTTAAATTGGATGTAATAGATGTTGATCTCTCTGATCCTTGTTGCTACCTCTACTGACATCCTCTTAGAATAATCACCCTCTATGAATTGGATGATTAAAAATGTGAAAGCATCATTCACTATTCAAAACTCCTTTCTCTGATTTGAGAGCTTCTTCTTTACCAACTGATGATATACCACATAGGGCCAAGCATTGGCATCTTGCATTCTTCCCTTATATAGTCCTAGATAATCAATTTTCCTTTCCACCAATAAGTACACCAAATGTGATGTCATGTAAAATTTGGGGTTGACTTTAACTCCTACCAGATGTTAGTCTAAGTTTTCACTTAGTATTGTAGCCCAATCAATTGGCATTTTGGTTGTTCTGATGGTCTATATAAAATGGACCATCCAGATGTGAAGATGTCCAACTACCGGTAGATCCATAATTCTACTGAAAAGTATAATTTCATAATTGATGTTGTCCTTCATATATCCTCTAGTCATAGCTACCTTTCTAGATCTACATCCCAATGGGGTTCTATCAATCAAAAAAGATGATTGTATGATCTCTATACCTTCTTGTCATTCTCTCTATACCATTTTTTTTCTTGATGATAAGTTACCTTCACATATTGATCAACTCTAGGGAGATGGAAAACTTTCTCAATGTTCCTTAGTCTTAGGTGTAGGACTATCTCCCTTGTGACACTTTCGACAATTCTTTCTTCAGACACATAGTTCTCAGCCATAGTCATAATGAGCACAAAAGATTGCATTGATGTGGGATGTGATGCAACATTCACCAACCTTGATCTAATAAGTGCCAACACCATGGGGACCTCTAATTAGGCTTATTGGAGAGTACTAGGAATGTGTTCCAGCCAATGTGTCCCAACTCATTATCTTTGATCTCTAAATGATTATCATGAAAACATGCTTTCTTTGGTGCACCTTGAAACTTAAAGACAATAGGTTTAAGAGAAATATTTTCAGCAAGTTAGATGATAAGGAAGCCATTTTATCTGCACAAAATAGAAAATTATTAGTCTGAAGAGGTGAAAATTAAACCCTAAACAAACCCTAATTGCAAAAAATCAAACCCAAAACACCTAAACTTTAAAAAAATTACTTAAATCCCCCTAAATAGCCCTAGTATGTAATCTAGTGCACCTTAAATACCTTGATAGGTGTGCTAGGTGCACTTAATAACCTTTAAAGGGTCATTTTGTACATAATTTCTCGCCTACATAGGTTCGTACCCTTATGGGGTGCACACATGCACATGTGCACTACTCCACCTATTTCAGAAGGCATGTGCAAAGGGGGAAAAAGTAGTTTAAACTACTAAGGGGTGGCACATGTGCACCTTGATGGGGTGCACATGTGTGCACCCTTACTTAGTCTCTTGTTAAGGGTAGAAAATGGTGCGCAGATGCACACCTTGACAAGGTGCACATCTACACACCATTATCTCTAGTGGTCTTTGCTTGTGTAAGAAAGGTGTGCATGGGCACACCTTAGGGAGGTTTGTAGATTGGCATGCCTTTGAAGGCGGGGAGGTGCAGGTTGTTGGAGTGTTGAGAGAATAATGGGCAGAAGAGGAAGGGGTCCCAAAATTTTATAGGCCCAGGAGAGTGTGCACCCTTTGGAGGTGTCCACTTGTGCATGTGTGTAGCTATGCATATCCAAAAGGAGATAAGTGTGCACTTATACATTTAGCACACTTTCACACCCTAGAAGGGTGCGCATGTGTGCTAGGTACACAACTGCTCTTTTTAGCACTAGAAACTCACTCTTTAACAAAAATTTCCTATTTCTGGGATCTAGGTTTTTTTGTTTTAGGGTTAGGGCTAGACCCTGACTCTAGATGGAGTCCCAAAAATGACTTAGGACCTAGACTAAGGGTTTGGGTAAACAAAAAAATTACCAAGGGCCCTCATTCCTAGGAGAAATGGAGCATGTGTTGTAAAAAGTGAGTAATTAGGCCTTCTGCACCATTACAAAGGAATGGGTACTGACCTTTTAATAACAATAGGGGCCTCCAAGAAGACATTAGTAGAGAATCTTGTAACTATCCTAATAGATAATGCAATATCAGTTCTGATATGCACTATATATTGCAATTTTCCAATCATAGACCTATACAATGTTTGATTCACATCAACTAAATCATCATTCTTCAACAATTTGTGGCCTATCACTATTGGTGTGCTTACTGGCTTGGAATCTTCCAATCCAAAAGTTTTTAGTATCTCCTTTACATCCTTAGACTGAGTGATGTATATACCATATTTAATCTGATGTATTTGCAAACCCACAAAGAACTTGATCTCTCCAAACATAGACATCTCATATTCTTTCTTCATTTCATTTGCAAAGGCTTTACATAAATTATCTTGACCTCCAAATAAAATATCATCAACAAATAATTTTAATAGTAAAATACCTTTTCCTTTTTCTTTCTTCAAGTATAGATTGTTGTCATCATTAGTCCTCTCAAATCCTATTTTCACAAGATAATTGTGAAGCCTTTCATAGCATTCTCTTGGTGCTTTCTTCAAACCATATAAAGCTTTGTGTAGTCTACATGCCATGTTTTTGTTTTTAGCATCAATAAATCCTTTTGGTTGTTCTATATATACCTCTTCTTCTAATATGCCATTTAGAAATATAGATTTAACATCCATTTGATAAACTTTGAAACCTTTGTATACAGAGTAAGAAAGTAGAGTTCTTACTCCTTCCAATCTTGCAATAGGGGTGAATGTTTCTCCATAGTCTATCCCTTCTTCTTGTGCATACCCTTTGCAAACTAATCTTGCCTTATTCCTTGTGACTTCGCCATTTTCATCTAACTTGTTTCTGTAACACCCACTTGGTGCCAATCACATTTTTATCTTCTGGTCTAGGAACTAGAGTCCATGTCTTGTTCTTCTTAAGCTGTTCAATCTCTTCTTTCATGGCTTTACTCTAGTCCACATCTTCTATGGCATATTTCACTATTTTAGGTTCATACATGCTAAGAAAACATGTATCACTCCTCATCTTGTTTCTTGTCATTGGTCTTGTATCTTTATCTCCAATTATTTGAGTAGTAGGGTGGTGTCTTTTTACATACTTTAACAATTTTGATTCTACTATATTTTCCTCATTAGATATGTCAACTTCTAAATCACTATGTACTTCTTTATCAAGCACTTCAACATTTCTTTCATGTACACTAATCTCAAAATTAGAATGTGCCTCAGCTTCATTTTGCAACTTGACACCTGACTGTAGCTTAGTTCTTGAATGTAACTCAACATTCATTGTATGTGACTCAATAGTCACTAAAATTTGTTGTTGATTTTCACCTTGATTTACAACATCTTCATCATCAAGCAAACCTTCATTAAAGTATACAAAAGATTTGTATTTCTCTAGTTCCTTCATAGTTTCAGCCTCGTACCTCTGTATATTCAACAAATTTCACATTTGCACTTTCCATGGCCTTATTAGTGTTAGTATTTAAACACTTATAAGCTTTACTTGTTGTGGAATAACCAAGGAGTATACCTTCTTCACCTTTTGCATCTAATTTACCATTTCCAAAATCCTTGAGAATATAACACTTTTTTCCAAATACCTTAAAATATTTTACATTGGGTGAGTATCAATGCCATAGTTTAAAAGGTGTTGAATGAGTATCTTTCTTGACTTGCACACAATTCAAGGTATGGACAGTTGTGCTTATAACCTCTCTCCAATATTTTAAAGAAGCATTCTTCTCCATCACGAGTGTCCTAGCATAGTTCATTATAGATATGTTCCTCATTTCAGCAATTCCATTTTGTGGAGGGGTCCTAGGTGAAAATGTCTATCTTTTGATTTCTCTGTCATTACAAAACATCTCAAACTCATTTGATGTAAATTCTCATCCTTTGTCAAATCTCAAACATTTTAGGATTTTACCTATTTCCTTCTCAACTCTTGCTAAGTACCACTTAAAAATTTGGAAAGCATTAGATTTCTATTTCGGAAACATAACTATCATCATCCTAGAATAATCATCAATAAATAACATAATGTACTTATCACCTTTGTAGATTTGCATATCAATTGGTCCACAAAAGTCAGTATGAACAATCTACAAAATTCCTTTAGATGTGTGAGTCTTACTCTTAAAACTAGACTTTGTCATTTTTTCCTAATTGACATTGTTTACAAATTATATTTTTAGGTTTCTTCAACTTAGGAAAACCTCTTATTCTTCTCATGTTACTGATACTAACCAAGTTATCAAAATTAACATGACATAACCTGTTGTTCCATAACCACACATCATCAAATTCTATAGCTGGACAAGTAGCATCATCCATATCAAGGTAGAATAGATTACCTCTAGTTTGATCACCTTTTCCAATTAGTTTTCCATTAGTATCATATATCTTAGCTATCTTGCTCTCAAAATCAACCTTACAACCTGAACTATTCAATTGTGACACACTAAACAAATTATAGTTATGTTCTTCAACATAATAAGCATTATCACATAAAATATTTTCGATGAGTTTGATAGATCCATTTCCTTTTACTAGACAGGGTGCATCATTAACAAACCTTACACCATTTCCATCATAATAATTCAAGGTAATGAACTTACTTTTATCTCCAATCATGTGATGTGAACATCCACTATTAATGATCCATCTATCATTCTTATTCACACAAGACACTAGTGCGGTTACCTTATCCCCATTAGAATCATCCTTCATTGCAAGATACACCACTTCATCATCTTGATTGTCATATCAATCTTTGGTTTGTTCTTCTAAAATGTAGCAAGACTTATTACCTTTATCTTTATAATCTTTGGTGTCGTCATCTCTTTTTCTTCTTTATTTGTATCAATATCACTAGAAACATATTTTACTTTTTTCTTCTTCTTCTCATTAGGTTCCTTCAATGACAACTTAGCTTTGAAATCAGATTTTACATTTTTATATTTGAAGTTATCAAAATTAGATAGCTCAAAATCAATGAGCCTACCTACCAAACCTTCAAGAGTCATAGTAGAACATGTTATACATCTCACTTCTTGTATTGTAGAAACTCTAATAACATAGATGGGCAACAGTGTTCTCATAAATTATCTTAATACAATATCATCATCTATCTTACTAGTAGATCCTCTTATAGCATTAACAACATCTTTTATTCTAGAGAAATATTGAGCAACATTCTCACTTTCTCATATCCTCATGCCATCGACCTTACCTCTAAGACTTTTAGATTTGGCTCTCAAAACATTTATATCTCCACCATAGATGGTGTGAAGAGAATCTCACATCTTATTTGCACTATCACAACCCTTGATGTCATCAAACTCGACATAACTTAGGACAGAGGCAATCTCTAACATTGTTTGATTATGTTCTTTCTTCTTTTTCAATTTTTTTGTAGTTAGGGCTCCAGAAGGATCAACATGCTCAGTGGTGATGGTAGATTGTGCATGGTCTCCAAGACCTCCTAGGTGTAGCTTCATCAAACTTTTCCATGTAAGAAAGTTGTTCCTGATAAGCTTGGGTACCTCTCTTTTTTACATCTTGATCTTTTATTTCTAGTACCTTCAAAATAGTCCTCTTAAGTAGATGACTCTGATACTAATTGTTGGAATTTTTTAGAATAATTGAGAGGGGGTGAATCAGTTATCCAAGGTCTAGATATAAAAATAAAAAATTTCACAGCTTAGTGAACTCATATCCTTTAAAAATATTCATGCATGCATCCATTAGATCATACAATCATTTAAACTTGTAGATTATTGTTCTAGGTCAAAACATCTTTGCAGAGATGTAAACATGAAACATAATAAATTCAATAACATATTTGACACTAGGATTTTATGTAGAAACCTGATTTGGGTAAAACCACTAGTAACATGCTACTGATTCTCACTCTTATGAAGTGATGCCCTATGAAAGGCCAACCCTGTTAAAGGTTACAATACACACTATTAAATTTGACTTGGTTAGAGGATTTCAATCACCCTGTTAGGAGTGAGCCTTGTTGTAGGACTTTAGATCATTCACTTAAAATGTCACCTAGTTAAAGGATTTACAAATGACCATTAGGTTAACCTTAATCCAAAGGATTTACCATAGACTGGTACAATGATTATAAAGTAATAGTAAGGCTTATTATAATAACAAATTACAACTCACTTGTAGATTACAATTTTTGTTTTTTTAAATTCTACTTGGATTTCACACACTTCAGCTCTGATAGCTTGTTCACCCTTCAAAAATCCATACTCTTAAACCTTCTTTCTTTGCTTTCCAATAGTGGTCTCTTTTGTTTAATCTCTGAATGAAGCAATACCTTAGACCTCTTGTCTAACTTAGGTTCTTGAACATTGACCAACCTTTCTTTTGACCTACCATCTTTATAAATAGAAAATTTAGATTTTTTGTATTTTACCTATATTTTCCATTTTAGAGTTAGGTAGGATTAGGTAGGATTCAATGAATCTACCCAATCTTTTCATTTTATTCCCTTCTAAAAACTTATTCAGTACTTTTTTAATTCATCTAAAATGGTTTACCATTAATTTTGTGCCACCAAATCATCATAGTTCTCTTCCACATGCTTCACAAAATTCAAGAAAAAAAAATAATCAGCTTAGATTCATCAACTCTATAATTTAACATGAATACTAACACTCAACATCAATATGTTATCACTTGGCTTCCAAAATTTTCTTCCACGAGTCATCCACTAGATAATTCACAAACACTAAAGTTTACTAGTGCTAGGCATGAACTAAACTTTACTTGTCTTACACTATATCACTCAACATACATTGAGCTTTCACTTTACTCAATTTCAACTAATTTGTCTGCTTAGCTTACACTAACTTTTATTGGCACCTACTATCCACTTAGTCAAGCTTGGTAGACTCTATTCTTCTAACTTGTTCTTCTAGACTTACTCAGTGTATCCATCCTCTACAACCTTAAGTAGTTAATCAATGCACTATAATATCACTTCCTTAACTAATCTTTGTACTCCTTTATATTACCATAACTCAACCTTTCTTCTATGTGCTTTTGTTATATCATTTGATCAAAACCTCCTCATCAATAAAACAAATGATAGTACTCAAATAAACTAGGCATTTGTCTTACCAACAAGTAGTAGGTTTGACATCAGTAATAAAAATAATGATTGAAACATATTCTCATACTTATGTCAAGCTATTTTCAACAACTTTAATGCTTATTTTACCTATTATGTTGATAGAAAGTTTAAGAAGTTAAAGGTTAATTAGTTTGAAAAAAAATATCGAGCCTAAAGTTTAA
Organism: Cupressus sempervirens; assembly: GCA_028749045.1. Lineage (NCBI taxonomy): Eukaryota > Viridiplantae > Streptophyta > Pinopsida > Cupressales > Cupressaceae > Cupressus > Cupressus sempervirens. The sequence continues at coordinate 263,097,579 of CM053793.1, forward strand.
TTAGGAAGTTGATTAGGAATTCACCCCCCCCCCCTGTTGCCACCCTCTTAATAAGTAATCATATACTTACAATAAGAAATATGAGCATGAAAATGATAATCTACCAATGAGGTCAATAAATTTTTCTTTAACACCTTATTTAAAATTCATCAAATCAGTCAAAGAAATTTGAGGATCAATGTTCATATTTTGAATTTGTTGGATAAAATCATTATTTAGAGAATGAAAGGAATCAATAGAAGGGGGCAAAGAACAATAATATTGCAAGGTTTTGTCATGAAAGGTTCTAGTGAACAACTTAGCCATAAATCTATAGTCATGAAAATAATCACTACACAAGGTTTGAAAAGTTTCTGCATGAGTCACATGATCACCCTTTCCATTACAAGTCTCAAATTGTGGAATCTCAATATTTTTGGGATAAAGGATAAGATAATATCAATGGAAAAAGCACTCTAAATATTACTAGTAGGAATATTAAACTTGGATTGAGCCAAACATGAAAGTTGTTACAAAGAGGACATAGATTGAGATAAGTTATTAATTTTAGAATTATTGGAAGAAATGACAGGGGGAGAAAAACTTGAAATGCTAGGAAAAAAAATTTTATAGAAGGAAGGAATGCTTGAAGAAACGTGAATACAATTGGGACCATTATTACTAGAAAGATTTTAATATGAAAAAGGAACATTATGGTAAGAAGGAAAAGTTAAAGGAAAGAAAACATATAGAATAATTGTAAGAAGAGATAGAAAAAATAGTATAAGGGATACTCACATATGTAAAATTGGAAGGTTGAATTGACATAGTTATTAGAGGTGGAGCATAAGTAGAGATACTAGAAATAGAAGTATAAATAGGTCAAAAAGTTTCAAGACTTATAGAAGGTGGAACATTTCCTAACTTTTGAGTACATTCTATCATGAGTTTAACACTAGAATCAATAAGATGGGAAATAATGAACAAAAGGTTAAGAAATTGTTGATCATAATGAGTGGGTTTCCTTAAGCCTTATAAGGAAGAAATAGCCCCAGGATTGTGATTTGCCTAAGCTAACCAATGTTCCAATTAAAAAAATTGTGAGTAATATTTTGGACTTGAGAAGGAGAAACTATTAATGATTTATCTTCATCTTGAGAAGAATAAAAATATTTTTTCTCAATGAGAGTATTAATCATGAGGGAGCATGTTGGTTTCATTAAGATTCTTATGAAATTCATGATCAAAAGAACCCATCAGTCTATGAATTCTTCCAACCAAAATACTAGAGGTTGGAATTAAAGTAATAAATTTAATACACAAGGGAAAGGAAGATACAATAAAATAGGTAAATATAAGTCATCACAATGCATACAAAGGATAAATTGTGTCTAAATGAAAATAATGTAACCTAAACAAAGTTGATACAAACTAGATCTAAATATGAAGGTATAAGGATCAATGAAAAAAATATGATCTAATTCCCAAATCAAGAAGTATATAAATGAGATCTAATATCAAAATCAAATGAAGGTAACATAAATAAGATCTAACTATCAACTTAAAAGGTATAAATCATGCAAGAATCAAGTTCCCAAAATGTATAGGGATGAAATGGTTATCAATGATAGACTTCCACTTTACCACTATACATTGGAAAGATGATCCTTAAATGTGATCCTTTTAAGGAATTAAATCATATTATCATAGAATAAATAGATGAGAGGGATGGAAATGAAATATATAGTCCATTTTGAAATTTAAAGTCTAGGATCTTTAGTAGGGA